>CM077569.1:26701111-27931254 GCA_039657325.1 Stephania cephalantha | reverse complement strand
AAATTCAAAACAAAAATTTGAAAAACCCCAACAGGATCAAGTGAAAGGGGGTGTTGCAAGCAAAACCCAAGCAGTAGCATGTAAGCCACTTAACGAATATTATACATACCGAGGTTAATATTAGAGAACCTGTACAATTTTGACGGCAAAGCCTGGAGAATAACCTCCCTTTATCATCTTATGGCCATGAAGCATTATTACTAAGAATCCAGACTAAATCTATTTGAAGTGCATTATGACCTTTCATTGCTCATGGAACCTTAAAGCTCCAAAGAGGTGTAATATAAGATAAAGCAATATTATGAAAAGTAGGAATTCTTCGAGAGAAGGTTCAATATTCATAACGCGAGCAAGCATTTGTGGATAAGATCATGAAGCATCATCGTAGATCAAGGACGGGGACATTTTTTAAGAGATTTATGCAAGTAGAGGAGAAAGAGGATGTTTGAAAATTGTACGATAATTTTATGTGAATGTTTCATGCATTAGTAAGCTTTAATGAGATAAAGTATAGTGAAAGGAAAAAAAATTGATATTTCAAATTCAAGGAAAGCTGAATAGATTTTTTCTGGCCTACTGTAAAACAAACAGAGAATTTTCAAGAGGATTACCCAAATGTCATTTATATTGATAAGGAATCATATCCCTACGAGTTAACCTGCAAATTTGGAGTATACCTCCTAAAAGGACTAAGGCTTCGATAGTTAAGTGACACCCAAAGTTTATCGAAACCACATATTTTAAGTTAAAATTACGAAGAGTTGGAGTTATATTATAAATGCATGCTTTTGTCCAATCAAGCAACACTTTGAATCAGATCCTAATACCTACTTGACTTTACCATATAAAGTGATGAAGATGTGGTCAGATCGATGAAACCGAAAGATTACAAAGGCAATTCTTATAAAGCTCTAATGCTACTTAAGAACTGAATTTACCATTCTTAAGCTCATCAATCAATTATGTAAAGAGGGAAGAAGTTTCTATAATGAAGTTCGAAGTGACGCTCGAAAACACAAATGACGCAGGAGTACAAAATACAAAGTCATACAGATACAATGACTCAGAGATGAACAGGAATCGCTAATGCCAGATAAATGCAGAGGCTAAAGGCTTAAAAGCATCATGAAAAAGGTTAAAAGTGAAGCGCAAAAAAGAATACGACGGTGTTGGCATTGATAAAGGCCTGAAAGTAAATGTACCCGAATGTTGATACAAGGCTGTCTGACACCATCTTCATGCGACAAGTTCCCTGAGCAGGACGAGTTGATATTTTCGCAATTATTTTCTTCACTTACAGAATAAGCCAAACAAAAATTCATGAAATGAAGAAATAATAGCAAAGCAAACAAGAGGACTTTTTACAACGTTATCATTCTATGTTTTGGAAAGTTAAGGAATGACAATGTATTTGCAAGATTCGAATAGAAGTTACGTCAAGCATTCCATCTTTGCAATTGCAATTTACAAGCGGGAGTTACAACCCTGAAGCTGATAGTTATGTTTCACAACCTTTTCGCAGAATGGATTTGAAGATGATGAAGATAATCGATGAATTTATACTTGTAGACACCGGCCATTGTGTAGTTTATTTTCTTTTCGTATGAAATGAGTGAATCGAATGATTAAATTGATCTTGCTTTGGCTTTGTGTTTTAGCTTCTGGAATAGAAATATATTCACCTTCGCGTTCCATTCATTTGAAGTTTGTTGAATTACCATATTTTATATTTAATTACTTTTTTATTATAATAACACATTAATTCGTTTATACTTATACGTTTGGTATATTTGTTTTTTCGAAAACTAAACTTAGTTTTTAAACTCAGGACAAGGTTTCTGAATGAAGTTTGGGGGTATTTTAGGATAAGCATAACATGCATGCCAACAAAAGAAAGCAAGAAAAGAAATGAAAGAGTGTGAAGATAAGTTAACGAATTGATGCAAAAGCCAGTTCAAAAAATTTGATCCATATGTTCAAGCTGAGTTGCTGTGAAAATTTTCAAATTTCTTTCAGATTCAAGTAAGTATGAATTTCATTTTTACTTTATTTTTATTTAGGAAAAAGTTAATGATAATAGAATGTATATAATAGATTTTTTGAATGAAAGTGATATTTTTACTACTTTAAGTGAATTCTATCACTCTGAAGGAATCAATTTGTATATCATCTTCAGGTTTTCAATCAGTACTAGTTGATGTATACATTGGATTTGATGCTTTGTGTTAGTCATGAGAATTGTTAGAAGATCGAATACAATGGTATTTACAAGATGAAGTTAAGTCAAATTTCAAGACCAATCTTGATGATATAAAAGATAATCTTGATTACAGTATTTTATAGTATATATAAGAAAGTTAAGTGATGCCTTAATTAAAATAAGAAATGGGTTTAGAAACCAAATGAATTTTATAAGTTAAGAAAGATTATTTTCTTCAACTTTAGTCGGATAGTGGGAAGTCACTAAAAATAGTTTACATAAATATGTGTATGAGAGTCTTAGTAAATCTCATGGAAATGGGAGTACAAATGGAATCTATAGTGGGAAAAATATCGAGAATATCACATAGAAAACTGGAGGCGAGAGAATAAAAAAGTCAAATGAAAAGGAAAAATAATGCTACATAAAATAACCAGGAATGAGGTATAAAAAATGAGTAGATTAAAAAGTGGATGTTCTTAAACTCTTCAAAGAAAAGATTTATCTTGAAAGGTCTTGGAAGCTAGTAGTTGAATGCAAGCGATTTCTTTGTCTAACACGCTTTAAACGATGTATTCATTGGTATCTTAGAAAAATTCCAATTGAATATGATTGTGGTGCTATTATAAAGTATTTTCTAAAATTACCAGATTAATATAGTAGTTTTGTGTCTTGAGATTTTACATCACTCAGGTCATCATGTTAAGATTTGATGCTCATGGTGTTGAAGATTGAAGAAAACCTATATTGTGTACTCGGCCTTAAAGTATTGAAACTTCCTTTTAAGTTCTAAGGGGTATCGTGACATTGGGTGGTTGGGTTATCATTCAAAGGGATGGTTCATTTTTCTAAATCATTTTAATTCTATCATAACTTCCATTTACTTGTGAGTAATATGTTTCTATTTTGAATATCAGCATCTATTTAAAAAAGCTTATATTATTTAAAATTAAGATGAATTAGATTGAAATTAGTATATAAAGAAAAGTGAAAAAAGAATATGATTGAGTAGTGATTCATTTTTTCGGGACAACAAAAGTGTTTGGTGATGGGGGTACTTGACAAATTGATCAATTAGACATGCTTTTATAATCTTTTGTAATTTTAGGATGATTTTAAATATAAATGATGATATTATTACACTAGTGTATTCTTTTTTTTACGTTTTAAGATTTAATTAGAAAAAAATAGAAAAAATCATTGAAGAAAAAATAGGAAAACGAACAAAAAGCTTGTCAATTGGAGTAAAGGGGTAAATCAATTAGCTAGTGATAAAAGGTTTCAAAGGAAATCACCATTCCAAAATCCGCAGTAGTAGAAGAGCTAACTTGAATAATAAGCCGAATTGGAAAATACACTAGGAACTCTACCAAATGAATCGATCGAATATGTGAGCTAAATTTGGTAATTAACTCAACAATTTGTAAAACAAAGTGGAATCGGTGAAAATCATCGGTAGAATTCATGATTTGAAGCTTCTCGTTTTTATATATGAGAATAAGGAATTTGTGTTTTATTTATGATATAACACTTGTAGAAACTATAAATAGGACCTTAAGGCTTCAAAGCGATGCCTTTTTCCTAACCCTTTATTAGTTTTTATTAGTTTGTAAAGTCTTTTTGTTCATTACTTTTGGAATCTTTAGTAGATTCAATAAAGTATTTTTAATTAATCTATTTTATTTATTTATTTCTTTAAATATTTATTATTAATATGTGTGAGTAGTTTATCTTTTTATAAACAATACTACTGGACATGATTATGTAAACCGCTTCATTAATTTAGTCATAATATGGAATTTATGTGCTTCATACTTTAAACCAATCACGTCAATTACAGATTTGATAAGTTGATTTTACAAATTATAACTAATAATTACTTTAAGAGACCGTTGCATAGTAGCAATACAATATGTTTCTTAATATAAGGCATCTAAATCTATGTCTATGATTATTGACAATAATTATAGAAGCAGTAGCATTAGGATTAATCTATATGGCAAAAATTACCTGAAGTAGACGTTTCTAGGTTATTTAATGACTAGCATAATTCTGGTTTTATTTAGTTTGGATTAGGTATGACTTTTTGTTGAGTGTTAATGCTACCATTATTTTCTATTTATTACATGCATATCGTGTATACCTACTCAATTTAAACTTGATAAATGGACAAATTATCCAAATAGAATTAAAGGTGTTCATGACGATCATAAATCATTATCTTTTCCATGATTGAGGTAATGTAAGAATACTTGGGTTGTAGTCAAATTATATTTCGATTCCTTGAAGGCTGACCTTACGATTACACTCATCAAACCAAGTAAACTCAACATCTTTATGTGTTAGCCTAGTCAATGGCAGCACGATACGGGGAGAAACCGCTTAACTAATCAATTGTAATAACCAACTAATCCGGAAAAATCTGAATATACGACACTATATGGGAGGAGTAGGGCCAATCTGGATTACCTATTATTTGGATCAATAGATATGCCCACAACATTAACCACATATCCAGTTAAAACTTGGTATATAATCAATTATCCTTGAATCTACTAAGTAACCTACTAAGGTGGTGCGAATGCTCTCTTAGGTAAGTCTTGAATAGATCAAAATATCATTAATAAGCAAGTTGATATCAAGATAGGGTTTATTTGACCACAGACTGCATTAAATTCATGAACATAACGAAGAACATCGAGTGAGTCCAGAAAAACGACATCATCTTGTGAACTCGAAGTGTCTATCTGCAACAGTCACTTAAAGCTATCTTCATGATATCCTCATCCTTGATCCTCAATCGATGTGATTACAGGACTTCAAATCAATCTTCTACAAAATATCAGGCACCTTTCAAGCTGATCAAACACGTCATCGATCTTAGGCAATGGATATTTTTCATGATACTTACTCGATTAAGTTGCCTATAATCAAAGCAAATACGTGAGGGTTCTATCCTTTTTCTTAACAAAAGAAGCCAGACTGCTACCTACAATGACATACTTATCTTGGGGATGAATAAACTATTTCTATAACAACTCACTCGAGTCGAAAGGTGCAACTTACGCAATTCCTTCAATGCCATACCGTACGTTATGGAGGAATTGATATACTGTGTCAGGGAATAAGATCAATTATGAAGTTGATGACATGTGTGAGTGACGATTAGCCAAGTCTCAGAAGGAAAAAACTTTTGAAAATTCACTGAAACCACTAGTACACACAAATAATGTCTTAAGTTTTTGAATGACAAGGTACTAAAAATAACAACCCTTTTCATAACCTCTAATTCTCAAGGAGCAGCTTCATTTCCACGAGGTAGCAAGTCGAGAAGGATTAAAGCCTTATAGACAATAATTTCAAAAAGGTTAGGTATATGAAAAATTACCGATTTATGAAAGCAGTCAATATTGAAAAAAATACAAAAGAAATGCGCAAAAAGAGTTTAAGCGAGTAAAATAAAACAATTGTGTAGATTTTTTTTATTCGTTAACTAATGTAAATCATTTTTTCAAAAAAAGGCGCTTGGGGAGAGATTTTTCTTGCCACGTGGACATCGAATAACTGACCTCTCAAGGAAAGTTTATCCATATGAAATCCTATGGATCAATCCACGTACAATGCCACGTGGGATGCAGAATGGGTTTACATGAATAGTGCGATCGAAAAATGCGTTATTCATGTAAATCGATCGGTCCCTCAGTGTGGACATTTAAATATTTATATATTTATATAATAAATATTATATTATATATTATATTATATATATATATATTATATATTATATTATATATAATATTATATATATAAATACATAAATATAATATTATATATAATATAAAATATATATTACATATATTTATTTATATTTATAATATATATATTATATATTTATATATATAATATATATATTATCTTTTTATATAATATATATATTTATTTATATATTTATATATAATATACAAAATATAATTAGAATGTCACCCCAAGTGACACGCACCATTACATGCGATGGCATGCGGGACCCTACATAAAAACGAATGTGCACAAAATAGGTTTAGGTGCATAACATGCGTGGTACGTATCTCGAAGCTTACGCACGATGTTTCATGATGGGGTGTCCACTCGAGATACATGTGTAACGTTTACATGGGTTATCCACCTCGAGATACGTGCATGTTGTTTACATGAGTTATCCACCTTGATATACGTGCGTTTCATTTGCATGGTTTGCATGGATTTCGCACGAGGTTGCATCGAGTTGCACATCTTGAGATACGTGGCGTGACGTATGCATTAATCGTGGACGAGGTTGCACTGGGTCGCCTAAATTTCGACATACGTGCATGGCGTTTGTTGTGAGTTCTCCACCTCGAGATACATGTGTAGCAACGTTTGCATGGGTTGTCAGCGTCGATATACGTGAGTGTTGTTAACTTGTGGATTGTCTACCTCGAGATATGTGCATGGCCGCGGGTTGTCCATCTCGATACGCACGTGTCGTTTTGCATGGAGTTCTCCACTCGATACATGCGTGTGATATTTGAGTTGAACAAATAACTCCTTTTGAGAAGAAGTAATTCATACATTTTAGTATTTTGTATAGATAGTTCATTTTCAAAAGGAGCTATTCATAGATGAGTTCTTCCAGGCTTCATCAACCATACCACGCCATACATCCACTTCATCATCAATAGCTACTTTTGAAAAGGAGTTATACATTACTTGTAATTTTAAAGTAACCTCCTATTTGATGAATAAAAAAGTAAACCTACCTTATTTCATGAAAAACTCCATCAATCCTAGATTACCTTACTCCCCTGATAATCTAGCAACCTTAATCTCATCATCAATAAATAAACAATATAAATAGCTCGTGATAATCAAATATAAAAAATTTTAACCACAAAGGATTCTAAAGTAAATCTTAAACCTTAAAGTTCTGTAAAATTGATTGACCAAATAATCTCCAAATTACGTAAAAAAAATTTGACACCATTTCCTCTATTTCTAAGCCTACACCGGAAAGTCCGGCCTTCAAAAGTCTTTAACAAACCTGCTAAGTTTGGTGGAAATGTTGAAGGACTCACAATCCACCCATAAAAATGCATATTGCATTAACAAAATTATATATTTATTCTAACCTAATTTAAATTGTCAAAATCCTTAAACCAACATTATCTTAGCTTCACCATTTTCCTAATTCGTCCTAAAACCGTGACATCCATTCCAAATGAGATCCTAACCAAATACGAACCCAAGAACCCATTTATATAATATATTATATATTTTAAAACAATACATACATAGAGAGAAAGGAACTAATAAAATCATAGAGAACCTGGCGTCTTTCCTTTCCTTTGTTGTCACTCGCACTTGTCATTACCCAATTATAAAAATTTGATAATGTCAGATAAGTAAATCCCACACTATCCAATACACTTGTAATAATCAAGTTCATTATATTCCAAGAAATTAAAAGAACAATAATATCACAAGGAATCATAAATATACAAATATGCAATCCATCCCGTTTCTTTTGACTGACCACAATCAAATGATGTCTTCCAAAAGTGGTGGGTAAAAAGTAAAAAGCATTTACGAGTTTGAGAGGAAGTCCCTCGAAAAGACACGCCCTCGACTCTCCGTTGAGTATGATCCTAGCTAGCATCACAACCCATCTTAAACAAGTGTCTAAAACGATCAGTGACTCCAGTCGTAGAGCACTAAGGTGTTTATCCCACCACACATATAGCAAATGAACACAATGGGACCTCCAAACTCTTTTTTCCTCTCGTGTCCATGAATGCATGATCAATAAATATGATGTGATAAACTGTGCATGCAATCATATTCGAGAAATACTCATACAATGTAAATGTTACCATGGGATTTACTTAACCTATAAACGTGATATCGTCACTTCTTGTGCTCCATGTTAGTAAGCTACTCCATACGAGATCCCGATTGCGATCCTACATTTAATTTTTAATTCTTGTAAGTTTCCATAACAGTTCCATAATTTCTTTCCAATTAGTTGTAGTTTCATTGACCCAATCGTGTTCCGAAACCCCTAAAATACTTCCAAAATCAATTCTTCGATACCCGAATTTTATTTTTTGACTCAAGATTACTTTTCGGTATTGAAGATTATGTTTTCTAGGGTTAAATATAGTTTTTTTCAATTTATTATATATTTATTGGTCATGCCTCAACCCGAAAACCCCAAAATCACTCTAAATCTAATCAGTTGTGCAGATCCCAATTTTAACTGCAAATTGTGGTTTATAATCGAAAAATACCTAGTATAAATCTTATCAGTTGTGCGGGTTTTATCTTTAACTTAGACTAGGCTTTAAAATAATTTTCGATAATTATTGTGTCATAACACTCATTTTGAGGAAAAATACCTAGTATAAATCCTCGAAAACATTTTAAAATCCTTATTTTTCATAAAAATCCTCAATTTCCATTTATTTGGTCAAATCTCCTACTTTTTTTTATTTCCTTAATTTCTAGGAATTTTTATTTAATTTTTATCTATTTTTAAAACCATTTTTTATAAAGAGGAAGGGGTTTGATCCCTGAACCGGGCTTGGTTCGGCTCGACTGAGCCAAACCCAGTTCGACCCAAGTCAGTGTTATCCCCTTCCTCTCGTTGGAATGAAACATATAAGTTTTCTTCTCTGCTTCATTCCTCTATCAGATTTTTTATTTTTTATTCAATATTGGGGTTTGGAAAGGGAATTCATGCTCCCCCTACCCTTTCGAGTCGTCTTCTTCCTCTTCCCCTTTCTCACAGTTCCTCTCCCTCCCTCACAATTCTTTGTTTTTTTTCTTTTCTTTTCTTTCGACACTCTCCTCATCTCTCCCTCTAACAACTAATGACAACAACACAACAACAAAACCTAGTTATTTCCCAATTCGAAAACACTTAACCCAATCCCTCACTTGATTAACAATCCTCCAAAATGCAAAATCCGAATTTCTATTAAAGCTTACCTCAAACCAACGCACCCACCACAGTCACCAATACTCACGGCTTCTCTATTCAGTCTGATTTGAGATTGTGAAGATAGATAGAAGATAAAGTTAGAGACATAGAGAAGAGATAGAGATAGAAAGAAACGAGAGAGAGAGAGAGGGGGGAAATCAGTGAAGAGGCCTAGAGGCAAGATGTAGGCGATGAAGAGGAAGAGATAATTAACAGTTGGGACGATGATGAAGAACACCCCCCCCCCACTATTTTGATTTCGATTTTGAGAAAAAGGCATGTCAAATGACCATACTGCCCTTCAATTTCTATACATTTCCACGTATTACCAATGCCCTTTATGGTAATTTGCCTTTTTATTTATTTCATATTTATCACTTCGGTTTTGACTCTGAATTAAACCCAAAAAAAAAACCATGATTCGATGACAAATTAAATAATTTACCAAAGCGCTTCAAAACTCTCGAAAAACTTTTCTAGCATGCAATTCGAGGTCTGGGACCCACATCGACTGGTTAAGTCCAATTAAACTCAAAATTTTGAACTTCAATCCTAAATAAAATTATTTTTTGTGAATTTTAAAACAAAAGTTTAGGTTAACATTTTAATTATCTCGGCACCCATCTCGACACGTATCTCCAGAAAAAACCCCATAATATTAAATTTACACGATTAACTAGAATTTCACAAAATAAAATAATATATAATACACAACATTAGGCACACATCTCACAAAAATAAAATTAATTAAAAATCTCAATTTCGCTGGTCTTTGACTCCCAGCTCACGACCAATACCATAATTTGGCTCCATTAATTCCAAATTAGCCATAATTATTGATTTAAAAATTTAATGATTTGACAATCTTCCCAACTAATAAAAATTTTGTCCTCGAAATTAAAATTGAAACCAAATCTACTTGGACTAAAAGAGATTCGAAAAAATACTTTCTCATATACGCCTTTCATTACCGTCTTAACTGCGAATCACCGTGAAATTTCAATTTAACCAAACAAGTGGAATTTCTTTATTTTGAAGCTTTTGGACCTTTCTATCTACAATAAATATAGGTTGCTCTTCATATGAAACATCACTCTGCAAATCAAACTGATTCTATTCATTTATGTGATACAAATACGGTTCCTTCTACTTGATTATAGACACGTGAAATACGTTATAAACTTCGGCTAACTGAGGTGGTACTACAAGTCCATATACAACCTTCTCAAGCCATTTCACAATCTTAAAAGGTCCTACAAATCAAAGAGAAAGCTTTATTTTCATTCCAAATCTATAATGGCCTTTGCGAGGGGAGACTTTCAAATAAACCCAATATCTTTTGCTATATTCTACGACCCAGTTATAGAGCTCATAATGACGTTTTTGCCTTTTCTAATCATTTGCAATCTTAGATGAATCTGCTAAACAACCTTGGTGTGATCACAAACCATCAGTGGCCCCTAACTCCACTAAATCCTCCGATTCAGCACCACTAGCAAGAGAACAACAATATATTCCATAAAAAACCTCAACCGAAGCCACCTTAAAATTCAATTTTCAATTGTTATTATAAGAGAACTCATAAAGAAGTATGTGTTCTTCCAATGAACCTCCACATCCCAATACACAAGTCCTGAGCATGTCCTCTAACACCTGGATTAAACCTTTCAGTCTGACCATCCACCCTTAGATGAAATGCAGTATTGAAATAAAACTGTGTGCCAAAAAATTCTTGTATGCCCTGCCATAACCCTAATCTGTACCGAGCATCAAGATAAGAAACTATTTTCAATGGCACTCCAAATGAGCGAACCACCTTTCGCTCACACATCAAGCTCAAATGTGTAAAGGTATCGAAAAGACACAGGAAGAAATTGAGCAGACTTCGTCAGTCCATCAACAATAATCCAGACTGCATCATTTTTTCTCCATGAAGTAGGCAGATGGGTAGTAAAATCCATCACAATAGACATCTAGGTTTCCACCGATCGGCTTTAGCTTATTGGCATATCTCACATCTCTTCACATAGTCACGCATATCAGTTTTTATTTCTGGCCACCAATACAATTGTTTCATATCATGATACATTTTGGTTCTACCAGGAAGAATATTATATCTAAACCGATGAGATTCTCTTAATATCTCATCCCGAACTTGAGCCATCGATGGAATCCAAAGTCTGCCTTCGAACTTCAAACTCTTTAATATATAGACTCAACTCAATCTGGATTATTGCTGTTAAGAGCAGACTCCTTGTACTTCTTATACTTCTTATCAACTTGCTGAAACTTTTGATAAAGTCATCGCGATGACCTTTTCAAACAGACCATACTCGAGACTCAATCATACATTACATTTCCAAATTGTATTATCACATCTATTTGATCATATGTATTCAAGATTTTTCTGAGTTGATTTAGTGATTAACACAACTATTTTAGAAAAATCTTTCACAAATTTATTATAATAGCCAGCCAAACCCAGAGATTTCATCTTAGAAAACCAAAACTTACAAACAACTGAAGTTTCCTCTTGTTTAATCTAAAGTATAACCTCAATAATAATGGTTTCGGCAAGAGACTTCATTTCTTGACCAGTGGCTATCCTAGCCCTAATCAGAGGTAACTCAGATGATGTTCTAGTGTAAGTAAACAATGTACAACTCGGAATATAAATAAACAACGACACTATGGAAACAATCAAAACATGCATGATAAGGTGTTAGCCAATTCATTTTTAATAACATATCAACCTTTATAAGCACGAACACACGTATACTAGTAGTCATCTTATCCCCAATTAAAACATCTCAACAACGCTTTTATCACATACAAAAGTGAGGACCCATCTTATCCCCAATTACTATGTTGGAGAAAATATTAATAGGGACTCGCAAGGAAGTTAACCCTAACTCAATTATTGTACAAGTATATATAAATTATTCTTTTAATCTAGAATTAATTAAAGCACGCATAGGTAAACCACAAACTAAAATACCTTCAATAGGATTTCTTTTTGCCTACGAATCTGGTTCAGTCACTACCTGAACACATTCCTTAATCTGTTGTTGAGGTTCTGACATAATAGAGGATGCTCCCTAAATTTTTGGACACGTACTTTTGTAATGTCTTTTCTTTCCACATCTATAACATGTAACAGCGCTAAAATTATGAGGACAATTTTGGATAATGTGACCCTGCTTCCCACACCCAAAACATGTTACTGTAAGATTACTACATACAAAAAAATTTTGGCTAGTTGCTGCTCTCTGAGATGTATCTTGTCCCTAAGATCCTCAACCCTTACCTCCACTCCTTTGTTACTTAAATGTACCATTTCGAGCCGCAGGCTGAATGGAATGTGATCGTGTATGTCCTGGCCCTGTCTGTGTCAAATCTGAGGGTCTACTACCTGTGCTAGGAAGAAGATTACGATGTACATCTGATGGAACAATAATGTCATCGGTGTGAATAGTGGTTCTCTACTTTTCCCTTTCTTTTGGAAACTCGAGTCAAACCTTACTGGAAATCTTTTCTTAACCTCAAAACATAAGCCTTGTCCTGAATCCACAACATATTGATATCATTGTGACTCGTGCTAAAAAGTTTATGCAGTCACATAAGCTCTGGCCCTATCTCGAACCTCTCGCAGAGTGTTCGGCTTAGTCGTTGATATAGTGGTACCAAGCTCTTCCTACATCCCATACATGTACTCGCACATCTTCTCCTTCTCAATCATTCTTGAATCCCCAGCAAACCTCAAAAAATAATTAAACTGACCATCATACTGAGACAATGTCATATATCCATGAACTAGATGATCAAACTCTAGTTTCTTTTACAGAATCAAACACTCATTAAAATACTACTCAGTGAACTCATCGAGAAATTCAGCCCAAATCTTGAATACATAATGTCCATCATGCATATGTCAACACTAAATCTCAACATCAGCCTGTAGATAATATGAAGATATCGAATATCTCAAATTTTCATCAGTATTCAACATATTACGAACCTTCTCTTGATTGAGAACCCAAGTCTCAACAATCCTCAAGTCCAATTCACCATAGAAGTACATAGGATCATACTTTCTAAACTCTCTTCTTTGCATTTCCTGTTGAAACAATCTACTAGCAATGGTTGTATCAGCTTGAACCGAAACTGCAAAAATTGGTTCCATTTCGGGGCCAACTGCAAAAGTAGCCTACTCTTCCTGAACGGTTAGGGTTACAATAGGAACTTCATGAGAAACAGGAACTATAGGCGCTTGGGCTACAGCTTGTGCTTGTAATATATTCAGCTACTCTAACATTTGCCCCGCCACGTGTTGAAACACATTTGAATCGACAGGTTGCAGATCCCTATTGCCCTCGCCATATCTCGGACCCGGCTCTTGCTGTACTATGACTGAAATGCATAACTATATACATTGATATCTTGATAATATAAAACACACATAACACAAATGATAAAGTTTTATAAATTTTTTAACCCTATTTTGTCGCATTACTTCCCAACTAATCACTCATTAAAACTCAATCAACAAGATTCCTTTAGAATCCTAGGCTCTAATACCAACATTGTTAGACCCCACTTAATTAGTGCATCTAACCAGCTTAGATTACCTTGATCCTCTGATAATATAGCAGCCTTAATCTCATCATCAATAAATAAACAATATGAATAGTTCGTAATAATCAAATTTAAAACTTTTTCAACCACAAAGAATTTTAAAGTAAATCTTAAACTTCAAAGTTCTATAAGATTGATTAAGTAAATAATCTCCAAAATCCATCAAAATTTTTCGACAGCACCTCCTCTATTTCTAAGCCTACACCGAAAAGTGTGGCCTTCAAAATTCTTCAACAAAACCCGCTCAGCTTCGGAGAAATGCTAATGTATTAACAATCCACCTATAACAACACATTTCTATATTTCTTATTCTATCTTTACGAGTTTTACCACACATCCACCTAAGCATCCTCATTTATGCTACGTTCATTTTATGTAATTGTTGTTGCATTACCGCCTAACATTCACTTCCATAGAGCATAGCCGGCCTAATTGCGGTCCTATAAAATTTTCCTTTTAACTTAGTAGGAACATTTCGATCACAAATCGCCCCTGTTGCACTCAGACATTTCTTCCATCCAAAGCTTGGATTCTATGTGTAACATCATTCTCAATGTTACCATCATTTTGTATGATTGATCCTAGGTATCTAAAGTGGTTTACCTTAGGAACTTCTACTTCCCTAATTTTACCACTTCGTCATCTCGATGTATAGTGTTTCTAAACTCACGAGTGCATGTATTCGGTTTTTGTCATACTCGACTTAAAGCCTTTAGATTCTAATGTATTCCTCCAGAGTTCTAATTTCCTATTCACTTCATCTTTAGTTTCATCCACTAAGACAATATCATCTACAAATAGCATACACCGTGGCATATCCTCTTGAATATGTCTAGTTATTTCATCCATAACTAAAGTAAATAGATATGGGCTTAAAGCCAATCTTTGATGTAGTCCTATCTTAATGGAAAATTCTTTTGTAGCTCCTCCAAATGACCTTATACTCGTTACTACTCCATCATACATATCCTTAATAGTGTCTATGTATCTAGCATGCACTCTTTTTCTTTCTAGAACCCACCAAAGAACATCTATACGGACCTATCATATGTTTTTTCTAAATCTACGAATACCATATGAAAATCTTTTTTTTTCTCTCGTATTTTTCTAACAATCGTCTTACAAGGAAAATCGCCTCCATAGTTGACCTCCTTGGCATGAAACCAAATCGGTTCTCTGATATTGTTGTTTCTCTCCTTAGCCTATTGTCAATTATCCTCTCCCAAAGTTTCATAGTATGACTCATAAGTTTAATTCCCTAGGTAGTTTTAGCAACTTTGAATGTCTCCTTTGTTTTTGAAGATTGGCACAAGCGTGCTTCTTCTCCAATCCATTGGCATCCGTTTTGATTTCAAAATTTTATTGAAAAGTTTTGTTAACCAAGTCAATCTAATTTCTCCTAAGCATTTCCAAACCCTATGGGTATTTCATCTCGGAGCCACATGTTTTCCCTATTTTCATTCTTTTCAAGGCATTTTTAACTTCTACAATTCTAATATTGCGTGTATTGTTTACATTTCTTTCTTGGTGTGGGTTTTCATCTATTATAGTATCAACTTGGCCATCATTAAATAAACTATCGAAGTAACTCTCCATCTCTCCTTAGTATCCTCCTCGCGCGTTAAAACATTTTGATTTTCGTCCTTAATACATCTTACATGACTTAGGTTTTTTTCTTTTTATCTCTTAATTTGGCTAGCCTATATATATTTTTTCGCCATTTCTATTACCTAACCTTGTATATAGATCTTCCATGAAATTTGTTTTAGCTTGACTAACTACTTTTTTAGCTTGTTTTCTAGCTTTCTCTATATTGTTTGTACGCATCTTCATCTTGACACTTAGGTATTTTCCAATACATATCTCTTTTAGTCTTCATTGCTCATTGGACATTCTCGTTCCACCACCATGTTTCCTTCTTTGGTGGTCCTAAGCCTTTAGATATACCTAATAACGTTTGATCCCACTCTCCTTATGCAACTACTCATTTCTAGCCACATTGTATTAGCATCTAAGTCAAGATTCCAAATATTTTCCTTTAGTAGTTTTTCTCTAAACTCTACTTGTTTACTATGTTTTAGGTTCAACCACTTTATTCTAGGGTCGCTAACTCTTTTATTGATATTATGTCATCGTGTTAGCTTAATATCAAGTACTACTAACTTATTTTGGGTAGTAAGTGCTTCACCAGGTATTACTTTGTAGTCTCTAAATATTTTTCTATCTATTTTTCTTGTTAAAAGAAAATCTATTTGACTCTTGTTATGACAACTACTAAAAGTAATTATATGCGACTCCTCTTCCTAAAACTAGTATTTGCTAAGACAAGATCGTATCTTTGAAGCAAATTCTAAGATTGATTCTCCTTCTTCATTTCTATTACAACCGTAACCAAAACCTCCTTGAACTCTCTCAAACCCATCGTTACTTGCCCTGACATGCCCATTTAAATCTCCTCCAATAAAAACATTTTCATCTAATGGTATACTTTGCATAAATCCATCCATATCGTCCCTAAAGTTGCGTTTGATGCTCTCGCTAATCCTACTGTGGTGCATAGGCGCTAAGTATGTTAATTTTTTCGTCTCCAATAATTAATTTAACTAGAATCAATCTATCCCCCATTCTTTTAACCTCTACGACCTTATCCTTATAATTATTATCCACCACAATTCCTACTCCATTGCATTTTCTATCTATATCAGGTGTACCACAATTTAAGCTCTTGTGCTTCATATTTCTCTACTCTATTCTCCTACCCATTTTGTTTCTTGGAGGCAAGCAATATTAACTCTCCTTCTAATCGTGGTATCTACTAGTTCTATTGACTTCCCCGTAAGTGTTCCTATGTTCCATGTTCCTAAGCGAATTTTTTCTCCCCTTTGTATTTGTTTTCCTTTTCTATTTCTATTTTGTCTAAAAGATCTAGTGTCCATATCTATGACTTTGTTTTTATTTTTGTGTTTGTTTTGAACTAGCTTCTTCACATTCTAACTTTGATTTAAAAGATTAAAATCTTTAAATTAACATTACCTTTGCTTCACAATTATCTCGGTTCATCCTAAAATCGTTTCAACCATTCAAAGGAGATCCTAACCACACACGAACTCAAAAACCCATTTAAACAATATATTATATTCGAAACAATACATACATAGAGAGAAATGAACTAATCATATGGCAGATAATACGACTTGACTTTCCCTTTACTTTTGTTAAGTCACTTTTTGTCATTACCCAATTATAAAAATTTGATAATGTCGAGATAAGTAAATCCAACACTATCCAAGTACATCTGTAATAATCAAATGCATTATATTCCAAGAATTCAAACTGAACATAATTGTTCATGTGTCGTTCGTGCCAAATATAACCCCTAGTCGAGTTACCAATCCCGAGGGTGTAGTATTGGTAAATATGAGTCAAATCCACATGGCTTAGGTTTTATTATGAGTTAAGTAAAAAAGGAAATTTTGGGGTTTTTAGTAATTTTAAGAAAACAATTACACTACAAAAAAATAGCGAGATCGAAACAAAAATTTTCGTCTCGATTTGCATAAATTAAAATCTCTAATTCAATTTTGCAATTTTAGACGAGACGAAATCTATTAAAGTCTCTAAAATCATCGTCAGCGATTCAATCACAACGGAAATGTGTTTCCGTTCTTGATTAGAGAGGATTTAGAGACGAATTTAGCAAAACGGAACGAAATGGAAATTAATTAAAGGAAATACAATTGTAATTGCATTCCGTCTCGATCCCTCTCGATTAGCAACGGATCGAGAGCGAATTATTGGATTCCGTCTACGATCCGTCTCTAATTAGCACGGATCGAGACGAATTATTATATTCCGTCTCGATCCGTCTTTGATTAGCAACGAATCGGAGACGGAATACAATAATTCCGATCTACGATCCGTTGCGATTTATGATATATTCCTCGAAAATTAGAGACGGAATAGCAACGGAATCTCGAATTTAGTTGCTAATCCGTCTCAATTCCGCTTTTTTAGTTTTCAAACCTAAGCTTAATCCAATTGGTTCTCCATAACCTCTAAACTTTGAAAATACAACCATAAGACCTACTCCATCGCACTTGCACCCCCCTCAACAACTCCTTGGGGTGCTAACATCCCAAAAAGCGAGAATTTGACATACATACACAAATCAACAATATATATCAACAAACATTCAAATGAAAAAAAACATAAAATTCGATATTAAAAAAGATTTATATATTCACGAAACGTAGTCAAGTATAATAAATGTTTAAGATACCTTATCCATAAAAAAACTACAATTCTCATTGTTCTACAATAACCATAAAAATACCTAAGTATCATAAAGTTGCCCATCCCTCGTTGTGCTAGCATTCGGGATGTGCTAGCATCGAGGATCTACGTATCTTCTCTTCTTTCTCCATAACGACACGAGGCGTAGACACATCCTTTGGGACAGTCACCCGCCACCTTATAGTACACCGCCTCATCATCCACCAAGCTAGTCCGTGTAGTGAGTCGCTCCCGACGTCTCCTTTGGAGCTTAGCATGTATGGATCAACAATATTTTGTTAACAATATAATAGTAGCATTAAGTTGAGAAGAGCGGCAAAATGAAGAGATAAGTAAAAAAAATAAATTGAGAAGGCAAATCTTACATTTATCAATTAAGTTGAATAATTATGCAATACCCAACTGCGTAATGAATCTCATATTCAAACACAAAATGATTCGTCAAGATTGGATCTCATGCTTTAAAAAAAATAAAAAAATTCTTAATCTCTAAAAACGCATACCATACCACGAAATTTTAAACAAAGCCTCGATCCCAAATTAGTTGGAGTTGGCTAACCTACACAATGTATCACGTGAGAATTTTTAACTCCAAACCTAAAAATCCTAAACAATTGCCATAATTCCCAAAAACATTTGATTTAAACTCTTAAAAGTTTTAGAAGCCTAAATCAAGACATTGAAATCTCAACCCTAAGTAAGTCATGCACCCCTAAAACACTAAAGTTACACTCCATAATACCGAAAAAAAAAAAAGTCACACTCCATATCCTAAATTTGCAATTTCAGAAACATCAAAGCCACTGAAATCCTAAACCCACAAGTATGAAAAATGAGGCAATATTGGAAGTAAAACTAGAAACAAGAAGTGGCTTTCTCCTTGAACTGCATTAAAATAAATTAGAACGAACCTTCAGATGTTGCTGGACAAAATCAACAACATCGCTTGGTCCAAATACCTGCATCCACAACATTGTTTTGTATCTCAATAAACACGAAAAATAATGAATTTAGAGAAATAGTGAGATACACCAACGAATATTTCTAACCAACACATACCATCGAGAATCATAGTAGAAAAACAGCTAATATAAAAAACTAGGCTACAATTATAATGATAATCATAGTCATCATAGAATATTACAACGTTGATTTACAATAATGGACTATTTAGAATACTTGAGGATTTGGGCTTGCGGTAAAAATAATGATAACCAAATCATAAACAAATGACAAACCATAATCCATATCTCTTCTCCATTTTCAAGACCTTCAATAGAGTAAATCATATATTTACCAACTCAACAAACTTCACGAAGAAGCTACACCCTAAGTCCCTAGCATGCAAGAGAAGCAATCCTCCCGAAAGCTAGTGAACGAGATACTAAAATCTAGATTAAGTGTAGGTAGCGCATAAAGTTCCCAACCAAGTTTAACTTAGGTATATGAGAAGACCTTAAGTTTAATACTTGGCACATAAGCCCATTATAGGATAAATCCCTACAAGTGAAAAAGACAAGGCTATAATTTTTTGTTCATAAAATGATCTCGCTTTTTGTCATAGATTAGTCATTGTATTACGACATTCACCATTTGCAAGAAAGTAAAATGAAAAACAAAAGAAAGAAACGGAAAAGAGTGAGCTCAACTAGTAAACAATGCAAGGACATGAGGAAGAATTATGCACAAGGCCGAGAGTCATTAGCTTTGTCTATACCACTATCTCTTCTTTGATTGGTCTCATTTATTCTCCTATAGGTGCGATCAAAAAGGCATCTAAGAAATTAAGAATAATGATTGATTAAGGGCATACCAATAATACCTTTTCAAGAATTATGCACATGGATTTCTTTACTATTAGTATTTACGATTATCGTAGGTGTTTCTTCTAACACATATTTGATCAAAACTATAATCGTCATTGATCGGTGCATGATATGTATAAAGAAGCTGTTTATATGTAACAAAAAAAAGATTGTTTCCTTGCACCAATTTTGTTTTCAACATATTGTGTTCTTATATCATTAGTCTTCCAATATTGGTTCGCTTTGAAATAAGGATACTCTATAAAGTTAATACATAGTAAAAATCTTTCCAAAAAGAAGAGTCGTTTATATCCACAACTCGAAGTTTCGATTAGGCTATGCGCGCATCAATGACATAACATTTTTCGACTTCAAAACACATGGAGATTCATTGATTATGTCAATTGCATCAATTTCATAAGACCCCATCAATGAGAAGGTCTCAATCAATGGAGGAACATCTACATCCATCAAAAGGTCCAAGAGAACTGTAGTATAGATCGCTCAAAGCAAGATTTTGAAGCTTAGCACAGGTGATTAAATGAGAACAAAAAATTAGTCGAATTCAATTATCGATTAAGATCCGCATTTAATTAAACGAAAAACTAGTCGGGTTCCCTTCTAACTTTCTAGACTTGTTGGAGCGATTCGAGGTTCTAATTATCACAACAAACCTTAGAAAAGCTTGACACAATTGCATCATTTGGAAGCACTTCACGCTTTCGGCAAAAATCAATGTACTAGTACCCCACCAATACTGAGTTAATACAAAGCACCATAAACTTAAGCACAAATTTGGACTAAAAGCAAATCCCAAATTAGTTGGCCTACGGTGGCTACATGGATCAAACTCTTCCATCATGCGCTCAATTTAGTGCAAAATTACAATTCTCGCAAAATAATAAGAACATGTGTACAAGAAAGAAACGAAATTCAATATGGTTCTCGTTAGGGTTATAGAATTATGATCCATCTTTCATTTATTAAGATAAAGGTTCAATAACAATTCCAACAAGTGAAATTTTCATCTCTATAGCACCTAATTAGTCCAAATTATGATCCACCTAATCCAACCCCTCTTTAATTTTAGTCTAAATTAGCTCCACAAAAACTTCAAAGCTCAATCAACCGAAACAAAAACAAGAAAAAAAAACATGGCCATGGATACTTGTTGTTTCAACAAACCTGAAATCGGGTTTAATGAAGCATAATGAGAGAGATTGAGAGAGGAACAAATAGGGCTGACGACTTAAGGTGCTTAAGGATCAGTGAAGTTGCTAATCAAAAACTAAATCCAAGATGGTCTAAGCGAAATATGAGTAGCAATAAGCGTTTACTATAATTTTGGAAGGAGCCTAAAAAGCGAATCTTAGCTTTAGTCTACACAATCAACACTAGCAATATCAAACATTAACTAGAAAATATATCAAAGAGAAAATAATTTCGAGTATCTCTAGCTTTCGACCATAGCTAGAAAGATGGAACAATGCCATATTCGATTTCGACCATCATGGTGGAGGATAACATCCATATATATGACATTAATTCATAAGCACCAGATTCATAAAACAAAATAAAGAAGAAAGGAAAGGAAAATTAAGTACAAAAAAAACTAACAAAAATAAACCGAGCCATTTGTTGGAAATTCTTACTTTCGCCATTAATGGAAAACTTGAAAAAAAGATTCCATACATACCATTAATTCATAAGCACCAGGAACCAAACCATATATATGACATTAATTCATAAGCACCAGATTCAACTTCATAACTTTACATACCATTTCGAAGAAATTATACACCTTAACCTTGTCACAGAATATTAATTAAGACAATGAAAGAAGAGAAACATATATATTTAGAGATTACATGTGGCTTAAGGTACCGGTGGTAGATGCTATGCTTAAGGCTGAGCTGACCTTAGAGGCCTCATACTCCATCTCCAAATCTTGATAGTTGTCTTCAGCACACGTGCATAACACACTCACCCCATCATTCTTCACTTGGTCTTGTCCATCAAGTCCTCCAAATCTTAAGTTTCTAACCGATGCGGTTAGAAACTTAAGATTTCTTCGATTGTTCTTGATCTTGGCCTTGTATCGACACTTGCACTTTCAAACAATTTCTCTCGATCTGTTTCATTATCTATGACGGCATATAAGAAAATCTAGCATTGAAAGAGCTCAAATACACTGATGTAGTAAAGAGGAAATGAAAAATCTACCCTTAGAGTCATTTTTCGCAAGTGGAGCAACAATATCAAGAAGTATAAATAACAAATAGATCCAAATTTCCCAGAAAATAAGGAAATGAACGACCACTTTCTATCTTGTGAAATCTCTTTGTACAGGTGAGAAAACAACATATCAACTTCAGTTCAAAACTAAAAATAAATCTCAACATTTAGAACAGAGATAAAAGCTGGAAGGTGAGAGAACGATAACAAGAAAGAAAGAGAGACCCACCAAGCTAATTAGGCCATTGTCGGAAAGAACAAGTAGTGCAACGATTGTGTACTCTCGACTCATTTATATTTCATCTATTGGGTTTAATGTAGCCAATATTAGAAATTGAGAAGAAAGAATTAAGGCCGAACTAGCTTTTCTCATTCAGCTTTTATGGCATATCTTTATGTACATACAACAGTACAATTGTAACACCGTGTTACTAATCTAACAACCTCATGTCTTAGATTAGTGATGAACTAAGTGAGCAATCGGACTAACTACTAAATTTTATTTCTAACATGCCCCCTTGAAACATAGATTAATAAAGACACTACTATGTTTGAAATTTTGCGTTAGTAAAACTATAGAAAGAAATATTCATGTCACATGGGCATTTGCAAGCAAATATAGAATACAAACAATTTAAGAAAACTTGTAGCACTTACCTCTACCAATCTGTGACCAGGAAACAAGTCCACAAAGCGAGATCATCGGTTAAGCACTTCTTTTTTTGGTTCCTTTGCTAACTTTCATTGATCGCTAAGAGGCAATATGCACGAAAATGAGAATATTTTGCTAACAAATGTAAAGAAGGGATTGCAGAACTCAACTCAAATATTAAGCTCCCCTGGAAAACTCTTTTAGGCGTGCATATTCATCTTTTGGATATAACATCCGGAAGAAAAAACATCCGACACAAATCAACTAAAATAGGAAGTCAAACATGAAAATACGGTAAAGATCTTGCTCGCAAAATTTGACTACACCATTTGAAGAGGGTTGATCCCACAAATCACACCAATGCCATCTTTAAAATCTCAATGAAACCCCAAAACCCCAACATTGGAAGCGTACCTCTACTCAAATCCAACGCCCTCTCTATCCTTCCTTCTTCAAACCCAATGCCTAATCTGTCATTCCTTCTTCAAAGTCGAAGGCTTAGGGTTCGGCGAGGGCTTCGGAGATGGCGAGGTACAACGACGAACGGCGGCGAAACGGCGGGCGACGGCTTAGGATGCGGCGAGGGCACACGGGGAGGGCTTCGGAGGCTCCAATCTCGCGAGACGGCGACGGCGGACCCGACGGCCTCGTCGCAGCCTCAATCGCGGCGACGGCAGATCTCGGTGAGAGAGAGAGAGTTGACGGTGAGTGAGATTCGGTGAGAGAGAGCGGTGAGAGAAAGAGCGGTGGACGGTCAAGTGAGAGAGAGAGCGTGTGACAGAGATAGCGGTGACGAGAGAGAGAGATATCTGCCGTCGAGAGAGAGGGATTTTTTGGGAGATAAGGTTTTCGGAGAGACGAGAGAGGGTTGATGGTGAGAATCGGGAGAGAGAGAGGGAGCGTTGTGTGGTTGCTATTTTATTTTTTGAATCATCGAGATCGAAGGATGCACGAATCTCGAGATTTGATGAACGGTTATAAAAAAGAAAGTTTTGGTGGGAATGTTGGCGCCATTATTTAGAGACGGAATTTAATTAGTCTCTATTTTCGTCTCGATCTCTCTCTATTCCGTCTACGAATTAGTTAAGTCTCAATTCCATCTCTAACCACTTTTTCTTAGCAACGAACTTAATTCCGTTGCTAATTCCGTTTCTAAATATCATTTTTCTTGTAGTGTTCATTAAATCTAATTAAAACTACTTAGAAATTAAAACATGCAATTGTTAATTCAATCGAGAAAATACCTTGGTCTATAGTTCAACAAATCCAAATCAAAGTTCAATAACATGTCATGGTTCTCAATCTATCCAAAAGATTATTAAATCAATTCCTTATAGATTAGCTATAGGAAATCAACATTCACCGAAAATCCCAAATTCCCCTATTCTCGATAACTAAGACATCCATCACTAACTACTTTTCTAATTAACACACAATCCTAGACATTTGCCAATCATGTTTAATGCACTAACTGCGTAAAGTTCCGTAGGAATACTAATCCTATATAAATGGATCGTATCCACTTTCGATTTAACCTAGATATATCTATCGCATACTCAGGAATCGAAAGGTTTTGATGCCAAATGGGACAGTGACAGTTAAACGGGAGAGTGATCGTCACTTGCATTAGTCCAATTGTACAATTATGGATACAAAAGTCACGATTAACTATAGGTTTTCCACCAAAAAGCATGCACTGGCCATAATACATATCTTATGTTTGCACTATAATCATGAAATTAATAAGAAATAAAATAGAAGGAATTAAAATAATTTAAATTATAAATAAATAGATCTCACATAACACCGCTATAAACCATGAATTTAGACTTGCTTTAACTCCAACCTAGGCCAAGAGTGCTTAGCCGGACATCGTCTTGAAGAACTCCATTAAAATAAATAAAAGAAAAAAGAAATAGATTGGTCGAAAGATGAGAAGATACTAAACTAAACCCTAAAGTCTATATAAATAAAACCCTTAATTTTGGTCTCTAGAAGAGAGAGAAAGTGGAACTCGTTGGTATTTTAGTCTCTCATCCGCCTATGAAGATTTGATGGCTGTAGAGAGTTTATTATTTGAGTATCGGACGTGTGGGAGGAAGGGATTGTTCATTTTGTTGTTGGCTGCTAACGTGGCGTGCTCGTATTGGTTGTGAACGCTAGTGGAGACGTGGAAGACGAATAAGGTGAGGATAAGTGGCACTCAAAGGGTGAGAAGAGGCGTTTGTGAATCACCAAATCAATGGGAGATTATGTTGTTGTGAGTCTCGAGGCAAGATCAAAGGTTTTCATTCACCAACTTGCTCATCTCTTTCGATCATGAATGTTTATCCCGAGGCTTGATCCAACAGCCTATTGACATGCTTTGCGTGAGAAGCGTGTTCTTTGTGGTGCGTTACTCAGTGTTGCTCCCTCTCTTGATCATTTCTTCAGTGTGTGTCTCGAGGCATATCCTATGGATGTTGAATCACACTATAGGAATGACTTATACTCAGTTATTTTTTAGGCTTTCCTCAACTAATGTTCCACTAAACTTCTTCTAAACCACCATAGAATCGACATGGACCAATATGGGTCCCACCGAATCGTCTCAAAGTGCATGCAATCTCTTTTCAATATCAAATACCTAGAACACTTCAGAAGACCTCGAATTATCTCTATTTCACAAAATTTCCACTAAAACTTTAAAAATATAACATAAGAGAACTAATTAATAATATGAAGCATTGAGATCTCAAAACATATAAAATAAACACTTTAATATATTAATATTAATGACTTATCAAATACCCCTAAAGTTAGGACTTTGCACATCTCGAGCAATGGTATAATTGACAAAACAAAAGTAAACTATACTCCTAATATAATTACGAGCTAATTAAACTAATCATATACTTGATTCCAAGTTCATAGAGTACCTTTGGTTTAGAGAGGCGCCATGTTAACAATCCACTCAAGAAACTTCGAGTTATGATATGATATATCTAAAGCGTAACCCAAACACAATTAAGATCGCATTTCAAAGACATAGACTAGGTCAAGACAAAGGCTATAAACTACTCACGAGTTTTCTTGGTCTAACAATCAAGTATGCAAGTTTACAATCTTTGTAAAAATAGCGCATCGACCCTTAGAAAGTACCAGTAGGCGAGAAATGCAACCACACCCTCCACTATTGTAGACTTAGCACTAATTAGGATCAATAGGACTTTAAGTCGGTCATAATGTGGCTAGGATAAGGTAACAATGAAATGGTATAAATGTAATGCAAAACATTGGAAAACCAAAACTTAAACTATCAAAAGATTTTCTAAGAACATGAACGTAGCTTATACAACACTTAAATTCATTTTTCTTTTAATATGTGCAGTCCTCACCTTTTTATAACCACCTGGCTCCTTGCTCCATTTCCTGCAGATACCGTTTGAGGTAAGACTCTCTAATTATGACTTTATTTTTTTCATCACAATTAATTTCCCCTTATTTTAGGTATATAAACAATTTTCCTTTTCTCTATAATCTTTTCTTCTTTTATTTTCATGTCTCTTTTTAAAGATTTCAAATCTAACATTAGCTTCCAACAAGCTAAAGGATTATATCAAGCTATGGTTATGGGTTTAACATTAGGTATGAAAGAATTAAAGGTTGGGTTGGTTCAAAAGGGTTAACTAGGGAAATTACTTTAGGTAGGCTTAAGGCTTATGGTTTTCATTAAAAATGGCTTAAATCATTTCCCCAAAAGTGGTTTAGTTACAGGAATTCAGCCTCAAGTAAGTTACATCCTCGTTCTAGCACTCTAGAAATCTGATTTTTTTCACTTGCATAGTTCTGACCGTCTGCCCCCTTTGGTATCTAGTATAAAGCTTAACCCTCATACTAAGTCCTTACTATGAAATCATAAAAATGTAGGGCTACTAGCCAGAGTGAGTATTTCTCATAGTTTTCTCTAAGTTTCAAGTAAAAAAGGCAACCATAGTTTACTCATCTACAATCAAATCCATGAAATAAAGTATCGGGTAACTCTAAACAACTATAATAATAAAACTATACTAAATACATGCATGAAAATGTATCATATCTTAGTGAAATGAAAGATAGTAGTTTGCATGGAAAGGAAGGAAATGGAAAGACAAGAAAATAAGAGAAATAACACCACCATGGCCATCTTCCAGTCGCATAATTTAAAAAGTAAACGATCGACACTGTGATTTTTAACAAAAAGATCCATCCAAAACAATCCACAATCCTTAAAACACCCCCAAACTTATTCGAACCTTGTCCTCAAGGTTCAAAACAAGTCGAGAAGGCTTACTGAGATAAAAACAAACAAGAAGGTGAAAGAAACATGATAGATATAGAATTAAGTAAAGGATACGAGTTCATGCATAGTAATATGAGTACTAAAACAAAGAAATGAAGTAAAATAAATTGAAATTTAGGCTGCCTCCCAATAGTGCCTTTGTTTATAGTATTTGGCTCGACTCAGAAATGCACATCCTAAGTGATGTTGTCCCACTCGATTTGGTTACGAGTGGTTCTCATCCGAACAACTCCATGTGAAAAGTAAGTAACCCCTGATTTCTTAATCGTGGGTGAAGGAATCTTATTAGCTTTCAGCATTTGACGACCATCCTGCTTATCTTGTTGGGGCATGTGCCCTAGGTCAATCCACAAACTTTATTTATTTTTTTATTTTAGTTACTAAAATTGAGGTTTACATTTGCTATTTTTATCATAAGTGATTGCATGTTTACCTTATAGTAAGATCCATTAGTATTTGTTGAAATATCATAAATGTCCTTATTCGATCATTATCTTGTGAACTATAATGAATTAAGACTAGTGTGAATCTTGATTGATGGTCATGTGATGATCATGGTATAGGGATACAAATCGAAAGCATGAGTACTTGTTAGGGAACAAAGATCTTGGACCGACCTTCTATGAGAACAACACATGGATTAAGTCATAGGTTTTACTCATCATAGGTATATCATTTAGTCCTTTGACTTGAGATCACCATAGACTTCAATATTACGAGCACGATAATTTGACATAATTAAACGTTGTTTTTAACCGGGCGATTATAAAGATTGTAATTGGTTATCGTGTGAATAATTGTGAAAGTGTGTAATAAAGATAGAATTTGTCACTCTCGTATAGAGATATCGGTGGATCCATCGATATGATGGACCGATAATAGCCAAGTCTATGTTAATTGATATGATCAATGTCACTTAGATGTTTTCGGTTTACCTAAAGACCGAGACTAGTATGATTGATTATTAAGGGTGACTTTCCATGCCTTATGTTTACTCAAAGGATATCGCAAAAAGATATGATATATTTTATTCATTAGATTGTATCAATTTCGAGATTCATGCACTTAGGTTGTCATAATTCCATACTAGAGACCACTTATGAATTGTGTACCAAAATAATTTTAGTTCACTGCTAACTTCACATGAACCTATTGGGTCGCACACAAAGAATGGCTTCGCGCAATTTCAATTGGTTTAGAGTAATGAATTTTATATGATAAAGTTCATGACATAAAAGCCCTTATGATTTGTTATATAATATATTATTAATAGGGCGTATATGTAATTTGCTTTAACTACCTAAATATAATAGTTGTATTACGAATAAGATTTTAAGTGATGGCTTATCTACACATATCAATAGAGGGTGAGACCCAAAATGAAATAAGATTTTCATTTTTACTATTTTGGAGTTCTCTGGATTTTGGGAGAGAAAAAAATGTTTTCAATCTCTTTGGGGTTAGAACTCCAAATTATGTTCACCGTTCGTGTGTAGATTTTTGATAGAGGACGCACACCTAATCTTCTTGGAATCAAACAATAAGAGAAGGAAATTACGAATTAAGGTATGATTTACTTTTACAGATCTAGTTAAATGGAATTTATTTTCAATCTGTTGGGGCTTTTCAAAAATTGTTTTGAATTTTCATTGCATATGAACCTCAAAACCCTACATATCTAACCTAATCCTATCCTGCAATAAAAGGGTTAGAAACATGCGTCGCAAACTAGCAAGATATACTAGTAAGAGATTTCATGGTGTTAAAAATATTAAATTTAACAATCTCACCATAAAACTCCATAGAAAAACTACCCTCAAAGATGTCAACTTTGGTTCCAGCAGTCCGAAGAAAAGGTCGACCTAACAAAATGGGAAGTAAGCAATAGAAAGGTTCATCCTCCATGTCTATCACATAAAAGTCTGCAAAAAAGACCAATTCCCGAAGTTTTATCAAGACATCCTCTAAGACCATTAGAGGGCGTGCAATCGACTTATCAACAAGGTGGATAGCAATTTGTGTGTCTAAAATTAGACCTACATGCAATGATTTAAATAAGGAGAGTGACATGAGATTAATAGATTCACCTAAATCACAAATGACACTCTTAATAACAGTATTACCTATTTTGCATGGAATGGCAAAAATACCAGGGTTTTGAAACTTAGGAGGAATCTTCTTTTGAATTTTAGTTGAGACCTACTCCCCCAAACTTAACTTTTATGTTCCTACAAACTTGCCTTTATACGTGCAAAACTCTTTCAGTAGTTTAGCATAACAAGGCTCCTGTTTAATCGCATCTAGTAACATAATTTTGATGTCTACCTTTCGATACTTTTCTAAGATCTCATTCTCGTCCTTTACCTCTTTGACCTTCCCTAGTTGTTGTGGAAACGAAGGTGGAAGTATTAGCTCTTGAGGTGGATCATTCTTCATGTCCTCGAGTTTTAACACTTCTGATGACATTTCAACTTTCTGCTCTTGCTTCTGCTTTTGAGTCTTGAATTCTTGAGTTTTAGGTTCATCTTGAGGGGTATAAACCACCTTCTTAATTCATTCCAAATGCTCGTACTTATTCGGATAGAGCCTTTGGGGGGAAAAGAGGTCTAATTTTTATCTCGAGTCGCTATCCTTTTGATAAGGTGCCATATTCTTTATAAGTATTGGGCTCTTTCGCCACGATCACGCTCCTCAATGATATAGCATTCACATGAGCCCTTGGATTAGGGATTGGTTGTGATGAAAACTTCCCTTGATTTTCAAGACGTCCTAATTGTTGTGCCATTCGGCCCATTTAAATTTCAAGGTTGCGGACCGTCGCATTGTTATCATGGATGGATTTATTAGTGTTAGCCTTAATTTGAGCAATTTCTCTCCAAAATTGGCTCTACGGGGCCATAAGAGTCTTCATTATATCCTTAAGTGAGGAGGAGTTATCGGAGGGTATAGGTAACGGTTGACCTCTGGGGATAAATATCTAGTAGTTTTGATTTTAGGACCGTAATCGAAGTTTGAGGTTCTTCCTCTCGCTGTTGCATGGTTATAGGCATTACCGAATGGGGTTATAGGTGGTCCCTATAATTGATTACATATGGCATTGGCTTGTTGATTTTCCTCAAAGAGAGTAGGACATTCATCGGTTGAGTGAGTTGTGGTGTATAGAAACCATAAGCCTGGACTTGCATTTTGCTGAAGTGAGGAGACGCTCTATCAAGGAGGTTAGTCGGTCAATTTTACGATTAGGAGAATCTCAGAAGCTGCTCCTTTAATGAGACTTTGGTATGCGGTATCGTCAAGATCTCCATAAAATCATGATTGTTGTGCGATGTTCTCGTATTCTTGTTTCATCTGTGGGGTCTTATCTCGGATGTAACCTCCACGTGTGTTGTCAATCATTCGTCTCTCTATAAGCGTCATGCCAACATAGAAAAAATGGACTATGATCTTCTCAGTCTGGCCATGTTGCAAGCAACTGGTGATCAATCACTTAAAGTGATCCCAATATGCTCCAAATGATTCTCCCATTTTCATTTTGATCTTTGCATATGTTCTTGATGAGCATAGCAACTCTATCATCGGGAAAATACTCTTTTAAAAATTCTTTTGTCATCTCATTCCATGAGTTAATGCAACCAGGTGGAATATAAAAAAACCATTCCTTGGCTTTGTCTTTTAAGACAAAATGGAAAAGACCTAAGCTTAATCATGTCCTTATCCGCTGTAGAGGATCTCATGTTCTTGTAGTTCATTTGAAATTCTTTTAGAAAAGTGACCGGGTCCTCATTCTCTCAACCATGAAAGGAAGGTAGGAGATGGATAAACCCATAACTCATCTCAAATTCTCTTGCATTCTTCGGATAATTGATGTTGTTAGACCTCACCTAATTAGGGCTTATAACCGGCCTAGATTACTTTTATCCCCTGATAATCTAGCAGCCTTAACCTCTCCATCAATAAATAAATAAGATTAAGATCTAATAATTAAATAATACTCAAAGTTCTGTAAAAAAATTTTGACTGCGCCTCCTCTATTTCTAAGTCTACAGCGAAAAACTTGGCCTTCGAAATCTTCAACAAAACCTGCTTAGCTTGGTGGAAATGTCGAAGAACTTACATTCCACCCCATAACAATATATATTGCATTAACTAAAACTATTTATTCATTCTAACCCATTTTAGGTTTTCATAATCTTTAAAGTAACGTTACCTTAGCTCTACAGCATTTCAATTCGTCCTAAAAACATTTCAACAATTCCAAAAGGAATCCTAACAGCACACGAACCTAAAAACTCATTTATACAATGTATTGTATTAAAAAATAATACATACATGGAGAGAAAGGAAGCGTGCAAGTCACAAAAAGTTGGAAAGCTTTCATTTTCCCTTATAGTCGTTGGAACTTTGTCATCACCTAATTATAAAAACTTGATAATGTCGGATAAGTAAAAGAATCAAATGTATAATAATCCAATAGATTAAAAGAATAATATAATCCAAGGAATTTAAATACAACCATGAATTCATCCCATTTTTGTTATCAGACCATAATTAGATAACGTTATGCAAAAGTGGTAAGTAAACAATAATAAGGACTTATGACCAGAGAGGATAACCAAATGAGTCTCGTTCCTCTAGAATTTGGGAATATGATTTGGTTCAATGTGATCTCATGATAACTACGTGATGCAAAGTATCAGTGACTCCAGCCACTCAAGCATAATATAGTGTTCGATAACTATGGTATAGTATACATAATAAGGAGACTCGAATCGCACTTATCCTCCCTGCCTATGTATGCATGTACAATGGAAATGCAATCTCAAGGATTAATGCAATATATATGAAATTATAATCATACATTGTAAAGGTTCTTGGAGGATTTACTTAAACCTTACAAACAACCCACTTCGAGCTTAATTTTTGAGGTTCTCGGAGTGTCAGATCACTTGAAAATGCTTCCAATAGCTTCCATGTATATCCAATTATATTATTGATCAAACTTCATGCGAAACCATATCATAAAACCCAATGAAAACTACGGTCAAAGTACGCTTGAGAACGGATTCCAAAAATATTAATTTATATAATTGTTTTAACTAGTATTACCTAGCCAACTTGGGTAACTTTTTAACTTTGAAAACTTCAATATTTTTCATGATGTCTTAAAAGGAACTTGTAGTACTCATGTTCTACTTTCCATAGACTCCAAGAATATTTAAATCAGATCATCGATGGAGAAGTTATGAATTTTTCCAAGTAGCCTGTCAACTAGGTAAACTTTATTTATTTTGAACTAAAAAAAAGTTCTCCAAATCAATATTTTTGCAATTAAATCCTCAAAACTCGACAACAAACGCCACGAAACCACTCGATACCAACATCAAAATATTTCCACAATCCGTGGAGTCAAATTGGATTAAAATCAATAATCAAATTCATCCAGAAACCCAATGTAAATCAATATCAACGATAAAACATTTCCAAAATAGTTATCAGCTGAATCACATTAGTTTAATTCATCAAAACCCTAACTCACGTCAGTGGAATTTATCCCAAATTGATGTAAATCAATCCAATACATCAATTCTCAACAATCCCTTTCAATTCCTATCAAAACCCTGGGAAAGAAATCGAAAAATTGTGAGGATTCAAATTGAATTGAGGGAAAAAGCCTGAATTGAGCATTTATTAAATTACGGGCTAAATAACTCATTTCCACCATGGAAACTTAGCTCGAATTGACTGTCTCGTGATGAACTTTAGTGTTGCGAAAAGAAACCGAGCGAAAATCGGACGTAGGGAGCACCGCGATGGAAAAGGGATTTAAATGGGTTTAAAAAAGGTAAAAATGATTTCTAACATTTTTTTATTTATATATAAAATCTAAGCTACATGTTAGCAGCTTAATTTCTTTTTATTTATTAATTCTCGAAATCCTGATTTTGACGTGTTTTAACTTCCGGTGCTCATTTTGGATCCAATTTTTCACAAAATTCAGTCAAACTCTCGACAAAATAGTCTTATTCGATAGAACTTCCATAACACTGGTTTTGGTTACACCAAAACCTAAAAATCTTAACTTTTTCCACGACATACTAAAATCTTCTAGATCAATCCTCTTGCCATACTTAACCAAACTTGCACCAACTTGAACCCAATCTTAGCCTCGACCGCTGTCAACTGACATAAAACTTGAAACAAGAACTCGCACAAACATCGTTCTCATTTCATACTACCTCCGATCTCGACTTGCATGCAAACCGAGTCAAAAACCCCACGTTGGCTTTTTAAGTCCATTTAAACTTGAAATTCAAAATTTTAAATTAATTTCACTTATTTTTTGCAAAATTCAAAACAGTAGTTCGAGTCCATATTTCAACTCTATCGAGACCCATTTCAACAGGTATCTTGAGATAAAACCCTGCAAAATCTCGAATTTACTCATTTAACTTGAATTTTGCAAAATAAGATAATATAATACATAACAATATTCAAACATCACACAAAAGTAAAATTACCCATAAATCTCATTTCATTGGTCCTCAGCCTCTAACTCGCGGCCTAAACCATAACTAAACATTTGTTAATCCTTGATTGGCCTTAGTTATGAGTTTAAAATTTTGGGATTTGACATATGCGAGAGGGGTTGTTGTGATAAAAGAACTTGAAGGTCTTGATTGGCATGCCCACATGAGTGACTTGGTGACTTTCGGGTTGCACCACGTCTATAGGATTTTGGCCTTGGTGTTGCTTCTTTGGGACTCTCTATTCAATCTTTAAAATGTTTTCTCGGAGTCCAGGATCAAAAGGCAACAATGAACCAGTTGATTTTGACCGAGTGAGTCTATGGATCATAAAATTAAGAAAAAGAAAATGAAACTAAACTATACCCAGAATAAAGAACTAGGTCCACGATAACGACACCTAAATTTGTTCATGTGTCTTTTATGCCAAATATAACCCGTGCTCAAGTCACCAATCCCACAAGGGTGTAGTAGTGGTAAATACGGGTCGAATCCATATGACTTAGGTTTTACTTTGAGTTAACTAAAAGGGAAATTTTAGGGTTTATAGTAATTTTAAGAAAACAATTAATTAAAACTAATTAAAACTATTTATAAATTAAAACTTGCAAATATTAATTCAACTTGAGAAAATACCTAGGTCTACGATTCCACAAATCCAAATCAAAGTTCGATAACATGTCATGGTCCTCAATATATACAAAAGATTAGTAAATCAATTCCTTCTAGATTAGCTATAGGAAATGACATCCGCGAGAAATCCTAATTCCCAATTCTCGATAGCTAAGGATGTCGACACTAACTACTTCTCTAATTAGCACACACCTATAGACATCCACCAATCATGTTTAATGCATTAACCCCATAAAGTTATGTAGGAATATTTATCCTAAATAACCGGATCGCATCCACTTCCAATTTTACCTAGATTTATATGTTGCACACTCAAGAACCAGAAAGGTTTTGAAGGAAAACGGGTGAGTGATCGTCACTTGTATCAGTCCAATTGTACAATTATGGATATAAAAGTCCCGATTAACTATAGGTCTTCCACCAAAAAGCATGCATTGGCCAAATAAAAACACTAAGTTTGCACCATAATCATGAAATCAACAACAAATAAAATAGGAGGAATTAAAATAATTTAAATTATAAATAAATAGATTTCACATGACACTTGCTATAAACTATGAATCGGGACATGCTTCACCTCAGACCTAGGCCAAGAGTGCTTATGGGACATCGTTTAGAGGAACTCCATTAAAATAAATAAAAGAAAAAAGATATGATTGGTGGAGAGAGGAAAATATACTAAACTAAACCCTAAATTCTATATATATAAAACCCTTAATTTTGGTCTATGAAAGAGAGAGAAAGTGGAATTCGTTGGTATTTTAGTGTCTCATCCGTCTAGGAAGATTTGATGGCTGTGGTGATTTTGTTATTTAAGTCTCGGACACGTAGAAGGGGATTGGTCATTTTGTTGTAGGTGCTAACGTGGCGTGCTAGTATTGGTGTGAACGTTAGTGGAGATGTTTGTACGAATAAGGTGAGGACACTTGGCACGCAAAGGGTGAGAATAAACATTTGTGAATCTCTCAATTCTTGAGATGGTGTTGTTGTGAATATCGAGGCAAGATCAAGGGTTCTTTGTGTATTGAGGAGAACTCGTTCAAGACTCACCAAATATGTGGGAGTACGAGCGGACTCCCCCATCTCGAGGCAAATCAAAAGCTCTGTGTGACGAAGAGAATTAGTGGGAGGCTCGACAAAGATCTAGGAGTGTGTACGTCATGGATCTCGAGGCAGATTAAGTCATTTACTTGATCATCTCTTCTGATCGTGAGTGCTGATCCCGAGGCTTGATCCAACAGCTGTTGACACGCTGTGTGAGAATCATGTTACTGTGGTGCATCACTCAGTGTTGCTCCTTCTCTTGATCATGTTTTTTGTGCATATCTCGAGGCAGATCCTATGGATGCTGAATCACACTGTAGGATTGACTTATACTTAGTCATTTTTAGGCATTCCTCAACTTATGCTCTACCAAACTTCTTCTAAACCATCATAGCATTAACACGGGCAAATGCATCTCCCATCAAACTATCTCGAAGTGCGCGTAAGCTCACTTTTCAATGCTTAACACCTAGAGCACTTTAAAAGAGCCCAAATTTTCTTTATTTCACCAAATTTCTACTGAAACACTAAAAATATAAACAAAAGAGAATTTGTTAATAAAACGAAGCATTGAGATCTAAAAACATATAAAATAAACTCTTAAATATATTAAAATTAACGACTTATCACGAACAATAATATCGCAAGGAATTATAAATATACAAATATGCAATCTATCCCGTTTTTGTTAACCGACCATAATCGAGATGATGTCTTCCAAAAGTGGTGGTTAAACGATAATAAAGATTCGTGAGTTTAAAAGGAAGTCCTCGAGAAGCTGCCATCAACTCTCCATGGAGTATGATCTTGGCCGACATCTTCTTAGACAAATGTCTACAACGATAAGTGACTCTAGTTGCGAGCACCATGGTGTTCATCTTACCACACATATAGCCAATGAACACTATAGGATCCTTAAAGGCCTCCTTCCTCTCATGTCCGTGAATGCATGACCAATAAATATGCGACGATAAATTGTGCATGCAATTATATTCGAGAAATATTCATAAAATGTAAAGGTTACCATGAGATTTACATAGCTTTACAAACGCGATATTGCAACTCCCTTGCGCTTCGTGTTGGTAAACTATTCCACACGAGGCTTCAATTCTAGTCCTATAATTCATTTATAGGTTCAATGAGATTCAACAACCACTCCACAATTTTCTTCCAATTAGTTGTAGTTTAATTTACCTAATCGCATGTCGAAACCCCTAAAATACTTCCAAAATAAATTCTTCGATGCTCGAATTTCATTTTTGACTCATAATTATTATTCGAAATCGAAAATTACATTGTATAGGCTTAAATATAATTTCTTCAATTTATTATAAATTTATTGGTCCTCCCATAACCGAAAACCCCGAAATTACTCTAAATAAACTCCTCGAATGTCAGGATCCCAATTTCAACTTGAAATTGTGGTTCAAAATTAAAAATTAACCTAGACTAGGCTTTAAAGTAATTTTTATAATTTTGGGCATTTTTTAGTATTGTAACACGTACTACGAGGTAAAACCTCAAGTATAAATCCCGAGAAAATTTCAAATTCTTCATTTTTCCTAAAAATCCTCAATTTCTATTAATTTGGTCAAAAATCCTTTTTTCTGAGTTTTCCCAATTTTCCAAAGATTTTTTTTTTTTTTTTTTCAAATTTTAAGAACTTTTTAAAAATGGTTTGATCTTGAACCGGGCTCGGTTCAGCTCGGCCCTGATCTAGGATCAGACCGCCATCTTCTTCCCCACTTCCCACGATGAACAAAAGCTCTATGTTATTATTATTATTTTTTTAATTATAAGTTTGGGGTGCCCAACCCCATTGGGGTTGGGCAAGGAGCTTACGGCTCCCACCATCGTCTTCCTCCCTCTACCTTCTTTTTCCACTCCCCCACGGTTCCTATTTGTTTCAATCTTCATGACCGTGTTTTTTTTCCTGGTTTACCTCTCCTCCTCCTCCGTCCTTCACAACCAACAGAAACAATTGTTTTACTCTCTCTCGTATTCTAATTGACTCACTAAAATCCTTAAATCAAAATGAAATCTTTATTTTCCATTGAACTTACCTTGAGTATCTCCACAATAACCACCAACAGACACGGCTCATGTTCTTTATTCAATTAACAACAGCGAAAAGGGAGAGAGAGATAAGAGAGACAATGAAAATGTTGTGGAAGAGAGACGATGCCACGATTGGAAGAGGCGAGGAAACGAGAAGGAAGACGATGAAGCCCTCCCTATTCGATCCCCTATTTTGATTTGGTTTAAAAGGGGTCAACAAAATGACCAAATTGCCCCTTCATATTTATCCTCTCACATTTACAGACTATACCCTCAATGGTAATTTACCATTTTTATTTTATTTTCATGATTATCTCCTCAATTTTTGTCCAAATTAAACCCGAAAAATACCAAATTCCATAAAAAATTGGGGGATTTACCAATGTACTTCAAAACTCCCAGACAACCCGTCTCGCAACGAAATGAAGGTGTGGGACCCACATCACTCATTAAATACATTTAAAGTCTAAAACTTGAATTTTAGAACTTAATTTTTCGCGAAATTTGAAACGATAGTTTAGGTCAATAGTTTCACTTTCTTGAGACTCATTTCGATACGTGTATCGAGACAAAACTCTGCTAATATCAAATTTACTCGATTAACTTGAATTTCACAAAATAACAAAATATATAATATACAACACTAGGCACACATCACAGAAAAAATTAATTAAAAATCTCAATTTCACTGGTCTTTAAATCTTGATTCGCGGCCAAAACCATAACTAGGTTACGTGAATCTCGAATTAGCTATAATTATCGATTTAAAAATTTTGGGATTTGACATGGTATGATACTAACTAATCCATTCGTAGCAATGCATCATACTCTAGGAACTCTAGCAACACATCTCTCATGATTAGATTAAAATAAACCTTCTCACTCATTTTTGTGCTCAAGATCAATAAAAATCGCCTCTAATATTTTTCAATTTCAAATCAACCATTGCACCATCAATAATGTAAACTGTAGAACTAACATAAGTTAAAACATGCATATCTCGATAATAAATGTTTAAAATACCTTCCATAAGCCTCTTCGTAGCCTTAGAATCTGCATCAGCCACTACATGAGACTAATCAGTAATTTGCATAACACTCGCTGCAAAGAAGTTGGAGGTGTAGGATAGTTCCTATGAATGTGGTCTGACTAACCATACTGATAACAAATCACATTAAGCCTATGAGACACTCCACTGGCCTAAGAAACCAACCCAAAACTGCTCGTTCTGGGACCATCCTGACCCTTGCCTCTGCCTTTGCCTTCTGATTGAGCAAGTAATGGTAAAGGTGGTGTCGCCAAAAAAGAATGTAAAATAGATGGTGTTGCAATTGGTGCGCTAACATATACAGTTCTTTGTGGAACTGACTCAACTGGAGTCGTAGAAGAAGAACAATCCTCTATTGTACTCCTCATCTGTTGTCGCATAAAATCCTAACTCCTCTTACTCAGATGATTGAGTTAGCTGAATATGGACAAACTCCCGAGCCCTTTGACTGCTCGAATAATAAGGAGCTGGTGGTGGAACTAACACTATTCCTGGTGGTTGGGCTAATACGGCTGCTTGCACCTTCATCGCACTCTAAATGATAAATGCATAGCTGGTGTGAGGATGATATGGAACTACAACACGTATCTTGTAGTTCAAACAATTGAGAAACATATCTATCCTGTTCTCCTCCAATTCCACCATCTCTAGAGCAAACTAGCTCAACTATGTGAACCTCTGTTCGTATTCCCTTAGAGACATATCCCCCTGTGTTAACTGTATGAACTTATTCTTCATCCTGTTACTGACTATTGGCATTCTTTCATGCACTATCTTAGGTGTCTATATCGTACTACCATTGGTTGTGCTAGAGCTATTCTCGTCTTAGCTCTACCCTTAGTCCTAGTAACCTCGGGCGGCCACCGGCTATATCTTAGGCCCTTTGTGGTGGTGGTCTTATCTATGCAATCATCATTTCCATGAGCTTCACTGCGATTCCTTTAGCTCTCTCATTTCTTTGCTCAATTCTAGACTTCCACTAGGCTTATGACACCCAAATCTATAATATGATAAATTGTCCCAATATCGAGGTTAATTTGGTAGATATGTATGGTATATGTGTATTAGTGTGAATAAAGTGTGTATTATATACTATCTTGTTGACTTAGGTGGGACTATAAGCCTAAGTAAGCTAAAATTAAGCTTAAAGGACTTGTAAAATAAATTAAATAAAGAAAAAGGGCAATTTGGTAAATAACACATTAAGGATGGACTAAATAAGGACCTTATGATTGTTTTAAAAATTAATGAAACTAAGATGAGATGTGAGGTTTTGATTTGATCAACATAACCCTAATATCATTGAGTTAGTATTTAAACCACAATTATCGCTTCAAGCTACTTTTGCTTGAAATAACTACGAAGAGAATTTGAGGAGAATACCTTAGAGCACTTGCTTGGTGGATTTTGTGGAGGAGATGGAAATCTTATCAAAATTTCAAAAAGAGAGGTGATAACTTGTCTTTTTTTCACAAAATTTCCTCTATTTTGATTCACTTACATGATTTTGAATGGAATCATGGTTTTCCTTTGAATTTTAAGATAGAAGATGAACCATTATGCCTTGATTTGTGATTTGGGTCATCTCTATCTCATTTTCTTTCTTTTATTCAAAGGGATTTGCAAAATCTATATTTTAATGGTGAATTTGTAGTACATTCTTTGATGGAATGGAAATGATCAAGTGGTTCCAAATGATTTGCTTACGACTCTTTTTATTGGATTTAGACCTTGAAGGGCCAGTGTGGGTCATTAGAAATTTGGAATTTGGGTTCAACTCCGGAATTTCGAATTCGTGCCAATCAACTTGCTTAAAAGCGGTATAACGCTAACCATGGCATTGTTTGGGAACTCAGAGAATTCGATCCAGTAATTCTCCAACATCGTGGCGCCGAACGTATGACACTAGCAAATCGTTGAGATCAAATCGTGGTTTTTCGCCTCAAAGCCAGCGCTCGACCTAGTTCCTTATGGGTAAACCTACGGTGCTGGGAGGGCGCTGAAAGTTTTCTGAATTAAAATCAGATGTTCTATTTTTCAAAATTTATAGAGTTTTCATCAAAGTGTATCACCGGAACAATGGTCAGGGCAATGGTAATTAACCCTGAAAACCTTTGTCGACGCGGTGAAGGTGTGATATTGATTCGAAAAGGGTTTTATATCATTTTCAAGATATTATGCTAATTAGGTAAACTTACCTCAAACAAAACATATTAATAATACATACATGAACCTATACCAATGTAGACTAAAGGAGAACAGGATAGGAAATTCCTAGGTAGGATTAGATAGGATAGCAAAGTTTCAAGGTAAGTGGGGTTTGCTTTATTCTCTATCACGGCTTGATATTAGTTATGATAGAACTCATGAATCATATTGTGGAATTCATCGGAATCTATCTCTTCACTCTTATTGATCTTGCTTCTTATATTGTTTGGGTTCTCTTTAAATGAATGCTTGTGGCTGGTATAATGATATTTATGAATGCATGCTTACACTTTAGGTTTGAGGGTCAGTGACCACTGGTACCTTCTTCTATGGTGGTTATAAGATCTTGCTATGTATAATTGTTTGGATTTCATAAGAATAGCCTTGATATCCTTTATGACATTTCAGGGTTTCCCTTTGATAAGTCATATTGGTGTTCGGGCATAGGTGTGGCTTTGATGTCCTTCATAGCAGTTCGGGGTTATCCTTTAATGAGCTACATAGGTGTTCGGGTCCATGATGACATAAATATCTAGTTTCTACTTCTCTTGATTCCATGGCATTCATGTATTATTGCAAACTTGTAGGATTATCATTATTGTGCATTGTTTATTCTATCTTGCATTTATAGTACTTTTGCTTATATACTTGTTTCTTGCTCAAGATGATAATAGGTTTCTTAAAATCAAATTTTTTGCATGTTAGCTATTGTTGAACTTGGTATTACTTAGATGATTGAGGTTAAAGAAGACTTCGATTTTGCGAGCCGTTGAATATTTTCTCCCCCACTACTTCCCTCGGTACTTTAGTTGCTTCTCTAAACAAAGGAAAAGAAAAGGTCATAGCGTAGGAGATCTCTTTCTTTTACGTTGGTTTGAGTTATATTTATCTATTTGTTTTAAGAGATGTTTTATGTAATAAACATGGGATTTCATATGGGTTGATGTCTAAAACCACATAACTTGTTTTAATTTAAGTGTTAAGTTGTTAGTAAGACTCTTAATATAATTATAATTTATTAGACTTTAAAGGCTTATATTTCCGCACCTATTAGCCTTAGTTTTATCTTTTATAGAATGTCATGGTTTATTTTTGTAGGTTAAGGCGATCTAGATCATTGTTCGATTTGTTGGGTTCTCTCGAGGGGTTCGGTAATGGTTTAGGCCGACGTTCTAGGCCCACCTGGGGTTTGGGTCGTCTTAAGGCTTCGCTTTCCTTATTACCACGAGGTTCGGGCATCTCGCGAAGCCTCTCCCCATCGACCATTAGATTTTAAAAATCAAAAGAGAGATAAGATCATTAGGGTAGCATTTATAGAAGATAAGGAAACCATATTTATACAATAAGTAACAATAAATGCAGCAAATAATGTATAATAATGTTTTCATTTTCATTTTTCCCCTAAACTATATTAGAGTTATACCTTTACTTAATATCAACTCAAAGGTATTGAGGATGAGCTTTGAACTAAGCTTTGATACCAAGCTATAATATCCTCTATCCTGATTAAGGCGATACTCGGTCGAACCCTAATTATGCCTTGGTACACCAACCAAACTTAGCTAAAGCCAGCAGCCTCTCATTTTGCACTTGATAAACTTAACCTCTATATAGATATCAAAATATAACAAAAGTATACGCAGCAGAAAATTAAAGCTTTTTTGATAATACGTATAATATATGACAATCCAGGGTTTATCAAAACAAAAAACACAATTATAAAACCTCCCAAACCTATTACATTACTACAATGTAATTCAATCAGTACATATATAAGGAAGGCTCTTTACATCGCAGAGAAGATAAAACCCTTAAGCCTTCTTTTTCCCTTTTGCTGAAGCACCGACTTGCCTACCTGAAATGTTAAGGGATGTGAGCGTTCCAACTATCTTAGTAAGTGGTGCTCGTAATATATCAATTATCAACTACTATTATTGAATCAATGAACAACAATATGAATCCAAAACGTATCTATTCAAGCACTAAAATGGATATAACCAAAACATAACTGATTGCAAATCAAATAGGTATCATGCAACCGTACTCATGATTTCTATTTTGAATTTAATTTCAGAGTTGTACTCCTACGTCACTTGAGAATATAACCAAATCCACATGAGGCCGATAAGGGATTTTGCTAGTTTATTCAAGCTTAATTGAACCACCAACTCTAACTGGACAATGACGACTAAGGTAAAACTCCGGCTAACTGAGGATAAAAATGTGGAATCCATTTCCAGGCTAACTTTTTCCATTCATTAGGACAAAGGGCGGAATCCATTTCTAGGCTAACTTTTTCAATCCTCAGTCTTGGTCCGCCTTATCGACCATTTCTGGGGTTTTCACATATAAAATATTCAAATCACAGTACATTGCTCAATTCCAGTCTATAATACTATATGAACTAAATATACTAAATTATGAAGCATAATTGATAAGAATACGAGTCCCATTTACCTTGATTATGTTTAGTTTCCAAATTCCTAACTTTCAGGACACTTGGCATTTCCAAGTGTTCGAGAATTTATCAAAAACCATTTGAGGTCAATATATGTCTAATACCGTACATTTAGAACCCTGAAACCAGTCCCTAAAATATCGGAATCTACCAAGTAAAATTCAGAATTATTGCTGTTTTCTGATGTAAAAGCGCACTCCCTACTTTGGTTGGGCACGGTCTACCAATTGGGTTCATCAAAATGTGTTGTGTTATGTTATGGGGTTCATACGCAGGGAAAAATTCAAAACAAATTTTGAAAACCCCCAACATGATAAAAAATAAACTCCATCAAACTAGATATACGAAAGTAAACCATACCTTAATCTATGATTTCCTTCTCTGATTGTTCGATCTCCAAGACGTTCAAGCGTACATCCTCTATCGAAAATTCACACACGAACAGTGACCACAATTTGGAGTGCTAGCCCTAAGATAGATTGAAGTTTTTTTTCTTTCTCTCCAAAAATCTAGAGAACTAAAAAATAGTAAAAAAACAAAAATCTTATATTGTTTTAGGGTTTCAACCTCTATTTATATATGTAGAAAAACTCACTTAAAAAAACCTATTCATTATACAACTATTGTATTTAAGACAATTCAAGTAAATTACACATACACCCATATTAATAAGTTATCTTATAACAAATCATAAAGGTTTTTATGTCATGAATTTTATAATGTAAAATTCAATACTCTGGATTTATTGAAATTGCGCAAAATCATTCTTTGTGTGCGACCCAATAGGTTCATGTGACGTTGGCAGTAAACCAAAACCATTTTGGTACACAAGTCGTAAGCGGTCTCTCGCAAGACATTATGACTACCTAAGTAGCATGAATATCAAAATCTATACAACCTAGTGAATAACATATATCATATCCTTTTGTCGTGCAATATCTTTTGATTAAAAATAAGGCATGGAAAGTCACCCTTAATATTTAATCGTACTAGTCTTGATCTTTAGGTAGACTAAAAACATCCAAGTGACATTGATCATATCAATTCATATGGACTTGGCCATTATTAGTCTATCATATCGAGGATTCATCGATATCTCTCTCTATACGAGACGGACAAATTATATCTTTATTACACACCTTCACATTATATTCACAAGATAACTAATTACAATTTTTATAATCGACCGGTTAAAGACAATGTTTAATTGTGTCAAATTACCATGCTCCTCATATTGAAGTCTATGATAATCTAAAGTTGAATGACTAAATGATATACCTATCATGAGTAACACCTATAACTTAATCAATGTGGTGTTCTCATAGCGGGTCGGTCTAGTATCTTGTTCCCTAACAAGTATTCATGGTCTTGATTCGTATCCTTATATGCATGATCATCACATGACCATCAATTAAGATTCACACGAGTGTTAATTCATTATAGTTCCTAGTATGATGACTGACTAGGGACATTTAAAAAATTTCAACAAATACCCATGGATCTTATCATAAGATAAACATGTAATCACTTATAATAAAACAGTAAACGAAAACCTCTATTTTATTAACTAAAATTATAAGATAAATATTGTTTGTAGATTAACTTAGGGCACATGCCCCAACAAAATATATAAAGGGAGCGCACTTCCAAACTGCAAGGAGCGTGCTTCATAAACGAGCGTTTCAACGTTAACATAGAATAGCCCCTGTTCTATTACCAACTCATTTCAAACATATCCAACACCTCCCCATAACCTCAGGGATGACGTCTATTGAGGTCTTACACTAGTTCAATTAAACAACAACATAATTAACAAGATTTCTATCCTCAATTCATGAATTAAACTAAAAAATATAAATTAAACTTACGAATGATGATAATCACCAATTCCACTGTTGTTTGGTCCTTGTATAACTCCCAAACTCATTCTCTTGCTTAAATTCTTTGAATTTCTGATATCAAACCCTCACCTACTTCACTCCCCAACTGATCGAGTGTAATAGTGAGATAAGTTTGAAGCATTTAATATATACATATATATGAATTTTCCTTGAGATATGCATCGCGCGATCTCGAAATTTGGTCTAATGGAGATTTTCTTAATGTGACACTACTCCTAGAGTGACACATGATACGTTTTGAGCATCTACAATAAATCTCTCACCTTTATTAGACTATTAATATTTTGTAGTAGTGGTAAGTGGGAATCGTCTCCACATTTATTTTGTAAATTTCTTAAGAAAAGAAGTTTTATTATTTATATTTTTAATTTTAATTTAATTTAATAAAAAACAAAATTTAAACTAATACTTTCTACATATAAAATTAATTAAAATAACTAAACTTACTTAAATAATACAAATCAAGCTCATTAAATTATAAACAACTCAATAAAATAAAATAAAATAAAATAATAAATAAACATCTAAAAAATCTTCGTAAGCATTGGATCTTCAATTCGTTTTGCATCCAAACATGTTGCTTCAATCACATAGTCATGAACATACTTTATAAATTATCCTAGATGATTAAACCCTAATCATAAGTAAGTAAACAACCTTTAGCCAGCTGTTTGTTCTCTTGATATTGGTGGAAAAGCCACGTTCTAATTTTATTGAGCTAACTCATTTGAATACACAAGAACATTAACTTCACGCAATAAAACCGCATTACACTTTATGAAAACTTCGAATTACTAAATCTACCACCTTTAGATAGCCACTTCAATATTAAACTTAGATATCAAATTCACCTATGACATCTAAACGGTGTTTGTTTGCTTTTTCAAATTCACCTATGCACATAACTCTTAAATCAATGATTACAATCCGTAAATAATAATCTATAAAAAGAGTGAATCAAAGAATACAATTGATTTGAAGCACTAAGTACACATTCATCTCATCATAACTACATTGCAAAATGAATCTAGTTCATATTTGGAGTTTTGTTTAAATTAACAAACTACTCACTCATGATAACAAATAACATCATAACATTAAAATTAAAAAACATAATTAAAAATACCTTAATAATAACTTGAATCTTCAATCTTCTCCAAAAGCAAATAAAAATAATAAAGAATGACCTCCAAACTAAAGCAAAAAGTGTAAAAGTATCGAAAGGCCCTAATTTCTTAATCTAGTGTTTTAATTATAGTTTATTAGGTAATAAATATCCAAAATTGACTCAAAATCCTTATTATAATCCAAAATCCTCGAATTTGTACCTAGCGATTCCTAGCGATTCTTGCGTAAGTGGAATCATTTGGGTAAATCTTTGAAAGCCGAAGTCCCTATTTCCACCATTTTATATAGCGATTTTGAGTGTTATAGGAATCATTGGAAATCGCTAGGTGTAAAATCCAGTTTTTTTTCATATTCCTTGGTGAATCTTCGTGCAATCTTTTCACTCGGTCAATTCCATCATTTTCTTCCCCTTTTCCTTCATTTCTTCAAATATTCTAATTATCACCTAAAATAACAAAAATGAGAGAAAACCCCATGTAATATAGTCTCTTACCTTTAAAATTTTTGTTAAATGTACTATAAAACATGTCTAATTATTGACTTGTCAAATACCTCAAAACTCAAGCACTTTGCCATTAGAGCAAAAAAACACTTTCAATCAAATTCTATTTTCTTCCTTTGTTTTGATTTCCTAATTATACACTCTTCTTCTTAAAGAAAAATGATTTTAAATAAAAACATATTATCTTCATAAAAATAAAAATCATGATATAATAGAAAAAATTAAAGAACAATACCCTTTATATGACAACTCAACCTCTAGTTATGCAATACACCTCAAAATTCAAAGTTAAGCAATCACCAAGGTCAAGTCACTACATAGGTTTGCTCAATCTCCACTGATAAAATTAAGCTTATGATAAATAATATAGTGTCTCAATATAGAAAAATCACTTAGTCAAACTCATTTTCAAATAATATTTAAAATATCACCACAATCAAAGTTGATAGGAAATCTTTAATCACTAATAATTATCATTTCATATTCATTTGTTTGAATGTTGGAACAAGAGATACTTCACTCAACTTAGGTATAAGCAATCGAGCTAAATCTTTTATTTAGAGAGTTTTTCATAAACATCCTTCTATTTTTCTTTATATCGCTCTTTCTTTCTTCATATGAATATAATATTTTTCTTCATAATGTATTCCTATGGTTCCCTACTCCATTTCCTATGGATACCATTATTCTTTCTTTTTATAGGAATTATTTTTTCTCATTTTTCCTACCACAAGATTCCTTGCTCCATTTCCTTTATTTCCTATTTTTCTCCTCAATTGTGCCATAAACTTTTTCAATATATATAAACTTGACCAATAACTTTTGCATACTAGAATTCTTAGAAATTTGTGTTGTTTATCCTGCACTATTGTTTCGATCTTCTATCAATTATAATATCTAACACAAAGCAATCAATCCCCTCTAAACTCCTCTAGTTTATACACAACTTAGGTTAAGTCACATAGGGTATAACAATTCCTTTCCATCATAAAATTTCTATTTTCATGTGTAATAATAATATATCACTTCTACTTAAATCCAAATTATATTTAATTCACATTTCTAACTAAAATAAATGGAAATGAAGAAATGTTACCTGAATTGTGGAAAATTTCAAAAATCTCCAGTCTAATAAATTCTTACTCTTAAGTCTTCCTCTAAATTCTTTCATATTTGGCTTCTTTATAGTTCACTTCCCCTACATACCCCCAAATGCATTTCAAACCTTGTCCTCAAGGTTTAAAAAGTAAACAAAACATATAAACCTTGTGAAGCATACAAGAATTGAATATGAAATATAAATTTCTTTTCAAAATTAAACCAATAAACATCATATAAAAGAGATAAACAATGGAGTAAAACATTCATTTCTCATTAAAGTTCAAATTGAGTTCATATTCCACACATACAAGCAAGTATTTAAAAAACAATTTACAAAGTACTCTGCTTAGAAGTAAACTCATCGTCGCTCTATTCAACTTCGTTGTTATTTCTTGCTGCAGTAGGTTGTGAAATGTAGTTATCAGTGGGTTATAAAATCCTGATGGAAATCTCGACTGCATCAAAGAAACGTCGATGCTCTTCCTAGGACTAAGTAAACGCTCCATATTCCTCCTTTCGGACATGGAATAGTGGCGTGCAAAATTTCTTTCATTCACTTCTAATATCTCGTTATTTCTTAAAATCTGCTTCTCGTTGCGCCGAAAAGTTGAAAATAAGGATTTGAAAAATCCTTTCCTTATAGCTTTTGCTATAGATATAGAATTGCTCTCTGCCACCGGAACATGTACTTGAACCAGCAGACTCACCGCTCGCCTCACTTCTTCTTATGTGCTTGCATGAAGTCCATGCCAAATAGTTCGGTCTTCAAATTTAGACCTCTTTATCTCATTGGTATCGCTCTCTTCCAAATAGTTATATCCATTGACTACTCTAATCCTTTTAATTGCAACATCAGAGATAGTCCTCTAAGTAACACATCAAATTCCATCTTAAAGGAACCAACCTTGGCCTTCATACAAATCTGACATGTGAGTGATTAAAATTAGGAATGGCAAACCGTCATGCTTCATTGTCGTCATTGTTTGTCTCATTGTTTCGTAAATTATGTACTCGACATTAATATACCCAGTCTTCGTAACGATGTGATAAAGTAGACCGGCTCTATGTTTTTTAACTTTGGAATGTTGCTTAGTGGGGTTAGGTAGGCATCTATAATGTAGCTTCAGCATTTGGTGGTTCTCTTAAAAGCTGGTGGTTTCGATAAACTTCGTGTGTCCGTATGTATAGGAAGCAAATCCCCGTCCGAGAATTACCTTTAAAGTTTTTTGAATTTATATGGATGGGTAGATTTCCTTAAGGAGGTAATGCATGCTGGGATAGTCGACATAATTGTCTAACTCTTAACTTTGGGAGTCCATAATGTCAGTTTAGTGCCTTGTGTGAAATATCAATCCTTTTTCCTTAAACTATCACTTTCTTAAGATTTTCACTCACATATCCATTCATGTAGTGTAACAAACTAAAATCCAAAATTCGTAATTTACTTGAATTTCGAACCATTAGTGATACTAAGTCACGACAAGGATTCGTGGACTGGCAACGTGCTCTGAGAGTAAATAATATAATTTTATTTGTGTTTGGTGTGTTAATGTGTGCTATATATATTATCGTAACTTGCATGGTTTAAATAATTTAAGTTCACACGAAGATGAAACTTAAACTATTAATTTATTGAAAATTTACTAAGTGAGGTCAAAACAAAGGTTGTGTGTGCTAAGCGTGTCGAGTTTGGGCTCATAAAGTGACCTGAAGGGTTGTAGACCTTAGATCTATTATTAAATGTATTGTATTGACCATAGATCATTTGCATTGTTTCAATCGAGGAAGGATGGAGGGATGAGGTTAATCCTCAATTAAAAAGAAAAAAAAGTTAAAATAAAAAAAGATTTAAACCCTATTTCCATCTCAACACAACGCACAACATAAAAATGCAAAGAGAGAGAGAGAGGCAGCTATGGACGGATGATGCAGACGTCCAACAAGCATGACGTAGACGGTCTGGCGAGGCTCCAGCAATGCTGAATGGCGAGGAACCTATAACTCCGGCCAGTAGCAGCGGTGGACCAATAGGTGGCACGAATGCGAGTCTCAAGCAGACACGTGGACAACGACTAACATGGATGGCTAGCGAGACGTGGAGGACTCGACGCCAGCGAGGAGCAGCAACTCCATCATGGGATGGCCAGTAGGGCAGCGAGTCACCAACGGTAGTGGCTAGGTGAACGTCGTTACGCGACGACGAGACTTCGACGAGGCTTGACGGAGACGTTGTTTGCAAAGAGGAGAAAAATAAGAAAGGAAAAAGAAAGAGATTCCTTGCTAGACATGTAATCTCAAAAAGGAAATTAGAGTTGATGACTCCATTAAAGGCATGGTGAAGTTCCATACCAAATTTATTTCAAATATAAGACCAATCTATAAATTCGCTCCAGGTGTTAATGGTTGATATGATTTAATTAGAAGGTTTGATTCATGTTTTCCATTGGAAATGGCTTTATGAACAACTCGAGTGATTTTGTTAACTTGAGATTAATGTAGGTTGAATTAAGGGAAACTTTTGGTATTGTACACCAAATATTTGTTAAAATGCACAAAAGAGACCCTACACATCCCAAACAAAGTTTTGAAATAAGGACTTGCGATTTTTGTAGTAAAAATGGATTTCTAATTGACTTCTATGGATTTTTCAGCTAAGAAAAGAGTTGTAAGACACAAATAGAGTTCTATGAACTCTTGTTTTATTAAAAATATCGTGGTTGGTCAAATTAGTTCTAAAAATAATGCTTTACATGTTTTAAACAAGTCTTTTTGGCTATTTTGCTCTATTTTTATCCTAACTACTAAATATGATTAAACCTTATGTATTTCAAGTCGTTGTTAAGGTTTTTGAGTTAAACTTATTCATTGTGAGATACACTATTTTAAATGAGCTAGACTAGACTTGACTTTTAGATTTCAAACCATGTTGTTAATATCTACTCTTTAAAGATCGGTTTTGATCCCTTGAAATATGTTTTAGTCGCATTTATCGCAAATGGTTGTGATTCATCATTTTGGATAAGATTCGAAGCTAAGTTGAGACGTGAAAGAGTCTTTGATTTATTTCTTGAAAAAACAAACTTACTTCGATTAAGTCATCTATTTTTTACTAAAGGTTATGATTTGAGAATTCTAAGTCGAACTTGACTTTTATGAGACGATTTATATCTCATTGGTCTTGATTTTTCGATCGCATTTGATTTAGGCTAGAAAAACAAGTTTTATGGGATTTTCCTTGTTTTGTTTCACCGCATGTTTATTTTACTCGAATCGTCGTTTTCAATTTGAAGGAATGGCTATTAATGTCAATAAACACTTAATTAACAAAATTAGGAATGGGAATGAGTTCCTAATCATTTAAGCTATACTAAACAAGTTCTAAAATGAATCTAAACAATATGTGTTATACTTGCACGCTTGTAGATTCACGACGAGGACCTAACTAGGCAATTCGGTGTAGGGATAGGTTTAAGTAGATGCGACACGCGAGATAAGTGGGGGCTCTATTATCAATCATGCAATGCTAGTAGATATGCTAGGATTTTACTTCAGTAATTGTTCATGAATTACTTGGAATCTGCATTGATTATCTTTCATGAAATGCTTCTTATCATGTCCCTTTCTTGTTACTCTATTCTCTTAAATTCCTATGGAGCTGATATACGTGAATGATTTGAATTGGTACCTTGGACTTGAAGGCCGGAGACATCCGGTGACCTCCCTCCGTTATGGCTTTGCGAAGCCTTTGACTTAGACTTATGAACTCCAAGTTGTTTGATCTGCAGTGTTGGGGGAAGGATAAGCTAAGTTGGAACAATAGGTACTCGAACTTGTGAACCTGTCACGGCCCAAAAGTTTTAACTGTGTTATTATCTTTACACAGGCTCAACGACCCGTACTGTGGGACCCACACCGTGATGTGTCTCTTTACCGAGGCAAGGGCCGAGGTACATTTTATATTTGTGTGATGTATGCCTAGTGTACTGTATATGTGTAGACTACTAAGTCATTTACGGGTATGCAGGTACCAAAATGAGCGGGGACGCGCGTCGAGTCACGTGTCGATGTGGGACCGAGGTAGCGGCACATTGGGGTAAGCTTTAAATATTTACATCAAATGTGAAAGTTGTGGAAATGTGTGGTGTTAATGTGGCCACCTAAACATCACATATCATACAAAAAATAAAAAGCCTAAGTTAAGAAATTAAAATATACAACACTAGATAGGCATGGAAAGTCACTCGCACACATCTCGAGAAAGAGTGTCGCAGATTTGAGTCACTCACAAGTGACATGGAGGACAAGTGTGGTGTTGAAGACCACACGATACACCTCGAGATACGTGTGTGTTTTGAGATGTGTGGCTCATATGCAAGCCACCCCATCATATATATAAAGTTGGTCAAATGACCCCAAAATCAAACCTTATCTCATTCAAAGAAAAAAAAATAGTGGAGAACTAGAGAGAAAGGAAGAAGAAGAAAGAGAGAGCGGGAAAGAGAGAGAAGAAGAGAGCGGGAGAGAGAGACCGAGAGCCCAAAGAGGAGAACGCAAGGTGAGTTGATTGTGTTGTTGAAATCGTTTGTTTTTGTTGTGTTGGTTAGTCATGGTGAGCACCATGGCTCGACTTCTTTGAGGAAGGAGATGACTGTGAGGTCATCTCCCTCCCAAGGGTGGTTTGGGGTTGGGGCCGAACCCGACCCCATCGACGAGAAATTACAAAAAAAAAAAACAAACAAATAGAGCACTGCGTGCTCTGTTGCGAGAGGATGAAAGAGGGTCCTAAACCGGGCCGGTTCGGCTCATGCGAGCCGAACCCAGTTCGGCCCGGTTCAGGCCCAAAGAAAAAAAAAAGAAAGAAAAAAGAGAAGGGGTGATCGGCCGGTTCGGCTCGGGTGAGCCGAACCCGATTTGGCCCGGTTCAGGCCCAAAGAAAGACAAAGAAAAAAAAAAAAAGAGAGAGAAGATGATGGGTTGGGTGAAACAGGCCGGTTCGAAACCGATTCAGCCCGGTTCAACCCAAACCCATAATAATAATAAAAAAATAGAAAATAGAAAAGAAATGTAGGAAAATTGGTAAAAATTCCAGAAAAATTAGAAAAAATTCCAAATAATTATATTTCGACAAAATAAATAGAAAATAATGAATTTCTAGGAAAAATAAAATATTTGGAATTTCGGATGAGCATTTTTTGGGGGGTTTACCTCGAAAAACGTAAAATGGACAGAATGGCCGAAAATAAATAGAAAATATTTGTCTCGACTTCGAATTGGCCTAATTGAGACAATATTGAATGTTAGGGAACTAAGGGGAGAACTCAGGCGTTTGGGCACGCATTTCGAATTTGTCGAGGATCCGCTAGACTAGGACAAATGTGTGAATTGTAAGTACAACTGTGAGAATTTTATATTTCATTTCATTTTCTTATTGCTTTATTGGTCTATTGGTAGACATTGCTATTTGAACTCGCACATTATGTTGTTCTTGTCTCTATTCATGGATGAATATTGTGACATGATTCCTTGTGAATTGTTTCGTTGCCTCTAATTCCTACACTTGAGTTCATTCTTGAACAAAATTGATAAAAAACATGCTAATGGAATAATGCGGATTTACTTGGACATGTCTTCGTTTTTCTTTGGGCTTTGCGGCCTAACTTATCTTGGTATCATAAAGTTTTTGATTTATTTATCTTTGAAAATAAAGTAGGGATTATCTAGTGTCCCTTGCACGAGAGATGCGCGGTTCACGGGGACATGGGTCTACCGGGGTTTCGGCACTCACCACTACACTTGCGCGACACACGAGGTTTGAGACTCGGGGTGGTCGGCAAACATGAGATTGATGTTGTAAAGCGTAGAGCGCAGCTCCGCTATTTATGTGAGATATGTTGAGCGCAACTCCATATAGTAGTGGGAAAGGGTAGGTGATAGGTCTCACCGCCGATCGGACAAAGATCATCTCGACTTAGCCTGTGTCTGTCTCTACATCTTTAACTATGGTATTTACTTGCATTTCTTGTTTCAGCAATTGATTTCGCTACTTTATGCTTTTAAATACCATTCGTTTATTTTGGAAATGTAGCATGAAACTCTCCAGTTAGTACTTAAATATCATTATACTCATCGTCTAGTTTGTGACGGTGGGTGTAGGTCTGTCGAGGAGCAACAGATCGAAGACTTCTTCTGAGCAGTTCGGTGACTCTCCTCACTCATTTGTATGTCTCGACTTTTGTTGTAATATTATTGTTTATTTCATTTTGGGTTGTACATTGGGTTAAGTGAATAGTTACAGATATATACATGCATGTGATGCTGTATTCTCTTTGTTTTCCACACTTAGGAATTTTGAATTATCATGGCTTCCGCATAATTTTTTAAACAATATGAAAATGATAATATATATCAAGACATGAATTTAGAGGAATATAAGAACGAAAGGCTGATTAATACGTAATTAAGTCTTAGGTGAGTTGGAGTAAGACTTGATTACAGGATTAGGCCGGGCGGTGCCCTGTTTAGTAGTTGGGGCCATCACAGAACCTCATGTTATCAAACCAACAACATTGGGGTAAGGATAAGCTAGGACCTATTGCTCAAATAGGATAATAGGTGCTTAGACTTGTGAACCTCATGTTCTCTAACCAAAAACATTGGAGGAAGGATAAGCTAGGCCTATTTTTGGAATAGGACACCAGGTTATTTGACTTGTGAACCTCATATTGTCTAACGCGCAACATCGGGGGAAGGATAAGCTATTGCCTGTTGCATAATTGGACATATCGATTTCAACTTCTTTTGACTCTAAGGCATTCATTTTCATCGTTGATCCTTTTGAATTATCTTTTTGGGCATTATTGCTTTTATCTTGCTAGATTTATTATTATGCTTGTTTGTATTAATCATGAATGCCCCGAAAATGATAATAGGTCTTATGGCTTAATTATGGAAATCTAGTTAAAAATATAATAGGTATTACTTGGATGATTGATGGTAGAGCGGACTACCGCTGTATAGAGCCTGTTGATATTTCGCTCACCTCACTTTTGTCCCCAAGTACCTCAGCTGCCGCGATAGGATTGTGAAAGGGAAAGTGTAGGAGAAATACGAATCCTTCTCATTTGCGTGTGAAAATGGTTGTATTATTTATCTTCGTATTTAAACATGTATGTGAATGGATAGATGATATTACTATTAGATATACTTTTGCATAGGTTTTGGAAGAACATTTATAGGTGTTTATGGATATTTGGATAGCACAAAATACAAAGGAAACTCTGTCGAAATTTTGTTAGACATGTAGAGTTAGAATATTTGAAATAATCAGGTTGACTTAATAGGCCTTGAACTAATTCCGTAAAATTTTTAATTGGCCTAGAAAATAATAAGTCAATTTGTTTAAGTTATTCCGTACGTTGAGGCTTACTAAGCTATTACTGGACTTTGCCCGATATTGAGAGGGTTAAGTGGCAGTTTAGGCCTGGGCGACCTTAGGTTGTGAATTGGAGTCGTCAAATGTAGAATTGGCAAACTAATTCTAAACATCCTCTCTCTAATCTACCTTTATAATCCCTAAGAAGGTGTTCCCACTCTCTTTCCCGCTTGATGCTTACGATATTATCGTCGTATTTGTTCACATTTTGGATTTGAGTCCTCTCTTAGGTATGATATCTCTTTTCATATATAGAAAATATATATTTTGTGATTTAAGACTAACAAATCTCATTGAATCATAGGGAATTTGTGAGTTTGGGTCTAGTTGGTCGAATCCAAATCAGAACTAGGTGGAGTAGGTGTTTAATGCACTCACTACGTACTTAGCTACAATTACTCTGTTGCTAAGGAAATTCTTTAAATTGGTTTTATAATTAAACTAAACTAATGTATACTAACAAATCAATGCAAATTACTTAAAACTCTTATATTAAGACTATCTTAGTTCACAACTTCACCTAAGTAATGAAATATTATGTTTTCAACTCAATTTATCATCTTCATTATGTGTGTGCAATGTCTAATTAGAATAAATGTATTTCCTTCAAATCAACTTTAACCTACTATCGTGATAGAAAAGATTATAAAGTGCAAACTAGAACTCTACCTATCGGTGTGAATAACGTAAGCTCCACATTGCTTTAATGTTCCAAATCTTTAGATTCATAACCAATTAAGTTAACTATACGTGCCTCCCTAATCAACAACTATCACTCGACGTTGTGTATTTTATGATTGTACCATTCATATCTAGTTTAAAAGCTTCAATGGTCATGATAACTTCTAAAACCTAATATCAACAAACACACGCTTTTACTAGGGATGCACAAGATCCTAAGTTGGGGGGTATTTGATAAGCGATTATTTAGACTTATATATAGGGTTTGTTTAATAGTATATTTAGTATAAATATCCCTAAATGAGCTCAAGTTGATGGTGTTTATGAATTTTTAGGTAAAAAAGGCATAATGGAAGGAAACGAGTGAATTCAAGAAGAAACATACCAAAAACACACCTAAGGAGGTTTAGCATCATGGCTACATAGGTCGGCACTATGGGACATTAAGGCATAGCGTGGGACATCAATGCACGGCGTGGGAGAGCAAAGAAGTTGAGAAAAGTGATCAGAAGGCTCAGTGCCGTAGAGGTTAGGGGATGGTGCCGGGGAGTCTAAGGGACAACGCCAGGACAAATGAAGAGACGAAATGCACACATAATGCTCCATGCGGTGGCGGCGCCATGGGAATGAATGTACAACACCGGGACTTAAATGACAACGCCGATGAGAGAAAAAATAGAGTTCTATTTCGTGTTAAATTGTTAAGTAGGGTTTCTAATTGTTTAGAAATGTAACTATGTAGTATAAATAGATAGGAAAACATGGTAAACATATAACATACATGAGATTAACAACCATTAGCAATAGTTAGCATACGTTTACTTTATTCTTTAGAATTAAGACAATTTTTGGAGAGAAGACATTGAAGACTCACATGTGGTGATTTGAGTATGTCTCCTAACTACTCCTATTACCTAGTTCTCATTCATTTTACATTGTTCATGGAGTATCATTTAATTCACTAAGTCTCAAGTTAATAATTCACTCAAGAGTTATCCTTTGCAAAAACTTATATTTCCAAGATACGTAGCTTTAACAACACATACAACTTTCGAAACACCAAAGTAGATTATAACAAAAACTATCACTGCTCCCAAGTTTGTTTTAACTCGACACTCAAGTAGCAAATGTACATTCTCATGATTTCTTATTAAGCTCAGAAATTCACAAATAAGGATAGATCAAACTATTTTAGGTAGACTTTAGCATTTTAAGAGTCTATAGGATTTAACATAGTTGGAAAGAAAACTTAACTCAATAAATTTACTAGCACTTGGGCTAAATCTTTTATTTGAAGAGTTTTATTCTAACTTTTGCCTTCTTTTCTTAATGTTAAATTTTCTTTTCTTTTCTTTTTCTCCTTTTTATTTTTATTTCACGGTCCTTGCTCCTTTTCCTATGGACTCCGTTTTTCCTCACCTTTTCCAACCATCAAGTTCTCTACTCCATTTCCTGTAGAACTTGTGGGACTTTCTATTTTTCAATTCTAAAACTCTTGTTAGCAATTGTCACTTTCACTTAATCAAGCAAGTTAACTCCAAATACTCATTTAATATGCCTATTTTTTCCCCTCTTTGTGCTAAGTCTTTATTAACTTTATATATTCAAGTAAGATTCATACTTATTATATAATTTCTTAAAGATCTAATTTTTTTCATAAGAAGTGTTCTAGTATTCTCCGTGCTTTTGTTTCCAGTTCATGGTCTTCCCCAACTCTAGGTTTCCAATCAAACAATCATACCGTAGTTGCTACATTTCATATGTTATTCGAAAATTCAAAACCACTCTCTTGAGTTTCATATCAACAAGACACTTGTATTCTACTCATCCTCAATTAAAGACATTAACATGCAAAAATGAATTATTTATTCATTACATATTACCATACATGACCTAATCTATATTAACCAAACATTTAAATAGTAAGTAAATGAAACAAATAATACACTACCATGCTTTTCTCTTTAACTGCTTTAAAAATAAAATTTAAAAGTGTTGGGGCATGTGCCCTAGGTCAATCAAGAAACATTGTTTATCTTATAATTTTAGTTATTAAAATTGAGGTTTTCATTTGTTGTATTATTACAAGTGATTGCATGTTTACCTTATAGTAAGATCTATGAATATTTGTTGAAATATCCTAAATGTCCCTAGTCGGTCATTATACTGGGAGCTATAATGAATTAAGACTAGCGTGAGTCTTGATTGATAGTCATGTGATGATCATGCATATAGGGATACAAATCGAGATCATGAGTACTTGTTAGGGAACAAGGTACTGGACCGACACGCTATAAGAACACTACATGGATTACGTCATATGTGTTACTCATGATAGGTATATCATTTAGTTCTTAGACTTAAGATTACCATAAACTTCAATATTAAGAACATGATAATTTTGACACAATCAAACGTTGTCTTTAACTAGATGATTATAAAGATTGTGATTGGTTACCATGTGAATAATATGTCAGGTGTGTAATCAAGATAAAATTTTTCCTTCTCATATAGAAAAAGATATCAGTGGATCCCTCGATATGATAGACAGATAATGTCACTTGGATGTTCTTAGTTTACCTAAAGATCGAGACTAGTATGATTGAACATTAAGGATGACTTTTTATGCCTTATGTTTAATCAAAGGATATCGCACGACAAAAAGATATGATATATGTTATTCATTAGGTTGTATCGATTTTGATATTCATGCTACTTGGGTAGTAATAATGTTTTGCTAGAGATCGCTTATGACTTTTGCACCAAAATGAATTTTGACTCACTGCCAACGTCGCATAAACCTATTCGGTCACACATAAAGAATGGCTTTTCAAAATCTCAATTGGTTCAGAATAATGAATTTTATATAATGAAATTCATGACATAAAAGCCCTTACGATTTGTTATATATAACTTATTAATAGGGGCGTATGTGTAATTTGATTAAACTGCTTAAATACATAGTTGTATTACAAATAGAATTTTAAGTGAGGGCTTATCTACACATATAAATAGAGGTAAAACCTTAAAACGAAAGAAGATTTTTCATTTTTGCTATTTTTGAGTTCTTTTGATTTTGGGGGAGAAAGAAAAACGTTTTTTACCTATTTTAGGGTTAGCAATCCAAATTGTAGTCACCATTTATGTGTGAAATCCCAATAGAGGACGGGCGCTTGATTATCTTGAAATCGAACAAGCAGAAAAGGAAATTATGAATTAAGGTATTATTTGCTTTTGTAGATCTAAATTAATGGAACTTATAATCGATCCTGTTGGGATTTTTCAAAAATTGTTTTGAATTTTCCGCTGCGTATGAACCGCAAAACCCAACAGAATGATCATACATGTAGTATTTATCCTTATTTCAACCCTTCTTGCCATTTCCCATAGTGTAGTGTAGTGTTGATGCCCCTAAACTTAAACCAAACCATATCCTTAAGTTTTAAAAATAAGCCTGAAATCATGAAAACACTAAAATACACAAATATATATATAATAATATCTCTATAACTAATTGATACTTTATGAATTTTCCGCATCTGTTTGGCCTTCTGCACATTTTAGCATAAATTTTCAAAACTTAGAAAATCATCATGTGTTAATTGTCCTTACTAAACTAGCTAACAAACTAACTAACTGAAACTGAAAACTTGAAATTTTTTTAAAAACTCTTGGGCTGAGTCCAAGTAGCGCTTAGTTTAACGTCATTAGCCTAATGCCTTTTCCCTCATTTAGTCTAAGTCCAAATCGAGACATTCCAATACTTTCGAGATTTGAAACAATTGATCGTCCATGAATACTTCGATTACAGGTCTCTATGTATCACTTTCTTTACGAGGTAACCTATATAGATGATCTGCAACCAAATTTTCACTTCTTTTCTTATCTTTGATTTCCAAGTCAAACTCTTGCAATAATAACACCCATCTAATTAGCTTTTGTTTGGCATCATTCTTTGCAAACAAGTAACGAATTGCTGCATGGTCAGTATATACAGTGACTTTTGAGCCCACTATGGAAACTCTAAACTTTTAACATGTGAACACCACTGCCAAAGGCTCATTTTCTGTAGTAGCATAATTTGGTTGTTGTAAATCCAAAGTTTTGCGTGCATAGTATATAGCTCTGAACATTCCATCTCTCCGTTGGCCTAACACTGCTCTTACCACATAGTCATTTCCATCGCACATTATTTCAATTTTGGATTTCTAATATGGTACTACTACTATTGGTGCCGAAACCAAAGCTACTTTCAAGGTGTCAAATGCTTGTATACATGCAGGACTCATTTCAAATGGAACCTTTTTTTCTAACAATGTAAACAATGGTTTAGTGATTTTTGAAAAATTCTAAATAAACCTTCTATAGAAACCAACATGTCCTAAAAAGCTCCTTGTATCTCTAATGTTTTTTGGTATAGAAAGTATTTCAATTAGCACTATTTTTGCTCTATCTACCTCTAATCTATGAGCAGACACTCTATGCCCCAAAACAATTCCTTCTTTAACCATGAAATGACATTTTTCCTAATTAAGTACTAAGTTTCTATCTTGATATCTTTTCAATACAAAACGACATATTTTGCAAACATAGGTCAGAAGATGCTCCAAATATAGAAGTCATTTATAAATACCTTCATGATATCCTCGACCATATTAGAGAAAATAGCCATTGTACATCTTTGAAATGTAGTTGGTGAATTGCGTAGTCCAAATGACATCCGTCTGAACGTTAATGTTCCATAAGGACAAGTAAATGTCATTTTCTCTTGATCTTCTAGTGCTATAGCAATTTTATTGTATCCCGAGTACCCATCTAGGAAGCAATAATATTTATATCTTTCAATCTATCCAACATCAGATCAATGAAAGGTGAAGGGGAGTGATCCTTTCGTGCAGCCTTGTTTAATTTTCAACAATCAATGTTGACTCGCCAACCAGTTACCGTTCTCGTAGATAAGGTTTCACCATTTTCAGTTTGAAAATTGGTAATTCCTTATTTCTTTGGTACCACATGTATTAGTGAAACCCACGAACTTCTTCAAATAGCATAAATGATTCCAGCGTTCAACCATTTTAAGATCTCCTTCTTTACCACTTCTTTCATTACTAGATTCAACCTCCTCTTAGCTTCAATTGATTGCTTATGATTTTCTTCCATTAAGATCTTATACATGCATATCATTTGACTAATTCCTTTTAAGTCTTTAATTGTCCATCCCAACGCTGACTATGCTCTCTCAAGACTCAAATAAATTTTTCTTCTTCCAACTCTGTAAATGCTACTGAGATGATCACAAGATATGTTGAATTTTCTCCTGAATATACGTTTCCCAGATGCTCTGGCAAAGGCTTTAATTCCATTATTAATTCAATAACTACACTTTCCACTTCCATTTCAGTTTTGCGAACTATTATGGAACTTTTGGGGTCCTATCGATGATAAAACATTTCTGCTTCCTGAAGTTCACCCTTAACTACAAAACTTGTTTTTATGCTTTGAACTAGGCACTACTCCCGCGGGTCATCTGGCGTATACTCTTAGGCTATCTAGTCATAAACTATATCTCTAACTTCAATGCTTTTACAATGTTCTCCCTCACTTGGAAATTTTAAGGTCTTGTAGATGTTGAACATGACTTCCTTGTTATTTACCCGTAACCTTAATTCTCCTTCTTGAGCATCTATCACTACTCGTGTAGTGGATAGGAAAGTTCTCCCTAAGATTAATTGCACATTTGAATCTTCTTCCATATCCAGAACTACAAATTCAATCGGGAAAATGAATTTATCCATTTTTACCAACACACTTTCAATTACTCCTTTTGGATAGGTCACTAATCGATCTGCTAATTGAAAGGTCATCTTAGTCGATTTTACTTCACCTAGACCCAATTTCTTGAATACTGATAAGGGCATCAAATTTATGCTTGCTCCCAAATCACATTGTACCTTATCAAATACAAGTGTACTCATATGGTGCATGAAATGGAAAAACTTCCTTGGTCTTTCAACTTGGGTGGTAACTTCCTTTGTAGAGTAACACTACATTCTTCTATCAAATTTACTATTTATTAATCTTCTAGTTGCACTTTTCTTGCCATTATGTCCTTCAAGAACTTTTCTCGCTGAAGATATGGTATAGGTGGATTTATTAATAGTGGACTTTCAGGAAATGTAACTCTCCCTGGTACTACGTCATTTCTCTACCTATCTCCCCTACTTTCTTTTGAGTCAATTTTGATTCTTCTACTGGTGCAACTTCTTTTTTGTACCCTTTTTGTACCTCTATCACTCTTTAAGTGTTATGCATCCCTTTTGGGGGTGCTCATCAATCTGTTTCCTTCTGTTGTTTGATGTGTCTTTTGGTTACACTGGATCCTTAGTTTTTCTTCCACTTCTTAATTGGACTGCATGTGCATTTTCCATTAGATTAATGCATGTGTTACTAAGAAACTGTCATTCCTTCCTTGAATTTAATGCAATAGCTAACTGACCAATCTGTCTCTCTAAATTCTTGATGGATTGTGATTTGTCATCATCCATTCTCTATTTGGCATGTTTCACTCCTTCCAGCTTTTTTATGCTTCTAATGGCGTTTCCTATTGCTCATGTCCATGGCGTGCAAGAGCTTCTCAGTTGACTTTAATGAAGTCATCTTCTTACTCTACCCTAGCTTTGCTTATTGGACTTGTTGATCGAAACCTAGAGGTAGCTTCAGTGCGTTATCAGGATTTTCATACGAGAAGTTTGGGTTGTTGTATCCTCGATAAAAAAATTTGAGGAGCCATTCCTCTTGGCCTGAAGTTGTTTATATAGCCTTGATTGTTCATGAAGTTTAGGTCTTCATACTACATTACTTGATGCTTTTCCATTTGGTTAACCACTATGGCTTAGTGATTAATGGGTTGCTATATAGCATGTACTTCCAGACCTTGTTGTCTCATTTGAATTTTCGCTATTTGATTGCTCAGGTTTAATAGTTGCACCATAATCATGGCTTGCGCATCAATATCATATACGCCTGATGGTTTCCTCACTGTGGAATGAGTACCGTCTGTAGAGTTTTAAGATATAAGATCTAAAAGATCCAAAGCTTTATCTTCATCTTTGGTTAGTAGAGAATCATCTGCTATATCATCTACTAGTGTTTTCTTCCTGTGGTTCATCCCATATTAGAAAAACCGGAGTTGTGCCTATTTCACGTATCCGTGTCCTAAACATATCCTCAACATCTCATTGAATATTTCCCAAGCCTCACTAAAAGACTAGGCATCTTCATGCTGAATTGATTGATTTCCATCTTCCTTTCATTGACCTTCAATGGGGGAAATAACTTATCAAGAAATATTTCATTGATTTTTGCCTAAGAGGTCATACTCCCTACGTTAAGTCCTTTGAACCAGGATTTGGCTTTTTTAACCAATGAGAATGGGAAAAGTCTTATCCTGATCACCTCTTTTCTAACTCTGGTAATGTGCACGGTGTCACACATCTCCAAGAAATTCTTTACATGTGCAATTATATCTTTATTGGCCAGCCCGTTGAACAAGCTATTTTGCACCATTTTGATTAGAAACGGTCTCTATTCGAACTCGGTGGTATTGACTTGAAGCCTCATCACTCTGTGGTAAGTCTCTTGAACTTTTGGCTTGAAGTAGTCATGAAAGTATCTATGTTTATGTTATAATTTTAGTTAATAAAATAGAGGTTTTCATTTGTTATTTTATTATAAGTGATTTCATGTTTATCTTATAGTAAGATCCAATGGTATTTGTTAAAATATCCCAAATGTCCATAGTAGGTTATTATATTGAGAAGTATAATGAATTAAAATTAGTGTGAATCTTCATTGATGGTCATGTGATGATCATGCATATAGGGGCACGAATCGAGATCATAAGTACTTATTAAGGAACAATATACTGGACAAACCCGCTATAAGAACACCGCATGGATTAAGTCATAGTTGTTACTCATGATAGGTATATCATTCAGTACTTCAACTTGAGATTACCATATACTTCAATATTAGGAGCATTGTAATTTGACAAAATCAAACGTTGTCTTTAACTGGATGATTATAAAGATTGTAATTAGTTACCATGTGAATAATATGGGAAAGGTTTGTAATCAAGATAGAATTAATCCCTTTTATATAGAGAGAGATATTAGTGGATCCTTCGATATGGTAGACAAATAATTGCCATGTCCATGTGAATTGATATGATCAATGTCACTTGGATGTTTTCAGTTTACCTAAAGATCGAGACTAGTATAATTGAACATTACGGGTTACTTTCTGTATTATCTGTTTAATCAAAGGATAACGCATGACAAAAGGATATGATATATATTATTCATTAGGTTGTATCGATTTTGATAGTCATAATGCCTTACTAGAGACCGCTTGTACCAAAATGGCTTTGGTTCACTACCAACATCGCATGAATCTATTGGGTCGTACATAACGAATAGCTTTGCGCACTTTCAATTGGTCTATAGTAATGAATTTTTACGATAAAATTCATGACATAAAAGCCCTTATGATTTATTATATATTAACTTATTAATAGGGGCGTATGTGTAATTTCTTTAAACTACTAAATACAATAGTTGTATTATGAATAAGATAATAAGTGACGGTTTATTTACAAATATAAATAGAGGTTGAAACCCTAAAATGTAATAAGATTTTTGTCTTTCCTATTTTCGGGTTCTTTGGTTTTTGAGGAAAAAAAAAGATATTATATCTCTCTTAGGGCTAGCAATCCAAATTGTGGTCACCATTCGTGTGTAGATTTTCGATAGAGGACGGGCACTTGAACATTTTTGAGATTGAACTATCATATAAGGAAATTACGGATTAAGTTATGGTTTACTTTTGTAAATCTAGTTTAATAGAACTTATTTTTGATTTTGTTAGGGTTTTTCAAAATTGTTTTGAATTTTTTGTTGTGTATTAACTCCAAAACCCGACATTGCTATCAGAGCCTTTTGCTCGGTTCTATTAAATTTTTACTTGTTTTCTCTGATGTATATATGATATATGTGTGAAAACATGATCTTGTTTAATGTATAAATGATGTACTTAAAGGTACTGTGATAATTGTTATCAATAATTGGTTTTAAATCATATTGTTAATTCATGTATTTGATACATATGCATGATTTGATTCAATGATAGAATTCTTGTTTAGAGTGTTTTGATGAAAATATGTATTTAATATGGAACGATGCGAATTTTGTATGTTCGTGGTAGAAGTCATGTTTAGGTTAATGTTATTCTGGTGTTGAATATATATTTCGTTTTTGTTCAATAATTATGTATGTTTCTATGATAGAAATCATGATTAGGTTAATATGATTCTGTTGTTGAATGCATTATTGATATTTCGTTTCTTGATTTAACTACTTGTTTTGTATGAATAAGAATCGAAATTGATTTAAATCATATATCTCATTGTGGTTATATTGAAATAATGTCTTGTTCCTATCAAAAAAATATATCTCTTTGTAGTTATTTGTTAGTATATTCCTATTAGATAGGAGATAAACTTGTAATCGGATAAGAATTACAAATCCTATAAGATATGTGAGATATATAATAAATTCTAATTGGATTAAGATTAGAAGTATCTTAAATTCTAATTGGATTATGATAAGACATTAAGTTAGAGTTGGGCCCAAGTTAAGTAAAAATATTTTAATTAATATTTTTTAGAATTAAAATAAGGGGTAGTTTTGGTCAATTGGATTGACCCAAATTATGAGAAATTTTAGGTGATTTTCAATTTTCGGAACTAGAATTCGTTTTCTTAAAAAAAGGGGCGCTGCCCCATGTACCCTTGTCTACTAACCAGTCAACAGGACCATCGTTAATTGTTCATAGCGCATTCCTAACTTGTTTAGTGATTGTACATGCATTGTAATATATGATATTTATCTTGTTTAATTTATGATCACAAAAACAAAAAAATCCTTCTTCTAAATTTTCAGTCAGGTGTCATCTATTATCAAACACTTGTCAAGGCTTTGATCACATCTATATGGGTCTGCACCCGCAGAGTGTATTGTGTTATCTTGGTGAGGCAAACTGAGTAACAGTTACTCTATTATTTGAAATGCTTGGCTTGATAAAGCTATCAAAATGGTTTTGGGCTTTAGGCACTAGATGAGATAAAACATGCTAAGACATAAGATGTCATAATCTCATAAAACAACTAAAAGATACATATGATGTAATTGGTAATTAGTACCTACCTAAATAACCTAAATCAAATTGTCATTCCCTAGCTATCTTGGAATTAGGTAAAACATGGAAATATAGCATTTTTAGGAGGGTTGTTAATTTAGTGGGAGTCTATTCCTCTATACTAAAATAAACTTTTGCATATTCTTTGTTGTAGATCTATGGCTTCTTTAAATCACACTAATCCCTTGTCACTGTGATCCATCTTGAAGAAGGATAAGTTGTCTGGGATAAACTTTCTTGACTGGTTCACAAACTTGAGAATTGTTCTTAAGCATGAATGCAAGTTGTATGTTCTGGATGATCTTATTCTTGAGGAACCACTAGCCAATGCTTTAAGAGCCATGAAGGATGCACATACTAAGCATGTCAACGACCCAACTAACATTGCATGCATTATGTTGGCAACCATGGTTCTCGAACTTAAGAAGGACATGAAACACATGGAAGCTTACGACATGGCTACTATGCTGAAGGAAATGTTCCAACAGCAGGCTAAGCAAGAAAGTTTCGAGAGAGTAAAAAAACCTTCATTCTTGCAAAATGCCTGAGGGTACGTCAGTTAGCCCTCATATTTTGAAAATGAAGGGCTATATTGACCATCTTGATAGACTTGGATTTCCTATAAGCCAAGAGTTGGCTATGGACTGGATCCTAAATGTTTGATAGTTATTCACAATTTGTGATGAACTATAACATGAATAACATGGAAAAGTCTATCTCAAAGTTGCATTTGCTTAGAACTGCTAAGCAATATGTCAATGTTGATGGTTCAGAAAGGAAAGGCTATGAACAAAAAGGCCAAAGGCATGACTAAAGTTTCTAAGGCTGTTCTGACTATCACAAAGCCTGTGGAACAAGTCAAGCCTAAGGCTGCTTCTACTTCACAATCCCATAAGGAAAATGATAAAGAAGGAAATTGTCATTTCTTTCATGTACTTGGGCATTGGTTTAGAAATTTAAGCTCTATCTTGAGGATCTAAAGAAAAAAAAAAGATTAGTGCGACTACTATTTCAGGTATTTACGTTATTGAAGTTAACTTGTCTATTAGTATATCCTTGGTATTGGATAACGGATGCGGATCTCACATTTGTATTAATGTGCAGGGTCTTACCAAAAGTAGAAAGCTAGAGAAAAGAGAAGTCATCCTACGAGTTGGAAATTGAGCAAAGGTTTCTGCGTTGGCTGTATGATGCTATGCGTTAATTTAACCTAGTGGACTAGTTTTAGTTTTAAATAATTGTTATTATGTCCCTGCATTGAATAGAAACATCATTTCAGTTTCATGTTTTGATTTCGATGGTTTTAAATTCATTATTGCGAATAATAAATGCTCCAATTCTCGTAAATATGTTTTATATGCAAATGATGATTTGTGTGATGGACTTTATATTCTAAACATGAAAAAGTCCAAATATAATCCTACTTCTTACGTAAATATAAAGATATTAAAGTCAAATGATTTGAGTAAAACCTATCTTTGGCATTTTATTCTTGGCCACATAAATGAGAAACACATTTCTAAACTCCATAAAGATGGACTTTTAGATTCATTTTATTTTGAATCATATGAAACATGTGTATCTTGTTTACTAGGCAAGATGACAAAGAGTCCCTTTACTGGACACAGTGAAAGGGCAAGTGATTTATTGGGTCTAATGCATACTGATGTATGCAGTCCTATAAACACAATGGCTAGAGGTGGTTATCAGTACTTCACTACTTTCACTGATGATTTCAACATATATGGTTATGTGTATCTCATGAAAAAAAGGTGAATCTTTTAAGATGTTTCAAACATTTCAGAATGAAGTATAAAATTAACTTAGTAAAACTAATAAAGCACCTCGATCATATCGAAGTGGTGAATATTTGAGCCAAGAGTTTGATAATCATCATAGAAATTGTCGAATTGTCTCACAGTTTACTCCTCCAGCAACTCCCTACTGGAATGGTGTTTCTAAGAGGAGAAATTAGACTTTATTGGATATGGTTCAATGTATGATGAGTCATGCAGATTTTGCTATTTTCGATTAGGGTTATGCCCTATAAACTACTACATTTACATTGAATCGTATTCTTTCTAAAGCAGTTGATAAAACAACAAATCAGATGTGGTTTGCGAAAAGACCAAGTATGTATTTCCTTAAGAATTAGGGATATGAGGTTTTCATACGACGAAAAATCTCAAAAAAATCATCAGCTAAACCTACCAAGTGTCTATTTGTTGGTTATTCTAAAGAAACTAGAGGATACTACTTTTACTATCCCACTGGAAAAAAAAAGTGTTTGTTGCTCGAAATGGTGTCTTTATGGAAAAAGAGTTTATTTCAAAAGACAACAATGAGAATAAAGTATGTCTTGAAGAAGTTCAAGAAATACAAATAAGCACCTAACCGCTAGTGGGAGATCAACAAAGTCTAGAACTAGTTGAACCTCCATAAGTATCACAAAAGCCCGTGTAGGTCTGGTACAGTAAGACATCAGCCTGAGAGATTTTGATTTCCTATTAATGATAGTAGTGAGGTGTTGCTTATAGATCAAAATGAGCCTACTACTTATCAGGAGGCTATGTCTAGCCCTGAGGCTGATAAATGACTTAGTGGCATGAATTCTGAGATGTAATCCATGTATGATAACCAAGTTTGGAACCTGGTTGATTTACTTGAAGGTGGCAAGACCATTAGATGTAAATGAGTTTTCAAGAAGAAAACTGACATGGATGGAAACGTGCATACTTATAAAGCACGGCTAGTTGCGAAACGTTTCAGATAGACTCAATGTGTTGATTATAATGAGAATTTTTCTCTTAAAGCAATGCTTAGATCCATTAGAATTCTAATTGCTATAACATCATCTTAAGACTATAAGATACGACAAATGGATGTCAAAATAAATTTTCTTAATGGAAAGTTACTTGAATAAGTGTATATGATGCAGCCTGAAGGGTTGTTTTTCTTGAAAATTCTAGGAAGGTGTTCAAGTTTCAAAGATCTATTTATGGATTAAAGCAAACTTCTCAAAGTTGGAATCTTTATTTTGAAGAAGCAATTAAGGAATTTTGTTTTATTAAAAATGAAGATGAGCCTTGTATATACAAGAAGGTTAGCGAGAGCGTAGTTATTTTCCCTACACTATATGTTGATGATCATGTTACTCATTAGAAATGACATCCCAACCTTGCAAAGTGTCAAGTCTTGGTTTGGGAAGTGTTTCTCAATGAAGGACTTAGTAGATGCAGCTTACATCCTAGGGATTAAGATCTATAGTGATAAATCTAAAAGGGTGATCGGTATAAGTCAGAGTGCTTATGTTGACAAGGTACTGAATAGTTTCAGTGTGCAAGATTCTAAAAGAAGGTTTTTGCCAATGTCTCATGATATAAGTCTCATTAAGACTCAATGTCCATAGACTAATGATGAGTGAGAGCGCATGAATATGATTCCATATGCATCAGCTATTGGATCTATCATGTATGCCATATTATGCACCCAACCTGATGTATCGTATGCTTTGAGCGCAACAAGAAAATATTAGATTGATACCGGTAAGAGTCACAAGATAGCAGTAAAGAACATTTTTAAGTACTTAAGAAGGAATATAGAAGTGTTCTTGGTTTATGGAAGTTTGAAAGACGAGCTTGTTGTAAATAGTTACACATATGCAAATTTTCAAATTGATATAGAGGACTTTAGATTGCAGTCTGGATATGTGTTTACTTTGAATGAAGGTGCAGTGAGGTGGGAAATTTTGAAGCAAGAAACTGTGGCAGATTCTACAATAGAAGCTAAGTATATTGCAGCGTCCAATGCAGCTAAGGAGGCACTTTGGATCAAAAAGTTCATCACTGAACTTGGTGTAGTTTCTAGTATAGTTGACCTCGCTTACTTGTATTATGACAACAACGGAGTGATAGCACAGGCCAAGGAACCAAGATCACTCCACCGATCCAAACATATATTTAGACGTTTTCATCTCATCCGAGAAATCATTGAGGGGGGAGACGTGAAGATTTTGCAGAGTTCCTACAGAAAATAATGTTGCAGATCTTTTGATGAAGGCTCTTCCACAAGCGAAACATGATGGTCATGTTAGGTCATTTAGTATTAGATACATGAATGATTGGCCCTAGTACAAGTTGGAGATGTTGAGGAATGTGACCTAGGTCAATCTATAAACATTGTTTATCTAATAATTTTAGTTAATAAAATAAATGTTTTCATTTGTTCTTTTATTATCCATTGGTATTTGTTGAAATATCCTAAATGTTCCTAGTCTGTCATTATACTTGAAACTATAATGAATTAAGACTAGCGTGAATCTTGATTGATGGTCATGTGATGATCATGTGTATAGGGATACGAATCAAGATCATGAGTACTTATTAGAGAACAAGGTACTGGACTGACCCGCTATGAGAATACCACATGGATTAAATCATAGGTGTTACTCATAATAGGTATATCATTTAGTCCTTCGACTTATGATTACCATCAACTTCGATATCAAGAGCATGGTAATTTGATGCAATCAATCGTTGTCTTTAACTGGACGATTATAAAGATTGTGATTGGTTACCATGTGAATAATATGTGAAGGTTTGCAATAAAGAGAGAATTTGTCACTCTCGTGTAGAGAGATTTCAGTGGATCCCTCGATATGATTGATTGATAATGGCCATATCCATATGGATTGATATGATTAATGTCACTTGGATGTTTTCAGTTTACCTAAAGATCGAGACTAGTACGATTGAACATTAATGGTGACTTTCCATGCCTTATGTTTAATCAAAGGATATCGCGCGACAAAAGGATATTATATATGTTATTTATTGGGTTGTATCAATTTTGATATTCATGTTACTTGGGTGTTCATAATGTCTTGCTAGAGACTGCTTATGACTTGTGTACCAAAATGGTTTTTGTTCACTACCAACGTCGCATAAACCTATTGGGTTGAAAACAAGAATGAATGTACACAATTTCAATTGGTATAGAGTAATGAATTTTATATGATTAAATTCATGATATAAAAGCCCTTACGATGTGGTATATGATAGCTTATTAATAGGGGCATATATGTAATTTGCTTAAACTGCCTAAATATAATAGTTATATTACGAATAACATTTTAAGTGACGACTTATCTATACATATAAATAGGGTTGAAACCTTAAAATGAAATAATATTTTTGTATTGCTATTTTCGAGTTCTCAAGATTTTGGGAGAGAAAGAAAAATGTTTTCTATCTCTCTTAGGGCTAGCACTCAAAATTATGATCACCATTAGTGTGTGGATTTTGGATAAAGGATGGGCGCTTGAACGTCTTTGAGATCGAACAATTAGAGAAGGAAGTCACACATTAAGGTATGGTTTACTTTTATAGATCTAGTTTAATGGAACTTATTGTCGATCATGTTGGGGTTTTTCAAAATTGTTTTGAATTTTTTGCTGCTTAAGAACCCCAAAACCCAATAGTCCTGCACTACCGGATCACCTTCGGGTTGGTTATTCCCTTGACCTTGTTGTTTGGTTTCTTGCTTAATCCTCAACCATCTTGATTTCTTTCTTTTCCTTTCCTTTATTGGTTTTGTCAATCTCAGGGTCGTAAGGCACTAAGTCCTTCTCTCCTTTACTACGCAAACACAAAAAACCAAGTGCATAAAGTCAAACTTGGAACATAAACCTTTTATTTTTTTTCTTTCTATTTTTATAAACTTGAAAGTAAGTACTTAAAATAAAATTTAGCAACTTTTCAAACTAACTAAGTCTATGTGGCTACCTATTCCCGCCAAAGGCGCCAAAAACTTGATGTGTGTGCTGCAAGTATAATAGCTCACTTGTAGTAATAGTGTAACCAACTTACGTTTACTACGGATATCATCCTCAGGGAAAGGTGTATGCACTCACTACATACCCACAATTACTCTATTGCTAAAGAAATCCTTTTAATTGGTTTTATAATTAAATAAAACTAATCTATACAAACAAATCAATGCAAATTACTTAAACTCTTATATTTAGACAATCTTAGTACGCAACTTCACCTAGGTAATGAAATATCTTTTAAACTTAATTTATCATCTTTATTATGTATGTGCAATGCTAATTAGAAAATACAGATTTCCTTTAAATCCGCTTTAACCCACTATCATGACGGAAAAGATTCTAACGTGCAAACTAGAACTCCACCTATAGATGTACATAACGTAAGCTCCATATTACTTTAATTTTCCAAATCTTTAGATTAATAACCAATAAAGTTTACTACATGTCAACAAATACGTAATTAAGATGCAAATCTCTCCGATTTTAATCAACAACTATCACTCGATGTTGTGTATTTTACGATTGTACGGCCAATATCCAACTTAAAACCATCAATGGCCATGATAACTTCTAAAACCTAATGTCAACAAATACGTAATTAAGATGTTATTAGACTCGGACCGAGTGTTTTTCGGGAGAGAGAGGGACCACGACAAGATTGAGAAGTGGGTCCTATCACGGGAGAAGCTGCATTTACTCGGGGGTTGAGGACGGACTCCAGCCGATTCTCTCATACTATACGTTGGCTAAGGGTGCGATGTTTGGTGGCGCACTACGATGGCGAGTCGAGGTAGTTTCACATCTTGGGGAGACTTGAGCGAGTTCTACAAGCGTATTTTCCGCCTTCGATGTTGCGAGAGGTTGAAGAAGGCCCAAATCTCAAAACCCATTTTAATTCCTTAATCAGGATCACCGACCCTTGACGTGGGATCTATACTGTGATACGTGCACCGACCGAGGCACATGGCCGAGGTATATCGTATTTTTGTATTGATGTGTGCCTAGTGTTATGTATTGTGTAGACTTACTAAGTCAGTTTGCACGGTTGTAGGTGTCGAGACGAGAGCGGGGACACGCCTCGATATACGTGTCGACTCGGGCACGGTAGTTGACGGGACCGAATATTAGGTAGGGAAACGAAAACACACAAATTGAATTAAAATATTTCAAGTAACTCATATGGAATAAATATTGGGTGACTAACGACGCGATGGTACGCGGACATCACGGTTCGGACGCGAGACCGGGCGTCGAAATGCTCGAAAACACGAGCAAGTGTCTTAGCGGTGTTACAATTAGTTGTCAAAACAACCAACCACACCACACTTGTCACCACTACACATACACTTGTCCTAATTTCCACCACGTGCCACCACCCCCACCTACCCACTTACACCTACATACCACATACACAACACACCACACATGCAAACACAACCGATTTCGATCCGCCGAGAGAGAGGAAGAAGAAGAGAGAGAGGAGGAGGAGAAGAAGGAACGCGCCGGGAAGGAGGAGAGGAGGTGGAGACGAGATCACGATCGCGGTGAGTTGATTGAGTTGTTGTTGTTGATTTCGCGTTGTAATTCTTGTCGGTCGTATCGTCGTTGAAGTAGTTCGAGGTGACGAACTCGGACGAACCGCCATGGCGGTCGTCGAGCTCGAGAAGGCAGGGAGTAGTCTCCCCGCATGCGAATCTCCACTGGGGTTGGGGATGGAAGCCCAACCCCAGCGAAGAAGATATGATAAAAAAAAAAAAAAAAAAAAAAAATGAAACAGAGCATCGGCTCTGTTTCAGCGAAAAGAAGAAACAACCGGGTCGGGCCGACCCGGCCCAGGGTGGGCGGGCCGGACCGACTCCCGACTACTGGATCGGGTCATACCGACCCGGATCCGGCCGGATCGGGTCGGGTTGACCCGGATCCACAAAAAAAATAAATAAAAATAAAATAAATATATATTTAATTAGTTAAATAAATTAAACTGATTTTTAATAAATAAATTCCGAAATAGAGAGAAATGGGAGAAAAATGAAAGAAAATTTGGAAAAATTGGGAAAATTATATTTCAATAAAATAAAGTTGGTCGAACCAATTTGAATACACAATAAACCCACTATACTTGAACTAATGAGACACCAAACTCAGGAACCTAGGAAAAGGGTACGGGAGAGCGAAGACAAGATTTGGAGTTACGGGAGGCCAGTAAAGCTAGTACTTTACTTTGTTGTTGTGAGTATACCCATTGACAATTTTACTTGGCATTTCATTCCTATTAATTATTATCCTTGTATAGTCCTTTTGACTATTTGCCTTTGTACTCTTATATCATGTGTTCTTTGTGTCTATGCTCATTTGATGAGTCTAGTTTGCATGATATCCATTCATTTGATTTAATTCATTGATTCCATTCCATGCTATGTCTATTCTTGTTGTTTTAAATGTGAATTGAATGATAAATAGCATGCTATTAGGCTAGTGAATATCTTATAAATGTTGAAGAAGACTTGTATTCCTTATTTGTTTAGGTGTGTAGATGTGCCTATGCCTTGACAATCCATCCTTGGTATTTCTTGAAATTTAAAAAGTAGTTTTTGCATTTAGGTCCCGTACTCGATCGAGGTGTGCGCGAATCACGGGGTTAGAGTCCCTGGGGATGTCGGCACATGTTACTTGACACCGTATGACACTCGGGGTTAGAGTCCCTGAGGTGGTCTACGCACCGGGGTTAGAGTCCCTGGGACACTGTACGACACTCGGGGTTAGAGTCCCTGAGGTGGTCTACACACCGGGGTTAGAGTCCCTGGAAACACTTGGGTTAGAGTCCCTTGTGCTATATGATTATTGGGTCGGGGTGACACGTTTCACTGCCGACCGGACCTAAATCACTACTACTTAGCCTAGTGTCAGTATCACTTGTTTAGCTCTGGTATTTACTCGCATATGGTTTATTTTTCAGTTTTTCCATTTATATGCTTTTAAATACCATTTGAATATTTGGAAATGCAAATTAAACTTGTCATCGGGGATTACTGTTTTATTCTTGTACTCACCGTCCTTTTTATGACGGCGGGTGCAGAGCCGTCTACCAGCAGGCCGGGCAAATAAAAGATTGGCGATTATCCCTGAGCCCGCGGCGCGTCACTGCATCAATTGTAGGTTTTCTTTTGATATTTTGATTGTATATGTTATATACGTCTTTCAGATACTATTTGGGGTGGTATATTGGGTTGAGCGTTAGTTCCCCCGACTTGACTTAGACTATTTTGTTGTTTCACTACATTTTGAGGACTTTATATATGTGATGTCATTTCCTGGTTTTCCACACTTAGGGTTTTATAAATGGCTTCCGCATAAGTTACTAATTGCTTCCGCATAATCAATAAGACTTCCGCTAATTAATTAATTTAATAAAAGGTTTTAATTAACTTTAAATTTTTATAAACCTGGTAGGACTAGTGTATTACTTATCATGAACACTAGAAAAGTGGTGTCTAGGTTGTAAAGGCTGACTAATACGTAGTTAAGTCATGCGTGGATATGATTAGGGCTTAATTACGGGATTAGGCCGGGCGGTGCCCTAGATTAGGAGAGGGCCGTCACAGTTGGTATTAGAGCTTAAGACATTGTGACTTAATCCTACCAATTTATAAATATCGAGGTGTGCGCGACTCACGGGGTTAGAGTCCCTGGGGATGTCGGCACATGTTACCTGACACTGTATGACACTCGGGGTTAGAGTCCCTGAGGTGGTCTACACACCGGGGTTAGAGTCCCTTGTGCTATATGATTATTGAGTCGGAGTGACATGTTTCGTTGACCGGACCTAAATCACCACTACTTAGCCTAGTGTCAGTATCACTTGTTTAACTCTGGTATTTACTCGCATATGGTTTATTTTCTAGTTTTCCCATTTATATGCTTTTAAATACCATTTGAATATTTGGAAATGCAAATTAAACTTGTCATCGGGGATTCTTGTTTTATTCTTGTACTCACCGTAAGAAACTCCCGATCTCCGATCGATGACGGCGTTGGCCAATCTGTGATGGTCTCGAATCTTGCTCGGATCTACAGCAATCCTCGTTTGCTCCAACAACGTGCCCCAAGAATTTGACCTCTCGCAAGCCGGAATTCACACTTCTTGAACTTAGCAACAATCGATGTTCTCTTAATGTCCGCAACGTTTCTCGAGGTGTTGTTTGTGGTCCTCGCGTGTCTTTGAGTATATCAAAATGTCGTCGATGAACACTATCACGAAGCGGTCGAGGTATGGTTTAAGCACTCGATGCATCAAATCCATGAATATGGCGGGGGCATTGGTCAACCCGAATGGCATGACCGTAAACCTGGTAAAGTGTCCGTATCGGTGCCGAATTGTCTTGTACCTATCTTTCTCCAAGATCCGGGTCGACCCGACCCCCCCTCCCTCTTGGGCCGGGCCGGGTCGGGTCCGACCCGTTTAGGTCGACCCGACCCAAACAGTAAAAAAAACAGAAAAGAAGAGAAAAAGGGGAGAAAAATGAAAGAAAAATTGGAAAAATTATGGAAAAATTGGAAAAAATTGGGAAAATTATATTTCAATAAAATAAAGTTGATTGAACCAATTTGAATACACAATAAACTCACTATTTGAACTAATGAGACACCAAACTCAGGAACCTAGGAAAAAGTGTACGAGAGAGCGAATACAAGACTTGGTGTATCGGGAGGCCAGTAAAGCTAGGACTTTACTTTGTTGTTGTGAGTATACCCATTGACGATTTTACTTGGCATTTCATTCCTATAAGTTGTTGTCCTTGCATAGTCCTTTTGACTATTTACCTTTGTACTCTTATATCATGTGATTCTTTGTGTCTATGCTCATTTGATGAGTCTAGTTTGCATGATATCCATTTATTTGATTTAATTCATTGATTCTATTCCATGCTATGTCTATTATTGTTGTTTCAAATGTGAATTGAATGATAAATAGCATGCTATTAGGCTAGTGAATATCTTATAAATGTTTAAGAGGACTTGTGTTCATTATTTGTTTAGGTGTGTAGATGTGCCTATGCCTTGACAATCCATACTTGGTATTTCTTGAAAATCTAAAAAGTAGTTGTTGCATTTAGGTCCCGTACTTGATCGAGGTGTGCGCGAATCACGGGGTTAGAGTCCGTGGGGATGTCGGCACACGTTACCTGACATTGTATGACACTCGGGGTTAGAGTCCCTGAGGTGGTCTACACACCGGGGTTAGAGTCCCTGGTAACACTTATGTTAGAGTCCCTTGTGCTATATGATTATTGGGTCGGGGTGACACGTTTCATGCCGACCGGACCTAAATCACTACTACTTAGCCTAGTGTCAGTATCACTTGTTTAACTCTGGTATTTACTCGCATATGGTTTATTATTCGGTTTTCCAATTTATATGCTTTTAAATACCATTTGAATATATGGAAATGCAAATTAAACTTGTCATCGGGGATTACTGTTTTATTCTTGTACTCACCGTCCTTTTTATGACGGTGGGTGCAGAGCCGTCTACCAGCAGGCCGGGCAAGGAGAAGATCGGCGATTATCCTTGAGCCCGCGGCGCGACACTGCATCGATTGTAGGTCTTCTTTTGATATTTTGATTGTATATGTTATATATGTCTTTCAGATACTATTTGGGGTTGTATATTGGGTTGAGCGTTAGTTCCCCGACTTGACTTAGACTATTTTGTTGTTTCAATGCATCTTGAGGACTTTATATATATGATGTCATTTCCTGGTTTTCCACACTTAGGGTTTTATAAATGGCTTCCGCATAAGTTACTAATTGCTTCCGCATAATCAATAAGACTTCCGCTAATTAATTAATTTAACTCTAAATTTTATAAATTGGTAGGATTAGTGTATTACTTATCCTGAACATGAGAAAAGAGGCGTCTAGGTTGTAAAGGCTGACTAATACGTAGTTAAGTCCTGCGTGGATATGATTAGGGCTTAATTACGGGATTAGGCCGGGCGGTGCCCTAGATTAGGAGAGGGGCCGTCACGGTTGATCGTGACGGCCCCTCTCTTAATCAGGGCACCGCCCGCCTAATCCCGTAATTAAGCCCTAATCATATCCACGCAGACTTAACTACGTATTAGTCGGCCTTTTCTAATTAAACCTTTTATTAAATGAATTATTTAGCGGAAGTCTTATTGATTATGCGGAAGCCATTTATAATATCTTAAGTGTGGAAAGCCAGAAATGCCATCACATATATATAGTCTTCAAAATTCATTGAAATGATAAACTGTCTAAGTCAAGTCGGGGAACTAACGCTCAACCCAAAATACAACCCAAAAAATATCTCGAAAGACATATATAAACTATACAATCAAAATATCAAAAGAAGACCTACAATCGATGTAGTGAGCGCGCATGGCTCGTGGATAATCGCCGATCTTCTCTTTGCCCTACCGTCAGATTGGCTCGCACCCACCGTCATAAAAAGGACAAGTGAGTACAGGAATAAAACAAGTAATCCCCAATGACAAGTTTAATTTGCATTTCCAAATATTCAAATGGTATTTAAAAGCATATAAATTGGAAAACTGAATAATAAACCATATGCGAGTAAATACCAGAGTTAAACAAGTGATACTGACACTAGGCTAAGTAGTAGTGATTTAGGTCCGATCGGCAGTGAAACGTGTCACCCCGACCCAATAATCATATAGCACAAGGGACTCTAACCCAAGTGTTACCAGGGACTCTAACCCCGGTGTGTAGACCACCTCAGTGGACTCTAACCCCGAGTGTCGTACATGTTGTCCCAGGACTCTAACCCCGGTGCGTAGACCACCTCGGGACTCTAACCCCGAGTGTCATACGGTGTCAAGTAACATGTGCCGACATCCCAGGGACTCTAACCCCGTGATTCGCGCACACCTCGATCGAGTACGGGACCTAAATGCAAAAACTACTTTTTAAATTTCAAGAAATACCAAGGATGGATTGTCAAGGCATAGGCACATCTACACACCTAAACAAATAAGGAATACAAGTCTTCTTCAACATTTATAAGATATTCACTAGCCTAATAGCATGCCATTTATCCTTCAATTCACATTTAAAACAACAAGAATAGACATAGCATGGAATGGAATCAATGAATTAAATCAAATGAATGGATATCATGCAAACTAGACTCATCAAATGAGCATAGACACAAAGAACACATGATATAAGAGTACAAAGGCAAATAGTCAAAAGGACTATGCAAGAACAACAATTAATAGGAATGAAATGCCAAGTAAAATTGTCAATGGGTATACTCACAACAACAAAGTAAAGTCCTAGCTTTACTGGCCTCCCGATACACCAAGTCTTGTATTCGCTTCTCTCGTACACTTTTTCCTAGGTTCCCGAGTTTGGTGTCTCATTAGTTCAAATAGTGAGTTTATTGTGTATTCAAATTGGTTCAATCAACTTTATTTTATTGAAATATAATTTTCCCAATTTTTTCCAATTTTTCCATAATTTTTCCAAATTTTCTTTCATTTTTCTCCCTTTTTCTCTTCTTTTCTGTTTTTTTTTATTTATTTATTTACCGTTTGGGTCGGGACACACGTTTCATCGCCGACCTGACCTAAATCACTACTACTTAGCCTAGTGTCGTATCACTTGTTTAACTATGATATTTACTCGCATATGGTTTATTTTTCGTTTTCCAATTTATATGCTTTTAAATACCATTTGAATATTTGGAAATGCAAATTAAATTTGTCACTGGGGATTACTGTTTTATTCTTGTACTCACCGTCCTTTTTATGACGGTGGGTGCAGAGCCATCTACTAGCAGGCCGGGGAAAGAGAAGATCGGCGATTATCCCTGAGCCAGCGGCACGTCACTACATTAATTGTAGGTCTTCTTTTGATATTTTGTTTGTATAGTTTATATATGTCTTTCAGATATTTTTTTGGGGTTGTATATTGGGTTGAGCGTTAGTTCCCCGACTTGACTTAGATTATATTACAGTTTCAATTATATATATACATATATATCAATGTGATATCATTTCCCTGGTTTTCCACATTTAGGTTATTATAAATGAATTCCGCATAAGTATTAATATTTCCGCAATTAAAATTTATTTAATGAAAGACTTAAGTTGAAAGGCTGACTAATACGTAGTTAAGTCCTGTGAGGAGATGATTAGGGCTTACATACGGGATTAGGCCGGGCGGTGCCCTAGATTAAGGAGAGGGGTCGTCACAGTTGGTATCAGAGCTTAGGTTTAGACGAACCTAGGGGAAAGTTTTAAAAGTCTCATGGTTTAATGCATTGTGATACCAACATCACAGTTGGTATCAAAGCCTAGTTATAAGAACCTTATGGATAAATATGAAAAACATGAACTAGTATAAAACACAAACCTTAGAAGTGGAAACCAGATGATCCTTGCCTAGGAACTATTTTGTTGGGAATTGAGTGAAGGTAAGATGGGGATTTCTTATATATACGTGTTAGTTTCTATATGTATATATATATATATATATATGCGTTATGCCACGTAGTAGCTGATTCGCGTTCGCTATCCACTTGAAGACACCAATGGGGGATTCTCGCGAGGCCGGAGACGCTGGAGCCGGCGGCAGTCAACCTCCCACCGTATTAGTTGAGGATTTTCAGAGGTTGTCTGACCGGATGACCGCTCAGGAGAGACAAATCGCCGAGTTCATCGCCTACATGTCGGCACAGATGACTGCACTAGTTTCGCATGCCCCTTCACCACAGCTACTACAGCACCCCCAACCCCAGAGACTCCTGTGGCACCAGATACTGCTCCTACTACTGCGGAGGCACGAATACCGGTACCACCTGTAGTACCAACGACAGAGTCACCAGTAGACACGCCTATACCCACTATATCGAATATCACTGGTTTATCAGGAGACGCCAAGCTAGTGAAGGAATTCATTAGACTCAGACCAGAGTGTTTTTCAGGAGAGAGGGACCACGACAAGATTGAGAAGTGGATCCTATCACAGGAGAAGCTGCATTTACTACTGGGGGTTGAGGACAGACTCCAACCGATTCTCTCATACTATACGTTGGCTAAGGGTGCTGATGTTTGGTGGCGCACTACAGTGGCGAGTCGAGGTAGTTTCACATCTTGGGGCGACTTGAGGCGAGTAGTTCTACAAGCAGTATTTTCCGCCTTCGATGTTGCAGAGGTTGAAGAAGAAGTTTATGAGCTTGAGACAGGCCGAGGGGGAAACAGTGATGATGTATCGCGACCGATACGGGCAGATGAGGCAGTTCGCGGGTGATTTGGTGAAGAACGACGCAGACGACGCATTCTACTTTGGAGATGGGCTAAGGCCAGATATAGCTAGACACATCGTTGGCACTCGGGCTCGCACGCTGCAGGAAATCTATGAGAGGGCACTCGCCCAAGAGACTTACGAGTTGGGCAGACAGGAGGAGAGAGCGGCAGAGGGTTCAGACTATGACATGAGACGGAGGGGTAAGGGACAGAGGAGATGGGACAGGGGTTCACGGAGGGGTGGGGCACCTGCTACCCCTATCTCAGCAGTGCCCCACGCACCTCACCCTGCTCCCCCACATACATATGATAGAGCTCCCTTACCACCTTCCACTAGACAGGCATTACCAGTTCCATCGGCACCGCGACAGCAGCAGCAGGGTGGTCGAGGCAGGGGTAGCGGTAAGAATGGACCACGACAGGGACAGGCACAAAAGACAGGACATCGTCGTCCAATCACATGCTGGAAATGTGGCCAGGTGGGGCACATGTCTAGGGAGTGTACACAGCCAGCAGCATATCCTCCACAGCAGGGCAGAGAGCGAGTTAATATGGTTGCACGTGACAGCCGGACGGAGCGACACGCAGTCTCATCGAGGGTACGGTTTCCGTTTATGATAGAGATTTATATGCATTGTTTGACTCTGGCTCTACGGTTTCTTTTATTGCTGGTCGCATGTTAGGCATATTAGGATTGACTCCTGTTAGACTTAGCGTACATCTAATTTTGAGCACCGCAGCCGGGGATAGAGTGTACCCAAATAGTTTAGTGCGAGGATGCCCAGTAATGATAGACGGGGTAGAATTACCGGCAGAATTTAGAGTCCTCGAGATGTTAGAGTTCGACGTGCTGTTAGGAATGGATTGGTTGTCAGCCTATCATGCGCACATTGATTGTTTCAGTAAGTCTGTTATATTTGAGATACCGGGACGTCCGATATTTGCTCACCAAGGTAGTACACCGAGATTCAACACCACTATTGGAGAAATGGAGACTCTGATAGCATTGCACGCTGTAGCAGAGAGTCAGGGACCCAGACTAGAGGAGATACCAGTTGTTCGAGACTTTCCAGATGTTTTCCCCGAAGATTTACCAGGATTACCACCACCACGAGAAGTGGACTTCGTTATTGACCTAATACCAGGCACCAGACCGATCGCAATCCCGCCGTATCGCATGGCTCCGAAGGAGTTGGAGGAGCTGAGGACTCAACTTAATGAATTAGGGAAAAAGGGATTCATCACACCATCGATGTCACCGTGGGGAGCGCCAGTTTTGTTTGTGAAGAAGAAGGATGGTAGTTTGAGACTATGCATCGACTACAGACAGTTGAACAAGATGACAATCGAAAACAAGTACCCACTTCCACGAATAGACGATTTATTTGATCAGCTGAGAGGAGCGAAATTTTTCTCCAAGATTGACTTGAGATCGGGATATCATCAGCTCAGGATCAGGGAGGAAGATAGGTACAAGACATCATTCAGCACCAGATACGGACACTACCAGTTTACGGTCATGCCATTCGGGTTGACTAATGCCCCCGCCGTATTCATGGATTTGATGCATCGAGTGCTTAAACCATACCTCGACCGCTTCGTGATAGTGTTCATCGACGACATTTTGATATACTCAAAGACACGCGAGGACCACAAACAACACCTCAGAGAAACGTTGCAGACATTAAGGGAACATCGACTGTTTGCTAAGTTAAGCAAGTGTGAATTCTGGCTTGCAGAGGTCAAATTCTTGGGGCACGTTGTTGGAGCAGCAGGGATTGCTGTAGATCCGAGCAAGATTCAGACCATCACAGATTGGCCAACGCGTCATCATCGCATCTCGAGATCGAAGCTTTTGGGGTTAGCAGGATATTACCGTAGATTTGTGAAGGATTTCTCGAAGATCGCTTCACCAATGACAAGGCTGACACAGAAAGATGTTGCTTATGAGTGGACTGAGAAGTGTGAGGCCGCATTTGCTCTCGATTGAAGAGTTCATTAACTACGCCGCCAGTGTTAGCAGATCGCTGCGCAGGCCGGATCGGGATTTCTAGTGTACACAGATGCTTGTTATACGAGTGTCCGGGGTTGTGTGTTGATGCAGGGGTAGTGGTGTCGTAGCGTACGCATCGAGACAGCTTGAAGGTACATGAGAAAAACTATCCCACTCACGATCTAGAGTTGGCAGCGGTTGTGTTTGCGCTGAAGACTTGGAGATACCTTCTGTATGGAGAAAAATTCACACTTTTCACCGACCACAAAAGTTTAACATATCTGTTCACCCAGAAAGAACTGAACATGAGACAGCGCAGATGGTTGGAATACCTGAAGGACTACGACTTTTCCTTGGAATATCATCCAGGAAAAGCGAACGTAGTCGCAGATGCGCTGAGTAGGAGACCGAGTAGAGACACGGAAGTGGTTACATGTCACATGATGCATGAGTATGGATTACTCGAAGCAGCGACGATAGTGTGTCAGACAGAGGTTCCTATCGAGACTCAAGTGATGATTTGCGCCCAAATGAGACTCCAGACTGTGTCTACACAGCGAGTGTCAGAGGGACAGAGGAACGACCAGTCGTACTCGAGATTCAGCGAGTTAGTACGAAGTGCAGAGTGTACAGATTGGGCAGAAACGACAGATCAGTGTCTGAGATACCGAGGTAGGTTGTGGATACCGAGTGCCGGAGCCGAGAGATGAAATCCTTCGTGAGTCACACCGTTCAGATTTACCGTACATCCAGCAGACTAAGATGTACCATGATATGAGGAGACATTTTTGGTGGCATGGGATGAAGGCGACGTGTCTAGATTCATCGAACCGTGGTATCTCGTCGGCAAGTGAAGGCCGAGCATCGCACCGGGGATTACTACGGCCCGCTTCCTATTCCCCGATGGAAATGGGAAGACATCTCTATGGATTTTGTCGAGGATTACCGAGGACCGCGAAGAGACATGACTCCATCTGGGTTATAGTTGACAGACTGACGAAGTCTGCTCATTTCTTGCCAGTGGCGTCGCATTACACGTTCGATCAGCTGAGCATACTATTCGAGAGAGAGATTATCAGACTGCATGGAGTACCAGTAACGATCACTTCAGATCGAGATGCTACGTATACGTCCAGGATGTGGAGGAGTATGCAAGAGCAATACGGTACGCGACTACAGTTCAGTACGGCTTTTCACCCTCAGACTGACGGGCAGACTGAACGATTGATTCAGGTCCTCGAGGACATGCTGCGAGCATGCGTGTTAGAGTTTGGCGGATCTTGGGCAGAGTACCTACCGTTGTGTGAGTTTGCATATAACAACAGTTATCAGGCTAGCATTAAGATGGCACCATTTGAGGCCTTGTATGGCAGACCGTGTCGCTCGCCATCGTGTTGGGCTGAGCCAGAGGACCGGGAGATAGTGGGACCTGAAATTGTTGTTGACCACACGGAGAAGGTCAAACTGATCCGTCAGAGACTCAGAGGAGCACAGGACAGACAGAGGAAATATGCAGATAAGTATCGCGGTGATCTCGCGTATTCCGAGGGAGCCTTTGTCTATTTAAAGGTTTCCCCTCGAAAGGGTCTTCGAGATTTGGGGTGAAAGGTAAGCTCGCACCGAGATATGTCGGACCTTTCATGGTTAAGAAAAGGGTCGGGAAAGTGGCATACGAGCTGGAATTACCTCCACAGATGTCGGGGTCCATCCCGTGTTCCACGTTTCGATGCTTCGACTAGCCGAGTCGGGCGCAGTGAGTGCGACCGACGCTGACTTGAGTCGATCGACTTTAGCGATGACATCTCGTACGAGGAACAGCCCATTCGATCCTAGACCGGAAGGTACAACACTTGTTGAGGAGCAAGACCATTCCGAAGGTACTCGTCAAGTGGCAGTTCCACGATAACACGGAACTCACTTGGGAGCGGGAGGATTACATGCGAGATAGATTCCCGTACCTGTTCGTGTCAGGTAGAATCATAACTTAAATTTAATTTCGAGGACGAAATTTCATTTTTGTTGGGAATATTTGTCACGGCCCAAATCTCTAACCCTGATTTATATATCTTAATCAGGATCACCGACCTTGGACGTGGGACCCGCACCGTAATACGTGCACCGACCGAGGCACATGGCCGAGGTAGATTGTATTTTTGTATTGATGTGTGCCTAGTGTTATGTAATGTGTAGACTTACTAAGTCATTTGGTACGGTTTTAGACGTAGTGACGAGAGCGGGGACACGTCTCGATATGCGTGCCGACGCGGGTGCCGGGTAGTTGACTAAATTGAATATTATGTCGAGGAAAACAAAAATACACATATGAACTATATTTTTGTAACTATCGACACGACGTTATGCGAACATTCCGTTTCAGACGCGAAAACGGGCATCGAAACACCCGAAAACGCGGCGAGTGTCGTAATGGTGTCACCAATTGGTGTCACCACAACAACACCCCAACACATGGCCAAATAACAAATCAACAAACCTGTCCATACACCAAGCAACACTGTCCCACCTTCCTCCACCACGTGCCTTCTTCACCCAAACTCACCACCTCCATCTCCACCTACACCCACTCGTACATACACACAAATGATCGTCCAAAACAGAGAGAAAAATCGAGAGGAAGAAGAGGGAAAGAAGGAGAGGAGGGAAAAGAGAATCAATGACTCAATTGAGGTGAGTTTTTGCGAGTTGTTGTGGTTTGTTGTTTCGGGACCAAGCATGGAGGGGGTTCGGCCTCCATGGCCGAACCCCATGCTCACGGTGGTGATGGCAGGGGCCTCCCCGCCATCGCCCACCGGGTGGGGTGGAGAACCACCCCAACCCTCACCGGAGGAGAAGAAACAAAAGAAAAAAAAAAAAAAAAAAAAAAAAAAAAAATGATTTTCTTCTTCCTCCCGATCGAACAGTCGATCGGGAGGAAGGAGGTGCACGCGCGCATCGCGCGCGTGTGCACCCTTCGTCTGGGTCCGGCCGGAGTCGGGTCGACCCGTTTGGGTCGACCCGACCAAACATAAAATAAATAAAAAAAAAAAAAAAAAAGAAGAGAAAAAGGGAGAAAAATGAAAGAAAATTTGGAAAAATTATGGAAAAATTGGAAAAAATTGGGAAAATTATATTTCAATAAAATAAAGTTGATTGAACCAATTTGAATACACAATAAACTCACTATTTGAACTAATGAGACACCAAACTCAGGAACCTAGGAAAAAGTGTACGAGAGAGCGAATACAAGACTTGGTGTATCGGGAGGCCAGTAAAGCTAGGACTTTACTTTGTTGTTGTGAGTATACCCATTGACAATTTTACTTGGCATTTCATTCCTATTAATTATTATCCTTGCATAGTCCTTTTGACTATTTGCCTTTGTACTCTTATATCATGTGTTCTTTGTGTCTATGCTCATTTGATGAGTCTAGTTTGCATGATATCCATTCGTTTGATTTAATTCATTGACTCCATTCCATGCTATGTCTATTCTTGTTGTTTTAAATGTGAATTGAAGGATAAATAGCATGCTATTAGGCTAGTGAATATCTTATAAATGTTGAAGATGACTTGTATTCCTTATTTGTTTAGGTGTGTAGATGTGCCTATGCCTTGACAATCCATACTTGGTATTTCTTGAAAATGTAAAAAAAAGTAGTTGTTGCATTTAGGTCCCGTACTTGATCGAGGTGTGCGCGAATCACGGGGTTAGAGTCCCTGGAGATGTCGGCACACGTTACCTGACATTGTATGACACACTCGGGGTTAGAGTCCCTGAGGTGGTCTACACACCGGGGTTAGAGTCCCTGGTAACACTTGGGTTAGAGTCCCTTGTGTTATATGATTATTGGGTCGGGGTGACACGTTTCACTGCCGACCGGACCTAAATCACTACTACTTAGCCTAGTGTCAGTATCACTTGTTTAACTATGATATTTACTCGCATATGGTTTATTTTTCAGTTTTCCAATTTATATGCTTTTAAATACCATTTGAATATTTGGAAATGCAAATTAAATTTGTCACTGGGGATTACTGTTTTATTCTTGTACTCACCGTCCTTTTTATGACGGTGGGTGCAGAGCCATCTACTAGCAGGCCGGGGAAAGAGAAGATCGGCGATTATCCCTGAGCCAGCGGCACGTCACTACATTAATTGTAGGTCTTCTTTTGATATTTTGTTTGTATAGTTTATATATGTCTTTCAGATATTTTTTTGGGGTTGTATATTGGGTTGAGCGTTAGTTCCCCGACTTGACTTAGATTATATTACAGTTTCAATTATATATATACATATATATCAATGTGATATCATTTCCCTGGTTTTCCACATTTAGGTTATTATAAATGAATTCCGCATAAGTATTAATATGTTAGTCGTCACAAGAATTATGCTTAGAATCAATACAAATTCTAACCATTGCACTTTTATAGTTCCATTCTACTTATTTTTATTGCATAACATTCATATCATAGGATCCATTGATCCTTAAGATTAATAAACTACTCACACTTCATTGAAACAAACATGCTCATAGTGTTTTTCATTGAAATTAGAGATTTAAAGAATAACTTCAATTAAATCAATAAACACAATACGTGAATCACCACACGTGAGTCTTCAATTTCTTCTCTCCACAAATTGTCAAAATACTCAAGAATAAAGTAAACCTATGATCACTATTGCTAATGGTGGTTAATCTCTTGTATGATAGATGTTTAACATGTTTTCCTATCTATTTCTACTCCCTAATCAAGTTTCCAAATAATTAGAAAACCTAGTTAACAATTTAATACAAAATAGAACTCCTTTTTTTTTCTCTCACGACGCTGTCACATAAGTTCTGGCATTGTGTGCTAATTCCCGCGGCGACGCCACAATGCTGAGCATTAAGCGTGCATTTCCTCTCTTCATTTTTCTTGGTGCTATCCCTTAGACTCCCCGGCACCATCCCTTGACCTCCACGGCGCAACCACTGCACCGAGCCTCCCGATTACTTTTCTCCACTTCCTTGGTCTCTCATGTCGTGCATTGATGTCCCACGTTGTGCCTTGATGTCCCATAGGGTCAACCTATATAGCCTCGACGCCAAACCTCCTTAGGTGTGTTTTTGCTCCGTTTATTCTCGAATTCACTCGTTTCCTTCTTTTATGCCTTATTTACTTGAACATGCACAAATGCTATCAATTTGAGCTCATTTAGGGATATTTATACTAAATATACTACTAAATGATCACTTATCAGTGATATCTTGCATTTTTCTATCATAATCCTTTTTCCATTCTCCTGTGCACTACTCCTACCTTTTTCACTACCTCGTCTCATCATACTGATCAAATCACTAATATGAATCGGTAAATCAAAATCCTGATTTGATAAAAAAAATGGACCTAAGGTGAGTAATTTGTTGAAAATTAAATTGATGTCGAGAAACTCCAAAAAATTAAGAATAAAAGTAGATTTTTGACAAAACTTATTTGAAAATAACGTAAGTCAAGAATATAAGAACAAGTCTATTGAATGGTTTTTCAAAATTTCGCGAATTACACCTTCGATTCGTGAAAAGCTTGATCTCAAATATTTTTGAATATTCTTCCAAAATCTCTTAATTTTTCAAAATAATAGAATTTATAAACCGACACTCACTATTATTGAGATACCTAATCAAAAATAATTCGTTCGCTGTATCGAAATGGAGTTCAAAATTTTTTTTCGAAACAAATTGAAGAATTTTCACAAACCCAACAAAAATCATATTTACATAAAAATCAAAGGGCTAGTGTTCTGATGTTTACTTTTTTTAGAGTGAATCTCGTAAGATGTGCGCTCTTGAACACTTCTAACCCAATATTCCAATCTCCAAGTCTGAATTCCCTAAACTCTGGCTTGACTCTACACTATCAAATTTGATGTTTTTGGTGTTGAATGAAGGTAGGTAGAGGGGGAATCATTTAAATAGACTAAGATTGAGCTTAAGAGGGTTGAATCTTGTTAAGAATTTGGATTTTTTGTGAAAGGGTGCAATAGTTTGGTTGTGTGAATGAGTTAGTGTTTGTGTGGCTATTTTTAGGTTTTTCTTTTAAAAAATACAAATTGTTCCCATCGATTCCTGTGTTAGTGGAATTGCTATGTGAATCGGTATGAATTAAGTTGTTGTTTTCGCCGATTTAAGCATCAGTCCTCATGTATGGTGAATCGTTGGGAATCACTAGACTCCAAATTTGTTCTAAATTTTCATGTGTCCTACTATAGATCTTGCCAGCAATTCCTAGTGTTATTTGGAATCGTTGGGATTCACTAGGCCTCAAATTTGCTATTTTTGCAATTTTATTCTCTATGTAGCTTATATATCCTTCTTAAAGGTGAATGTAAAGGTAAAATTGATTGAGAAAATTCAAAAATCTCATAAACTTGATCGGGATATGTATCTAACTAATAATTTTATTAATGAAATAGATAAATAAACAAATAAGCAATTTTATAATGTGAACTTGCATAAAGGCCATAAAAATAAAAAGAACTCGATCATCCCCTCTATTTGAAGCTAATCCAGAGTGTGACTTCTAAAAGTAAATCCAAAATATAGTCAAAAAGAGAGAGAATAAAAATAAACTATACTAAAGCTAGGTGTCCTAATAAGAATTGAAATAACTTAAAGAAATAACAAATACGGGTTGCATCCCATAATGCGCTGCTATTTATACTCATTTACTCGACTGATAGAGGAATCAATCTTCGTTGAGTGTGAGCGAATCAATCTACGCTTAAAGTGGTTCCTCGTTGATAATGCCTTCACTAGGGTATGAAAAACGTCTTAAACAATCAATACTAAACACCTCATTACTAAACAATACTAAACGCATAATTGATATTGCAGTAATCCTTGAATGTCTTCCTCTATGTAGGATTAGCCTAAACTATCAATTACACAAATTGATAATGTGAACAACCACCATATTGATATCTCGTTTTCATAAAACTCAAGTAATGAACGATGATCCATACAATGGAAACCTAATTTATTTATAGATCGAGTCTATCTACTCTATCTAGGAATTCATTCCTAAATACAATACAACTCAGAAAACCTCCTCGATCTCCAATTGTGACTTCTGTTGGAATCATCCAACGTTCAACAACTAAGTCTTTTATTCCTTATAGAATCTTGACTCGTTGTCTCCATAAAGTTCTTCAGTCCTTTATGCACCTTTCTCTCGAATTTATTGTTGTATCCATCTCGAAGTTCTCTCCTAACAGTAATGAATTTTTAACTGTTGTAGACTAATACTGCCAATTGCTTTGTTGCAGTATTCAACTTGTAATTCATGCTTCAATTTCAGTTCTCTCTTTTTCTTCGACTCTAACTTTGACACTGTAACCTTCACTGGAATTTACATTGTAATCTCTAAGTAGTATCAACAATCGGATATCTTGCTAAGTCAATCTTACATCTTCATTGCAGTATTTACCTAACTAACCTAACTTTTGTTTTGACAATATACTGCCAACAAGGATAGACCGACCAAAACATAGTAAACTACGGTCTAACAATCTCCCCCTTTGGTGTAGATTGGTCAAAATAAGTAAATAGCAAGATAACTAAATGTTCAAGTAACTTCATAAAACGTATTGTTACCGATGGATTAAAGTAACATCACAAAAAAGTAAAACCCTAAAAAGTATAGTCATGAACCAATGAGTACATCCTTGAAATACTTTTTCAAAAATACCAAAAATAAAACTTAACGTTGCTCAATCACTCTCCCTTTTTGACTAACTACGTCAAAGATATTACAACTGAGTGTTAATCAGCCACCTCAAATGTTGAAGCTCAGCTTCATTAATTTCAGACTCTTCTTGCAATGAACGTATCTATGCAGCTACCTCATCTCTATAAGTAGTCAGATAAGTAGTGCGATCCAAGAATTAATAAAACAACAGAGGGTGTGGTCTCGTCACCATCGAAGAACTTGGTTGTTGCAGTGGTTTTTCTTGATTAGGAGCAAAATCGTCTTCAAGAACTTTTATTTGTGTCATTGCAGCAGCAACAGGTTCTAAAGTTGCAAGTAAAACAACACCAGTGTCAGAACTCATAGGTACAACAACAGAAGTGTCAGAGCTCGCAGTGGCAGTCTCCATTGATGTAGTAGCATTAACATCAACCAGAGTTGTTGGAGCCTGAACACTTGGATCCATAGGTGTAGTAAGCAAAAGCAGGAGAATGCCTTTAAGGTTAGTAGCAATAAAGTCTACGGCAGGAGAAATCTTTGATGTTGCTAGAGAGTCAACCTGTTTAAAAAATTTTTAACAAGAAACCTCATGTGCCCTTACAACTTTTTCACCATCAATTCCATAATTTTCTCTAAGGGACTTAAGGATACTTGCCCAAGTAGCAGAAATAAGAGTAACCAAACTTAGATCAAAGTTTAAATCAGAAAAGTTACCTTAATCAAATCTAATTTCGTTAGCTTGAAACTCAGTAGTGGAAGTAACTTCTTCTGTTAAAATTAAGTAGTGGAGCAGTTGAACTCGCATCTTAAATTAAAGCAGGTGGCCGCCCACTCTATTTTGCAATAGTAGGAATATAATCTTCCCCTCTTGCAATATCCTCATCTCAAGATTGCACTTGAATAGGAATGGTGTTCTCAACATAATCAAATTTCTCAAATTGGGAAACCACGCCAATCTTTCGTTTAATATTTGTCTAGATTTTTGTATTGGCTTTGTAGCAGGGGTAGGGATAGGAGCAGTGGCAGTAATAAATACAGGAGCAGGAGCAGTGACAAGTTAAGAATTAGACATGTTTTATAGTGTAATGTAGGTTGATTTTAAATATAAATGATGATATTACACTAGGTATTCTCATGTTTTTATGATTTCAAGATTTAATTAGGAAAAATAAAAAAATTGAAGAAAAAGAGGAAGAAAATTAAAACAACCAACCGGAGAACAAAGCCAGTAATTAGCCATCAATATGAGATTACACAAGAATCGCTATCTAAATTGGCAGCAGAGAAGAGCTAGCGAATCATCAGCAAATTGAGAAATACATAAGGAATTGCCAAGCGAGCCAGTGGAGCACAAAGACCAATTTCTCAGTGATTAATTAAGCAATTTGTGAACAAATTGGAATTCCTGACAAATCAGTGAGGTCGGTTATGATTTTTTTAGATTATTATGAAAAATTTGAGTTTATCAATAATTTGTAAACTTAGAAAACTACAAATAGGATCTTAGGGCTTTGAAATTAAATTTCCTCTATTAATCGTAAGTAAGTTTTTATTGAATTTATGTTTGAAACTACATTGGAGCTTTGTTTATTTCACTAAGAGGTATTTATTTAATTATGTCTTTTAGTTATATTATTGCATTATTTATTTCTAGTATGAGTGAGTAGTATATTAATCTAAACAAACCTTGGACATGTCTATACTTTGGATTGCTATATAGTTATAATTAAATAATCATGTACTTAATGCTTTAAGTCTAATCATACACAACAATCACAGTTTTTATAAGTTGTTTTTGTGTATTACAACTAATGAGGATTGATATTGTATGCATAGTTCCAAATATGTATTATGATATTTTGATTCTGAATTTATTTATATGATTATTGACAACAATTATAGAAGTAGTAACTAGGATTAATCTATAGAGTCCTATTACCCAAGTGGATGTAATAGGTGATTGTGTTCTAAGTTATTTATTGCTTAGCATATTCTGAATAATATTTTATTTAGATTAGGCATGACTTTCAATGAGTGTTAATGCTATCATAATTGTTATTTTATTGTGTTTTATTAAATAAATAGATTTACAATGATAAGTATATGACTTATTTTCCATTGAATATAAGAAAATTGATAGTTTGCTAAAGGCTATCAACCTATTATGAATTAGGATTTAATGATTCCAAGATTCTGTGTCATATGATTATAACTAGGTTATGAGGTGATGTTATGTTCTAATGTTTGAATATAATCCAAGTATATTACATTGTTTAGTAGGGGCTTGTTTAGATGTTTGTTTGGATATTATATTGAATTTGAATTTTGTTTAATTAAGTTTGCACTAAATTGTTTGAACTAGTTTAGTTAGTTTGGTTAATTAAGTTAGTAGTTATAGTTTTTAATTATTTAGTATTTCACTTCCCATTTGATTATATTAACTAAATTAAGAAAAACAAAAATACTTTCCTTAGAAGTTTGCAAAATCCATGTGGAGATGATATCTCATTTACCACTACTACAAATAAAAGGAAAATATGAGCAACTATTGTGTACACTTGACACGTGTCAAATTTTAGGTGCCATTGCCGAGGATTTTTAAATAATTTCTTAGAATTTTAGATGTTGTATGGCTACACTTCGTCTCTGAAATTTGACAGGATCTTTACATTCGTTTGATCTTGAAATAGATAGAACTGTTAATCGAAGTTTAAGGCAACAACGACTTAGTGAAAATTTAGCTAATAGGATAGAGGATAACAACAATAATAATAATGATAATCGAGTTATCAATAATAATAACAACGATATGAGCCTATGTGCATAGCATACCTTGAGGGATTTCCAGAATTTGAACTTAGATAACTTAGATATTGATTTATTAGTGCCTTACTTAATTTCTATGGTAAAGAAAATGAAAACCCACAACAATTCATAAGTTAGTATCAACATAAAGTTAACAGGATGAAACCGAAAGAAGGTAACCTAGAACAAGTCAAATTTAAAGCTTTCCTTTTGCATTAAAAGATCAAGTACAAGATTGATTTTTTTTATCTCCCCCAAGATTCAATAACTACATGGACTCAAATGCTAGAAGCTTTCTTAGGTGACTATATGCCTGCTAGAAAAACTAGTTCCTATAGAAAGCAAATCACTGTTGCAAAGATGAAAGATGATGAAAATTATAATGAATTATGGAATAGATTCCAATGATCAATTTCTTCTTATCCACAACATGGATATACTCAAAGAGTTTTATTAGAATATTTTTATGAAGGAATCAATCACTTTGAAAAAAGGTTATTAAACACAGTACGTGGTGAATCTTTATTTGAAACAACACCTACTTTAGTATAGGAAGAAATAAATAAAATGGCTAAACAATCTAAGCAATATGATGAAAAGATTGAATCTTCAAGAAAGAAACTTTATGAAGTTGATAATAGAAGAAATAATACATCTGATGAGAAAATTGATGAATTATCTAATATAGTTAAGCTGTTAATTAAATATAGATCTAATAAAGTTAAAGCTTGTGGATTCTATAATGAGGTTACATATCTTACAAATGTGTCCTACTCTACATGAAGAGAATACCGAAGAGGTTAACGCAATGATGAACTAATTTTCTGATCCTCCAAGAAAGCGATATAATAACAATAGTTATTATCCTGAAAGAAAACACCCAAATCTTAGTTATGGTCATCAACATCAAAATTATATAACTTACAGACCATGAGCTCGGATAAAATCTACATCTAATCAGCAACCTCAATAAAATGCTCAATTTATGAATCCAAATTTAGAGCAAATTTTGCATAATTGTATAAAGCAAAGTCATCAACACTTTACACAGATATTTCAAAATTAGATTAAGACTGATACTACTATTAATGAAATGAAAAATTGATTAATTAAAATAAATTTACAAATAAATAGGTTAAGTACTCAACAGAGTAAAGCTAAAGCACCTACTCAAGCTGCTGTTGCACCTAATAATGAAGCACACGTTAACACTTTATTCAGTAATGAGAAAGATGCACCTATGACTATAAAGAGACTTAAACAAGATAATAAAAAGAAACACATAAAACTATTGAGGAAAAAGAATTAGAAGAATTAGAAGAAATGATGGCTAATGTCATTCCTACTAGAGAATGGATGGTTGAACAATTAAAATATACACCTTTTCCCGGAAGACTACCTATAGTATTTAGCCAGAGTTGAAGCATATGAAAAATCTTTATAAAAGTCTGAAATAATTGATAATGATGAAAATGATAAGATTTCTGATAATTTGAATGAAAATATGTATTCATATTATACCATTCCATAACGATTAGCTAATGCTAGGAAGGAAGAAAACAATGAAGACATTCTTGAAGCATTTAGAAAAATAAAATTAATAAACTATTGATGGAATCAATTATGCAATTTTCTAATTATGGAGAAGTTTTGGAAGGATTCTCTGAATATATGGATAATGTTTTAGAAGAAACTAAAGAAAACTTATGACAAAAGTTGTCTGCTTTATTTAAAAAGAAAACACTTGAGAAATATTATGATCCGGGAATGTTTGGAATTCATATTACATTTGGAACTTCTTTTATAGATTTTGCTATGTATGATCTTGGAGCATCAATTAATGTTATGTCACTTAAACTATATGAGTCATTTAAAATAGGTTCATTGACTAATACACCTATTAATCTTACCTTAGCTGATAACAAAGTTATTAAACCTAATGTTTTTACTAGAAGATGTTTTAGTAAAATTAAATGACTTAGTATTTCCAGGTGACTTATATGTCATGGAAATGGGAGACTCAGTATCATCTAAATGTCTGCCTACACTTTTAGGAAGACCATTTCTTAAAACAACTAAAACAAAGTTAGATATCTTTGAAGGATTTATAGAATTTGAAAACAAAATTGTCACTTTTCATTTTAATGATGAATATATCTATGATAATTCTGATGAATCTAATAATGAAAAAAACTAACGATAATGATTTTTTAGAATTAAATCATCATAATTTAAAAGTTGAAGTATACGTTATTAATACAGTAACAATAGAAGACGAAAATGTTATGACAAAGAACGGGCAAATTGAAGATACTTCAAATCAAAAGATAATAACTCATGAATGGAGGGTTAAGCAACCGAACAATGTTGAGAATGATCTTAAAATGGAGGAGTTTAAAGCAACAAAGAATAAGAAGAATAAAAAGAAAAATTTAGCAATTGTGATGCTCGATGATCCAGGAGATATATACATAAAGATAAAAGTCTAATGGACTTTGTATTTTAAGGCTATTTGTGATACGGTTCTAAAGCAAACTACATGCCAATTCACTTCTTTCTTCAAACTCAACTGGAGTTGGATGTACTTGCTTCTAAAAAATTTACTCTACCAAATGGTTATTGAATGAAACCAATAGGAGTGGTTACTAATGTACCTGTTCAAATTGACAAGTATATTATTCCCACATAATTTTTGGTTATGCCACACTACATCAATGAAGATCCTCCATTAATCTTTGGACGACCTTTCTTAGCCACTTCGCAAGCTGTCATGGATGCTCTAAACAAAACAATCACTTTTAGGGCGTGTGGCCGATCAATCACTTTTTGGAATGGCACTAGAGTAGGCAATCCTACATTCAAGTTTATAGAACCACTTTAGAACTTTGTGGTTAAGTCGAGCCAATAATAGTAAACAAAATCGCTCTATGGGAGGCAACCCATACTCTATCTTCACTTTCAATTTTAGTATTAGGATTTGTTAGTTGTTTTTATGTTCTTTTAAAATTTGACTCTTATAATGGAGAAATTTTAGAAATTTAATTTCGGATCAATTTCATATAAGGAGGGTTGATGGAGCCAATTTCTTTCCATATTATATTGTCTTAATACATTAGTTTTTATGTTAGTCGGTTACTTATAGTAATGACATTATTGTTTAGTACAAATCATAGTCAAATTTTGATAATTTTGAATAATTCTACCTTTTTATTGGACATATATGTGATAAATATATAGGAAAATCAATTAAATTAAAAAATAAACAGTTAAAATTGGTCAATGATTTCCTAGCGATTCCAATTTGTACTAGAATTTGCGGAGAAAATCGGTATTAGTTTGCAGGATATTTTAGTGTAATTTCAGGTTACCAATTTGTCATCGATTTGCACTTATAAGTAGGACTCGGGAAAAAATCATTGAGCAATCGACGCTCATTTTCAACGATTTAGGCAGTGATTTCCCGGTAAATCCACTTAAACCTTGATTTACTAAGAACGAATACTCATTTTTAAAAACAAAAACTGAAAATCACCACATTAATTCACTTCACATTCACAAACCATTGCAACTTTTCGATCCAAAGCCCAAATTTTTGACTAGATTCAACCTTTCAAAGATAAATTTTAGTGTATTTAAGTGATTCTCACCTCAATTTTCAAACATTCAACCCAAAATTTAGTGAGTTTTGAGAGTGTAGAGCCAACTAGGGCTTGAGCAAGAGAAATTTGAAGTTGGAACTTGGAGGAGTGTTCTATAGGAGGTTTAGAATTCCAATATCGAAATATTCTCTTTCAAGAAGTAATCAATGAGAACCTTATAGCCTTTTATTGATTATAGTTTCAGTTTTTCATGGATTTTTGGATTTTTATTTGGGTTAGAAGCTAACTTTTGAAATTTTTACTCTAAATTGGTTTTGATATCAAATGTTTTCAATTATAATACTAGTATGAGAGTGGTGTGATAATTTGTTTATTAATATCGAGTTTTCTAACTATTTTGAGCATACGACTAATGGATTGGATTTTATACACAAACTAATTTGAGAATAAGTTTCAAATGAGTTTGGGGATTTTTGTATTTGTCTATCGCTTGACTTGAATTACTTATGAATGATTGTTTTTATCAATGATGTTTTATCGATAAATTTCATATGAATTTCAAACTCTCGATGTATAAATGACTTTTTTCGATAAATTTCTCTTTATTAGGTAGATAAGTTGAATTTTACCGAACACGTTTTTTAAAATCTGGTTTTAAATGGTTTTACAAGCTTATTATTTTTCTTGCACTTATTGAAATGGTCAAAAGTAGAAGAGGTAGAAATTTGAGGGAGGAGAAAGGAAAGGGGAAGTTAGTAGAGAAAACCAAAAATAAATCTAAAGTATCACCAAGTAGACCAACGTGAATTTCTCTCACTACACCTAGGATTAGACCCCAAAGAGAGCCTACTCCACTTTTATCATTTAGCTATAATTCTGAGAAAAAATATGAGGATGAGGAGGAGGAAGTAGAACAAGAGCAACTAAAAGGGACGAAGATTTATGTTGTTAGGAAGGAAAGTTTTATCAATGACAAGGCCTTTGCCAAGATTAAGAAGGATATAGTAAGAGAAAGGAAGTTGATCTCGGAGAGGGGATTCAATGTGAAGAATAAGTTGAAATATGGGCCTAGGATCTTAGATATCATTGATACGAGAAACATGGGATTATTGACTAGAGACTATCATCATTTAGAGCTTAAAGATGTTTTTAGTAAGAAAGGGTGTGGTATTTTAGTGAGAGAGTTTTATGCTAATGCTTATGGAAGTGACAGTAGAACAGAGCCACGAGTTGGAGGAAGAACCGTGGATTATTCCACTGCAAGAATAAACTGGTACTTTGGCTTACCAAAAGTTCACCAAAGAGAAAACAATGAATACCCAAAGCCTGAATATTCGATCAAGTACCATTACCTTACTGAGGAAATTAAGGGAGGATTAGAGGAAATCCATGTTGATGGATTCATTTTAGACATGGAAGGGTATCCGATGCACATCCTAACCAAATTTTTTGGGAAGATCATGAAAGCATGTTGTTATTTCATCAGCGCCAGCTTAGAGCCAAGGCTACAATTTTACAAGATTGTGAACTACAAAGCCGCTTTGCTTTACCACGTTGTAACGGGATTGGGATATCTAGATGTTGGCAAGATTTTCTATCAAACGATAAGGAGTGCCGTTACAATGAAGAAGAATGAAGAATTACCATATCCTTTGATGATCATGAATTTTTGCAGAGAAGATTGAATAAACAAGGCAAGACTTAAGATGGATGTTTTATCAAAGATGACCATCACGGATGAAGTAATAGAGAGATATGAAAAATTGATGGATATGAAGACTCTGATGACACAAGGAAAGTTTTAGAAGAAATGTCAATGGCTATAAATGATCCAAATGTGGAGCAACCTGCTAGGGACTACGATGGACTTTACATGGAGGAGCCAGAGTTGGGCTTTATGGGTATAATTCTATGCAATCAAATGAGAACTCTTAGGAATCAAGAACCGGTGTTCGAGAACCAGAAGGCCTTAGGGAGGAGCATTCATAGGATGGAGAGGAAGATGTTTAGAAGATAAAGAAAACAAGGATGCATAGAGGTTCATTTACCCGTCTACACTAATTGGGATACCTACTAATGGTATTTTCGACGATCAACTACCTCAAGATCAGGACTACAATCTCTATGTTCCCGCTGCGAGTTACCAATCCTAGAGGATTGATCTAGTAGAGGATGATGATGATGTAACTTTGGGATGACGACATTAATTTCTTTACTTTACTTTATCTTATTTGTCTTTGAGTGATAATGTGTGAGATCTTACACTTAACTCTCAAGATGATATTATTAGGACCCATCTCCCTAAATCTTGACTTAGCCTAATTAATTAATTAGGCATTTAATCCATACAATTAACTATATGCCTCAAAATGCATTCTTTTCTAATCCTTAGTAAAGCTCCAAAACTAAATTTATATCCTCAATGAAACTCAATACTTGTTTTACTTGATTGGAGCAAATTAGAAAATTATAAGGACCTCCCTCCATATTTTTATAAAAATTTCGGCAACACCTCCCTTAATAAGTTTTTGCCAAAAAATTTCACCTAATAGACAGCAGAATTGTGGAAAGGCCTTAAAGGACTCACAACTCCTCGCAGTTCACAATATACAACAAATTCAAACTTTCAATATTAACTTAGAGTTTCCGATACCTTAGTTACAACTTTATAATCTCAAAATAAACCAAATCTGAATCATAAACCTCTTAACTTACATCAAACTAATATAGGACTCTCATAACCTATTCAAAAGTATTTTACAAACTAAACTCACCCCAAAGCTCAAAACTATATATAAAGTGATTAAAACAAGAAAATTAAACTTTTAAACTAAAAACATTCTTTGAAAATCTTCAAGCTTTTCTCATTATGTGTAGTCTTCACAGGATACCTAACATCATCAAAAACAACTCGAAGATGTGAGGTAAGTAAACTCTTATGCTGCTCTATACTCCTGCAAACGTTAGTCTAAATACATGGAGACATGTATTTGCATTTCCAAATAACAACAATTTTATATAATAACGTGGATCCACCATTTTCGGTTCTAAGCTCATAATAATCGGGCCCACTCAAGATGAACCTAAAACAATCATATGAGTTTAATGCATGCTACCCTAGAGTCTACATTACCCGTCTTAGACACCCACAATATGTCTAGTTTGGAGTGGAGCACCTCACACTCTTATGATCGAAGTAGGGGCCACTATACTGGGATGCCATGTATCATGACTAAGAATGATGTGAAATACAATGTAAACTAAACACAAATGTTGGTACAAAGATACAATTCCATAAATAGTAAAGACAACTATAGGGTTTACTTTGAACCAACAAACTTTGAGCTAACTTCTCGAGGTTCTTAGAGCGTCTGATCACCTTGAAAATGGTTATAATAGCTTTCCTGCATACCCTATTATATTATGAGTAAAGCTTCAAGTGAAACCAAATCATGAAATCCAATGAAAACTACGGGCAAAATATGCTTAAGAACAGTTTTCAAAAATATTAATTTATATAACTATTTCAACCGACTTTCAAGTAGCCAAATTTGGTTAACTTTTTAACCTTGAAAACCACGGTATTTGTCATGATGACCAAAAAAGAACTTGTAGTACCATATCCTACTTTTCATAGACTTCAAGACTACTTAAATCGGATCACAGACAGAGAAGTTATGAATTTTTCAATATGGCCTGTCAATTAAGTAAACATTATTTATTCTAAACTGAAAATTTAATCCAAATTAATACTTTCGCAATTAAATCCTCAAAACTTGACAACAAACACCACAAAAATCCTTGATACCAACATCAAAATATTTCTACAGCCCGTTGAGTTAAATTAGATCAAGACCAATAATCAATTCATTCAGAAACCCAATGTAAATCAATATCAACTATAAAACATCTTCAAAATAGTTATCAATAGAATTGCATTACTTCAATTCATAAAAACCCTAACCTACATGAGTGGGATTTATTCAAAATTAGTGCAAATTAACCCAATACAACAATTCACAACAATACATACCGATTTCTATCAAAATCCCATGAAAAAATTTGAGAAATCGCGAGAATTCAATTTGAGTTGAGGGAAAAATGCCCTGAATTGAGAATTTACCAAATTTTGAGCCGAATACCTCGTTTCCACCACAAAAATTTAGCTCGAATTGGCCGTCTCGTGATGCTCTATAGTTCTGCAAAGAGAAATCGAACAAAAATTTGACATCAGGAGACCGCAGAGCAAAAACCTGAATTGATAAGGTTAGGTAACAAAGAAATGAAAACGTTCTATTAAACGTATATAATGAAATGTATTTCATTTATTTTTTTTATATATTTATATATAATCCCTCAACCGCTTGTCAGCAGCTTAATTTTTTTATATATTAATTCCTGAAATCCCTATTTTGACTTATTTTGGCTTTCGCCACTCGTTTTCGATCCAGTTTTTCACCAAATTAAATCAAACTCTCGACAAAATAATCCAACTCCATAAAATGTTCATAAAACTAGTTTTGGTCATGCCAAAACCCCAAATATCTTAACTTTTTCAACGACATACCAAAGTTTTTCGGGCCAATTTTGTTGCCATACATAGTCAAACATACACCAATAATCATCAAATCTCATCCTCAACCACCACCGACTGACACGCAACTCGAGGAAAAGTTTGTACCAACTTTGTTCCCATTTAACACCGTCATTGATCCTAACTTGCATGTAAACCGAGGTGAATCCCATGCGTGATACTTAACACTTGTTTACTAGTTTTTCGAGCGACCAATAACTTTAATTGGACTTGTGCCCTTCAGACAAAGTTACAACCTCGATTATGACAAATAGAGGATACACCTCAAAACACCCTGACTTCACGACAACATACCATAAAATACACATAATAGACATTCATCATTGAAAAAATAACATTTTACCGTATTATCTCTGGTCCGTAATACGTGGCTCCCACCTTGGATACTTAAACTCCAAATAAAATCCAAAAATACTCAATTAGTCATCCAATCAAGTTTATGAAATTTTCGGATTTCACGTATACTATATATGATATGCAGTGGTTATAAACTATATGTGATTTTGTGCTTGGTGATTTGATACATTTGATGATATGCAGTGGTTATAAAACTACATTTGATGTATTTGTGATGGTTTATTCTAATTTTTATGCACTCTATTTGATAAAATTTATATATTTAGTTCATTTATATATTGATTATCCAATTTATTACTATATCAATTCATTTATATTTGATGAGGTATATTTGTTTCGTTGAAAATCCAACTTAATTTTTAAACATTGAGGACAAGGTTTGGAATGAGTTTGAGGGTATTTTAGGAGAAATGTGACAATGATAGCAAAGATAGTAAAGGAAGCTAGGAAAGAAAGGAAAGGTAAAAGATAAGTCAAGAATTGATCCGATATTCAAGTGAGTTGATGAAATTTTTCAAATTTCTTCCAAATTCAAGCAAGTATGAATTTCATTTTACTTTATTTTTAGTGAGGAAAAGAATGAAAACGAATATATATATATATAATATATTTTTGAATGGAAGTGATATTTTAATTACCAAAATGAATTTTATGATAGAATGAATCAATTTTTATACCTTTTTTTTATTAATTTTACTAGTTAATGTATACACTAGATTAATTGCCTTCTGTTAGCCATGAGAATGGATAGAAGACTGAAATAATAGTGCAAGATGAACAAGACAAATCTCTAAGAATCTTGTGATAAAAAGGCTATTGATTAAATATTTTTATAGTACATATATAGAAAATTACTAAGCCATAATTGAAAGAAGAAATGAGTTAGAAACCAATGAATTTTATAAGTTATAAAGAATATTATCTTCAACTTTAGTGGATAACGAGAAGTGCTAACATGAGTCTACAAATATATAGAGAGTCTTATAGATTCCATAGGAAGTGGAGCAGGGAATCTATAATGGGAAAATGTAAGAATGTCTATAGGATGCGGAGCAGGGACTCAAAAGTCAAATAAATAAAAAAAAAAAAATATATATATATATATATAAGAAAAAATAATTTGGATGAAATAGAAAAAAACAAGAGTCGAAAAAATGGATGCTAAGATTTAACTTGAGTGCTTGATGCTAAGGTTGAGTGAAGTATTTCTTAATCAAATATATTTTAAACGATATATTCATTGGTATCTTTGCAAAATTCCTATTGATTTTGATTGTGTTGCTATTATAAATTATTTTTCAAAGCAAAGATTAATCTAGTGGATTTTGTATTTTGAGATTCTACACTTGTCATCGTAAGCTTGAAGCTTGTCAATGGAGATTGAGAAAACCTATATTATGTACTAACCTTGGTATTGAACTTTAAGTTCTAAGGGATATTGCATTGGGTGGTTGAGTTATCATTAAGGGATGGTTCGTTTTGTCTAAATCATTCTATTCTATCATATCTACTATTCGCTTATGGGTAATATTTTTTTATTTGATGATCACTTCTATTTAAAACTTCTATTATTTAAATTTAAGAAGAATTAGATTGAAATCAATATATAAAGAATGGAAAGAGAATATGATTGAGAGTATTCCTTTGCTCTGAAAAACAAAGTGATGAGTTTGGGAGTATTTGACAAGTCAATAATTAGACATGATTTATAGTATAATTTAGGTTGATTTTAGATATAAATGATGATATTACACTATATTAGCTTGTTTTAGTGATTTAGGAATTTAATTAGGAAAAATGAAGAAATGGATAAAAAAGATGAAGAAAAGCAAAATAATCAACTGGACAACAAAGCCAACAATCAGCCATCGATATGAGATTACATAGGAATCACTGTCTAAATCCGCAGCGAAGAATAGCCAACGAATCATTAGAAAATTAAGTAATACATAAGGAATGGCAAGGTGAATAGGTGGAGCATAGACACCAATTTTCAGTGATTAACTAAGAGATTTGTGAACAAACTGGAATCGCTGACAAATCGCTGAGGTCGATTACGATTGTTTTTAGATTATTATGCAGAATTTGAGTTTATCTACAATTTGTATACTTAGAAAACTATAAATATGACCTTATGGCTTCGAAATTAAGTGTCCTCTATTAGTCATAAGTTAGTTTTTATTGAGTTTATGTTTGAAGCTTCATTGGAGCTTTGTTTATTTCATTTAAGAGGTATTTATTAAATTATGTCTTTTAATTATTTTATTGCATTATTTATTTCGAGCATGAGTGTGTAGTATATTAATCTAAACAAACCTTAGACATATGTATACTATGGAATGCTATATAGTTATAATTAAGGAATCATGTACTTAATGCTTTAAATCTAATCATACACAACAATCACAGTTTTAATAAGTTGTTTTTGCGTATAACAGCTAATGAGGATTGATATTGTATGCATGGTTGCAAATATATATTATGATATTTTGATTCCAAATCTATTTCTATGATTATTGATAGCAATTATAGAAGTAGTAACAAGGATTAATCTATAGGGTTTTATTACCCGAGTAGATATTCTAGGTAATTGTGTTCTAAGTTATTTATTGATTAGCATATTCTTATTAATATTTGATTTAAATTAGGCATGATTTTCATTAAGTGTTAATGTTATCATAATTTATATTTTATTGCATTTTATCCAATAGGTAGATTTACAATGATAAGAGTATGGCTTATTTTCCATTAAATATAGAAAAATCGTTAGTTTGCTAAAGTCTATCAAATTATTATGAATTATGATTTTTTGATTCCAAGATTCAATGTGATATGATTATAACTAGGTTATGAGGTCGTGTTATATTCTAGTGTTTGAATTCAATCCAAGTATATTACATTGTTTAGTGCGGGTTTGTTTAGATTATTTTAGATATTATATTGAATTTCAATTTTGTTTAATTAATTTTGCATTGAATTGTCTGAATTAGTTTAGTTAGTTTAGTTAATTAAGTTAGTAGTTATAGTTATCATTTATTTAATATTTTGATTCTCGTTTAGTTAGATTAACTAAATTAAGAAAAACAAAAACACTTTCCTTAAAAGTTTGTAAAATCCATGTGGAAACAATATCCCATTTACCATTACAACAAATAATAGAAAAATATGAGAAGTTATTGTGCACGCTCAACACGTGTCAAGCAGCCATAGTAGAAGCATATTAATATCCTAGAACTGATATAGTTGAAGCCTTCTTTTGTAAGCACGTGAAGTCAAGATCAACAATCCTATTGTTAGACTTCATTTGATGATTCAATCTAACTTTTTCCTCCACCTTCTCCAGCTTTCATTAGTCTACTCAATGACCGAGTATTTCCCAAACAATGAAGTCAGGTAACACTGTAGATAAAACGTATTTTTCTTTTTCCCTATCTTCACAACAGAGTCGTAGATCTCTTTCCCGATGTTGAACTACTTCCACAAATATACAGCATACAACAGTAAAAACCTTTTCCTTAAACAGATGTGTCTGATGGGAAGTTGCTACAACACTAGTAGTCAGTGTCAGCCCCCTCGTCATTAAGATGACTAACCGACCTAGATTACCTTAATCCTCTAATAATCTGGTCAGCCTAATATATTCTTTGATCTTTGACCTAAAAATATTTTGCATTTCAATCCTAAATAAAGCTCCAAAACTAAATTTACATCCTCAATGAAACTCAGTTCATGATTTGTTTAATTGGAGCAAACTTAGAACTCATATCCATATTTTGTATAAATTTTGGCAGCACCTCCCCTAAAAGTAGTCTGTCGAAAAACATTCACCTAATAGACAGCAGAATTGGAGAGAGACCTAGAAGGACTCATAACTCCCCGTAGTTGACAATATATATCAAATTCAAATTTACGAACTATCTTAAAGTCTCTGATAGCTTAATCACAATTTTACAATCCCCAATAGACCAAAAATTGAAACATAAACTCCTCAACGTACTTTGCACTAACTTACGAGACTCTCATAACCATTTAATGAAACTTTCACGTGCTACACTCAACCTAAAAATCACAAAACAATATATATCAACAATTTACAACAAGAATTTACTTTTACTTTTGACTATAATTACCACAATCTTCGAGTCTTGTCCACTCTTTTCTTCTCTTCATATAGAATCTAACATCATCAAAAACAACTCGATGATGTCAGGTAAGTAAATTCCTATATAGATCTGTACTCATGCAATTATTAGTCCAATACATTTGTAATCGCATTTCCAAATAAACAGTAAGACATATGCCTCAACATGACATGCAATCCACTCTGTTGTTGTCTCCTAATTATAATCAGATGCAGACTTCCAAAAATAGTATAGAGACAATATTAAGAGATCATGAAATGCATAGATAACTTTTGATGATCTAGTTATACCGGCCAGCCCAGATTACTATCTTCTATTGAAAATATCAGTCCTATGTCCAGTATTTTTAATATTTTTTTCTTTACTACTTCCATTATTGGTGGATTAAATCTACGTTGAGCTTTTCTAAAGGGTTTTGTCTTTTTTAAGATTATGCATGCATGTGGCTGAACTAATTCCATTAATATCAACTATTGTCCATCTTATTGCTTTATTGAAATCATTGAGAACATTCACTAATTTCTCCCCTTCTAAATTTGATAATTTATTAGATATTATATCTGGTAATGCATTGTTACTTTCTAAGTACACATATTTTAAATGATCTAGTAAAACTTATAAGTCTAAGTCAGGAGCTTTTAGTATGAAGGGTAAGAGTTTTAAATGATTTATTGGTAGATCCATAAAGTAATAGAATTCAGGAAGTGTATTATAAGATTATAAGGCATTGATTATCTCTTTTGTCTCCTCATTTATTTCATCGTCGTTATTTAAATCCTCTGTCACTTTTTCAAGTTTGTCTGACTTATCATTTCTAAAAGTTTTATCTATTATAGGATCTAACATATCTACTGTGTGTACTGATGAAACATCTAAATGATATTTCATGGCATCGTGAATGTTAAAATTTACCTTTTCCTTATCTACTTCAATTGTTAGAGTTCCATTAGAAACTTCTATTTTGGCTTTAGCCATTTTTACGAATGGGCATCCTAGAATGAGAGAAGTTTTACTAGAGAAGTGGTCTTATTTCATGTCTATGACATAAAAGTCGACAGGGGAAAGTAAGTCATTAACCCTAACTAGTACATCCTCTAATACTCTTACAAGTTGAATTGTAGATCTATCTGCTAATTGCGCTACTATACCAATCTCTTATAAGGGTACGTTTGTCATTTGCAAATATATTGAAAAAGGCATATTGTTGATCGAAGCACCTATATCACATAAGGCTTTAAATATCCGTATATTTTATATAGTGCATGAAACAAAAAAATTCCAGGGTCAAAACATTTGGGGATAATTTCTTTTGGATTATTCCTGACATATGTTCTCCTAGGCTTACTCTTTCATTAAGTTTATTTTATTCTGCATAAGTCTTTTATAACTTGATATTTAGGTACGTTTCATATGACTTTGAATAAAGTTATGGTTACTACTACTTTCCTTAAAGTGTCCAAGATTTCTTTCCCTTCTTGTAATTTCTTGACATTCTTATAGTTTTTCAAACGATGGGAAAATGGTGGTTTTACTATACTTGGTTTATTCTTTTCAAAATCACAATCATTTTCCTTTTGAATTTTATTATCTTTAAAGTCTATTTCTTTTTCTAATTCAACCTCTAATACTATTCGAAGAACTAATTGTTCTTGCATATTTGGTTCTTCCATTTGTTTACTGCTTCTTAAAGTTTTCGCTTTTGCGTATGAAGTAGGGTAAGGTTGAGACGGTAATTTGCTTTGGTTAACCAATGGATTCATTTGCATTGCCATTTGACATAGTTTTTTTTTTCAACTATATAAGGCTTAGATTTTTTGATATTTTGCTTTAGTTGAATTTTCTAGTGCTATTGTTATATCGGTTAATGCGGGTTTTCTATACCTATTAAAAATTCTGATTATCTACGCCATTACCTATATTTGGTCTTAGGTAATTCACATTATTACTATTATTGTAAGTAGGTTGATTAGGATTATTCTAATGATTCATCATAGTGATAGCCTCTTTAATTTGATTTTGTTGCACCAATGCACACTAATCAGATAGATGATTGACCTTATTGCAAAAAACAAAAAAATTACTTTGGAGTGACGTATCTTTTAATAGTAATTCAACTATAATTTTTAATTCATCAAATTTATCATGCAATGTCTTAACTATAGTCCTCTTGATTTCATAAGAATGGTTTTTCATCAATTTGTTTTTCTCACAATATTGTTTTGATTGTTTCGCCATTTTTTTAATGGTGTCTCTTGATAATATTGCAGTTATGTCAAATAAAGATCCTTTACAAACTGTGTCTATGAATCTTTGTTCTAAATGGTTTAGTCCTTCGTCAAGTTATTCTAGTAAATTTTTCCCCGAAAGTCCATGTTGTGGACATAATGATATTAATCTTTGGTATATATCCCAAAACTCACCAAAAGTATTTTCGGTCTCCATCCTAGCATTGCTAATTCGTTTCCTATTCAAACTAATTTTACATGTTGGATCGTATTGATCTAAGATGGTTTCTAACATTTCAGACCATGTAGTTATGAAAGTCTGAGGGAGATAGAATAGTCAATCATGAGTTTGGCCTTTTAAAGAAGAAGGGAAAGCCTTTAGCATGACATATTCTAGCTCTACGTTTAGGCGTTTTATCACACTTATTATATGCTTGTATTTCCCAATAAATTATTGATAATCTTCATCACCTTCACTTTGAGAGTGAGGTAAAGAATTGATAAATCCCGATTTTAACTCGAAATTAGAGAAATCCACAAAAAAGCAATACATATAGGCTCGTAACCTGTGATATATTTATTGGCTTGTCTAAAAGTAAGTTTTTGCTCAATATCTGCATATTTTATGACATTGAACGAGAAAGACTCTTAAGAAATTATTTTAAAATCTCCAGCAACAGCGCTAAAAATCAACACACATCTGATAAATTTCCCACATTTATCATACTATTAATATTTTGTAGTAGTTGTAAGTGGGAATCTTCTCCACATGAATTTTACAAATTCCTTCAAAAAGAAGTTTTATTATTTATATTAATTTCAAATTTAATATATTAAAAACAAGAATATAAACTAATACTTTTTAAAAATAAAATCCATTAAACTAACTAAACTTACTTAAATAACATAAATCAAGGTCACTAAGTTAAAAACAATTCAATTAAATAAAACACAATAATAAATAAACATCTAAACAATCCTCTTAAACAATGAAACTTCAATCCATTTGCATCCAAACATGTTAATTTAATCACATAGTCATCAAATGTACTTTATAAAAGTGTCCTAGATCATTGAACCCTAATCATAAGTAAGTAAACAGCCTATAGCCAACCATTTGTTCTACTTATACTAGTGGAAATGTGTAAAACTATCAAAAGACCCTAATTTCATAATCTAAGGCTTTTATTTATAATATATTAGGTAATACATATCTTAAACTAACTCAAAATCCTTATTGTAATATAAAATCCTAGATTTCATACCCAGTGATTCCTAGCAATTCTTGTGTAAGTGGAATCGCTAGGTAAATTCGTGAAACTAAAGTCACTATTTCCACCGTTTTATGTAGCGACTATGTGTTATATGAATCGTTGGAAATCGATGGCTATAAAATCTAGTTTTTTTCTTTGATTCCTTGGTGAATCTTTGTGCAATTTTTTCACTCGGTCGATTCCTTCGTTTTCTTCCCTTTTTCCTTCATTCTTTAAAAATTCGAATTATCGCCTGAAATAACGTAAACAAGAGAAAACCTCGTGTAATATAGTCTTTTACATTTAAAATTGTCCAAAAATGTACTATAAACATGTCTAATTATTGACTTGTCAACACACATCTTAATACATCCTCCACTTACGCTCATCTCAAGGCAATCTAATGATCCATATTAATTTAATCAAACTATAGTTTTATTTTTATATATTTATATATCAATTATATCTAAATATATATTCCTATGTATTTTAACTCCAATAACGTCACAGGACACATCAACGAGTACTCTTGGGCGTGCACATTTTTTCCACAACCCCCTTGTCACACTAGGTGTACAAAAAATTTATTAATTAATTATTTATACCACAATTATAGGCTTATAATAAATTTTCAGTTTATCCAAACACCTATAAAATTCGTTAAACACATTACACAAACACCAAACAACATAAAAACTCAAGAGCACGCTAATCGAGGTATGCCAGACTTAACCATGAGCATAACTCATATTAATTAGGATTCAGGTTAACACTAATCACTTACTTAAGGGTCAGGATATAGTTTTACTATCAGGTTTTTCATCGATTTTTGTATATCTTGTAATTATCGAAAAAATGTTAAATTTTTGCAGCGTTTTATTTTCAATTATTTGATTATCAAGATATTTTATTGTGTTTATCAGGTATTGGCAAAAGGCTTATGGCTCTAGCTAAGTCTGGATGGTGTACCGGGACTTAATTAGGATTTTAGGCTGGGTATCACTCTAATTAGGATATGGGATGCTACAATGTAAACTTGGTAATAGATATGCGTTACCTTTCAAATGATTTTCATCATGTACAAATTATGTTCTACAATTAGTGCACACTCATCTTTGGGGTTACGCTCCAATTTTGTCAAGTAATGGTTATCATTACTACATTTACTTTATTGATGATTACACTTCATTCACTTGGATTTACCCTCTCAAACTCAAATTTAAAACATTAGTTGGAAATCAATTTTCTATAAGAATAATTGTCTAGAATCAAATTGGGGGGATTGCATATTTAAGCCATTCTTAAAACAACAAAGGATTAAATTTCAATATCCGTGTCCTCACAAACATGAGCAATATGGTCGGACTGAGCGGAAACATCTACATATGTAACGACCCAATTTTCTTGGCGTCGTTATTCAAGTTATTTTCAAACTCGGACGCCAGTTGAGGACCATTTAGACGTCTTGGATAGGCTAGGACAGCATATTGGGCATAAATGATTATTTTCTATTTGTTGGTTGAATATACTGCGCTACTTAACTTGAATAATTCTTATATTACACCGCATGTGTGAGATACTTTGAAATATACTGTAAGGATGTGTACATTAGAAAACATGACGAATTCATTGAAACTCAACTAACTAGATCAATCAAAACAAGGAATATAAACATAGGCTAAGTCATGTTAGTCAAAATAATAAGTTATGACGTACATCAGGATACGTGGAGAGACACAGGGACATCAAATAAATGGTTAAATGAGGGTTAAATCTAATGAACCAACAAGTTGTTAAGTGTCCCATTAGAGTCATTATAATGTGTTGGACATCTCAAACTAGATCCATTGATACTCCTCGAGATTTATGCAAGATCATCAATAAAGGAGTGTCAGTTGAATATTTGAAGAGACAACACTATTTACATGCAAAGCTGAATTTTTGGACATCAAAGGAGTGCTTTGGAAGGTTAAAATTAGTGATTTGAAGTTGTAAATGCAAGTATTTTATAGTTATAACCAAGGTGATCATTTTCTCAATTTCTTTTCCACGAAAATGAGATTCAAAATTTGGTTTTTGATTCAAAAACAAACTTCTAAGTTTGCTCACTGATTTTTTGACTCTCTTTATTAATGGAGAGTTCATTATGTTCACAAATTCAAGGACTTGAAACTGAATTTTCTAATGGATTATGTCCTTGAAGTTTCTTGATGCATGCATGTTAAATTTTTTACCTATCCTCTATAATTTCATCATAACTTTCTCATACAAACTCCAAATGAGGCAAATTATATCCAGTTCAAAAGCTTATTCAGAGATGAACAATTTCTGTATCTAACAATTTTTAAAAATTCAAACTCTTTCAAGCTAAAAAATGCCTTGCAATCAAGCAGTTGAAATGTTATTATGGGAATTTTATAAATAAATTTTTACAAGGCATTACTCTCTCAATTCTTATCAGATTGAGCTCATCTTTAGTATGTTGTTTTTAGGTATGTTAGTTTCCTTATGATAAAAAACATTTCAATTTTTGAGCTATAAATTGAGACAAATTGTTTTTACAAGGTTGCTGGTCGGATTTAATTCCTATTTGAGTTGTTTTGGTAGAAGTTCGATATTTCTTTCATTTTAAATCAAAATTTTGCCAACCATACCTTTATTGAAAGCAAAGGCAAAGAGAAAAAAACTTTCTTTTTAAGTGTATTTGATAATTTCAAATTTATAATGGTCTAATTCGCGCTGCTACATATGATCCCAAATTGAAAGTTGGAACTTTACTTAGTCTTTAAGGGACTGTTTAGGGAAATAGAAATTTAAACTTTATTTAAATACCTTAAGACACTTTAAAAAATTAAAATAGATCCCTGGAAACTCTGGGGCTATGGCACGGTAGTCGAGAGCGTAGCAGGGTCAAATTGGGGTGTTTTCGGGGCTTCAGAATGCGATTTGAGGTGCGTAAATCCTTAGGAAACACATCTTTAGTATATAATTGTTTCAATTGTGCTATCTAGTATTCTTTGTGGTTCATTATGAATTTTCTATCATTGCTTTTATTTAGTGTAATGGTCAGTATTTTTTTTCGCCGCCGGGGTTTATTCGGATAATGTATTGTATGGGCTCTAGTACGCTAGACCATAGCACATGTCACTTGCACCTTCGGTAAATGGAAACCTAAGCTGATGACCTAAACGGTGCACGTGTTCACCAGGTAGTGGTACTGACTGATCCTCTACTAGTAGTATGGATGTGAGCTAGCATAGTGCTGGCCGTTGAGATCAACCGGATTGACGAAGTATGGTCTAGTTTGCTACGTGACACAATTATTTGGTTTTTATTGGTGTTAGTTTTGCATTCGATTATCTTACAGTTGCCTATTTATTTTCGCGTGTTTATTTAACATTATTCTTGGCCTCTCTATTATAGAATGCTCGGTGGTTTTCTTTTGGGGTCTTACTCACTAGAGTCGTCATTTGTTTTTTGTGATGACTAAGTGCAGATCCTAGTACCTGTAAGGGTTATGGGAGACTTGATAGACATTTACTCTCTATTATTGGAAAGTTTCACGGGGCCATTAAGTGAGGGGTTTACCCTAAGGAAATTTTTCTCGCTCAACCCAACCCGTGGTGCCTAAGGGCCACCTAGTTAAACAAATCGAGTGAACAACAACTACAAGGAAACGTTTTACTATAAACAAATCGAGTGAACAACAAGCTATGGCAACAAGGAAACGTTTTACTATGCTCTCATAATCGCCTCCATTGCTTGGAATACAACTCGGAACTCATGCTCCCGGTCATGCAAGGTAGTTACCCAACCCTGGAAGCCTAGTCTCCCCAGCCTCAAGGGACGTGGTCCATGCTTTATAGAACATGCCCGGCCGTGCCTAGGCACCGAGGGTAAGTAGTTACATAATGGTGCCCAAGGCATGCTAGGACATCGCCCCTAGGAGAGACCACCTCTCCTTATAATAGATTACATCAATGATTCGTACTTTTACTAAGTAAAACCCCCAAAGTACTTCCTCATAGTGGTCAAGGCATGACCTTGCTCGTGCAAAGGAATCCTGTATCCCTTACTCGTGCCTTGTTCTGCTCTTCCAAGGCCACCTAAGTCCGTTCATACATAAGTCCGCTCCCGTCAAGGTTCGTACCTAAGTCCGCTTGTGCCCGTGGCTCATACCTAAGTCATTTTTGGTGCTGCGCCTAGGCTTCGTGCCAGGCGTGCCCGCGTTTCACGCCAGGTGTGACCATCTCGGTAGTTACCGCGTCTCGCTAAATTTTGTGCCAAGGCGTGCCGGCCTGCGCCTATGCTTGCTCAACCCCCATTGTCCTTCACGCCTTAACCTCCGCATGCAACCAACATTCATGGAACCACCCGAGACTCGGTCATTTGCTAGGTTTCACGCGCCTCCCTACTCGGGTCACGCTTCGGGGGTGTGACAAACACCCCCACCGAAATGTTCGATACCCTCATGACAGAACGCTTGTTCTGCCGCTCGGTAGTCGGATATCTCCTTCTCAAACGCCCAGAGTAGTGTCTCGCTCCCAAGTAGGTTCTTCAACATCAACCCACTTGATCAAGTAAAAAGTTCGCCTATTTTTCTTGCTCTCGCCACGCGTCTCGTGGCTTAGGATCTGCTCGATCTCTCTAGCAAACTCCTTTCGTACCAAAGGTGGAGCTCGCCTCGCTGTGCTCCTCCCTGGATCTGTCTCATCAGAGTGGAAAGGCTTAAGATAGCTGACATGGAATGTAGGGTGTATCTTCAACCTCTCTGGTAGCTTTAGGCGATAAGCCACCCTTCCCACTCGCTTGACCACCTCAAATGGTCCTTCGTATCGCTGTACCAGGCCCTTGTGCGTCTCCTTCTTGTTGAACTTCTTCAGGATCTGAGGAGTGAGCTTCAACAAGACCATGTCTCCTTCCTGGAACTCGAAGGGTCTCCTGTGCTGGTCAGCATACTTCTTCATCCTCCGGACAGCTTTGGCCAAACTTTCTTGAGCTGCCTCCCTCAGCTTCTGCTTGCTCCGTGCAAAGCGATAAGCCACTGGGCTCGACCCCATCGACTTTGACTTAGCAACCTCATGTGGAGTAGCCAGTTGTTGTCCTGTCACCACCTCGAAAGGACTCAGCTCTGTAGCTGAGCTTTTGTGAAGGTTGTAGCAAATTGGGCTGTGTTAAGTAGATCCACCCAGTTGGTATGACTTGCATTCATGTAGTGTATGAGGTTGTCCTCCAGCAAAGCATTGATTCTCTCCATCTGCCCATCCGTTTGGGGATGGTTTGCTGTGGAAAACTTCGACTCCGAACCCAATAAATTGAACAAGGCCACCCAAAACCTTCCAGTGAACCAAGCGTCTCGATCACTGATGATATCCTCCGGTATCCCCCAATATTTCGCCACATGTTTCAAAAACAACTCCGTAGTTAGATCCGCATCACAATTCTTCGGAGCAGCTATGAACGTAGCATACTTCGAGAATCTGTCCACCACCACCAGCACGTTGGTCATTCCCTGCACCTTAGGAAGACCAGTGATGAAATCCATAGAAATGCTCTGGAATGGTCTGTCTAGTACAGGTAGAGGCTCCAGCAACCCTGGTGCCTTCCTTCTCTCTGTTTTGTCTTGTTGGCACACAAGACAAGTTCACACGTACAGATCTACATCCTCCTCCATTTTAGGCCAGAAGAACGAACGTGATAGAAGGGCATAGGTGCGCTCCATGCCCGGATGCCCAGCCCACCGAGCATCATGTGTCTCCTTCAGAAGTTGTCTCCTTAGACCGCCAGTACTAGGGACATATGGACGTCCTCCTTTAGCATAGAGGACTCCATCTTCACACCAAAACCTTCGAGTGACCCCCTCGGCCACTAGCTTTAGCATTTTCAAACAAACAGGGTCTTTGCTCGTCTCCTCCTTAATGCGAGGCAGGAATTCACCTTCCAGCCTCACTGCTGGTGCCACCATCTCAGCCACCACCTTGCGACTGAGTGCATCTGGAACTGAGTTGAGTCTCCCGGGCTTATGTTCAAATTGAACATCAAACTCCGCCAAGAAATCTAGCCACCTCGCCTGCTTCTGATTGAGCTTTTTCTGACTCATGAAGTAGGTGATCGCCGCATTGTCCGTCCGCACCACGAAACTAGTACTCAGCAAATAATGCCTCCAAAAATGGAGGGCATGGATCACAGCCAACATTTCTTTCTCATGGGTCGGGTACCTCTGCTCCGCATCCTTCAGCTTCCTACTCTCGAAGGCAATGGGGTGTCCCTCCTGGACAAGTACCGCCCCCAATGCCCTATCTGATGCGTCCGTGTGCACCTCGAATGGTAGGTCAAAATTTGGTAGTCTCAGCACTGGTTCAGAGGCAATGACCTGCCTCAGCTCCGCCATGGCTTGGTTGCATCGATCCGTCCATGCCCAAGCTCGATCTTTCTTCAACAGATCTGTCAGCGGTGCCACTCTCCTTGAGTAGCCCTCCACGAACCGCCTATAGTAGTTCGCCAAACCCAGAAAGGACCGCAACTCCTGGACCTTCGTGGGGTTTGGCCACTCCATGATTGCCCGCACTTTCTCCGAGTCCATCTGTAATTTGCCCTGGCCTACAACATGACCAAGGAAAGAGATCGTTTTCGCAGCAAACTCACATTTCTCCTTCTTTACATACAAATGGTTAGCCCTCAAAGTAGTCAGAACCATCCGTAAGTGATCCACATGATCTTAGAGGTCCTAACTGTAAATTAGAATGTCATTAAGGTAAACGACAACAAATCGATCGACGAACTCCCTTAGTACATCGTTCATTAAGTTACAAAATGTGGTAGGGGAATTTGTCAAGCCAAATGGCATGACTAAGTATTCAAATGAACCGTACCTAGTCACCATGGCCATTTTCGGAACATCTCCAGATGCAATTCGGACTTGGTAGTATCCCGACCTCAAGTCCAACTTTGCGAAATAGGCTGCACCAGATAGCCGATCGAACAAGTCCGCCACCAACGGAATAGGGTACTTGTTTTTCACTGTTAGCTTGTTCAGCGCCCTGTAGTCCACGCACATCCGAAGGGATCCGTCATGCTTCCGCTGGAACAGGACTGGTGCTCCATAGGGTGCCTTGGATGGCTGAATGAATCCAGCATCCAACAACTCTTGCAATTGCTTCCTTAGCTCCTCCAACTCCTTTGGAGCCATTCTGTACGGGGCCTGTGCTGGGGGTTTTGAGCCAGGGATCAGCTCAATCTCGTGGTCAATTACCCTTTGTGGGGGTAATTGTTTCGAGAACTCCGTCAAGCATCACGTCATCGAAGTCACCCAAAGACCTCAAAGAATCGCATCGGGACTCTTGCTGTCGTTCCTGCCTTAGTCTCCACCAAGGCCGCTAGGAATGTTGGTTCGCCCTTCCTCAGTCCATCTTTCACCTGAATGGCTGAAAGATGGGATAGCTTTGTACTCTCCTTTCCTGCAATTGAGTTAGCCGCAGGAACAAAGCATGGATGGGATTTGTTCATCACAAGTAATCCCCTCAAGAACGGCATCAGTGCAATACTCCCCAAATGTAAGAAATCATTCCCATGGATGACGTCAAAATCATCCAAGGGAACTGCCATGAGGTTGATCTTGCCCTCCCAATATCCAACCTTAAGGTTCACATCAGTGGCCATACCTTGAATTCGCTTTGCCTCCGAATTCACAGCTTTCATCCGACTGGAATTTTCGACAAGTTCCAGTCCTAACTTCCCCACCATGTGGTCCGCCACAAATGAGTGTGTGGCTCCCGAATCCACCATCGCCAAGACTCGTCTCTGGTTCACCTCAGCATCCACGTACATCAACCCCTCTGAAGGGCTTGTCTTGGCTTGTTGAATGGCGTTCAACAACTGCAGTGGGTTCATTCGGGGATGGCCATCATCTTTCGCGATCAAGGCCGAGAGTTTTTCCTTCTTTGGGCAGTCTCGTGCCCTGTGAGGGCCATTGCAAATAAAACAGCCCTTACCTAAGGAACTTGATGAGGGCTTTGCGTCTACTTTCGGGGCCGGCTTCGAGCTCACATGCTTTGGAGGGAAGGACTTTTTCTCGCCCTTCTTGTGGTGATCTTTGAATGGCTTCTTCTCCTTGTTCTTTCCCTCGCTCGGGGAAGAACTAGTCTTGAAATCCACAAGACTATCAGCCTCCGCAATCGCCCCAGGCAAGTCTTTCACCCATTGCCTCTTTAGCTCGGATTGAGCCCATGACTGCAACCCGATAGTGAAGTTAAAGAGTTTATCCTCCTCTGACATGTTTTTGATATCCAGCAAGAGGGAGGAAAACTCCTTAACGTAGTCTCTGACCGATCCCGTCTGCTTGAGCTTGCGCAAGGCCTCCTGCGCTTGCCAAGCCGCATTGGTAGGAAGGAATTGATCATTCAATTCCCTCTTCAGCACCTCCCAATCAACGATCTTGGGTCTACCCGCCGCCGCATCATCATCTACTCTGGTTCTCCACCAGAGCTTAGCATCGCCTTCAAGGTATATAGAGGTCAGGATTACCTTTAGGCTCTCCTCCGTCCCAGTAGTAGTAAAGTACTGCTCCATATCCCAAAGGAAATTCTCAAGCTCCTTCGCGTTCCGCTTGCCTGAGAGTTTCTTTGGCTCTGGCACCTTGGTTCGATGTTTTGCTGCAACTGCAACTTTCGAGGTTCCACCGACGGCTCGCTTTCGTAGGTTCACCTCTAAAGCCATTGTTGTAGATGTTTCTGTGATGAGTTGTCCCACGGAACGTACATCAGCTACAAGTTCCTCGAATCTTGATTCCCACATAGCTATCAAGGCTTCTTGTGACTCTCCCCTAGCCACCAATGAAGCCACCAACATATCCAAGCCTTCAATGTGCTGTGACGTCGTTGAAGACTCCACCGATTCTGCCGGGGCCGACATCGTTGCCATTAGGTGTTCTAAGTGAGCTACCCTCTCACTTAGATCGCTCGCTGCTCGGTCGCCATCATCTCCAAAACGGGGCTCTGATACCAATTGTCACGGGGCCGTTAAGTGAGAGGTTTACCCAAAGGAAATTTTTCTCGCTCAACCCAACCCGTGGTGCCTAAGGGCCACCTTAGTTCAGCACTACCAATAAACAAATCGAGTGAACAACAAGCTATGGCAACAAGGAAACGTTTTACTATGCTCTCAAAGGGAATACAACTCTGGAACTCTATGCTTCCCCAAGCCTTGAGCCCCTGGCTTTATAGAACAACCAGTAAGTAGTTACATAACCGACTATGACACCTGTCCTGATTACATTGATTCGTTTACTAAGTAAAACCCCACTTCCTTAGTGGTCAAGGCAGTTGCCCAACTACCTTGTTCCCTTGCTGCCACCTGGTTCCATAACCGTCTCCACTGCTTGGTCAATTGCCACATGCTCGGGACATTTTCAGACGTGCCTTGGTCATGCTCCTGGCCATGACCAAGGTAGTTACCCAACCGCTTGGAACTGCCTTGACTCGGTCTCCCCACGCCTCAAGGGACGTGGTCCATGCTTCTCTACGGGACAGGAACTGCTCGGTGGTGCCTGGCTTTGCCCTGGCACCGAGGGTGTTAGCCGGGGCTCGGTCGAGTCCCACCGGCTCGGGGTGACCGGACCATGGGTCCGAGGGTCTTGCTTTGGCATGGTGCCCAAGGCATGCTCGAGGGTCATCCTTCACTGTGCCCATGTCGCTCTTAAGAGAGACCACCTCTCCTTATAGTAGATGTTAAGTCGTTTCCTCAGCTCCAATAGGAAGCATCACCAAATGAGACTAAGCGTACTTTGACCTGGGTCAACACCCAAGTCAAGATTTGTCAACCCTTGCCAAGGTATGCCTTGCCCGTGCCAAGGCGCGACCTTGCTCGTGCCAAGGCATGACCTTATTGTCCTTGCGCACCGCTTCTTAACCGTTCGCATGCAACCAACCTTCATGGAACCACCCGAGTCCTCCGAACTCGGTCATTTGCTAGGTTTCACGGTGCCCACCCAACCTACTCGGGTCACGCTATTAGGGGGTGTGACAGAAAGCATGTCATACCACAAAATTTCTTATTAATCACCTCCGTACACCCTATTGCAAGGAAAATCACTATTTTAAAAATTATTTTGAAAACCCCCAAATTATTCAAGTTTCCCCATATTTATGTCCTTATGATAGTTAAAAACTTATTTTTCGATTGGAAAAATGTGTGTTTATTGGGTAGAGTCCATCTCATAAAGGATATTGTTGTCTTAGTTTAAATGGTTGTTTATATGTAAGTCGACATGTAATTTTTCATGAATCGGAGTTTCAATTTACCAAAATATTTCTTCCCTCATCATAGTCATCATCATTTATTGTTAATGCCACTCCACATTTAAATATTGTATTTTTTCGTCCAATAAATCCTTTACCAATGCCATCAACAACATCTACTTAGACTACCCTACATATTTCCAAATAAAATCCAACAGCAAGCATCCTCTGTTTCTTCAAATATCAGTACTCAAATACAAATTTCACATAACCCACCACCGTTAACTATTCCTCCATCATCATTAATCGCGACTGCAAGTATAATGACTCAATTGTAGTAATAGTGTGACGAACTTATGTTGGTTAAGGATCTCGACCTCAAGGAAAAGTGTATGCACTCTGTATTATCTAGTCAAAATTACTCTATTGCTAAGGAAATCCTTTTTTAATTGGTTTTTATAAATAAACTAAACTAATCTAACAAATCAATGTAAATTACTTTAACTTTTATATGAAGAATATCATAGTTCACAGCTTTACCTAGGTAATGAAATACTATGCTTTTCAACTCATTTTATCATCTTTATTATGTGTGTGCAATGCTAATTAGAATAGACTGATTTCCTTCAAATCAATTTCAACTAACTGTCGCGACGAAAAATATTCTAATGTGAAAACTAGAACTCCACCAATCGATGTGAATAACGTATGTTCAACATTGCTTTAATGTTCCAATCCTTAGTTTCATAACCAATTAAGTTTACTATATGTGCCTCCCTAATCAACAATTATCGCTCGATGTTGTATATTTTACGGTTGTACCATCCACATTCGACTTAAAAGCATCAATGGCCATGATAAAGGTTAAAACCTAATATCAATAAACACGTAATCAAGATGTTCATAACATTACGCTCAGAATCAATTCAAATTCTAACCATTACACTTTTTATCTTTATATTCTATTCATGTTTATAGCATAGCGTTCATACCATAGGATCCTTTGGTCCCTAAAATTAATAGATTACTCACACTTCATTAAAAAAAAACATGCACATAGTGGTTTTCATTGAAATCAAAGATATAATGAAATACTCTCAATTAGATCAATAAAAACAGTACTCGAATCACCACACATGAGTCTTCAATGTTTTATATTCACAATCTTCTTAATACTCAAGAATAAAGTAAACCTATGCTAAACTATGTTAATGGTGGCTAATTGATGGTAATTGGTGAATTTACCACATTCTAGTATCTATATATACTCATTAAACACGTTTGAAAACAATTAGAAACCCTACTTGAAAACTTCACTCAAAATGGAACTATACTTTCTATTTTTTTTATCATCTTGGCGCTTTCACTTAAGTCCTGGCGTTGTGTGTGCAAACCTACGATACTACCACTACGCCCATCTCATTATGTGCAAATTCTCCATTCAGTGGTCTTGGCATTGTGCATGTCCGTCCCTGACGCCATCGATTGACATCCACGACGCTGCCACTACGCCAACTATCATTGGTCTTTTTTCTTCTTTGCCTTGCTCTCCCACGCCATGTCTTCTTCTCCTACGCTGTGCATTCAACTCTCAATGGGCCAACACTGCTAGTCATGGCACCAAACCTACTTTGGTGTGTTTTAGCTCCATTTCTTTTTGAATTCACTCATTTCCTTTCATTATGCGTCGTGTACCTAAAAACACATAAACACCATCAATTTGAGCTCATTTCAAGATATTTGTAATAAATATACTATTAAGCTAACCCTATATATAAGTCTTAATAATCACTTATCAAATACCCCTAAACTTAAGATTTTGCACGTCCCGAGCAAAAATGTATTTTACTAAGCATCGTTACTACTCCTTTCACTCTAGTTCACATTATTTTACATCATTCATGGAGTATCCTTTTAATTTAACTAAGTTTTAAGTTAATAATCCATTCAAGTATTTTTCTTTGCCAAAACTATAATTTCAAAACATGTAACTTTAACAACACATACAATTTACTTTCGAAAAACCAAAATAGATCACAACCAAAACCATATCTACTCACAAGTTGCTTCACCTCGACACTCAAGTAGCAAGTCTACAATCTCATGATTTCTCATTAAGCTAAAGAATTCACAAATAAGCATAGATCAAACTAACTTTGGTAGACTTTAACACTTCAAGAGTCTATAGGACTTAACATAGTTGGAACGAAAACTTAACTCAATCAAGCTACTAACACTCGAGCTAAATCTTTTATTTGAAGAGTTTTATTCTAACTTCCACCTTATTTTCTTTATTTTTCTCTCATTTTTCTTTATTCTTCTCCTTTTCATTTTTATTTCACCGCTCCTACTCTTTTCCTATGGACTCCATTTTTCCTCACTTTTTCCAACCATCAAGTTCTCTACTCCATTTCCCGTAGAACTTGTGGGACTCTCTATTTTTTCTAGAAAACAAATCTTGTCAGCACTTCTCAAATTCACTTTATCAAGTAAGTTAACTTCAATTTTTCATTGAAAATGCCTATTTCTTCCCCTCTTTGCACTAATTCTTCATTTACTTTTTTTATATTCAAATTAGATTCACACTTATTATAGAATTCCTTATATATCTAAATTTTTCCACAATAAGTGTTCTATTATTCTTCTTGCTTTTGTTTCAAGTTCAAGGTATTCCCTAACTTTAGGTTTCTAATCATGAAATTATACTGTTGTTGCTACATCTCATAATTTCTTCAAAAATTTAAAAACATTCTCTTGAGTTTCATATCAACAAGACCCTTGTATCTTACTTATCCTCAATTAAAGGCATGAACATGCAAATGAATTACTTATTCATTACATATTACTATATATAACCTAATCTATATCACCTAAAGACATTCAAATAATAAGTAAATGGAACAATACACTGCCATACTTTCCTCTTTAACTGCTTCAAAAATAAATTTTAAATGATCATACCTGTAGTGTTTATCCTCATTTCATAATTTGTTACCACTTCCCATATTGTATTGTAGTGTTGATGCCACCAAAATTAAATCAAACGTTGTCCTTAAGGCTTTAAAAATAAGCCCGAAACATGAAAACACTAAAACACAAACATACAATAATAACACAAGATATAATATAATAAACTAAACATAGAATTTAAAAACTAAATAAGTTATAATATATACAAAATTTAAAGTGAATTAGTATCAATGTATATCTCATCTTCCGAAGGTCTAAATAAATCCTAAGACACTGACATCAGGATTGGCATCATCATCATCAGCTCCAATATAGGATAGAGTTAATGGACGCTCCACTCTCCTGCTCTGCACCTCATTCGGATCAAACACGTAGTCCAGTGCTGCTGGAAAGCCGAAAGACCAATAGATCAGTTTCATCTGTATGCTCCTATCATATCTAGCTATGTCCTTATGATGATCGGCAAACAACATGAAGTTTCGCTGCCCTTTCACTTTGTCTTGCATTCTCCTCTTCCTATTCTGCTCATATCTCAGCAAGGCTTCCTGATATTGAGCCTTTTCCTCTCTATACTATTGCCTCATCTCATAAATCCATAACCTCTATTGTCGTAGAGTAAAGTCCTCTAGTGGTTGTACTGGTGGATGTGGTGGACGATGTGGTGGGAAAACCTTAAGACCATCCAATTCATGCTCTCCAATAAGTAGGTCAAGTGGATCTACGAACTCATAGCCCTAAGAAAATCCCTATCGTTGCTCCTCCTCCTTTCCATATCCTTCATTTTCCAGTTATTGAGCTAACTCCTTTGTTGTTGCTGCTATTACTACATGATCCTCTTGATGTTTTGCCAACAACTAGGCCTCAAGTTTGTTTCCCTTAGCTCATTCTCTCTCATCCTCGGAGTCTTGATAACTAGGTGGTGATTTCAGAGTGAGCATAAACGCCTCATCTATGGTTGGTTGGGCATCAAGATTAAATTCTTCATCTCTAATTATTTCATTCCGGCCATCAAGCATAACTGAGTGATCAAAATTGGAAACAACAATTTTTTGTCTCGCTCTAACATGAGGGACTCCCTCAGATTGTTGTAGATGATCTTGCCGATGTTGATATTCCCGTTCTTTGTAATCTTAAATAAAGAATCCTCATTTGGCTTGTTGATCTCGCCCTACTAAGTGGTCGGGTATAGAGAAGCATAAAAAAAATGTTCCCACATTCAGTAAGATTTCCTTACACTCATCTTCTTAATGGGTTTTATCAAATCCTCAGCTCCCATTACCCAACCTAATCGTCCTTGGATAGTCAATGGTCGCTCTATGGCTCTAAAAGAGGATAAGTTATAAGGTTTCTCATATAGATTATCCAAGAAACTTTGTTCGGCTCCAACCATACTCAAGTGCCCAAACCCATATATGTTATTAATTTCATGCACATTAAAGGGGACAAACACCTTTCTCACTTTCACTAGATCATTCTTCCAAGTAAACTTGGCATTGGCATAAAATTCATACATAATTTCACTTACTCCTCTAACTTCATTTCCCCTATAGTCTTGAATGAATTGCTCCCAACCATGTTGCCTAATGAAGTAGTTTACTCTATTATCATACTTGGCCGGTTGATTAATTCCTCTCTCGCAAATGAACTCCCTATGCTCAATATCCTCATATATATATATTTGGCCTCTTTACTAATGAAGTACTTAGACTTAAAAGGTCTTGGTTGATCCACATTCAGATCTCATGAAGATGATGCCTTAAAATCATTTTCCCTCACTTCATTAATTTGACTTGCTTGCGTCTTTTTTTTGGCATTTTCAAAAATTCACACAACACAACAACAATGCAACTAGTAATACGGTTCTTCAAATCACCTAAAATCAAAATTCATAGTACACAGATTATTCAAATGTCAAATAATGCAAAAGAGATAAACTAGGTTTCCATAAGTCACATTAATGCTTAATATTCACACAACTTGAAATTCCTATCCAACAACCTCATATCCACAATTCTTGCAATTTCATCAAAATTTCTCAAAATTTTAAAACATAACTAATGTAAATTTAAATTTACCTTAATGCCTGACTACTTTTTCGTATGGAACACGCCTCCAAGCCCCTCACTTTGCTAAAACCTAGTGCTCATTTGAGTCCAATCCCCTATTCAAATCCCTATCTTTCCACTTTGTGTAAATCTACAATGCACTCTCTCCTTTCACTATCAATCACTAGGAACTCTTATTCCTCACTTAGAGATGATCAATCTTAGGTTCTAGAGGGATGTATGCTTAGTTGGTTGTAGTTGGAACTGGATGCAAGTGTGAAAAATATGGTGAAAATGGGTTTAAAACCCATTCTTCAACATTGGCGCCACAATGACATCGACACTTCTGCGAGAGATTTATGTGCACTGCACGGTACCCTGCTGGTGCCATTCCTATTACCTATGGCGTCGTGTGTTTGCATACACGGTACCCTTGCTGGACTTGTTGATCGAAGCCTGGAGGTAACTTCAGTGCATTATCTTATTTTTCATACAAGAAGTTGGGGTTATTGTTGTTATATCCTTGATAAAACCTTAAAAGAGCCATTCCTTTTGGCCTGAAGTTGTTTCCATAGCCTTAGTTATTCATAAAGTTTACTTTCGTTCCTTGTTACAATTCCATTAGATTAACCACCATAGCTTGGTGATTGAGTTAATGTATTGCTTGCACTTGCGTACATTGTTATCCCATTTGAAGTTTTGCCATTTGATTGCTCAGGTTAGATAGTTGTGCCATAATAGCAGCTTGCTAATCAATATCTTATACGCCCACTGGTTTCCTCGCTATGGAACGATTACTGGTTGTAGAGTTTTGAGAAATAAGATCTAGGAGATCCAATGCTCCATCCTCATCCATGGTTAGTAAAGAACCACCTTCTATGACATCTACTAGTGTTCTCGTACTGTGGTTCATCCTATAGTAGAAAAGTGGAGTTGTATCCATTTCATGTATCCATGTCCAAGACATCTCCTCAGCATCTCCTTGAATCTTTCCCAAGCCTCTTCAAGAGACTAGGCATATTCCCGCTGAATTTATTGATTTCCCACTTCCTTGCACTGACCTTTACTAGGTGAAAGAACTTATCTAGAGAGATATTTCATTGATTTCTGCCCATGAGGCCAAACTCCATGTGTTTAGTCCTTGGAACTAGGATTTGGAATTTCTACCCAATGAGAATGGGAAAAGTCTCATCCTAATCACCTTATTTGTAACTCCAATAAAATGCATGGTGTCGCGCTTCTCCAAGAAATTCTCTACATGTGCAATTAATTTGATTTTCATTGGCTAGCCCGTTGAACAAGCTATTTTGCACCATATTGATTAGAGATAGTCTCAATTCCAACTCGATGGTGTTGGCTGGAAGTTTTACCACTCTGTTGTAAGTCTTATGAACTTTTGGCTTGAAGTACTCACGAAGGCATCTCTGTCCTCGCACTCTATCCTGCACTACCAGATCACCTTCGTGTTGGTTATTCCTTCGGTCCTGTTGTTGGTTTCATGCTTAATCCTCAGCCATCTCGATTCCTTTCTTTTTCTTTCCTTTTTTGGTTCTGTCAACTTCAGGGTCATAAGGCACTATGTCCTTCTCTCATTGGCTACACATGCACTAGTTATCCTTGAAAAGAAAACACAAAAGATCAAGTGCAAAAAGTCAAACTTGAAACCTAAACCATTTTTTTTTCTTTTTGTTTTTATAAACTTGAAAGTAAAGTTCTTAAAATAAAAGTTAGCAAATTTTCCAAATAACTAAGTCTAAAGGGCTACCTATCCCTGACAACGGCGCAAAAAACTTGATCTGGGCTGCAAGTATAATGGCTCGATTATAATAATAGTGTAACCAACTTACGTTCATTACAGATATCGTCCTCAAGGAAAGGTGCATGCACTCAATTTCACTTAGTCAAAATTACTCTATTTCTAAGGAAATCCTTTTAAATTTGGTTTTATAACCAAACTACTCTATTCTAACTAAACAATGTAAATTACTTTTAAACTCTATATTAAGAATATCTTAGTTCAAAACTTCACCTATGTAATTAAATATTATGCTTTTCAACTCACTTTATCATGTTTATTATGTGTGTGCAATTCTTAATTAGAATAGACATATTTCCTTCAAATCCACTTCAACCCGCTGTCGTGACGAAAAAGATTCTAATGTGTAAACTAGAACTCTACCTATCGGTGTAAATAATGTAAGCTCCACATTGCTTTAATCTTCCAAATCTTTAGATTCATAACCAATTAAGTTTAATATCCATGCGTCCCTAATCAACAACTATCGCTCAATGTTGTACATTTTAAGGTTGTACAATCCATATCTGAATTAAAAGCTTCAATGGCCATGATAACTTCCAAAACCTACTATAAACAAACACGTGATCAAGATGTTCATTGCATTATGCTCAGAATCAATACAAATTCTAATCATTACATTTTTATCTTTACACTCAATTCATGTTTATAGCATAGCATTCATACCATAAGATCCATTGGTCCGTAAGATTAATAGACTATTTACACTTCATTGAAACAAACATGCACATAGTGGTATTCATTGAAATCATAGATATAATGAAATACTTTCAATTATATCAATAAAAACAATACCTGAATCACCACAAGTGAGTCTTCAATGTCTTATCTTAACAAATCTTCTTAATGCTCAAGAATAAAGTAAACCTATGTAAACTATATTAATGGTGGCTAATCTACGGTAGTTGGTGACTTTACCATGTTCTAGTATCTATTTATATTCCCTAAACACAATTGAAAACAATTAGAAACCCTACTTGACAATTTCACCCGAAATAGAATTCTACTTTCTATTTTCTTCTCATATTGGCACTGTCTCTTAAGTCCCGATGTTGTGTTGACAAACCCAAGGCGCAACCACTATGCAGGTATCTTTGTGTGCTAATTATCCATTCAGTGGCCTTGGTGCTGCGCTTGTCTGTCCCTAGCGCCGTCCCTTGACCTCCACGGCACCGCCACTACGCTTACCATCCTTTGTCTTTTTTTCTTTTTTTCCTTGCTCTTCTACGTTGTGCCTTCTTCTCCCAAGCTGTGCATTCAACTCCCATAGTGCCAACATTGTTTAGCCACATCACTAAACCTACTTTGGTGTGTTTTAGCTCTGTTTCTTCTCGAACTCACTCATTTCCTTCTTTTGTGCCTTGTTTACCTGAAAATACATAAACATTATCAATTTGAGCTCATTTTGGGATATTTATACTAAATATACTACTAAACTAACCTCATATATAAGTCCAAGTAATCACTTATCAATCACCGACATTACCCTCCCACCCTATGATAACACACTCCAAATTGGTGTACACATTCATTTCATAACCCCTTCGTCACACTTGGTGTACCGGTAATTTATTGTTTATTTACGTGTTTACCATTTATAGACTTGCATATAAGTTCTCTATCATACTACAACCTATAAAATTCATAAACAGCCTAAACAAACACAAATCGTCAAGCAAATACACGGACACACTAATCGAGGTATGCTAGACTCATCCTCGAGCCTAACTCAAGTTAATTAAGATTTCGATTAATACTAATCACCTACTTAAGATAACAGGCCATTACAATCTCCCCAATTTAAAGCAATTTCATCCTCAAAATTAAAGCAAACGTAAAATTACCCATAGTTTTGAAAAGAAATGGAAACTGCTCATTCATATAAGATTCTCGCTCCTAGGTTAGTTCCTTATTTTCGTGAAATTTTCATTTCACTTTAACCAAAGGTATCTCTTTGGTTGTCAGCCTCTGAATCTTACGATCAAGTATTTTCTTCAGCTATTCATCGTAAGATAAGTCTTCCCAAATATCAAATTCATTCTAATCAATTCTAAGAGTGAATTGAGTCTGCGTCTTGTGAAACATAGATATATGGAAGACATTATGAACTCCAACTAGTTGAGGAGGTAACTCTAATTTGTAAGCGATAGGACCAATCCTTTCCCACACTCTAAACGGCCAAATGTACCTTGGAGCTAGCTTACCTCACAACCTAAATCTGTATAATCCTTTCATAAGTGAGACTTTCAACAGGACAAGCTCATCTTTTGAAAACTCCAAAAACCTATGATGTTTATCGGTGAATATTTTCTATATTAGTTGTACTGTAGTCAAATCTTGGCGAATCAGCTGATTTTTCTTTATGTAGTCTTGAATCAACTTCGACAATTATAAAACTGTATCTCCAACCTCTGCCCAACACGTAGGTGAACGACAAGGCCGACCACACAGAGCTTCAAAAGGAGTCATTCCAATGCTAGCCTGATAGATATTATTATAAGAGACCTCACACAGAGGTATGTATTTCTCCCAGTTACCACCATACTCCAAGACACGAGCTCGAAGCATGTCCTCTAGCACTAATATCGACCATTCAGTCTGACCGTTAGTTTACGAATGGCATGCCGTACTGAGCTTGAGAACAGTTACCAGCTGCCTCTCCAATTCACTCCACAATTTAGACGTGAATCTCGAATCTCTATTCGAAGTAATCGACCTTAGAACTCCATGAAATCTCAAAGCCTCACGTACGTAGATCTTATATAATCAGTCAAGAGGAACTTGCATGAAAACTGATGAGAAATACGCTGAATTTGTAAACCTGTAAACTACAACCCATACAGCACCGTGCTTATGTTGACTCTGAGGTAGACCGAAAATGAAATTCATCAATATATGTTCTCATTTCCACTCAGGAATAGGCACCAAATGCAATAACCCTCTAGGTTTCCTATGCTTAGCCTTAAATTACTGACATATCGCACATCTTTTTACAAGCTCCACAATTTCAGTTTTCATCTCAAGCCACCAATAAACACGCCTCATATTGTGATACATCTTAGTGCTACCTGGATGAATAGAGTAAAAAGATCTATGAAATTCTTGTAGCAACGCTTGCCTCAACTGATATTGAGCTGGATTCCACAATCTATCTATGAACCGTAACATACCATCATTATAAACTGGCTAATCAGAACTATTTACACTAGCTGTTAACTTATGGCACACTATATAATCCTCTTCAGCTTTTTAACAATCAACCACCCTCTGAATCATCTCCGACTTAGCCTGAATTTGAGTACAAAATACATATTAGTAGCTCTGGAACTAGCTCTCTTAGTTGATAATGTCCCAACTAGACTTTCACGAATCATCATCACTGAAGCTTCCTCATGAAATCTAAATTAAGAAGCTCTGGCAGTAGCTACTTTCTCTCTACCTGCTCTTCTCTTACTCAAGGCATCAGCAACAAACATTTGCTTTGCCTAGATGGTACTCTAGAGTGAAATCATAATCCTTGAGGAACTCAAGCTATTTACGTTGCCTCATATTCAATTTACTCGGAGTAAACAAGTATTTCTGACTCTTATGATCTGAGTATACTGTAAGTTTCTCACCGTACGAGTAGTGCCTCATAATATTCAAGGCAAAAATAACTACATCTAGCTCAAGATCATGAATGGATAATTTCTTTCATGAACCTTGAGTTGCCTTGAAGCGTAAGCTACAACCATACCTTCTTACATCAGCATACAGCCCAAGCCTGAATGAGAGGCATATGTATAAATCACTAACTCCTTCCCTGATTCCGATAATGTAAGGATAGGCATTATAGTGAAACTATCTTTCAAACCTTTAAAGGTAGTCTTGCATTGATCTGACCAAACAAATTCAATATCTTTCTGTGTTAGCCGAGTTATTGGTAGAGCAATATGAGAGAAACCATTAACAAACCATTTGTAATAACCACCTAACCCTAGAAAACTCCAAACCTCTTACACTATGGTAAGAGTAGGCCAATCTATAATTGCCTCAACCTTCACTAGATCAACAGATTTATCGTCAGCGTTAACAACATGTCGAAGAAATTTGACCTTTGAAGACCTGAATTCACCCTTGCTAAACTTGGCATACAGCCAATTATCCTTTAGAGTCAGCAATGTAACTATGAAGTGGTGCGAATGGTCTTCTTATATCTTCGAATAGATCAAAATATCATTAATAAACATGATGTTAAATTGGTCAAGATATTAAACACCCTATGCATCAAGTAGATGAACATAGGAGTATTAGTGAGCCTAAACGACATCACCGTAAACTCGAAGTGCCCATTATGATTACTGAAAGCTGTCTTTGAGATATCCTCATCCCTGATCCTTAGTTGATGATAACCAGACCTCAAATCAATCTTCGAGAAATGTCTGGCACTCTTCAATTGATAAAATAATCCATCGATCATGGGCAATGGGTATTTGTTCCTGATAGTCACTCAGTTATGTTGTCTATAATCAATGCATATACATAAGGTTTCGACCTTTTTCTTGACAAAAAAATCGGTGCTCCCCTCAGTGACATACTAGGATGGATAAATTGCTTCTGTAGCAACTCCTCAAGTTGAGTCTACAACTCACGTAGTTTCTTCGGTGCCATATGGTACGGAGGAATAGATATAGCTTTAGTACCATAAATAAGATCAATAATGAAATAAATGACTCGTGGCGGTGGAAGTCCAGGCAAGTCAGATGGAAAGACTTTTGAAAATTCATAAACCACAGGTATCTCACCAACCTTAAGTTCTTGAACAAGCTCTCTGAGTATGAAAATTACCGCCATAACTTCTAAATCTTGAAGACTAGCTTCCCTTCCATGAGTTGCAAGTTATCAAGGATTATAGACTTTATAGACTATAATTTTAGAAAAGTTATGGATCTAAAAAATTACCTTCTTATGGAAACAATCAGGACTGGCATGGTATGTTGATTATCAATCCATCCCTAGTAGTGCATCATATTCTAGGAACTCTATTACCTCAGATTAATTGGAAGTTCATTCTTCCTAATTTTGATTGCACATCTATCACGACCTAAGTCTCTAATTTGACTTTAACATTGTAATCAAGGTCGAATGACTTGTGAAGTGGGACCCGCTTCGATATATGTGTCGCGAATGAGGTGAGTGGCCAAGGTAAATGTTATATTTGTAATGATGTATGCCTAGTGTATTGTATACGTGTAGACTACTAAGTCATTCCTACAAGTGAATAGGTGTCGAGACGTGTGTGGGAACGCTCATCGAGTTGCGTGGTGGCGTGGAACTGAGGTAGAGAACAATATGGTGAGTTGGTATAAGCTTTATATTGCTTTTATAATTGATATAAGGGGGGCTATGATTGATTAAGTATCAAATACACTTAAATTAGTAAGTTAAAACAATAGTCATTTGATATATCTCGAGCCACGTATTGACCCATCTCAACACCAATTGAGTTACTTGTCGATGTCATTTGGCATGAGTTAGTGGGACATGTGTGAATAAGTATACCATTAGATAGATCTCGAGATATGTATGCACATTAGGATCAATGGCTATCGATCAACCATATCCAATTCATGATTATAAAGCTTTTGGTCAATTCAAGCAACTCAACTCTTTCATTTTCATTTGCTTAGGAGTGAAACAAAGTTGTCGGAGAATGAAGAGCTGCTGGAGAAGAAGAAGATCAACAAAAACTTGGTGATTTAGTGAAGGAGAGATCAAGTATAGCTAGTGTTCATCAAGTTAGGTAACTCCACTACACCATAAAATTAGCTTAATCCAATGAATTCATGAATTTGATGTTGTGGGTTGTTTTATGTTGTGGTTAATGTCATGGAACTCTAGTAGTATGTATGGAGGTTCCTTAGGCATTAACATGGCCTATGTGTAGAGAAAACTAGGAATTCTGATTGGAGAATTCTGGATTTTACTACACATAGCGCGCTAGGTTGATCAACTAGCTCGCTAACTTGGATTAGCATGCTACATCTGGATTAGTAGCGTGCTAATGGGTCATTTGCGCACTAACCCCAGACAATAGCACGCTAGGTCTATGACATCATAAAAACTACAATTTTCTAAAATCCATTAAACACTATAAAAGATTCTAATACCTTAAGCAAAGGTCCAAACACACTAAAAAAACCTATAATATGATATCAAGAACCTAATGAAGTATTTTAGGGATTCGAGTACGAGTTTCGAGGTGTCGGGAGGCCAGAGTAGCATAGGAAATTGCGTGGATTGAGATATTTCTTTACATTTCATTCCTATCCATATGTCATGACTTATTGTTTTTTCTCATTACATGAAGTTGATTTCATGATTGAGTTTTTTGATAAAATGATTTCATTGACTCCAATTCATGTGCTATGTCATTATTAATTGTTAATGCATGTGGTCAGTGAAATAGCATACTATTAGGTAGGTGTTACATAGTATTGTAATTTATTTCCTTTATGCATTAATATGCAATGGTTTTGTTGGTTTCCATTATTGTTTTGTTCTTGAATATGAAAGTAGTTCTTGTATCTACGACAACTTTATGATAGAAATCTAGCAGACATACGGTGGTCACTAGACTTTCTACGGTGATCGGGATTTCTCCACTATTTTGCACACCACACGGGAAATGAGTCCCATAGTTGTTGGCAAGAATAACTAGCGCAGCACACATTGGCACGTATATATCGCAGGTGAATGTCACCAGCGAAAGGTTATAAAGGTAAGTGCACTGCTTAGACCTTCACATTGATGTACAGTTCAACTCCATCCTTATATAGTGGAAAGGCTTATGTGATGAAGATCATGGCCAACCGGCCCTACATCATTACTACTTAGCCATGTGTCAGTTTCATGTTGTTTAGCTGAAGTATCTCTTTGCATGTTATCTTTACAACATAGTTGCTATTATCATGCTTTTAGATACATGGTGCATAATTGGAAATGTGAATAATGTCTCTCAGTATTACTTTCTACTTTCTTGAATTCACCATCTAGTTTGTGATGGTGGGTGCAGATCCATCAAGTAGCATACCATGCAAAGAGAAGATCGGAGATTACCACTGAGCCAGTGGAGCACTGCTACACCCAACGTTTTAGGTTTGATTTTTGATGTATTAATTTTATATTTATACAATATACTTTTGGGTTGTATATTATGGGTTGAGTGAGTAGTACCCGGACTAGACACATGATATTATATATTGTTTCATCAAATATATGCATGTGATCTTTATTCCCTGGTTTTTCCACAATTGTTAGGACTCATGTTTTAAGCTTCCACTAGATTATTAAGACTTCCGCTGAATAAAATTTTAAGTACACAATAATTTCATTAACTTTGATTTATGAATTGACATTGGATAAATATAATTTTTTATTCATTTAAAAAATAATAAGTAGGTAAATGATTTAAGATATGCTGACTAGTCCCTTGTTAGATCCTATATGGTGAGATTAAGGTTTAATAACGGGATTAGGTTGGGCGGTGCCCTAATTTGAGAAGGGGTCATCACAACATCCCTTGCAAATCACCTTAGGATAAAACTTCTAACTCACTGTTGTGCTCAAAATCAACAGTGTACTGGCTCTAACAGGTTCCAATTAAAACATGCATATCTCGACCACAAATGCTTAATATACCTTCCACAAGCCTCTGATAAGCCTTTGGAGTTGCCTCTGCCACTGCGTGAGTCTGCTCTCGTGCAGGCGGTTCTGTATTGCCTACCGAGGTGGCCAGTGGCATAAAACACTATTTCTAAATATGTCCCTTCTGCTCACACTGATAGCATATCATAGAAGCCCTCAAATGAAAACTATTGGCCTGAGAAAGTACCCTGATCCACTTAATTTCTATAATGACTGTGCTCTGCTCTTGCCCCTACTTCCAAACTAAGGTGGTGGCAAAGGTGGTTTGGCTACTGAGGCCTGAGAAACTGGTGGAACCGGTGCACTTACAAATGTCATCCCTTGAGACACTAACTATGTCGTTGCTCTAGCTACAGTCCTCTTCCTTTTGTTTCGTCTAAAAGAAGCAAATTCTTGGATTCTTTGACTTTCAAGAAACTGTGGTAATAGTGGTAGTGTAAGTACTATTCTGAAAGGTCTCGCTAAAATGGTTGTTTCCACTTCCATCGCATTCGCAAATATAAAAGCGTAGCTAGTGCGAGGATGAAAGGAAACCACAAAACGAATCTTGTAATTCAGCCAACCAAAAAAAAATCAATATTATTTTCTTCCTTCTCCACCATCTCAGGAGCAATTTCATTCAACTCAGTGAACCTCCTCCCATACTCTCGTAAAGACATGGCTCCCTATTTAAGCTGAATAAACTCAGTCTTTTTCTTATTCCTGATAGATTTTGGAAAATACTGCATATAGAATGCAGTCCTAAACTATGGCCAAGTGGTGACAATCTTCCCCTCTCTCTAAGGAATTCCATCACTTTTGTGTATAATCTATTAACAAAAATATGATAAGTTTAAATCCTCGGCATTTACGGTAATGAATCGTTGCTCCATCTCCAATATCCAGGTCTCAACTACCCCTTCCTCCATTATGCCATTGAATCTAATTAAATTATATTTTATGAATTCATTGCAGGTTTTGAGAAATGCAGCCTTCTCTAAATCCACAGGCACCCTGGCAATTATCTTTAGCACCTGAATATGTGGTAATAGTGGTTGAGCTTTAGCTGCTACTATCTCAGCTCCTACCTCAGCTCTACTAACTCGGGGCTAATTGTAGGTTGTTCATTTCGTCTCTGTACTGGTGATCCCATTTGAGCCATCAACATAGCCATCAGTTTCGCTTGAGATTCCATAAGTTCCCTCATTTACTGCTCAATTCTAGATTTCCATTAATCCTCGGTTTCCCTGCTACCCTATGGTCCAAGCCTCTGTGAGCCCTCTCCTTGATCCCCTATTAGATTCTAAACTCAAAGGAGATATAAAGTCATTTGATAACATTCAAAGAGAACAAGGAAATCATATCTATACAATAAATAACAATTTGTGCAACAAATAATGTATAATAATGATTTCATTTTCATTCCCTCCCCCCCAAAAAACTCGATGAAAACCGTTTATCACACCCTAAGTTTATTCATAACTCAAGACCACTCTCAAAGTCAATAAACTTAGGTTCCGATACAAAGGAATATAATATTACTTCGAAATTAATCCAAAACTAATATCAAGGTCAAAGCCTTGTCTATGATACCAAACTGTATCAAAGTTACCACTAAATTTAAAAGTGATAAACCTTAGTCTTTGAAGTGGGCTTTGATATTAAGCTGTAGCATCCCCTATCTAAATTAGGGTGATATTCAGCCTGAAAACCTAATTAAGCCCCAGTAACCCAGCCAAACTTAACTAGAGACAGTAGCCTCTCCATTAGTACCTGATAAACTCAACCTGTATTATCGATATCAAATAAATAGTATGAAGTATACAAAACGGAAATTAAAACTTTTTCGACATTTAAGCAATATACAAAAAATATAGAGTTTATCAAAATCCAAAACCTCGATTATAAACCTCTCAACCCTATTTATATACAACAAAATATATCAAACATTGTTTACATGTACAAGAAGGTTCATTACATCATAAAAAATATTATAAGACTACTAAATCTTCTCGTTGCTCTTCGTTGAAATGCTAGGTTGCGAGCTTAAAATATTAAATTTGGGGTGACCACTCCAACTTTCTCAATAAGTAAGGATTCATAAATCCATCAACATTCCATATAATAATCAAGAGCATTATGCAATAACAATAGGCACCAATGTTATCTAACAAGAATATGGAAAGCATATAATTCAATAAATAATGATTACATCTCAAACATCAATGACTATTACACTATGATTCCTATTTTATTTATAAAACTAGGATCGATTACCCATCAGCGCCATTAATAAGATTGTTAGACCAATACAATGGTCGATGTACTGTCTAGCCAATCCATTAATGCCGAATGGTTCTATCCAAAACCCTCTAGTGAGTATGTAATCCATGCAACCTATATAACTGAGTTGGAGTTACATATAGGCTAAGAAGGTAACACATCTCCTAAATAACCTAGTCTCAGTATCATGAACTTACTCTCGTGAACCACAATAAACATTGTTTTCCATTTATTAAAACCATCACAGTGTACATAGTTCTCTATTTAGTCCATAAACTACATGAACGACATATACTCGAATAATCAGGCAACATTGATAAATAAGTGAATCCATACTTACCTCAACTTAGGTTTTCGTTCCAAATTCCCTACTTTTTGGACACTGAAGCTTTCTCGGAGATCCAATACCTATCACAAACCATTTATGATCAATTTAGGTCTAATACCCTATATTTAGAACCCCCTATTTAACTCCTAAGTCCTCAAGAAATTCTAATCAAATTACAGCAATATTGTCATTTTCTATGGTGGGAGCACGCTCCCTCACTTGGTGGGGCGCACTCCACCAACTGGGTTTTTGTCCTAATTGATGAAGGGAGCGCGCTTCTCTACTAGGTGAAGCTCGCTCTACCCTGTATTGTCTCGAAAGTACACAAGGCAGCAGCCACTGTTCTATCCACAAATTCATATAACAACAACAAAAACTCCCAAAATTCATCAGGGAGGACCTCTAGTTAACTAACAAACCATTTCCACTTATTACACAACATAACTCACAGAGATTTCATCACCTACTATGGAATTGAACTTCAAAAACATAAAAATGAAACTTACCAAAGTGATGATTTCTGGATTTCTTGTTGATTAAACTCCTCAATCCATACCAAATCAACTCCTTGAGTGATCTCCTAAGATCAGAAATCAAACCCTTAGCTCTTGTACTCTCACTCGATTGAATTTGTCTAAGTATAAGGTTTTTAGTTTAAATATATGGATTTTCCTCAAGATACGCATCGCACTATGTCGAGATTGATCAAACGATTGATGTGTTAACATGGAACTCCTTAAGATGACTCACATGTTTACACCATCAACACTTACGCTCCTCTCAAGGTAATCCGATGATCCATATAATTCAAACTAATTTATAGTTTTTAATATATATATCAACTATATATAAAATATATATATATATATCTCGTGTATTTTCTCGCCAATAAATTCACTGGACATGCCTACGAGTATTTTCGAGTGTGCACATTCATTTCACAACCCCCTGGCTGCACTTGGTGTACCGACTATTTATTTTTTATTTACATATTTACCATTTATAGGCTTGTATATAAATTATATATTATGCTACAACCTATAAAATTCTTAAACAATCCAAACAAATACAAACCATCATGCAAACACAAGCACATGTTAATCGAGGTACGCTGGACTCAACCACAAGCATAACTCGGGTTAATTAGAATTTGAATTAAAACTAATCACCAGTTTAAGGTAACATGTTGTTACACTTAAAGTATTCATTTAGAGGCAATTATTAAAGTCTTTTGTTTACTTTATTAAAAGGTTTATTATGAATATGAGTGAGTATTTTATTAATATAATCAAAGTCCGAACATGAACTTGATCCATTTTGTAATGTAGTCATAATGAAGAATCATTTGTGCTTAATGCTTTAAACTTAATCGTATTCGTCAATTCACTAATTTAATAGATTGTTATTTGCGAATTACAATAATGAAGCTTTGTATTGCATGCATAGTGGCCAGTGTAAATTGTCAATTGAAAAAAAGTTTGATAAATTAGGATGTGGCATTTCCATTGATATAAAAAAATTGGTGGCTTGATAAAGGCTATCAACTTACTTATAACTTAAGTTTAATGATCATAAAATACTTTATAATATAATGAAAGTACGATTATGACTATGATTAAAGTAATATGTTTGGACTCAAAATGGATTTTTGTTTCATTGTTCTAGATATTTGTTTGGATGTTTGTTTTATATTGAATTTTTTTATATCGAATTGAATTGATTTGATTTGAATTGAGTTTTAGTGAATTTAGTTTGTGTTAGTTACGTTAGTTAAATTAGTAATTGATTGCTATAGTTTGATTATATAATTTTAATTTATGTTTTTAATTAAAATAATTAAATTAAAGTAAATTAATAAAAACTATTGGAAAACCCATTTTCTTAAGAAATTCTCAAAATCCCTGTGGGGACGATCCCACTTATCCGTATTACAAATAATATGGATTTACGGGAAACATATTATACACGGTTGACATGTGTCCATTTTTAGCGTCGTTGCCGGATATTTTAAATATAATTTCTTAAGAAACTTTCTCGTTGTATGTCATATAATATGGTAGAAGGCGAGCAAGAACTTGCTTTTAGGCAAGTCAATAAAAATGTCACAGCTTTCGAACATATGTGTATCGCTTTTCTTGAGGAGTTTCTCGATTTTGAATTAAAACCAGGACTTATCAATTCCTTACCTCACTTTTAAGGTGAAGATGATGAAGATCCTCAACAATTTACTAGGAAATACACAAATAAAGTAAGTGTAATGAAACCCAAGGACTTATAGTTAGAATATGTTCAGCTAAAAGCTTTCTTTTTCTTTAAAAAGTCAAGCTCAAGATTGTCTATTATACCTTCCATAAAATTTCATAACCACTTGGTCTAAAAATATTACAAGCCTTTTTAGATCCATAAGTTCGAGCATGCAAAATTAGCTTAGATAGAAAACAAATTAGTTATGCAAGGATTGAAATAGAAGAGACTTTTAGTGAGTTTTGGATATATACCAAATATTGATATCATTATGTCCACAACATGGATTTACAAAAAAAGTTTTATTAGAATAATTTTATGAAGGATTAAACCATTTAAAATAAAGATTCTTAGATTCGGTATGCGAAGGATCTTTATTGATATAAAACCAACATCAGCAAAAGTTGCTATTAATAAAATGGCTAAACAATCAAAGCAATACGGTGAGAAAAATAAATTTATAAAAAAGAAATCTTATGAAAGCAATAGAAAAACAATTATGGCGTTCTACAATAAATTTGTGGAGCTAAAAAACATGGTTGAGTTGTTACTAAAAGATAGATTAAGTCATGTTAAAACTTGTTCTTTTTGCAATGAGACTAACCATCTAGATTATGAATGTCTTCTGATGCAACAAAAAATAATTAAAGAAGCTAACACCATAATGAATCATTACGATAGACCTGTTCAACCTAATTATATCTTCGACTATACGAATTAGCTACAACCAAATGTAGGAAATGGTATAGACAACCAAGGTTAACAGAGATATAGAAACTAAAAAATCAATTAAGTTAAATGGCGATGCAAATGATTCCGTTTGTTGACCAAGGAAAATTACAATCTATGTTGGGTTTTTGGGGTTCATACGCAACGAAAAATTAAAAACAATTTTAAAAAAACCCCAACAAGATCGTAAATAAGTTCTATTAAACTAGATCTACAAATGTAAACTTTAACTTAATTCGTGATTTCCTTCTCTTATTTTTCGATCTCCAACATGTTCAAGCGTTCGTCCTTTATCAGAAATCCACATATGAATGGTGACCGCAATTTGGAGTGCTAGCCCCAAGAAAAATTGAAAATATTTTTCTTTCACTCTAAAATCTAGAGAATTCGAAAATAGCAAAACTGAAAAATCTTATTTCGTTTTACGCTTTCACCCTCAATTTATATGTGTAGATAAGCCTTCACTTACAACTCTATTCGTAATAAAACTATTGTAATTTAGCAGTTTAAGAAAATTACACATACGCCTCTATTAATAAGTTATCATACAACAAATCATAAGGGCCTTTATGTCATGAATTTTATCATAAAAAAGTCATTACTCTGGACCAATTGAACTTGCGCAAAGCCATTCCCGGTTTGCGACCCAATAGGTTCATGCGACGTTGCAATGAACCAAAAATCAATTTTGCTATACATGTCATAAGCGGTCTCTAGCAAGACATTATGACTACCTAACTAACATGAATATCAAAATCGAAACAACCTAATAGATAATATATATCATATTCTTTTGTCGTGCGATATCTTTTGATTAAACATAAGGCATGGAAAGTCACTCTTAAAGTTCTTCGTACTAGTCTCGATCTTTAGGTAAACTGAAAACATCCAAGTGACATTGATCATATCATTTCACATGGACTTGTCCATTATCATTCTATCATATCGAGGGATCCACTTATATCTCTCTCTATATGAGAGGGACAAATTCTATATTGATTACACACATTCACATAGCATTAACATAGTAATCAATCACAATCTTTATAATTGTCCGTTTAAAGACAACATTTGATTTTGTCAAGTTACCCTGCTCCTAATATTGAAGTCTATGGTAATCTCAAGTCTAAGGAATAAATGATATACCTATCATGAGTAACACATATGACTTAATCCATGTGGTGTTCTCATAGCGGGTCAGTCCAGTACCTTATTACTTAACAAGTACTCATTATCTTGATTCGTATCCCAATATGCATGATCATCACATGACCATCAATAAATATTCACACTACTTTTAATTCATTATAGTTCCCTTTATAATGACTGACTAGGGACATTGATGATATTGTAACAAATACCCATGGATCTTACTATAACGTAAATATGCAATCGCTTATAATAAAATAGAAAATGAAAATTACAATTTTATTAAATAAAATCATAAGATAAAAAATGTTTGTAGATTGACCTAGGGCACATTCCCCAACATCTTCCACTTGCATTAGGGCAAATTATTCATGTACCTAATACCTAATAACCTAACATGACCATCAGGTTTTGTTGGTGGAAGAGTCTTCATCAAATGATCTGCAACATTGTCTTCTGTAAGAACTTTGTACATCATCACGTCTCCCCTCTCAATGATTTCACCAACGAGAAGAAAAAGTTTAAGTATATATTTGGATAGGCGGTGTGATTTTGGTTCCTTAGCCTATGCTATTGATTCATTGTTGTCACAATACAAGCAACTGGGGTTAGCTATACTAGGAACTATACCAAGTTTAGATATGAACTTTTTGATTCAAACTGCCTCTTTAGCTGCATCATACGATGCAATATACTCAGCTTCTACTGTAGAATCTACCACAATTTCTTGCTTTGAACTTTTTTAGCTCACAGCGCCTCCATTCAAAGTAAACACATATCTAGACTACGATCTGAAGTCATCTATATTTGTTTGAAAAATTGGATCTATGTAACCATTTATAATAAGCTCGTCTTCCAAAATTTCATAGACCAAGAACACTTCTTTAGTCCTTCTCAAATACTTAATAATGTTTTTTACCGTTATCAAGTGACTCTCATTGGGATTAGACTGACATCTCCTTGTTGCGTTCAAAGCCTATGATACATTAGGTCTGGTGCATAACATGGCATACATGATATATCCAATAGCTGATGCATATGGAATCATATTTATTCGCTCTAGCTCATCATTAGTCTTCGGATGTTGAGTCTGATTGAGACTTATACCACGAGACATTGGCAGCGACCCTCTTTTAGAGTCTTGCATAGTGAACCTATTCTGTACCTTATCAATGTAAGCACTTTGACTTAGACCGATCAGCCTTTTAGATCTATCCCTATAGATCTTAATCCCAATGATGTTGGCTACATCTCCTAAGTCCTTCATTGAGAAACAGTTCCCTAACTAAGACTTAACATTCTACAAGTTTCGAATGTCATTCCAATTAGTAATATATCATCAACATACAATACCAGGAAAACAACCACGCTCCCACTTGACTTTTTGTGTACACAAGGCTCATATTCATTTTTAAGGAAACCAAATTCCATAATTGATTCATCAAAATGAAGATTCCAACTCTGAGAGGCTTGCATTAATCCATAAATTGATCTTTGAAACTTGCACACCTTCTTAGAATTCTTATGATGAATAAACCCTTTAGGACGAATCATATACACGTCTCAAGTAACTTTCCATTTAGGGAAGTTGTTTTAACATCCATTTGCCATACCTCAGAGTCATAATATGCAGCTATGGCAATTAGAATTCTAATGGATTTAAGCATAGCTATAGGAGAAAGAGTCTCATCATAATCAACTCCTTGAGTCTGTTTGAAACCTTTTGCCATTAGTCGTGCTTTATAAGTATGCACATTGCAATCCATGTAAGTTTTCTTCTTGAAAACCCGTTTACATCTAATGGTTTTATCACCTTCAGGTAAATAAACCAGGTTCCAAACTTGGTTATCATACATAGATTGCATCTTAGAATTCATGGCACTAAGCCATTTATCTGCCTCAGGACTAGACACAACCTTCTGATAAGTAGTAGGTTCATTTTGATCCATAAGGGATCACTACTATTAGTAATAAGAAATCAAAATTTCTTGGGTTGATGTCTTACCCTATCGGACCTACGCGGGCCTTAGGATCTCTGTGGAGTTTCAACTAGTTCAAGATTTAATTGATCTCCCACTGGCGGTTGGGTGCTTATTTGTGGTTCTTGAACTTCTTTAAGACTTACTTTATTCCCATTGTTGTCTTTTGAAATAATTTTTTTTTTGTAAAGTCGTCATTCCGAGCAACAAACACTATGTTCTTAATGGGATTATAAAAGTAGAATCCTCTAGTTTCTTTAGGATAACCAACAAATACATACTTGATAAATTTGGTAGATAATTTTTTCGACATTTGTCGTCGTACAAAAACCTCACAGCCCTAAATCTTAAGGAAAGAAAAACTTGATATTTTTTCAAACCACATCTCATGTGGTGTTTTATCAAACGCTTTAGAAGGAAAACAATTCAGTGTAAACGCAGCAGTTTCTAAGGCAAAACCTAAAATGAAATAGGAAGATCTGCATGACTTATCATAGATCGAACCATATCACATAAAGTCCAATTTCTCGTCTCAAAAACACCATTCATTTGTGGAGTTGCTGGAGGAGTTAACTGTGAGACAATCCCACAGTTTCTAAGATGATCATCAAACTCTTGGCTCAAATATTCACACCCCGATCATATCGAAATGCTTTAATAGTTTTACCAAGTTGATTTTGCATTTAATTTTGAAATGTTCGTAACATCTCAAAAGATTCACCTTTATATTTCATAAGATACACGTAACCATATTTGCTAAAATTATTAATGAAAATAATGAAGTACTGATAACCAACTCTAGCCATTGTATTTATAGGACCGCATACAGTAGTATGTATTAGACCTAATAAATCACTTGCATTTTCACTGTGTCCAGGAAAGGGACTCTTTGTCATCTTGTCTAATAAACAAGATACACATGTTTCATATGATTCAAAATCAAATGAATCTAAAATTCCATCTTTATGGAGGTTAGAAATGCATTTCTCATTTATGTGGCCAAGATAACAATGCCAAAGGTAGGTTTGAATCAAATCATTTGACTTGAATATCTTTGTATTTATGTTAAAAATATGAGTATTTGTAGACCTTTTCATGTTTAGAATATAAATACCATCACAAAAATCAATATTCGCATAAAAAGCGTGTTTATGAGAAATGGAGCATTTATTATTAGCAATAATGAAATGAAAACAAGCCAAATCCAAACATGAAACTAAAATGATGTTTTTGCTAAAGGTAGGGACATAATAACAATTATTTAAAACTAAAACAAGTCAAGTAGATAAATTTAACTCATAGGATCCTACAACCAATGTAGCAACCTTTGCTCCATTTTCAACTCGTCAATGACTTCTCCTTTCTTTAGCTTTCTACTTTTGGTAAAACCCTGCATATTAATACAAATGTAAGATCCACAACCGATATCTAATACCCAGGAATCATCAGTAGATAAGTTAACTTCAATAACTTGAATACCTGAAGTAGTAGTCGCACTACTCTTCTTTTTCTTTTGATCTTCAAGATAGAGCTTGCAATCTTTGAATCAATACCCAAGTGCATGGCAGAAATGACAATTTAATTACTTTTTCTTTTCCTTCTAGAACTATGAAGTATAGGCAACCTTAGGCTTGACTTATTCCACAGGCTTTGTGATAGTCACAACAGCCTTGGAAACCTTAGCCTTGCCTTTGGCCTTCTTCTTCATTGCCTTTCTTTTCTGAACCATTAACACATTAGCAATGGGTTTCTTGACATTCTACTAAGCAGTTTTAAGCATAAAATTCAACTCTGAGATAGACTTCTCCATATTTTTCATGTTATAATTCATCACAAATTGTGAATAACTATCAGGCAATGAATTCAGGATCAAATCCATAGCCAACTCTTGGTTTTTTCGAGATCCAAGTCTGTCAAGATGGTCAATATAGCCCTTCATTTTCAGAACATGAGGACTAACTGACGCATTCTCAGCCATTTTGCAAGAATGAATGTTCTTGACTATCTCGAACCTTTCTTGCCTAGCTTGTTGTTGGAACATTTCCTTCAGCATCGTAGCAATATCGTAAGCTTCCATGTGTTCCATGTCCTTCTGAAGTTCAGGAACCATGGTTGCCAACATAATGCATGCAACATCAGTTGAGTCATTGACATGCTTAGTATGTACATCTTTCATGGCTCTTAAAGCATTGGCTAGTGGTTCCTCAGGAATAGGATCATCCCGGACATACAACTTGCGTTCATGCTTAATAGCAATTCTCAAGTTTCTGAACCAGTCAAGAAAGTTTTTCCCAGACAACTAATCCTTCTTAATGATTGATCACAGTGATAAGGGATTAGTGTGGTTTGAAGAGGCCATAGATCTACAAAAAACATAATGCAAAAGTTCATTTTAGTATAGAGGAATAGACCCCCACTAATTCACACCCCTCATACACACGCTATGTTAATTTAAGGGGCTAAAATCCATGTTTCACCTAATTCCAAGACAACTAAGGCATGACACTTTGAATTAGGTTATTTAGGTAGGTACTAATTACCAATTACATCATATGTGACTTTTAGTTATTTTTATAAGATTATGACATCTTATGTCTTAGAAGGTTTTATCTCATCTAGTGCCTAAAGCCTAAAACCGTTTTGATAACTTTATCAAGTTTAACTATTTCAAATAATAGAGTAACCATTACTCAACTTACCTCACCAAAATAACATAATACACTCTACATAGGTAGACGGATATTGATGTGATCGAAGCCCTGATAAGTATTTGATAATGGATGACATTTGACTTAAAATCTGAAGGAGGGATTTTTATTTGTTTTAGTGATCATAATTTAAACAAGGTGAATATCATATATTGCAATGCATAGAAAATCACTAAACAAGTTATGAAATTATACTAATATTGACTAGTATACGAATTTCCTTGCCCAATGAACAGTTAACGAAGCCCTCATTTTTTTGACAACAAATTCCAGTTCCAAATATTAAAAATCGCCTAAAATCTCTCATTATTTTAGTCAATCCAATTGACCCAAACTGCCCCTTATTTTAATTTCGAAAAATATTAATTAAAACATTTTTTAACTAACTTGGGCCCACCTTTAACTGAATATCTTATCCTAATCCAATTAGAATTTAAGATACTTTGAATATTAATCAAATTAGAATTCGTTATGCATCTCACATATCTTATAGGATTTGTAATTCTTATCCGATGGCAAGTTTATCTCCTATTTAATAGGAATATACTAACAAATAACAACAATGAGATGTATGATAAAAATTAATTTTGATTCTTATCCATGCTAAACAAGGAATTGAATCAAGAAACGAAATATTAATGCATTCAACCCCCATAATCATATTAAATTAATCATATTAACCCAATCATGATTTTTATCATGGAGACATACATAATTATTGAACAAAACGAACTATGTACCAACACCAAAATCACATTAACCTAAACATGACTTCTACCACGTGAACATACAAAATTTGCATTGTTTAATGTTAACATATGTTAATCGAAATATTGTAAACATGAATTCTATCATTAAATCAAATAATGGGTATGTATCAATATACATTAATTAACAACATGCTTTAAAACCAATTCTTCATAACAATTATCATAAAACCTATATGTATATCATATATACATTAATCAACATCATGTTTCCATACATATATCATATACATATCAGAGAAAACATGCAAACATTTAATAGAATCGAGCCTAAGGCTCTGATACCACTGTTGGGTTTTTAGGATTCATACGCGACAAAAATTTCAAAATAATTTTTAAAAAACCTCAACAGGATCGTAAATAAGTTCCATTAAACACATTAAACTAGATCTACAAAAGTAAACTTTACCTTAATCCGTGATTTCCTTATCTGATTGTTCCATCTTTAAAATGTTCAAGCGCCCGTCCTTTATCAGAAATCCACACATGAACGGTGACCACAATGTGCAGTGCTAACCCCAAAAGATATTGCAAACTTTTTTCTTTCTCTCCAAAAATCCAAAGAACTCAAAAATTGCAAAAACAAAATCTTATTTCGTTTTAGGGTTTCACCATCTATTTATATGTATAGATATGCCTTCACTTAAAATCCTGTTTGTAATACAACTATTTTACCCTATTAATAAGTTATCATATAATAAATCATAAGGGCTTTTATGTCATAAATTTTATCATTTAAAATTCATTACTCTGGACCAACTTAAATTGTGTAAAGCCATTCTTTATGTGCGACCCAATAGGTTCATGTGACGTTGGCAATGAACCAAAAACCAGTTTTGGTACACAAGTCATAAGCGATTTCTAGCAAGACATTATGACTACTCAAGTAACATGAATATCAAAATCGATACAACCTAATGAATAATATTTATAATATTCTTTTGTCGTGCGATATCCTTTGATTAAACATAAGGCATGGAAATTCACCCTTAATGTTTAATCGTACTAGTCTCGATCTTTAGGTAAACTAAAAACATCCAAGTGACATTGATCATATCATTTCACATGGACTTGGTCATTATTAGTCTATTATATAGAGGGATCCACTTATATCTCTCTTTATATGAGAGGGACAAATTATATCTTGATTACACACCTTCACATATTATTCACATAGTAACCAATCACAATTTTTATAATCACCATGCACCTAATATTGAACTCTATGGTAATCTCAAGTCTAAGGACTAAAAGATATACCTATCATGAGTAACACATATGACTTAATCCATATGGTGTTCTCATAGTGGGTTGGTCCAGTACCTTGTTCCCTAACAAGAACTCTTGATCTCGATTCATATCCCTATACACATAATCATCACATGAGCATCAATCAAGATTTACACTAGTCTTAATTCATTATAGTTCCAGTATAATAACCGACTAGGGTCATTTAGGATATTTCAACAAATACCCATGGATCTTACTATAACGTAAACATGCAATCACTTATAATAAAATAGCAAATAAAAACCTTAATTTTATTTACTAAAATTATAAAATAAACAATGTTTTTAGATTGACCTAGGGCGCATGCCCCAACAATTGTTCATATGTTAAAGCTATAACTTTGAGAAGTGATAAACAAATGGAAAAACCAAAAATGCCAGGACAAGCAGTTCCCTAAAAAGAGATATAAGCTAAATTGGAAAAGGAAATTGAAGTCAAAGATAGTAAAATTTTCAAGGAAGATGATCGTGATCTTGATAAGAATACAATAAATATTGTAAGGCAATATTCCCCCATCATCTAGAAAACAATAAGAACACTAAGAAATTGCAAGAAGAAAAAGAAATTTCAGACACTTTAAGGGAAGTGTTAATTAATATACCTTTGTATGAAGTCATATAAAATGTACCCAAATATCATAAATTTATAAAAGATTTATGCACTGATAAGATTAAAGTTAATGAAAAATTATGTCTAAGAGAGCATGTTTTAGTGGTAATTATAAAGAAACTACCTCCTAAATGTTTTGATCCTAGAAAGTTTTTTGTTCCACATTTAATAGAAAATATAAGGATTTCCAAAACATTGTGCAACCTAGGTGCCTTAATTAACATTATGCCTTTGTCAATCTATTTTCAAATGAAAATCGTACATTTAAAAGAAACTAGAATAGTAGTATAGTTTGCATATAGATCTATTGTTCAACCTGTAGGAGTATTAGATGATGTATTGGTTAGGGTTGTCAAATTTTTGGAAACCAGAGGAACTGAGGAGATTAACGAATCAGTGATGAACTAAACAACATACATCAAAACTAAATAAAGAATTGATATCGCAGTAAGACTTAAATGTTTTCCTCTGCTTATGTTCCACCAAAACCATCAATTAATCAAAACGATAATGTGTACAACCACTATAATGATCTCTCGTTCTCACAAAACTCAAGTAAAAAAACTATGATATACATAGTGGTGATCTTGAGTATTTATAGACTCAGTCTATCTACTCTATCTAGGAATTCGATCCTAAATATAATACAAATCAGAAAGCCTCTGCGATCTCCTATTGGAATCATCCTATGTTCAACAACTGAGTCTTATATTCCTTCAATAATCTTGCCTCGTTGTTTCCATAAAGTTTTTCAGTCGTTTATGCACCTTTCTCTCGGATTTTGTTTTTGTAATCCATCTTAAAGTTCTCTACTTGTAGTATCCAACTTCTTCACTACTGTAGAATAATACTAAAAGTTCATATGTTTCAATATCCAACTCGTATTCAATTCCTGTTTTGACTTCAAACCTATCTTCATCTTTGACTCCGACTTTGATATTGGAATTTTCACTGGAATTTGCATTGTAGACTTTCTTTTAAGTTTTATCCACTCTCGAACCTCTTGCTTAGTCATGTTTACCATTTTGATTGCAGCATCTACCTAACTTACTTAACTTCTATTTTGACAATTTAATGCCAACAAGGATAGACCAACCCAAATGACTATAAACTAAGGTCTAACAATCTCCCCATTTGGCGTAGATTGTTCAAAAATAGTAACTTAGCAAGATAACCAAATTTGTAAGAACCTCATAAAATGTGTTGTATTGATGGATTAAAGTAACAACACACAAAAGTCAAAACACAAAAAAGATTATAGTCACTAGCCAATAAGTACAACTCTAAAATGCAGTTTTAAAACATCCAGTTCAAGTATTTACAAAACCAAAAAACAACTTAACCATAAAGTTTCTCTCTTGTTCACTCCCTCATTTTGACTAAACAATGTCAAATAGATTACAAATGTGTTCTAACCAGCCACCTTAATCGGTGAAGTTCAGTATTAGCAATGTCCAATTGTTCTTTGATAGGTTATATATATCCAAATAGATTACAAATGTGTTCAGTAAACAAGGTGAGTAGGAGGATGTACTAATATCTTTTGCTCTAGTTGTAAATCCTCATAAGTTGGAGCCACAACAATATGTTCCAATGTTGCAGTAACAGAAGGCAACTGAATGCCCTCAAGGTTAACCACAATCAAGTCCTCAACAGGAGTAGTCTCTGATGTTATTAGGGACTCTTAGTGTGCAAATGCATTCTCACTAAGAACTTCACTTGATGTTACAACATCTTCACTACCAGTTCTACAATTAATCAAAAGGGACTTAAGTGTAATTGTCCAGCAGTAGTAACATGAGTAATGAAACTTAAATCAAAATGTAACTCAATAAAGTTACCTTGATTATCTCCAGTCTCGCGAAACTCGACAAGCGAGGTAACTTCCTCTATTTAATTAGGAAGTGGAGCAAATGAACTCGCACTAGGTTCCAGTTTAGTTTGTCTAGTAGTAGAAGGAAGAGAATCTTCCCTTCTTATAATTTACTCTCGTGAAGATTGCACTTCGATAGGACTGGTGTCCTCATTTTTACTAAGTACAATAATCTCTCGTTTCAAGATCATTTTTTACTTCTAGATAGGCTTTGTGATCGGGGTCTAAATAGGAGCATCGGCAGTTAGCTAGACCGCAACAAGAGTTGGATCAGTTGATGAATTCTTCTGTAGGCATGAGAAGTAAAGATCAATAATTCTATTATTAGATTTCATTTGATGAGTCAGTCTAACCTCATCCACTACCTTTTCAAACTTGTTATTTTTCTGCTTAATGGCAGAACATCTTCCAAATAATGAAGTTATGAAGCATAAAAGATACAACTTTTTTTGTTTCTTCCCTGAGCGCACCACGGAGTCGTAGATCTCCTTACCAATATTGAATTTCTTCCCCAAAGTTAGAGCATACAACAATATTACCCTATCCTTGAACACATGTTTCTGATAAGAAGTGACCACTACACTTATTGTTAAGACCTTCTATAGCATATAGTTTTTGCAAGTGAGCTTTGTAGTAGGAAGCCTAAAGGCATTGTCAGAGGCCCATGTTGTAAGAGCCCCTCTTATCAGCATAATGATTGTTTTATCAAGCTTCAGCGTTGAACTTAGCTTATAGCTTATAAGAATTAATCTCCATTCCAAAAAGTCCAAGCATGCAGTTGATTGAAGCTGGAATGAATGGAATTTTGAAGCCACGAACAAAGACTCATTCTGCAGGGGTGTCCCCAAAGTTGTCAGGAATATTACTGTAAACCTCCTTGACAACGGAGTCGTTGTAGAAGCCACCATGATTCACGAAGCCGTAAATGCCAATCTGCACTAGAAATCTCTTTAGATTCGTGTCATGAAATTGTAAGACATTCATCGGTTTATGAAACCAATAGTTCCTCTTCATCATTTCTTTGAATCTATCTGAGTAGTCCATAAAAAATGACCAAAGGCAGATGGAGCAGGTAAAGTAAAGTATTGTGAGATGAAAACAATCTGTGTCTAATAAGAGGCTTTGCTGATAGCCTCGATTTTGTCAAGAATTCTTTCCAATGAATCAGAGGAAAATTTCTCTTTGTCACCAATCTTCTTCTTTCCCTCGGCAGCATTTTTGGCTTTCTTAAAAAAACCTAATTGTCTAGTAGATTGTCGTCGTCAGACTACCCCTGATTTAACCCTTATACTCTCTACAACAATCAGAGGATATGTTGGCATGATGTAGATTTTACTTAAAGGATGATGATAGTATATGCCCTTCGTCTCTATGTTGGATCCCCCTCACCCGGTGTAAAGGCTAGTTTTTACAATCGACTTATTAGGAAAGACACGTGTTGCAGTGAAATCCAAATGGCAATTTCTTGGTCACACACGAAAGCAGCTATGAATAAAATTTCAAACACATAAGTATATGTGTGTACGCACATAACTGCCAGGTTGCAGGAAGAACCCATGCTAGTAAGAGCAAACACCAATATCATGGTGCAGTCTCTCAAAAGTATGTGTGTTAAGAGCCTTGGTAAAGATATCCGCTAGTTGTCGTTCTGTTGGAACATGTTGAATACTAATTAAATCTCTTTCCACTAGATCCCTGATATAATGATGAATATCAATGTGCTTTTTCCTAGAGTGTTGAACTAGATTCCTCAAAATATTATAGGCACTTTTATTATCACAATAGACTACTAACTGAGATAACGCAATACCATAATCTTTGAGCTTTTGCTACATCCATATTAACTGCGTACAACAATGCCAACAATAATATATTTGGCTTTAGCATTAGATAGAGAAATGCAGTTCTGCTTCTTGCTATTCCAAACAACAATATCAAAATCCATGTAACATCCACAGGTAGTACTCTTTCGATCATCGATATTTCCAGCCCAATCAGCATCACTATACCCGATTAAGTCACTGACACCGCCCTTAGTAAATAGGATACCAAAGTTAGTTGTTATGTGCACATAGCGCATAATCTTTTTTTTAGCAACCAAATGAGACTCTTATGGACATGCCTAATAATGAGCACAAATACCAACACTAAAAGCAATTTCTAGTTTGCATGATGTAAGATATAATAAGCTGCCAATCGTACCTTTGTATAATGTAGGATTGACATCAACACCTTTGTCATCCTTATGAATCTTCTCACTGGAACTCATTTGTGTTCGGATAGACTTAGCAGTGTCAAATCTAAAATGCTTAACAAGAGATTTAGCATATTTATTTTAAGATATAAATATATTATTTTGAGACTATAATCTGCAAACCCAAAGAGTAAGTAAGATCTCTAACCATGCTCATCTCAAATTCTTTCTTTATCAAATCAACAAATATTGAAGCTAGCTTTGCAGATGTAGCCCCGAAAACAATATCATCGACATAAATCTCTGAAACAACAAACTGGTTACTCTATTTCTTGAGAAACAAATTCTTATTAGTAGACCCTCTATTATACCCCATCTACAGCAAATAGGTAGTCAACCTTTCATATCAAGCTTGTGGTGTTTGCTTTAGATCATAAAGTGCCAATTTCAGATAATAGACATCATTAGGTATATCATGAACATCAAATCCTTTAGGTTGTGCAACGTAAACTTATTCTTGCAAATACCCATTTAGGAAAGAACTTTTAACATCCATTTATAGTGACTTGAAACCTCTATTACAAGCATTGTGTAGCAGTAGATGAATAAATTTCAATCGTGCAATTGGAGCAAAGGTCTCATCAAAATCAATACCTTCAACCTGTGTATATCATTATGCAGCCAGTGTTGCTTTGTTTCGAACAATAATACCATTATCATCTGTCATATTGTAGAATATCCACTTAGTACCAATGATATGAACATTAGTAGGTTATGGAACAAGCTCCCACACATCCTGTCTAACAAATTCGTTGAGTTCCTCTTACATAATATTCACCCAATATTCATCCATAAGTGCTTCCTTGAATTTTTTAGGCTTGATCTGAGATGTAAAACAAGCAAAGTGTGTCATGTTCCTATAGTCAACTGGAGGAATATCTCTAGTTGCACTGGATCATTAATTGAGACAATAATTTGCTCAATTAGATGATCGTTCATAATTATTGACTGTAGAGCAGCAGATGTAGAAATAGAACCTGGTTTTGTAGTAGATGATTTTGGATCATCATCATCATTATCATCTTTATCATCAGATGGAGTAGTGATATTTGAATCAGATGTTTTCGAAGTAGGCTGAGTAATAGGTGTTTAGCTAACTTGTGTTGGCAACTCATCATCATCATCATTTTGAGAGGACAATTATTTTGTTCTAGCACAGTCATCAATTATAACCTTGATAGATTCCATCACATTCATAGTTCACTTATTATAAATTATATAAGCTTTACTATTTTTAGAATATCTAAGAAAAATCCCAACATCACTTTTCAAATCAAACTTCTTAGTTGATCTCTATCATTCAAAATGAAGCAGGTACTACAAAAAACATGAAGATGTTTGAGAAAAGGCTTTTTGCCTTCCCAAACATCATACGAAGTATTTGTAGTCAGTGGCCTAAAATAAACTTTGTTGATAATGTACGTTGCAGTATTTACTACTTCTCCCCCAAAGATTCTTATCTAAAATTTTTCTCAGCAAGCATGACCCCAGTCATCTCCTGAATTCTGCGATTTTTCCTTTCATTAACACCATTCTGTTGTGGTGTCTTAAGAGTATAAAATTCATGGTTAATTCCAAATTCAGCATAATAATCAAAAAACTTCTTATTTTCAAAATCTTTCCCATAATCGCCGCATAGTTGATCAATGGATACATCCTCATTCCATTTCTCATTCAGAAGTCGAACAATCAACTTCTTAAAATCATCATATATTTCTGCTTTATCATGCAGTAAACGAATTCAAGTAAACATTGAGTAGTCATATACAATAACAAAAACATAATTCTTTCTCCCAAGACTCTCAACTTGCATTTGGCCAAACAAGTCCATATTCAATAATTTCGACACACGTGATGTCAGTATGTCATTGAGGCTAGTGTGTGAAGAAGACTGATGTTTATCCCTTTGACATGGTTCACAAATCGACTCAGATTTAGAGGTTAGTTTAGGAATACCTCTTATAACATCAATAGAGAGCAATTTCTAAAGTTGCTTGAAATTAAGATGACCTAGCCTTATGTGTCAAAGTTTTGTATTATATAGGGAAACAAAGTTGCACATAACTTGCACTTTGTGAGGTGATACATAATGTTAAAGCAATGTATAGCAATTGTTTGATGTTCAGTTCCCATAATGATGCGTTGTATTTCTTCATTGATTATCTGATAATTATATTTATTAAAGTTGACAAACAGTTCTTGATCATATATCTGATTAATACTGATCAGTTAAGATTTCAACCCATCAAATGTAAAACACTTGTAAGATTAAGTAGTCCTATAACATTAATAGTTCTTTTGCCGACAACCTTGATTTCCTTTCCATCACCAAATGTAACAACACCTTCCATAAATGATTCATAGTTCTTATGAAGTGAACTTAAATCTTAAAACATCTGATAGCATCTTGGTCGAATATGACCAACGATCCGATAATAATGACATGTAGGAAGGGGTTTGTTGTTAGTAACAGCAGTCACCTTTTCTTTTGCATTTGCAGTAACATTCTGTGGCAAAATTTTCTTTGCCTTTGTTAGGTCAACTTGCGTCTTGCTTGATTGACCATCCTTGATTACACTGCCTTTCACAAAGACGGTAGGAGCATTTACAAATCCCTCAATATAGCCAAGATCATGCTTAACATGCAAAAATTGAGCAATTTGCAAAATTCTTTCTAATTTCTTAGAAACATAATAGAACTTTGCAGTAACACCCTCAAAATTAGAAAGAGCTTTCTTTAGTGTAGAGATTTCAATCACGCTCTTTCAACAATGCATGACATGTACTGTGTTCTCTTTCAAGAGTCTTAAACATCAATTTGACAAAAAAGAACGTCATCTTTAAATTAAAATTATAATCATAAAAAGATTTCCATTGAGCAAACAATAGATAATAAGAAACCTGAAAATCCTTTGTAGAATCCTCACCATTAACATCATCACATATTTCATTGACATTTTCTTTACTTTTTTCCATGTCATATTTTATGGAATCAATTTCTGAAACACTAGTAGTATATGAAGAACTAACAATAGCTTTTGATTTTATCAATACATCAGGGAATGCAGGAGTAGAATCATTTGACTTTTTATCACTTTTTTCAGAGTGTTCAGCACTCCAAAAGCATTCAAGGACTTATTCTTCTTGTATGTTGGAAATTCAATCTTAATATGTCCAACTCCTCCATATATATGATGCTTAATGCCCTTGAGTTTGTTCATAGCATACGTTTTCTTATCGTCAGTAGAAGGCTTGTTGCTGTCATTAATCTTTTTGTAATTTGTTCCAGTAAAGTTTCTTTACAATTTTTGAAATATTTTAAGAACTTATTTTCCATTATTGTAACAGCCCAATATTTATTGACGTCATTAATGAGTTTATTTTTAGACTCGAATGCCAGTTCAGACTCATGTAGACGTCTCAAATAGGCTAGGACACGGCTAGCTGGGCATAAATGGTTATTATTTTTGTCTATTGGTTGAATATATTGCGGTATTTAACTTAAAGAATTCTCATATTACATTCCATGTATGAGTTACTTTGAAATATTATGTAAGATTATGTGACAGGTTAATGCCTTGTAAAGCATGTGGATACGGGCACCGGGTAGGTGTAATACGGGTACACTAAGTCGTATAACACAAACTTGAATAAAATGACTAGAATAAAGGTGAATAAGGCATAAAATAGATACTTAGACTTTACACTTAGTCATAATAATTAGGTACATCAAGAATTGGTGCTCCTCAAGATGCGTGCCAAAATGCGGGGCACTGGGTAATAGGTAATTGGGTACTAAGAGAAGTGTTAAGATCTTAAATAGCCTACATAGGTATAAAAGTGCCGAAGTTAAATTAATTGAATCAATTGATTACAAATGCATATAGTTGAATGGAATAATTAATGTCAAAGATTTGCCTCGAGATTCGTATAAGAAAATAATCCTAGGAGATTTTAGTTGGGAATTGGTGTCAACAAAATGGAGATTAGTGAAGTAGGCGTTAACAAGGACCATATAATCATCTTAGGATGTGAGAGTAATCATAGATGAATGGTTAGGATCATAAACAAGAGGTATAAAAGAACCCATATTAGAGTTCTTGACCATGCAAACACTTTAAAGAAAAATCATGATTTCTTGGGCAAGAGAGGGTTTAGTGGCAGAAATTTTGGGATCTAGGAGGATTTGAGCCAAATCGATGGTGAGTTCAAGCAAAAAACTTAAGCTAGCAAAGACATTTACAAGGTATAAATTTCATGACTTTCTTCAATTCCAGTTTCATGAAAATGCATGTTAAAAACACCTAATTCTATCAATTCAGATGGTCATTATAGTTGTCTTAGATTGATTGGGAGTAATCGAGGTCAAATAGGCTCACGATGAGCAAGAATTTCATGATTCGGATCGAGATTTGGTGTTTAGATTATGTTCATTCTCGTGCATATTGGGCTATTGGAAAAGATAACGAATAGTGTATGTACCCATATAGACATCTGTACTCACAGGGACGTTTGTACCCACAGGGACGTCTATACTCATAGGGACATCTGTACCCACAAGGATGTCTCTACTTAAAGGGACGTAGGGATGTCTCTACTCATAGGGACGCCTATACCCATAGGGACGTTTGTACTCACAGGTGCGTCTGTACTTAAAAAGGAATTTATACTCGCAAGCCTAATTACTCACAAGGGTCATCTATACCCACAAGCCTCTATGCTCACAAGGGGCGGTTGTACTTACAAGGGACTTCTGTGCCCACAAGGGATGTTTGAAACCTCAAGAATTGTAATAATAATTTTATTTCAATTATGCATATAAAAGAATATTTAAATATAGAAAAAATTATCGAATCGACATCAGGGACCTGGAATCGATAGGCAGGTGTTGGGAACAAGATTTGTGGTGTTTTCGTGGATTAAATAACATGTAAGTGGTGCATAAATCCCTTATTAAACACATCTCGAGTATTTAATTGTTTCAATTGTGCTATCTATTATTCCTTGCTGTTCATTTTTCATATTTTACCACTTTTTGATTTGGTATAACAATCAGTAGTCTTGCTCACCGCCAGGATTTTTTTAGATGTGGAATTATACGGGCTCTAGTACGCTAGCCCATTAGTACGCTGGCCCATAACACGTGTCACTCGCGTCCTTGGTGAATGGCAACTTGAGCTGCTGACCTCATTGATGCACGAGTTCAGAGGGTTTTGATACGGACTAATCCTCCTCTAGTAGTTCGGATTGATGAAGTATGGTCTAGTTTGCTACGCGTGACACAATTAATTGTTTTCTATTGGTGTTAGTTATGAATGCAATTATCTTATAGTTGCCTGTTCATTCCTACGTGTTTATTTAACATTATTCTTGACTTCTTTATTATTGAATGCTCGGTGGTTTTCTTTTGGGATCTTACTCACTGGACTCATCATCTGTTTTGTAGTGATGATTGAGTGCAAATCCTAGTACTGGTAAGGGCAAGGAGATCCTAGGCGGCTATTTATGATTGCTTACAGTGTAAGACTTACTAGTACGTGTTCAGTTCATTTTGATATTTTGTTTTACTTTTAGGGTTATGGGAGACTTGATAGACATTGTTCATGTATATATATTTATTTTTCATAGTATGTTGTTGCCTGTTATGCAATGTACTATATTTCGAGTTTTCCACAGTAGGACTAAAACTCTTTATGACTTGAAAGTTATTAAAAACTATGGTTATGATATGATAAGACTTCCACTGTAAATTACTAATTATCAACTTGCAGCTCTATAAACGACAAATGAAAGACTAACTAACTAAAGGAATAATTGATTTATATAGTCATTGATTAACGAGTTAGAATGGCCATTGAGGAGTGCTGACGTGGCAATGATGTCAGCAGGGCTGCGGGACCCACATAGTAACAAAGCACCCCGAGGTCTGGGCGTGGGGCTGCCACAATCATAACAACCTCTTCTCCCATTAAATCATCAAAAATAATAGTCTCGACATGATAAAAATTCTTAGAAGAACTGGGTTTTTTAAACATATTCATCTCATATGTTTGCAGAGACCTCATTAGTTCGTCAATAGACATTTTAGTAATATCAAGACATTTTTCGATTGCAATAATCTTGGAGTAAAATTGTTAAAGGAGAGCACGAAGAGCACGTTGTACTAACTTCTCATCAGTATACTTTTCTCCAAGTTGAAATACTTGATTATCAATGTCTCACAAACAACCATTAAAAGAGACAATATTTTCATCCTTTTTCATCTCAAAATAATTATGCATTGAACTCAATTGTTGTAACTTGAAAATTTTAAAAGAATTTGTACCTTCAAAGATTATCTTGAGAACGTACCATGCTTGTTTTGCAGTAGTGCATTTACCAATCAGTTTGAAGCATTCAACATCAACACCACATAAGATAGAGTTGATTGTCTTATGATTAGCAACTTTCTCCTTCTTTTTGGCATCTATCCACATAGATGTAAATTTTAGAATAACTTTTCCATCCGTATTCGGTTGCGTTGGAGCAGTGTTGTCTCTCTTGAGCAATTCTCCAGCAATTTCATCAATGGAATAGACAAAGTGAACCATCCGAACCTTCTAGTAAGTATAATTGGCTCCTTCTAGCAATAAAGGTCGATTTATCGATCAACCTTCACGTCCATCGCCAGTTAGTTTTCGTTACAACTCATCAATCGATCCCATAGCGATAAAATTCTCTAGAATTACACTCTTCCACGCTTGTAGAAGTAACAAAGTGATAAAGCTTTGATACCATTTTTAAGGATTTGGAAACCAGGGGAACCTAGGAGATTAATGAATCAGTGATGAACTAATAACTACATATCTAAATTAAACACATAATTAATATCGCAGTAAGACTTGAATGACTTCCTCTGCGTAGGCTCAGCCTAAACAATTAATTAATCAAATGATAATGTGTACAACTACTATAATAAGATCCTGTTATCATAATTCTCAAGTAAAAAACCGATGATCCACATAGTTGTCATCTTGAGTATTATAGACTCAGTTTATCTACTCTATCTTGGAATTCAGTCATAAATATAATACAACTCGGAAAAACTCATCAATCTCCGATTGCAAATCCTATTCGAATCATCCAATGTTCAACAACTAAGTCTTTTATTCCTTCAAGAATCTTGACTCATCATTTCCATAAAGTTCTTCATTCCTTTATGCACCCTTATCTCAATTTTTGTATTTGTAATCAATCTCGAAGTTCTCTGCTTGCAATATCCAACTTCTTCAGTATTGGAGACTAATACTGATAGTTGCTCTATTTTAGTACTCAACTCGTATTCAATTCATGTTTCGACTTCAGGTCTGTCTTTGTCTTCGAATTTTACTTCGATATTGTAATCTTTACTGGAATTTGCATTGTAGTCTTTCTCTGAGTTGTATCTACTCTCGAGCATCTTGCTTAATCAGGTTTCCATCTACCTAACTTAACTTTTGTTTTGAGAATATACTACCAACAAGGATAGACTGATCCAAACGCCAATAAGTTAGGGTCTAACAAGGGTCAATGATTTAGTTGTCCTAGCTGATTTTTATGTCTTAGACATGATAGAAGACCAATTCGTTAATAAAACCTCTCTTATTCTGGGACGCCCATTTCTAAAAATGACAAAAACTAAAATAGATAGTTTTAATGGAACTCTAATAATGGAAGTAGATGATGAAATGGTTACATTAACATCTATGACGTTATGAAGTATCCTTTAGATGTTTCTTTCGTATGAAATGTTGATATGTTAGACTCTTTAACAGACAAGTCTTTTAGAAACAATAAATCATGCATGCTTCGAATAGTGATAAAAGATTTAAATGATAACGAAGATATTGATGAAGAAACATGAGAGATAAGTAATGCCTTATAATAACATAATAAACTCGTTAAACTCTCTTACTATATGGATCTACCTATAACTCATTCAAACTTTTACCCTCTATAGTCAAAGCTATAGAATTAGATTTAAAGGTTTTGCCAGATCATTTAAAATATGTCTATTTAGAGAATAACAATGCTTTACCAATCATAATATCTAATAGATTTTCAAATCTAGAAGAAAAAAAATTAATAAATGTTCTCAAAGAATTCAAGATAACAATTGGATGGACAATAGCTGATATTAAGGGAATAAATCCAGCCACATGTATGCAAAAGATTAATCTTGAAACGTATACAAAACCTTCTAGACCAGCTCAACGTAGACTAAATCTACTAGTGATAGAAATAGTAAGGAATGAAATATTAAAATTATTAGATGCAGGAATGACATTTCCAATAGCATATATTAGTTAGGTTCGCCCAATGTAAGTGGATTCTAAAAAGACAGGGATTACAGTAATAACAAATGATCACGAAAAATTAGTACCAACTAGAGTCCAAAATGGTTGAAGGATGTGTATAGATTATAGGAAGCTAAATGTTGAAACTATAAAAGATCATTACACACTCCTATTTATAAATCAAATGTTAGAAACACTGGCTGGACGAACCTATTATTAGTGCTTAGAAGGATATAAAGGATTTCATCAAATTCCTTTCGCTCAAGAAGATCATGAAAAAACTACTTTTACTTGTCCCTTGGTACATTTACTTATAGATGTATGCCTTTTGGTCTATGTAACACACTTGCTACATTCCTAAGGTGTATGGTTAGCATTTTATTCTGATTACATAGAGCATTTTTCATGGATGATTTTACAATGTAAGGTAATTCTTTTGATGGATGCTTACTTCATTTAACTAAAGTACTTAAAAGATGCATAGAAAAGAATCTAGTGTTAAATTATGAGAAATGCCATTTTATGGTCAATCAAGGACTTATACCAGGACATATAGTGTCAAGAAAAGGAATAGAAGTAGTTCCCTCTAAAATACAAGTTAGACAGACATTACCGTACTCCACTACTATGAAGGAAGTAAGATCTTTTCTTGGTCATGCAGGATTTTACAGACATTTTATGAAAGACATTTCCAAATTAACATAACCTTAATGTAAACTTTTGCAAAAAGATGTTCATTTTGAATTCGCAAGTAAATGCAAGGGAGCTTTTAATTAGTTAGAAGAAGCCTTAATTACCACACCTGTAGTAAAATCACAAGATTGGTCACAACTTTTTGAAATAATGGGTAACGTAAGTAATTATGAAGTAGGAGCTGGTTTTGGTCAAAAAATAGGAAAGGATTCTCATTTCATATATTATGCCACTATAACTTAGGATCCTACCCAATTAAATTATAGCACTACAAAAAAAAGAACTTTTAGTAGTTGTGTTTGGATTAGATAAGTTTATACCACTTTATTAGGAACAAAAGTAATAGATTACTCAGATCATGTCACACTAAAATATTTGATGCCAAAGAAACATGCTTAAAGAAGGTTAATAAGATGGATCTTATTGTTAAAATAATTCGACCTTACTATAATAGATATAAAAAGTGCTAAAAACTTAGTAGTAGACTATTTAAGTAGATTAGAAAGTGGGGAACCCCCAATACCATCAAAAGATGAACTTCCATATGAATATTTATACAACATAGTTGCTAATAGTGCATGCAATGTTGATATACTCGATTATCTTACTACTAATAGGTTATCACTCTATATGACAAGAACCCAAAAAAATAAGATAAAAAATAATCTTACTAGTTGTAGATTATAGTAGTCATTTTCCATAAATCAAGGATTTGTTTTACAATTTTTGGAGCCCTAAGAGCATTAATTAGTGATAGAGGTTCATAGTTTTACAATAAAATAGTAGTTTCTTTACTGACCAGAAAATTCGACTCGTGCCACGTGTCATTTAGGGCCGTATGTGGGACCCACTCCTCGATATTCGGATCGCAATCGACGCGATGTTTTCGTATTTCGTAGTGCAAGGGTATCTTCGTTAATTTGTGGCGAAATTGAGGTATTTTTCGGGGTTTAATTTGAACGCAAACCAAGGATACTTTTGATGTGAAATCAAAGAAGATAAAAAAAGAAAATATATATATATATATAAAAAGAAAAAAAAAGAGGATAAGAAGAGAAAAAAAAAAGAAAGATCAGGAGAGATCGTGAGGAAGAGAAGGAAACAGAGGAGAGAGAGAGCGATGGCGGAGAGCGCCGGCGCGGAGGGATGGCGACGGCGGGGAGAAAGGCAGCTGCGGCACATCAGATCCGGCAAGATCGGCGGTGATCGCGCGAAGCAGCAGCAGGGCCGCGGCAGGCGGCGGCTGCGCGGTGGAGGCGGCGGCCACGAACTGGGCAGCTGCGCGGCGCGGAGGACGGCGGCTCGACGACGCCGGTGAGCAGCTGCGCCGGCGAGGCAGCGACGGCGCGGGAAAGGGTCGGATCGGCAGCGATGGCGCGCGACTGCGGCGACGCAACGCGGTGAGACAGCTTGAAGGCGGCTCTGGCGCGAATGGTTGGTCGGCGGTGGCTCCAGCAGCGGCGCCGGCGAGCGCCCGGCGGCGGCGGCCGGCGAGGCAGCGGCGGCGACGCGGTGAACGGTGACCGGTCGGATGTGCGGTTTCGATGAAATCGCGACGACGCGATGGAGGGACTTAGGAGTCGAGTGTCGGGTGCGCAAATCGAGACGCGAGTGAGTGCGTTTTGAGGTACGTAGATTCCATCGAAAGTCACCGAGGGTTTACTTTTCTATCATTGCTTGCCTATCGTGGTTGTTAGATGTTATTCCCTCTATTCCTTGTTATTGATTTCGTGACGCATTTGGGTTGGGGGTCGAGACTTTTGCTATTCGTGTTGTACTTATGGCACACTAGGCTGTACGCGGGTAATCAGGTGAAAGGAAGTGGGTGTTTCAACTGAAGGGATCCTGTGCGCCCCAGGTAGGCACTCAGTGGGCTCGAGGGCGGGCTGGGTGTAGGCTTGGGCCGTACCAGGTGGAAGGAAGTGGGGCACTCACTGAAAGGATCCTGGGAGTTTGTCGTACGGTTTAGTGTGACCGGGAGGAGTACACGGTTTGTTTCTCATGTTATTTATTAATGTGATGATCTTAGCACATTTCCTGTTTAGTTCGCATGATTAATTGACATGTTTATTGATATCATCTATATTTTTCATAAATGCTCGGTGTACTTTGTTGGAATCTTACTAACTGTACTCTCCATTTTACTTTTTGTGATGGACGAGTGCAGACTCGCTAGTAGGGGCAAGGAGGGTTTGGACGACTTTATCATTGTCGTCCGCGGTCAAAGACTTATTTAATTCTTTTGGGACTTGGGGGAGTTACTCTACTTCACAAATATAATTTCACACATAGAACATGTATTGCATATAATCCTCAAACTAGTGGACAAGCCGAAACTTCAAGTAGAGAAATCCAATCAATATTAGAAAAGATAGTATGTCCAACACGGAAAGATTGTAATCTTGATTTAGAATATGTATTATGAGCATATAGAACTGCATTTAAGACACCTATAGGTATGACACCTTATAAGTTAGTATTTGGAAAAGCATGTCATTTACCAGTAGAATTCGAACATAAAACATATTGGGCAATTAAAACCTGTAATATGAATTATGATAATGCAAGACAACAACGTAAGTTAAATATTCAAGAATTAGAAGAATTAAGAAATGATGCTTATGAAAGTGCTTTAATTTATAAAAATACAACTAAAGTATTTTATGACAATAAATTAAATATTATAACTTTTAAAATATGGCAAAAAGTGTTACTCTTTTGTTCATATCTTAAATTATTTTCCAAAAAGCTTCGTTTATGATGGATGTGACCTTTTTTAATTACAAATGTATTCCCTCATGATGTTGTTGAAATAAAAAGTATAAAAACATGAAGAATATTTAAAGTTAATGGTTATAGATTAAAACCTTACTATGAAACTTTTATTTCACAAGAAATGGAGATTGTTACTTTAGATCTAGCCAACAATCTATTAAATGATTTGAACAATGTGGAGGAGCACACTGTGACTAAAACTAATGAAAATTTAAAATATAGATGGTTAAGGCACCAAGACATAAGAAGAATAAGTAATAATAGAAGGTACAAAAATCGTCCTTAACCTATACATGTGTGATGAGGATAACCCAGACTATGAAGAGTACGATGAAAATAATGATTTTTTCAAAAATCTTAGAAAAGGATCCAAGACAAATCTCCCTTAACATACAAATCAATGAGATTTCTTTATATGGATCTAAACTTGATACGAGAACTGATATGAATATCATGTCTGCACATTGGTTTCTTTTGAAAAATATGCGGATTCATAGGAAGCCTCATATCAAGTATATAAACTAAGTGGTACATTTACGATCCCATTGGATATATCAAAGAATGTACCAATGCGAGTGGGAAGTTTACTTTCACCACAAATTTCTTAATCATGTCATCAACTAACCAAGATGATGTGCTATTATTGGAAAGACCCTTTCTATCACTTGCTGGAGTTATTATTGATGTACGTGATCGCCTAGTTACACTTAGAATGACTGATGATGAAATAATACTCCAAGATGGGATAGAACTTTGTGATGATGATGAAGGAGAGAAATTCTACGATGGTTATGAAGACGAAAACTATCATTATGAAAATGATGATGATGGATGTTTCTCTGATGATAAGGAAGATGATCTTAATGAAGAATCAATTGAAGTGAAGATTAAATCACTCACACTACACGAATATTGATTTTTCTATCACCCGAGCCATTGACAGTAAACAACAGCGCTCTACAGGAAGCAGTCAATGTTGTTTATTTATTTATTTTAACTTTAATTTTAGTATAAGTGTAACATTAGTATAGTATGTTTTTATTCTCTCTCCTTTTGACTCTCTTTGGGAAATATTTTTGGAATTTAAACTCTAAAGTACTTTTAAATTAAGGGAGTGATTGAGTTGTTATGTTTCTTTGGCCTTTATGCAAATTTACATTGTTTGCTTATTTATTTAATTAATAAAGTAATAAATTTATTAGTTAGTTACATATCCTAATTAAGTTTTTGAACTTCAGAGGTAATCTACCTTTATACTAACTATTATAAATGATATAATTATAATTCAAGATTGGAAAACAGTAATTTATTTCCAATGAATCTTTAGCGATTTTTATTTAACACCGTAAATCGCTAGGAAAATTAGTGAAAATTGAAATTCAAATCTAGGAATTCAGCACTGAATCGACCTTAAGAGCCAAATTGCTGGAAAAATCAATAAGGTACAAAGCCTAAATTCCACTGATTTTAGTAGCGAATCACTAAAAAAATCCACTTAAACCCTTATTTGATAAGACCGAATTCGAGTTTTTAAAACATAAACCCTAAATTGGTGTACACAACTCCATTCACACTATAAACCCTTACACCCCTTCGACTAGGAAATTAATTTTTTGTCTAGATTCAACTCTCTAAAGGACGGAAGGCAGTTCTACATTTCCATTGAGAGCTAAAAGAATAGGATTTTCTTGATCCTTATTTCCAGCTTTTATGCATACTAATAAACACATTTTGAGAAATCAGGGTATGCTAAAAGAGAATGAAAGAAGTTTGGCACGTGAACATTCCACCACGAAAAAGAGGTTTGTTAAACATTTGCAAGATCTGAGAAGGAGCATTGATATTCCATCGTTGAAGTTGCACTTTCCATCGAGAGTTTATAACCCCACTGATAGTTACATTTCATAAACCACTGCAGAGAGGGATGAAAAAGAAACTGATGATGCTAATGATGAATTTACTTCTAAACATCATAATTTGTAATTTTTCTAATGTTTACTTGAATGAGAAAAATATGAGTTTTGTTTTTGGTTGTTAATGAGAAATGCATTATATATTCCATTACAGTTATGCTCCTATTTATGAATTCCTTGCTTGTCTTTTTATAAGTTTTGAATGTAATTTATTTTATATAGTTCGTTTATGCTTCATGAGGTATTATTTTTTGTTGGAAACCCGATTTAGTTTTTCAACCTTGAGGACAAAGTTTGGAATGAGTTTAGGGGTATATTAGGTGAAGTTGAATCTAAAGAAGCGAAGTCTGGAAGACTCGAGAGGTAGAATATATTTATTCAATGTTCAAAGTTAACTGAGATTTTTCAAAATTTTGAAAATACAAGTAATATTTCTTCATTTTTCTTTATTTAGCTAGGAACATATGGTTTGAATACAATTTAGATTTAAATGAAGTGATATTTTTTTTACCCATGAAAATAGAAGATTTTATGATAGAAAGAAATTGTTACACCATATTTGACTTAATCTAAATTGTGTATGCATTAGAGGAGTTTAGGTGGATTGATTGCTTTGTGTTAGACATTATAATGGGAGAAAACTGAAATAAAAGTGCAAGATAAAGTAGAAAGATTTCTCCGAATCTTGTCATACGTAGAGTATTGATCAAGTATTTTATATTTATACATAATGAAAAGAACTTATGCCACAATTAAGGAAAGAAATAGGAAACTAGCCAATAAACCTTTACTTAGTTGAAAGAATACTTCCTTAACTCTAGTAAAAAAGAGAAAAGCTAACAAGAGTTTTTAAATGAAAAATACAGAGACCCACATAATCCAAATGAAACAAAGCAGGGAACCTAGTGGTGGAAAAAATGTAAGAAAGAATTCCTATAAAAATAATAATGATATCCAAAGAAAATGGAGCAAGGAACTGTAGGAATGAAAAAGAAAAGGAAAATATAGGAAAAAAGAAGAAAAAAAAAAGAAAAAAAAAAGATATAGAAAAATGGAAGAATGTTTATGAGAAAAAACACTTAAAATAAAAAAATTTAGCTTAAGTGCTTTTAGCTAAATTGAGTAAAGTATATTCTTTTTCCAACATTACAACTAATGAACATGATAATGATAATTATTGGTGATTAAAAATTCCTATCAACTTTGATTGTGGTGGTATTTTTTAATATTATTTGAATATGAGATTGATTTAGTGATTTTTGTATCTTGAGATTCTATATAAGTCATCGCAAGCTTGATGCTTTTCAGTGGAGATTTAGAAAACTTATATAGTGGTATGGTCTTGGTAATTGATTGAACTTTGAATTATAAGGTGTATTGCATAACGAGGGTTGAATTGTCAAATAAGGGATTGTTCTTTAAATCTTTCTAAAGTTTCATAATTTATATTTACATAAGAGTAATATGTTTCAATTAAATGATCACTTCTATTTAAGAATAAGAGTAAATAATTAAAAAATCAGAATGAAGAATGAAAAAGAGAATATAATTTAGAGTATTCCTTTGCTTAGGATAATAAAGTGGTGAGTTTAGGGTTATTTGATAAGTCAATAGTTGAGCAATGTTTTATAGTATATATTAGCTTGATTTTGGATGTAAAAGGCTATATTACACGGGGTTTCCTCTTGTTTTTGTGATTTTAGTTATATTAAGAATATGTGAAGAAATGAAAGAAAAAATGAAAAAGATAAAGAACTCTAACAAGTGGAGAAAGTGCACATCGAATCAAGAATTAACAGGATGCACTACCAACGAATCAGCTTTGATATAGGAATGGCCAGCTAAATCAGTGAAGGATAGAGACAGATTTTCATTGATTTGTCCAACGAATCAGGCTCGATAGAGGATTCGGTGGTGATTCGATGGAGTTGATTTCGAGAATTTTAGATTACAACAAGGAATTTCAGTTCGATTGGGATATTTATTTATTATTTAGAATATAATATATATGAACCATTAACATTAAAAATAAAGAACTTCCAATGATCTTTGAAGCTTTTAATTAATTTTATTTTTAGACAATTATCAACTTTTTCATTGCTTTTGGAGACGATTTGAAGATTCAAAGTATTCATTAAGGAGTATTTATTAATGTCTTTTGTTTAATTTATTGCAATGTTTATTATGAATATGAGTGAGTAGTTTTAATCTAAACAAATTCTGAACATGAACTTGATACGTTTTTAATATATTCATAATGAAGAATTATTTATATTGAATGTTTTAAACTTAATCGTATTCGTCAATTCACTAATTTAATATATTCTTATTTGCGGATTACAATCATGAAGCTTTGTATTATATGTATAGTGGACAGTGTGTATTATGATATTTAGGTTTTATATCTTATTTAAAGCAGTAACTAGGATTATTTAATAGGTCTATTACTATTAAATGTCCTAGGGGAATTGAGTTCTAAGTTTGATGTTGAAGTGGCTTCTCTAAAGGTATTTGGCTTAGTAGTTTGATGCTTTCACGGAATGTGATGTTGTTTTATTGTCTAATTAATTTTTTTGAGCTTTCAAATGATTAATTTAATAAAATTAAGATATGACTTTTCCATTGATATAAGGAAACGGGTGGCTTGATAAAGGCTATCAACTTACTTATAATTTAAGTTTAATGATGTGAAAATACTTTATAATATAATGAAAGTATGATTATGACTATGATTTGAGTAATATGTTTGGACATAAAATTGTTTAGGGTATTTGTTTAGGTGTTTGTTTTATATTGAATTGAATTTATTTGATTTGAATTTAGTTTTAGTGAATTTGATTTATGTTAGTTAAGTTAGTTAAATTAATTTAATTCATTGATATAGTTTGATTAGGTAATTTTGATTCTCGTTTTAACTAAAATAATTAAATTAAAGTAAGATAAATAAAACCATTGGAAAAACCTTTTTCTTAATAAATTTGAAAAATCCATGTGGAGACGATCTCACTTATCACTACTACAAATAATAAGGTTATACGGGAAACTTATCATACACGCTCGACACATGTCAATAATTGTAAATATGTTGTTGGTTATAGCATATATTTCGGTGATTCTCTTATTTCATGATTGTCTAAGAAACAATCCGTTGTCGCACGATTAAGCATAGAATCTGAGTATAGAGCACTTGCACACCACTGCTAAAATTGTTTCGTTACAATCATTATTGTCAGAGCACCAATTCATTTTACCATCGCAATGCGTGATCTTGTGTGACAATATGGAAATTGAACTTTAGCGGCCAATCCAGTTTATCATTCTCTCACAAAAGCACATTGAAATTTATGTACATTTCATTAGAGATAAAATCTTACATGGCCTACTTTAGGTACGGTATATTCCTACACAAGACCAAGTTGCAGTGTGACGGCCCCAGTCCCTGCAAACTGGGCCCCGCCCAGCCTAGACTTATGTGGACCCCCCATCTACACTCATGCCATGACGTTAAGATAAATCGTACCTGCTGTAGGGTCTCGCGTCGGCTCTGAATCAGGATCTGCATTAACATGGGCTCTCTCATTCATGAGCGGCTGAGTATTGTCCTGCTGCATACTCGCAAGCTGCGGACAATAAACTACAATATGTCACGAATGTGTATAGCATATATTTTTCCCTTGCAACCTAATGCCACCGCTCTGGGTGAAACGTGTTGAGTGTGTATAGTAATTTTCCATTTATATTGTACTTCAAATATTTTCTTAGTAATGATAAGTGGGAATCGTCTCCACATGGATTTTACAAATTCCTTAAGAATAGAAGTTTTATTATTTTTTTCATTTTTAATTTAATAAAAACAGAATTTAAACGAACTAAACTTACTAAAATAACACGAATCAAAGTAACTAAATTAAAAAACAATTCAACTCAATAAAACTCAATATAAATAAATATCTAAACAATCCTCCTAAGCAATGAAATATAGAACCATTTTGCATTCCAAACATGTTAATCAAATCATATAGTCATAAATATACTTTATAAAGCATCATAGGTCATTAAACTCTAATCATAAAAAAGTAAACAGCCTTTAGCCAACCATTGTTCTTCTTATACCAGTTGAAAAGCCATTTCTAATTTTATTGAGTTAATCCCTTTATTTACACAAAGACATTAACTTCACGCAATAAAATCGCTTTATGTTTTATGAAAACTTTCAACTACTAAATCTAATATCTTCTGAAAGCCACTTCAATATTAGACTTAGATCTTAAATTCACCCAAGACATTTAAACGGTGATTGCATTTCAAACAATCCTAGTTACTACTCTAATTAATTAATGAATTAAAACATCACACACATATTGACCACTATGCATATAATACTCAAATCCATGATTAAAATTAATAGATAATAATCTATCATGACTAAATTACAAAATAGATCTATTTCATGTTCGGAGTTTTGTTTAGACTATCAAACTACTAACTCATGATGATAAATAACAAAATAAATCCGAAATTAAAAAACATAATTAAAATTACCTTGATAGAAACTTGAATCTTCTCCAAAAATCAAAACAATAAAGAATGGCCTCCCCAACTTTAACGGAAATAATAAAATTAACAAAAGCCCTTAATTTCTTAATCTATGGTTTTTATTTATATTATATCGGGTAATACATATCCTAAACCGACTAAGATTCCATGTTGTAATCCGAAATCCTCGAATTCATACTCAACAATCTTAACGAGTCACTGTAATGGAATCACTAGAAAAATTGAGATTTTGAAACTCTCTGGTCATTTCTTGTGTCGACCAATTTAGCCAGCGATTTAAGTATCCTGTGCATCGCGGGAAATTGATACATCAAAATCCTAGTTCTTTTTTGCTTCGTTGATGTTGATTCTTCATGCAATATTTTCACTCGGTCTGTTCCTTCATTTTCTTCCATTTTTTCTTCATTTTTTATACTCTCCATTTATTACCTGGAATAACAAAAACAAAAGAAAACCCCATGTAAGATGGTCTCTTACATTTAAAATCATCCTATATGAATTATAAAACATCTCTAATTATCGACTTTTCAAATACCCCCAAACTCAGCACTTTGTCGTCCCGAGCAAAGGAATATTGACAATCATATTCTCTTTTCTTCCCTTATTTTGATTTCTTAATCATATTGTGGCATCCCATATCACGATTAGGGAGATACTCAGCCAAAAACCTTAACTAGACAAACTTAAATAGAGCTAGCAGTCTCTCCTTCTATGTTTGATAAACTCAACCTGTATATCAATATTGAATTAAGAATTCAAAATATACGAAGTGAAAAATCAAAACTTTTTTGATAATTAAAACGATATACATAAATACAGAGTTTATCGAAACCCAAAACTTGATTATAAAACCTCATAACCCTGTTCATTTACAGCAAAGTAACTCAAATAGTGTATATATAAAGGCTCATTACATCAAAGAGAAGATAGTAATACTCTTAAATCTTTATTTTCCCTTCGCTGAATCGCTAGGCTGAGAACCTAAAATGTTAAATTTAGAATGAGCGTTCGCACTTGCTAAGTAAGTGAGGATTTACAAAGCCATCAACATTTCATATTATAATCAAAAGTAATATGCAATTACAATATGCACCAAAGATTAATAACAGGATTATGGAAAGCATATAATCTAATAAATAATGGATGCAAGTCAAACTATCAATGACTATTACACTATGATTCCCATTTCACCAAATCTAGGGTCGATCACCACTGACATCATTAATGCGATTAGTAGAAAAACACATTAGCCAGTGTGCTATCTAGCCAATCTATTAATGTTCAATGGTTCTATCCTAAACCCTCTACTGAATATGTAACCCACGCAACCAATTAATTTAGTACGATTTACCATATAGGTCAGCAATTAAACCCATATCATATATAACATATTCTAAATTTCAGGATATACTCTCACCGATCACATTAAACATCGTTTTCCGTTTCATAAACACATCACAATGTACATAGTCCCTTATTCAGTCTATAAACTATATGAACTACATGTACTAACATATCCAGGCAACATTGATAAATAAAAGACCTCAGGAAATTCTAAGCAAAAAACACACAGTTGTTGTTTTCAAATGTGGGTTGTCGCACTTGGTGGGGTATGCTCCACGAATTGAGTTCATCCCAACTTATGAATAGAATGCGCTCTTCTAAGATAAGGACCGCGCTCCACCCTCCACTGTCTCGATAGTGAATAGTGTTGTAGCCATTATTCTATTACCAAATCACCAAAACAACACTAAACACTTCTCCAATACATAAGGGAGGACCTCTAGTGAGGTTTAAACCCATTTCCAACGATCAACAACAATTATAATAGAGAAATCATCATGTACATTGAATTCAACTTTCAAAAAATTAAAACCCAATTGACCTCAGTGATGATCTCTGATTTTAGTGGTTTGATATGTTCCATTTCACTGGGAAATCTCTCTAGATCATCTCTTTCAATTTTCCAAATCGTCAGCTGCTTGATCTCTCGTTCTCTCTATCTATCAATGGAACACTTAGGATAAGTTTGAAGATTTTGATTTATATATATGTTTTCCTCGACATACATGTTGCGCTATCTCGATGCTAATCAAGTGAATGACGTGTTAAAGTGACACACTCTAAAGTGATATAAATCTTAACAACATCACCACTTAAGCTCATCTGGAGGCGATCCAACGATCCATATAATTCAAACCAAACTTATAGTTTAATAATAGATATTTAAATATCAATTATATATAAATATAGAAACTTCATGTATTTTCTCGCCAATGAATTCACCAAACATTTCACCAAACATGCCTCCAAGTATTTTCGGATGTGCACATTCATTTCACGACGTCGCACTTGGTGTACCATCAATTTAGTATTAAATTATTTATTTTTCGATTATAGGCTTGTATATAAACTTATTTTTATACTACAACCTAAAAATCAACAAAAACATACCATAAATACAAATCATCACACAAACCTACGCACACGCTAATGGAGGTATGCTAGACTTAACCACGAGCCTAACTCGGGTTAATTATGATTTGAGTTAACACTAATAACTAGGATAATGTAACGAGTCGTAACAGTCTCCCCGATACAAAGTAGTTTCATCCTCAAGATTAAAGTAAATTTAAAAATTCCTATAGTTTCAAAGAGAAACGAAAATAGCTCCCTAATATTATATTCCCGCTCCTAGGTTAATTCCTCATCTCAGTAAAATTGCCATTTCACCTTAACCAAATTAATCTTTTTGGTTCTCAGCCTCTAAATCTTACGATAAAGAATCTAAATCAACTGCCATTGTAAGATAAGTCTTCTTGAAGATTAAACTCATTCCAATAAATCCTTAGAGTGAACTGAATCTCTATTTTGCAAAGCATAGACACGTGGAAGATATTATGAACTCCAGCTAGCTAAAGAGGTAACTCTAACCTGTAAGCAATAGGACTAACTTTTTCTTATACTCTAAACGGCCCAATATACCTTGGAGCCAGCTTACCCTGTAATCCAATTCTATACAGTCCATTTATAGGTGAGACTTTCAACAAAATGAAATCGTCCTTTGAAAACTCCAAAAGCCTATGATGTTTATCGGCGTATCTCTTTTGTCTTAGATATGTCGTAGTTAAAAGCTGACGAATCTGCTGAATTCTCTCTGTGTAGTCCTGAATCAACTCTGGCCCCAACAAAACTATATCTCTAGCCTTTGCCCAACACGTAGGTGAACGGCAAGGCCAACAATACAAAGCTTCAAAAGGAGCCATTCCAATGATAGCCTGATAGCTATTATTATAAGAGAACTCACACAAAGGAATGTGTTTCTCTCAGTTACGAAACTTCAAGACATAAGCTCGAAGCATATCCTTTAGCACTAAAATCAACCGCTTAGTATGTTTGTTAGTCTGCGGATGGTATGCTATATTGAGGTAAAGAAAAGTTCCCAGCTGTCTCTGCAATTTACTCCACAATCTAGACGTGAATCTCAAATTTCAATCTGAAGTAATCGACACTAAGACTCCTTGAAATCTTAAAACCTTACGTATCTACACCTCACATAATCGGTCAAAAGGATCTTGCATGGAAAATGGCAAGAAATGCACAAAATTTGTCAACCTACCAACTACAACCCATACTACATCGTGCTTACGCTGACTCAGAGATAGACTGGAAACAAAACCCATCGATATATGTTCCCATTTCCACTTAGGAATCGGTAGCGAATGCAATAACCCTCAAGGTTTTCTATGCTCAGCCTTAACTTGCTGAAATATCTCTCATCTTTTTATAAACTCAGCAATATCAGTCTTCATCCCAAGCCACCAATAAATGCGCCTCATATCACGATACATCTTAGTGTTGACTGCATGAATAGAGTAAAGAGATATATGAGATTCACATAGCTACTCCTGCCTCAACTGATCCTGAGCTGGAATCTACAATCTATCCTCGAACCGTAATGCACTATCACCAAAAACTGACCAATCAGGATGATCCACACTGGCAGCCAACCTTTAACGCGCTTCATAATCCTAATCAGCTTTCTGATAAGCAATCATGCGATAAATCAACTCTAGTTCAACGTGAATCTGAGCATAGAAGAACAGATCAGTAGCTATAACTCGCTCTCTCAGTTGATGATGTGTCAGTTGGACTTTCTCGAATCATCATCACAAATGCTTCCTCAAGAATTTTAAACTAAGAAGCTCTGGTAGTAGCTACATTCTCTCTGCCTGTTCTTCTCCTACTCAAGACATCAACAACCACATTTGCTTTGCCTGGATGATACTCCAGATTGAAATCATAATCCTTGAGGAACATAGGCCATCTACGATGCCTCATATATCTTTGGGATATTTCAAAATCTTATGATGCTTGTCAACACAATTTTTCCAGACATATGAGTTTTAATTGCATACTACATAACATTCTTCTATGTAGTTTTAAATTACTCATGCTCTAATTAACTTGTATCTTTACTTATCATCTCACACAAATTAACAAAAAAGCTAAGCACACAAACTTCTAAGGTAAACACCCCATAATTTATAGCATGTTAATATCAATACTAGAGAGCTCACATAGAAAAATATACTTCTTCAAGTAATTCCCACATTCCAAATCACAAGATTGGAAATTATATTCTCTGGAACTATGATTAGCTGTAGATATATTGTATTAAGATTGAGAAAGGTCCGTCCAAGCTACTATACATTTCTTCCCCATTGGGAAGCAAATTTTTTGTTCCTCACCAAAATAATAATCTTGGTTCTCCATAAACTCTCAATTTTTTCTACACACATATCTCTCTCTTAATCTTCCACAAGAATTAAACCATGATACTGGCAAAAAATTTGCAGACTCTATCAGTCTTACAATTACAACATCAACAATCTTCAGTTGTCATTACAATTTAAAGAGGTTAATCCATCATAAAATTCTAAGCATGAATTCTCATTCATATAGGGAAAGAATAATATAAACCTTCAGGTTAATATCACTTAGCTTCCATTTGCTGATATATCTCATATTTACTTATAAAATTGACATCGACAACTTCCATTCCAGGTCACCAATAACTCATTCTTATCATAACAATTTTGGATTTCGCCTAAATGAATATTTTAAAGAAATCCATGAGATTCTCATAATATTCTTGCCTCACTTTTTTATTCAAGTTTCAAGAACTTTATTTACATGCTCAATATTCTGATATGAGATTATCTATACAAAATATCACAACTAGTAGTCAAACCTTAACCTCCTAGATAATCTCAATCAATTTCTCCAATAATTTGCCACTTAATCAATCATCATTAGCTCAACTCCAATCTATGCTTCAAAAAATAAACTTGTATTTACCAATCTAGACAACTCAGCTGATGAAGTGACTCCGCAGGACTTCAATTGATCGCCATTATACATTTCACTCAAGAGATATTACTGAGAAGCTCTTATTGTAGCTACATCCCCCATCTTTTTCCTATTCAAGGCAATGCTAACACACTCACCTTTAATGAGTGATGTTTCGGAGTGAATTCCTAACATTTAAGAAATCTAGGTTATCTATCTCACCTGCCATTTCTATCACCTTGACAATTACATTCTTCAAATTTCCATAGTTTGAAACTCACTACCTTAACCTTACACTAATCCACTGGTTTTTATGCTTCCAAATTGTCATTTAATGATTCTTTTAAGATTCTCGAATCTTAAGAATGATTAAAAGACTCTCAATAAACTTTTCCTCTTGAATACATTTGTATTTCAAACTCACATTGTTTAAATACCTTATCATCCTCTTGTTTTACAAGTGATGCCCTTGCATATTTGGTACAACTACCAAAATAGCTATCTCGAGATTAGTAATCCCCAATAGTTCTTCTCAAATGTCTTGAACTATATATATAAATAGAAGTATAAGTTACAATTTTGCTTTATTGTGACAACACACGTACTTACCTGAATAAGAAGTCTTAGGATGAATCTCTAACTTCTTCCACAATTCAAATGCAATCAAGCAAATATTGTAGTCAAACTACACTTCATCTTTCCTCCGAGGCATCATTTTATTTGTTTTTAACTTACACCAATCTCATACTTGAGTTGACTGAATAAATAACACAATGATACTAGAGATCATTGGATAAATCATTTGTATTATTAATTATTTCAAGATTATTTTTACTCCTTTGCCTTTGTGTTGAAAATAGGGCAATCTCATATTGTCTTAATCCACTAAAATTCGTGGATTTATAGTTAATATTCAACACTCATACAAGTAATTAACCTTTGAAACTTAATGCTTACACTTGCAAAATCTATCATAGACCAATTTACCGTCATGAATTGTAACTCTTTACGGTAACACGATAACAACTTAACTAAGATAGGGTTTCAAAATTGGACATCCTTCATTCACGAACATAGCATGAGGTTTAGTAAGTTCTAATGGTTCCCACCATTCACATAAAATGATACAGAAATAGCCTAAGATTATCTTTATATGTATATATATCCTTAACTCTGATCATACCACGGTTACAACCAGATCTCAACTAACTCTTGAGAAAAACTTATTTCACTTTATTATCGAAATGGGTTGTCAATAATGCAATGAATATTCATTCGCACTACCGTACATTATTCTTTGAATTCTTTAACTTGTCAAATTCATTGATAATTCATTCTCCCCAACTTAGACTATATCAATCTAAAACATTAGACTAGGATATCTTACCAACTCACTGCTTTGTTTTGGATTGAGTTATCTTCTAGTTTCATCAATTTTGAATTCTCAATTTCACATTTCATTATCCAACAAATTACTTGTCATTCCAATATGGATTAACACCATATCTGAAATTTCTACTTCATATCAACTTATGAAGTATAAATACATTAATGGTTTTCTAACCTCGATTTGGCACTTATTATTAACCACTAATTTATTTATTGAATAACTTTCATTATTTCTCAACTAGTCTTAATATCAGTATTAAATCACATCTCAAAGTGGTCTACCATCATTGATTTCCACTTAAAGTCATTCACTATTCTATTACTTCATAAACTTGATTCTCCTAATACACGTTTCAAGGCCCAGATCCAATGAATATTTCTTCACTAACTATTATTTATCTAATAATATCAGCGAGAACAAAAACCATTGAAAATAGTTAATAGGAGAAGAGTTTGTTTTCATCTTTGCAAGTTTTTCTTATGACTTTCCTTTTCAATCACCTCGAGCTTAAGATTCTCTTAAACTCTTACCTTCAAAACTTTCTTATATGGTGAGAAATCAATGGACTTAAACCATCTTATTATCATTTAGGAAAGACATAACTCATATATCTACCGCGTAGATATAATAAAACATAAAAAATAACATACCTCGGTCTTTTATCTTTTGGCTAGCCCCCAAAAATCACGATAAAACTATTTATCATGTTTTAGGCTTCTTCGCAACTTGAGACAACTCTCAAAGTTAGTAAACTTAGGTTATGGCACCAAGGTATATCAGAACAAATAACCGTAAACTTTGATATCAAACTGTATCTTAGTTATCACTTGTTTCCATGTGATAAAGTTATACTCTAAAGTAGGCTCTGATACCAAGTTGTGGCATCCCTTATCCCGATTAGAGCAATACTCGGCTTGAAACCCTAATTAAGCCCCGGTAACCCAACCAAACTTAAATAGAGCTAGCAACCTCTCCTTCCGTACCTGATAAACTCAACTTGTATATCGATATCAAATTAAGAATTCAAAATATACACAACATAACATTTAAACTTTTTTGATAATTAAAATAATATACATAAATCAAAGTTTATCCAAACCCAAAACTCATTTATAAAACCTCCTAACCTTGTTAATTTACAACAAAGTAACTCAAACAGTGTATTTATATATAGGTAGGCACATTACATCATAGAAAAGATAGTAAGACTCCTAAATCTTCTCTTTTCCCTTCGCTGAAGCGTTAGGCTGAGAACCCGAAATGTTAAAATTAAGATGAGCTCTCCAGCTTCCTCAGTAAGCAAGGATTCATAAAACCATCAACATTACATATAATAATCAAGAGTAATATGCAATAACAATATGCACCAAAGATAACTAACACGATTATGGAAAGAGTATAATAAATGACAATTACACTTTGATTCTCATTTCATTTGTAAATCTAAGGTCGATTACCCACTGACACTATTAATGCGATTGCTAGACTAACAAATTGGCTGATGTGTTGTCCAAGCACATTGGCACTATTAATGCTATTGCCAATAACAATATGCACCAATCCATTAATATTACCAGTTATATCCCAAACCCTCTAGTGAATGTGTAGTCCAAGCAATTTATTCAGCTGAGTATGATTTATCGTATAGAATGGGAATTAAACATATATCCTATATAGCATATTCTCAATTTCAGGATTTACTCTCGCCGATCACATTAAACACCATTTTTCATTTAATAAACACATCAAATTGTACATAGTCCCCCATTCAGTCCATAAAAATGTATAAACTACATATACTAATATATCCAAGCAACATTGATAAATAAGCGAATACATACTTACCTCGATTTAGGTTTTTGTTTCAAAATTCCCTAACTTTTTGGGTCACTCAAGCTTTCTCGGTGTTCCTAAACCTATCACAAATCATTTGTGGTTAATATAGGCCTAACACCCTATATTTAGAACCACTAAGTCAATCCCTAAGACCTCAAACACATCACAGTTGTAATTTTTTAAGGTGGGAGCACACTGCCTCACTTCATGGGGCGTGCTCCACCAACTAAGTTCATCACAACTTATAAAGGGAGCGTGCTCCTCTAAGATAGGTAGCACGCTCCACCTTGCATTTTCTCGATAGTAAACAGGGTAGCAACTACTATTCTATTACTAAATCTCCAAAAAAACATTAAACATTCCACCAACACATAATGGAGGACCTCTTGTGACGTATAAACCCAATTCCAATGATCAACAACAACTATAACAGAAAAGTCATCATGTACAATTGAATTCAACTTTCAAAAAATTGAAACCCAACTTACCTCAGTGATGTTCTCTAATTTAAGTGGTTTGATCTCGTCCAATCTATTGGAAAATCTCTCCAGATCATCTCCTACAACAATCCAAACCCTCAGCTGCTTGATCTCTTTTTCTCTTTATCGATCAGTGGACTAGTGAGGATAAGTTTGAAAGTTTTGATTTATATATATGGATTTCCTTGAGATACGTATTACAATATCTCAAGGCTGGTCAAGTGAATGTTGTGTTAAAGTGATACACTCTAAAGTGAGACAAAATCTAAACACCATCACCATTTTCGCTCATCTCAAGGCAATCCAACAATCCATATAATTCAAACCAATATTATAGTTTTAATTATATATATCAATTATATATAAATATACATTCTACGCGTATTTTCTCATCAATAAATTCATCAAACCGCCTACAAGTATTTTTGAGTGTGCACATTCATTTCATGACCCCCTTATTGCACTTCGTGTACCGAGAATTTAGTATTTAATTATTTACTTTCCTATTATAGGCTTGTCTATAAACTTCCTTTTTATACTACAATTTATAAATTCACCAAAACATACAATAAAAATATAAATCATCACATAAACCCACGCATATGCTAATCGAGGTACGCTGGACTTAACTACGAGCCTTATTCGAGTTAACTATGATTCAACTTAACACTAATCATCAGCTTAAGGTAACGGGTCGTTACACATATAATCTATTTCTTAAACAAAAATTATCTATAAAATTAAATACATATTGCCTTTATAAACATAAGAATCACAATAGAATAGAAAGAACTAAAGAACAACCCCTTTATTTGACATCTAAACCTCCAAATTGTGCAATACACCTTAGGATTCAAAGTTAAACAAATCACCAAGGTCAAGGCACTACATAGGTTTTCTCAATCTCCACTAACAAGCATTAAGCTTACGATAACTATTATAGAATCTCAAGATACAAAAATCTCTAAATCAATCTCATTTTCAAATAATACTTAAAATATCACCACAATCAAAGTCGATTGGAACTTTTATTCACCAATAATCATCATTTCATATTCATTTGTTTAAATGTTGGAACAAGAAATACTTCACTCAACTTTGCTTTAAGCACTCGAGCTAAATCTTTTATTTAGAGAGTTTTTCATAAACATCTTTTTATTTTCTTTCTATCACTCTTTCTTTCTTCATATGAATATATTCAATTTCTTTTTTCATATTGTATTCCTATGGTTCTTTGCTTATTTTCCTTTGGAACCCGTTATTCTTATTACAGAAATTATTCCTCTTATTTTCCTCACCTCTAGACTCCCTGCTCCATTTCCATTGGAATATGTGGGTCTCTCTATTTTAAAAAAAAAAACCTGTAGTTAGCTCTGTTCACTTTTACTATGGCCAATAAAGTACTCTTTCCAACTAAGAAAAGGTTATTGGCTGATTCCTATTTTTCTCCTCAATTGTGGCATAAGATATTTCAATACTCACACATACACACATATAAACTTGATCAATAATCATTATTTAACAAGATTCTTAGAAATATGTTTTGTTTATCAGGCACTTTTTTTTATCCTCTACCAATTATAATGTATAACACAAAGTAATTAATTCCCTCTAAACTCCTCTAGTGTATACACAACCTAGGTAAAGTCAAATAGGGTGAAAAAATTCTTTTCCATTATAAATTTTCTTTTTTCACACGTAATAATGATATATCACTTCTATTTAAATCCAAATGATATTCAATTCACATTTCTAAAATAAAATAAATGAAAATGAAGAAATATTACTTGAATTGGTGGAAAATTTTCAAAAATTTTTTGTCAAATGAATTCTACCTCTCAAGTCTTCCATACTTGGTTTCTTTATAGTTCACTTTACCTACAATAACCCCAACTCATTCCAAACCTTTTCCTCAAGGTTTAAAAACTATGTTGGGTTTTCTAAAAAAATGGAATATGAAATACAAATTACTTTTCAAAATCTAAACAATAAACATCATATAAAAGAAATACAAAAAGGAGTAAAGCATTCATTTCTCATTGAGATTAAAACAGAGTTCACATTTCACACATAAAAGCAAATACTTCAAAATTTCAAAGTACTATGTGCAGAAGTAAATTCATCGTCGCCCTTTATAACTTCATTGTCATCTTTTGGTGCAATAGGTTGGAAGTATATTTAATAGCATGGTTTCAAAATCTTAATGGTAAACTCGACTGCATCAAAGGAAAATCAATGTTCCTCCTATGATCTTGTAAACGTCCCATCGTCCTCTCTGATATGGAATGGTGGCGCGCCAGTGTTCTTTCGTTCTCGTCTAACATCTCGCCATTCCTCAAAATTTTCTTCTTATTGCTTCGAAAAGCTAAAAATAAGGATTTGAAAAATCCTTTGCTTTTAGTCATTGCTTGAGATGAAGAACTGCCCTCAGCCACTAGAACATATTCTTGAATAATCAGATTCACTATTCGTCTCACTTTTTCTTATGTACTTGCGTATAGTCTCTGCCTATTAGTCTAGTTTTCAATAATGTACCTCCTTATCACATTGGTCCCCCTATCTTCTTCCAAGTCGTTATATACATTCACTACTTTCATATTCTTAAATGCGGCATTTATGATAGTCCTAAGAGGTAGCATATCAAATTGCATCTCATGAAAACCAACCTTGGCCCTCATACATAGCTGAGTGATTAAAATTGGGAATGGTAGGCCATCGTGTTTTCTAGATGTCATTGCTCATCTCATTGCATCGTGAATCATGTGTCTAACGTCGATATACCCAGTCTTTACAATAATGTGGTATAGCATAGCGACTCTATGGCTACTCACTTCAAAATGTTGCTAAGCAGGGTATAGGCAGGCGTCTATGATGTAGCTCCAACACTTGGTGGTTCTTCTAAAATTGGTGATTTCAATGAACCTTGATTTACTTTTGTTACTAAGAGCAAATCCCCGTCTGGGAATTACATCTATGGCTTTTTGAATTATTGTGTTTGGGTAACCCTCCTTCAGTTGGTAATGTCAGCTGGGATAGTCGATATTGTGTTATCTACCTCTAAGCTCCGGAAGTTCATAATGTCTATTTGGTGCCATTGGTGAAATATCAATCTTCTTTCTGTAAACTATCACTTCGTTATGATTTTCACTCACATATCCTTTGGCATGGAATTTGTGAACTAATTCTGAACATCCTCTCTTTAACCTTCCTTCATAATTCTTAAGAAGGTGTTCCCACTCTTTTTCCCGTATGATGGTTACAATTTTATCTTCATAATAATTCACATTTTAAATTGGAAGTCTTATTTTAGTATGATAACTCTTTTCATATGTCGAATGTATATATTATGTGCTTTGGGCCTGACAAGTCTCATGGGGTCATAGGGGACTTGTTTATCCAAGTCTAGGTAGTCAGAATCCTTATCAGAGCTAGGTGGGGTGGGTGTTCTCAAATCAGCCCTTTCGGGTTCTAAATTTCTAATAGTAACACCCATAGGTTGAATGGACATTTCTTAACTCGGATGGTCTTTCTTGGGTTTTTCTACCATAACCTCTCTTTCTTTCTCTTATGCACTACTCCTACCTCTTCCTATACCTCGTCTTACCGTAGTGATCAAATTACTATTCTAAATCGGTAAACCAAAATCTTGTATTTGATACAAAAATGGACTTAAGGTGTGAAAGTTATTTAAAAATCAAATTGTTGTTGAAAGATTCTAAGAGATTAGGGATGAAGAGTAGGTTTTTGACAAAACTTATTTGAAAATTTTGAGAGTCAAAATAAGAGAATCAAACCTATCGAATGCTCTTTCGAAAACTCATGAATCACACCTTTTGTTTTGTGGAAAATTCAATCTCGAATATATTTTTCTTTTCAAATACTCCTCCAAAACTCATTCTTCAAATTTTTCAAATCATGGAATTCGTAAACCATCGCTTATACTATTTTAGTACCCAATCCAAAATAATTTGTTTGATGTATCGAAATGGAGTTCTACTACGAATATCAAAATTAATTGAAGAATTTTCATGAATTCAACAAAAATCAAAATTTCATCAAAATAGAGTGCTAAGTTTGTGATGTTTACTTTTTTGAGAGTGAGTCTCTCAAGATATGCGCTATCGAACTACTTTCACCCTGTATTCCAAGCTTCAAATATGAATTCCCTAAACCTTAGCTTGGTTCTACTTTCACAATTTTTGATGTTTTAGGTATTGAATAAAGATAAGTGGAGGTGAGAGTCACTTATATAGACTTAGATTGAGCTTAGGAGGGTTAGATCTTGGCAAGTAGTTGGACTTATCATGAAGGGGTGCAATGATTTGATGGTGTGAATGGGGTTTTGTGTTTGGCAATTTGGGATTTTGGTTTTAAAAACTAAAAATTGTACCCAACGATTCCTGTGTAAGTGGAATCGCTGGGATTCGATGCATGAAACGAAAATAATTAAATTACTATAGTTTGACGACCTATCGAATTTAATAGCGATTCATGTGTTAGTTGAATCGCTAGGAATCACAAGACTTTAATTTTCACACTGATGTTCCTGTGTTCTGCTGCAGATTTTGCCAGCGATTCCAATTCCTAGTGTTATTTGGAATCGCTAGGAATCACTATGCCTCAATTCTGTTGTTTCGCAATTTTATTTCATGAGTAACTTATATATCCTTTCTAAAGATGAATATACAGATAAGATTAACTAAAAAACTGTAAATTTCCATATTTTTGATATGGATATATGCCTAACTAATAATTTTATTAATGAATGAAATAGATAAATAAAAAATAAGCAAGTTTATAATGCTAACTTGCATAAAGGCCATCGAATTAAAAACAACTCGATCATCCCCATTCCTAATGAAGCTACTCCGGAGTGTAACTTCAGAAAGTAAATCCAAAAGACAGTCAGAAGGAGAGAGAATAAAAACAAACCATACTAAAGCTAGGTATCCTACTAAAATTGAAATAACTTAAAGAAATAATAAATATGGGTTGCCTCCCAAAGAGTGACGTTGTTTAAAGTCGTTTCCTAGACTAATTGAGGAATCAATCTTCGTTATATGTGAGCGAATCAATCTTCGCTTCTAGTGGTTCCTCTTTGAGAATGTTTTCACTAAGATGTGAGAAATGTCTGTCGTCATTGATCTCATCACAGAGATGAAATTGCTCCTCTTCTATTTCGTCGTCAAGCTCGGTCCCATTATGGAATGATACTACTTCATCACCCGTCTTTAGTGTAACTATATGCTCACATATGTTGATGACAGCTTCGGAACTTAATAAGAATGATCTATCTAATAATATCTTATCATCTAGGTCAGTTGACAACATAATTAGAAAATGTGTGATGATGGTGGGCCTTCCCATTCATACGTGCACATTCTTTGATATTCCTAATGCGACTGTACAGGTGTCATTCGGCTTTGATACTGTAATGGGAGGTTTGCAATGAATCTTCAATTTTAGTAGAAGAAACCAATATTCAGGCACAAGATTCATATCTGCTCCCGTATCGAGTTGAAATCCATAAATGGACAACTCATTGATTTGTATGTCGAGGTAGGTTTTCCCTAGATTCTCTGTAAGGATTTTGGCACGATTGTCATTATCAGCATACTCCTCATAATCTGAGTCATTCTTGTCATACTCATATGGGTTTATGGCCAATTGTTCAACCTTCTTTGATTCCTTGTTCTTTTTTTCTTGGTCTTTTATACATCTACACGTTGAGTGTTTCACTCAAATCAACTTTCACGATATGCACCTCCATGGTGTTCACTTCATCCATTGAGTTGTCAACTAGGTGAAGGTTAATGGTCACCATATCCTGTGAGACAAAACTTTCATGATAAAGTTTTAGCCTATGACCATTAACTTTAAATATTCTCCATATTTCTCGACTTTCTATTTCTACAACATTATGGAGAAATATGTGTGTAACTATAAAAGGTCCCGTTCATCTTGAATGGAGTTTTCAAGAAAATAATTTAAGACGTGAACAAAAAAGTAAAACTTTTTTTCCTACTTCAAAATTCTTAATATTTAATTTATTATCATGAAGTGCCTTAGTTTTATTTTTATAAATATAAGAACTCTCATATGCATCATTTCTTAATTCTTCTAACTCTTAGATACTAAGTTTACATTGTTTACTTACATTATCATAATTAATGTTACATGTCTTGACTGCCCGGTATGCCTTATGTTCTAGTTCGACTGATGCCATGCTTTACCGAGAACTAGCCTATAAGGTGTCATACCTGTGATGTTTTAAATGCAATCCTATATGCCCATAATGCATTTTCTAGACGAATACTATAGTCTTTATGTGTTAGACATATTGTCTTTTCTAAATTTTATTTAATTTATCTATTTGAGGTTTTGGCTTATCCACTATTTTGTGGGTGGTATGCGGTAGATGTTCTATGTGTAACATCGTATTTATGAAGTGAAGTAGCTACGATTCTATTACAAAAGTGTGAACCTCAATCACTAATCAATGTTCTAGGTGCTCCAAAAATAGTAAATATCCTTGATTTTAGGATATTAACTACTATTTCAGAATCATTAGATTTGGAGGCTATAGCTTCTACCCATTTAGAAATAGTCTACGACTAATAAAATGTAAATATTTCCATGAGATGGTGGAAAAGGTCTCGTAACATTATCCCCCAAACATCAAATAATTTGCAAAATAGAATATGACACAATGGCATCTGGTTCCTACGTCCTAAATTTTCAGCTCTTTGACAATTTGGACAAGTTTTTGTTTAAACATAACAATCATGAAATAAAGTAGGCCAAAAGAATCCTGAGTCTAATATTTACAGGCTATATGATATGGACCAAAATGTCCTCCATAAGCATAAGTATGGCAACAAGCCATGATAGATTGTATTTTCGTTTATGGAATATATCTTTGAATGGTTTGGTCGGCACATAATTTCCATAAGTAAAGATCATCCCATAAATAATGTTTAGAATCGCGTTTAATTTTACATTTTTGGGCACTTGTTAAATGAGGTGATAGTCTATTAGTAGTGAGATAATGGACTATATCGGCATACCATAGGCTAGTAATAGCTATCTTATATAAGTATTCATCTAGAAAATCAAATTTAAAGGGTATTGGGGTTTCACCATTTTCTAATCTACTTATATGGTCTGTTACTAAGTTTTCGGCACCTCTCTTGTCTTTTATAGTAAGATTGATTTCTTGTAGCAATCAGATCCATCTTATTAATCTTGGTTTAGCTTATTTCTTTGCCATCAAATATCTTAATGCGGCATGATTTGAATATACTATTACTTTAGTTCCTAGTAAATATGGTCTAAACTTTTCTAATGCAAACACAATTACTAGGAGTTCTTTTTCTGTAGTGGTATAGTTTAGTTGGGCAGGATCCAAAGTTCTTGATGTGTAGTATATGACACGAGAATCATTTCCTAACTTTTGACCTAAAATAGCCCCTACTGCGTACTTACTTGTATCATACATTATTTCAAAAGGTTGTAACCAATATAGTGACTTTATCATCGGCGTGTTAATCATGGCATCATTTAATTTATTAAAAGCTATCTTACATTTAGGTGTGAACTCAAAGATAACATCTTTTTGCAAAAGTTTGCATAAAAGTTGTGTTATTTTGGAAAAATCTTTCATAAAACATCTGTAGAATCCTGCATGGCCAAGAAAAGATCTAACCTCCCTCACAGTAGTGGGGTAAGGTAATGTTTTTATAACTTAGATTTTAGTGGGGTCTACCTCTATTCCTTTTGCTAAAACTATGTGTCCTAATATAAGTCCTTGATTTACCATGAAATGTCATTTTTTCATAGTTTAATACTAGGTTTTCTTCTATACATCTTTTGAGTACTCTAGTAAAGTAAAGTAGGCATTCATCGAAAGAAGAACTGTATACACTAAAATCATCCATGAAAACTTCAATGAAATGTTCAACGTAGTATGAGAAAATAGTAATCATACATCTTTGAAAAGTAGCGGGTGCATTATATATGCCAAAAGACATATGCATATAAGCGAATGTACCAAAAGGGCATGTAAAAGTGATCTTTTCTTGATCATCAGGAGCTACAAGAATTTGGTGGAATCCTGAGTATCCATTTAAACAAAAGTAAGGGGTTCATCCAGCTAGTTTTTCTAGCATTTAATCTATAAACGAAAGTGGATAGTGATATTTTCTAGTTGAGGCATTTAGCTTCCTATAATCTATGCATACTCTCCAACCATTTTGGATCCTAGTTGGTACCAGTTTTCCGTGTTCATTTGTTACATCTGTTATCCGTGTCTTTTTTGAGACTACTTGTATTGGGCTGACCCAATTACTATATGCTATTGGAAATATCATTCCTGCGTCAAGTAATTTTAATATTTATTTCTTTATGAATTCTATTATTGGTGGATTCATTCTACGTTTGGCTCGTCTAGAGGGTTCCGTGTTTGCTTTAAGATTAATTCTATGCATGCATGTTGTTGGACTTATTTGTTTAATTTCAATTATTTTCAATCCTATTGCTTTCTTGAATTCTTAGAGAACATTGACTAATTTCTCCTCTTGTAAATTTATTAATTTATTAGAAATTAAAATGGGTAAGGAGTTGTTACTTTCAAAGTATGCATATTTCAAATGATCTAGTAGAACTTTTAAGTCTTAGTCATGAGCTTTTAGTATATAGGGATTGATTTATTGGTAATCCCATTTAGTAAGAAAGTTCAAGAAGTGCATTATAAGATTCTAAGGCATTGATTGTTTCTCCTGTCTCTTCATCTATATCATCATTGTCATTTAAGTCCTCTATTACTTTTTCAAGTTTGTTTGACTTATCGTTTCTAAAAGTTTTATCCATTAGAGGATCTAAAATATCTATGGTGCAAACTGATGAAACATCTAAAGGATGTTTCATAGCATTGTGGATGTTGAAATTTATTGTTTCTTTATCTACTTCCATTATTAGAGTTTCATATGAAACATCTATTTTGGCTTTTGTCGTTGTTAAGAATGGACGCCCTAAGATAAGTATTGTGGCATCTAACTGGCTTATTAATTGGATCTAAATTAATAACTTTCATCTCTTTTGTAATAAAGTTTTCATAATAAGGTTTTAACATATGGCCATTACCTTTAAAAAGTTTGTCAGTATTTATACTGTCAATTTTTACAGCACCATGGGGAGATTTCTTAGTTAATCTAAAATGTCCTAGCCATTGAGAACGAAGTTTACCAACAAATAATTTAAGACGTGAATGGAAAAGTAATATTTTTTGACAAATTATAAAAGTTTTTATTCGTAGCTTGCTATCATTATATGCTTTATGCGACGACCCCAGTTCCCACAAACTGGACCCCGCAAACCTAGACCTACGTGGACCCCTGAGTCAGCCATCGCAAGGTCAACGCAAGCCTAGCAAGCCTCCATTTTCATTAGTTTTACAAATTTTCATTTAAAGTTGAGTTATCAGGTTATGCGAGTTTTAAAGTAGTTGCAGTGGAAATAAGTTTAAGACAAGCAAAGTAACTCAAGTAGATGAAGTCGGGACAACCTAAGGCGTAGAATCCTACAAACATATAGATAATCATCTGTATCTGGTGACAAATACTAGTGTGATAATACATGAGTATATGTATTTCAACCCCAAAATACAAAACTCAGTTAGTATAAAACATGCTAATACCATATAAAATACAAAAGCGCAAAATGTACAAATAAACAAGAGGATAAGCCGCTCTGAGAGTCCTCTGAGAAAGTCACCAATCACCAATTCCTTACCCTTTTTCATCTATGGATCTACAATTGACACCGAAAGAGACAATTCTAGCGACTAAAGTCAATAGAACTTCAATCACAATTCATGAATTTAAATAAATAATTCTAAGTATCATGCGGGAATTTAAAGGATACAAAAATTAAGTATAAGTGAATGATAAATGGACTATAAAGTGATAACATCAATAAAGAGTACCTATGAGTCAAGGGAAGGCGTCAAAGTGGTCAAAATCCATCGAGAGCGGGTGCCACTACTCGATTTCCTAGAACCACGACTTTCCAAGTCAACAAGATCAATTTGATGTAGTGTGGGGGCATCAATGGTGCCCTGAATGCTCACCCACGTCTACTACCTACGATCCAATAGACGGGGTGAGGTCACGTTTGTCCATCTAGCACCAAACTCAAGAGTACATTCCTGACACTCAAGCCCTAAACACTCAACGATATAGAATAGAATTCTAGTAAATTGGATAGCAAGAAATAAATTCAAGAATATGAAAAGAATAAGAATAGATCCTCTAGGTTGTTTACTTACCTCAATCTATGCAAAAATTGACTTTTGCAACTCCCATATGTCTCCAAAACTAGCCCCCAATGCCAAATATTAATCCACTAGATCAGTAGTATTATTTTATGTCAATTTTGATTGTGTTAGATTCTTATAAATTGACTTTAGATTCACCTATTCAATTCAGTCCTTTAATGATTTTACTTAAATAATTCTAGGTTAAAATTTCACAAAATGGCCCAATATGGGAATAATAACACTCGAAAAGACCCCATTCAAGCCGGATTGTGACCCCGATGTTATTTAGTGTAATCTAACTATCAAAAAACATTTGGGACTCGCTTAGTTGAATTGAAACTTATTTTTTAAAAGTTAGTTAGTTTATGAACTCTTTATGAAATGCACAAGTCTTTAAAACCCAAGTATGTCTTGAAAATCATGCTAGACATTTCAGAACAACACGAGAATTGTTGGGCAGTGAAAACATTTCATAATTCTAAAATTAGGAAATTTTAGTTATGTTTTGAAATTGTTTGACCATCAAAACGACCTAAAATGAAAATCAGCCCATTAGGGACTTTCAAGTTTAAGTGTTCAGAAACTCGGATGAAAACCAGATAAGTGATTATTTAGACTTGTATATAGGGTTAGTTTAGTTGTATATTTAGTATAAATATCCCTAAATGAGCTCTAATTAATGATGTTATTGCATTTTCAGGTAATTAAGGTGTAAAGGAAGGAAATGAGTAAAACGAGAGAAACGTAGCTAAAACACACCAAATTAGGTTTGGCATCGTGGTTACCAAGGTGGCGCTGTCTAGTACTATGGCACAGCGAGGGAAGGAAAGGAACGGAGAGGCATAGCAAAAAAAGTGAAGAAATAAAGAGTGGAGGCTTGGCGCAGTGGCCGCACTGTGGAGCCTAAGGGATGGCGTCGCTCCATCATAGAGATAGCGTCAGGTGGACAGAAGGTGAAATAATAGAACATAGTGGTGGTGCAGAGGTGGCATTGTGCGAATGTTCACACATCGCCGGATTGTAAGTGACAGCGTTAGATTCTTAAAAATTAGAAAGTTAGAGTTTTATTTCGAGTTGAACTGTAAAGTTTCTACTTGTCATTAAGAAGTACAAATAGGTATTAGGACGTGGTAAACTTAACAGATATCAACCATTAGCCACCACTATAGAAATTTAGCATAGGTTTACTTTGATTTTGAGTATTAAGAAGATTTGTATGGAGAAAGCATTGAAGACTCCACTTTGGAAATCTAAGTTTGGATTCATTAGTTTGATTGAAGGTAATATATTTATATTCATCTCTAATTTTCAATGATTTCAATTATAAATTGTGATATGTGTGTTTCAATAAAATGTGAGTAATCTATTAATCTTAGCCATCAATGGATCCTATGGTATGAATTTAATGCCATGAACATGAGTAGAAAGTAATTATAAGAAGTGCAATGGTTAGGATTTGTATTGATTATGAGTGTAATGTTTTAGACATCTTGATCACATGTTTATTAATAGTAGAATTTAGAATTTATCATGGCCATTGAAGCTTTTAAGTCGGACATGAACGGTACAATCGTAAAATACACAATATCGAGCAATAGTTGTTGATTAAGGAGGCATGAGTAGTAAACTTAATTTGTTACAAGTCTAAAGATTCAGAGAATTAAGTAATGTGGAACTTACATTATTGGCACCGATAGGTGGAGTTCTAGTTTTCAAATTAGAATCTTTTCCACCACGACAGTGGGTTAAAGTGGATTTGAAAGAAATCCATCTATTCTAATTAGGCATTGCACACAACATATTAAGATGTAAAAGTGGTTGAAAAGCATAGTATTTCATTACCTAGGTGAAGTTGTGAACTAAGATATTCTTAATATAAGAGTTAAAGTAAATTTTATAATATTTTGTTAGATATAGTAGTTTAATATAAAACCGTGTAAAAATAAAATTTCCTCAGAAGTAGTTTAAAGTTAAATAGGTATTCAACTAGTGCAAAAACATTTCCTTGATGACGATATCTGTAGTCAACGTAAGTAGATTACACTATTACTACAAGCGAGCCGTTATACTTACAGCACGCACATCAAGTTTTTGGCGTCGTTGTCGTGGATAGGTAGCCACTTAGTATTACCTAGTTAGTTTGAAAAGTTGCTAAGTTTTATTTTAAGAAATTTACTTTCAAGTTCATAAAAACAAAAATAAAGGTTTAAGTTTCAAGTTAGACTTTCTGTACTTGATCTTTTGTGTTTTCTTTTCAGGAATAAGTAGTGCATGCATAGCAATGGAGAGAAAGACCTAGTTCCTTAGGAACCTCAGATTTAATGAATGAACAAGGGAAAGAAAAAGAAAGTAATCAAGATAGTGAAGGAGCAAGCAAGAAACCAACAATAGGGTCGCGATAACAACCAACCCGCAGGTTATTTGGTAGTGCAGGAAAAAGATGCCTTCGTGACTACCTTAAGCTAGAAGTTCAAGAGACTTACAACGAAGTGATAAGGCTTCCAGCCAACACCAGCGAGTTCAAACCTAGACCGTCTCTGATAAACATGGTGCAAAAATAGCATTTTCAATGGGTTATACAATGAAGATCTTGTTGCACATGTTGAGAATTTCTTGGAGAAGTGCAACATTGTGCACATAATTGGAGTTACAAAAAAGGTGAACAGGATATGACTTTTTTCATTCTCATTGGGTGGAAAAGCCAAATCTCGGTTCCAAAAGCTGAATGCAGGGAGTATGACCTCATGGGCAGAAATCAATGAAAGATTTCAAGACTGGTTCTTCCCTCCAGTGAAGGTCAACGAAAAGAAGCTTGAGATTAATCAGTTCAAGCAAGAAGACACCGAGTATCTTGGCAAGGCTTGGGAAAGATTCAAAGAGATGTTGAGGAGATGTCCAGGACACAGATACGTTAAATAGGTACAACTCCATATTTTCTACTATGGGATGAACCACGGCACGAGAACACTAGTACATATCGTAGACGGTGGCTTTCTACTGACCAAGGATGAGGATGGAGCATTGGATATCCTTGATCTTATGTCTCAAAATTCTACAGCTGGTATTCGTTCCACAATAAGGAAACCAGCAAGGGTGCACTAGATTGACTCGCAAGCTGCATTTATGACACATCTATCAAATCAGAGCAGTCAAATGGCAAAACTTTAGATGGGACACTAAGGTCTACAAGTAGCACAACAACCAAATAATCATCAAGGCATGGTGGTTAACCAAATGGACATATAGCAGGGAATGGAGTATGAGGACATCAACTTCATGAACAACCAAGGCTACGAGAACAACTTCAGGCCGAAAGGAATGGCTCCTCAATGATTTTGTAAAGGATACAACAACAATAACCCGAACTTCTCTTATGAAAATCCTGATAATGCATTGAAGTTACCTCAAGGCTTTGATCAACAAGTCTAATAGGGGAAGCCGGGGTAGTGCAAAGAGATGACTTCATTAAAGTAAACTAAGAAGTATTTGCAAGCCATGGACATGAGCAATAGAGAGCACCATGCGAAACACAAGAAAGAGATGGAAAGAGCGAAGCAAGATATGAAGAGGATGGATGATGGGCAATCAAAATCCATCAAAAACTTAAAGAGACAAATTGGTCAGCTTGCTATAGCCTTGAACTCGAGGAAATAAGGACAATCTCCTAGCAACACCTTACCAATCCCAAAGAGAACTTGAGTGTCATTCACATAATGAGCACTACGGCAATAATGGAGTCAATATAAGAGAAAGTGATGTACAAGCCCAAAAAGCCAGCTCTTTGGCTATGCGGAAGCAAGAAGAGATACATGTGCACAACACGAAAGTTAGTTAAGATGAACTTGATGATTTCAAGAAATAATGAATCAATGCCTTGAAGAAAAGAATTGGAAGCAACAATGGAAGTCCAAACAAAAAGATGAAGGACCTTCTAAAGAAGCCCTAAAAGGCAATGAAGTGAAGATGGTTTCGAAGAAGCTGGAATCAAAGCTCAAGTTCATCCTAAGACTTCAACCTATCAAAACTAGAGATCTTGGATAGATACGCATACCGATAAACACTGACGGGCATCGGTTTAGAAATTTCTTTTGTGATACGGGATCCTCAATCAATGTTATGTCACTAATGGACATGTTTAACGCTGATTTGAATATCAATTTTCTCGATACCATGCATTTTCATGTAGTAAATGGCAGCTTGATACCAAATCTAGGAAGAGTCTAGAATGTGCTTGTTAAAGTGCATAAATTCACATTCATCGTGGATCTTGAGGTTATGGATCACAATATGATGATGATATGTCTATGATACTTAGGCCAACCATTCTTGAACACTGCTAATGCAAATTTGTACATAAGTGATAGAAAGATCACAATGAGTATCGATGAGGGTGATGATGAAGGTTGTCTTTGTTGATGGTGAAGTACATCTGAATGGGAATGACATCATAATCTCCAATCTAAAGATGGAGATTCTCGATTTAGACTTGGACTAAACGAGCAAAATGGTATCAGGCTAATGACGTTAAATCAAACGCTACAGGGAAGCAGCCTAGGGGTTTTTAAATTCCAAATTTTTAAAATTTAGTAAGTAGTTAGTTATTTAGTTTAATTAATTACAATTAACAAGTTTTAGTTATAACTTTCAAAAATTTATGTCGAATGTATAAGATAGACCATTTGTCAGATGATAATTCATCGAAATGAAAATTTCTCGCTAACTCATTAAATAGCGTAAAAGAGTGAAGGAGTTCAAAGTGGTGAAGGTAAGGTGCATGGGCAAATCAAAGATAAAATTTATTAATTTTTATATTTACATGGATTTCATGCAATCACGACATCTTGTGTAAGTGATACACAAAGTCAGAGGAGCGCTAAAGAGGAATTAATGAAAAATATAGGTAAAGCATGTTGGCAAACAACTCGACTTTGTGGCTATGAGCAACGGTGCGTGGGTACTAGCCACAGCTCCAGGAGGGCAGCAGGGCAAAAGAAAAAAACACAATTGGTGGCGCTATAGCGGCGATGTGCCCTATAAGGCAGAGTGCCAGTGTCATTAACAGGGGTTTAAACCCTATTTTGACTTCATTCTTCATACTTGCAACTAAAACCCCACCACAGCCACCAAGCATACATCCCTCTAGAGCCAAAGTTTGATCATTTCTAAGTGAGATAAGAGAGTTCCTAGTGATTGAGAGTAAAAGAGAAAAGTGCAATATGGATTTGCATAAGTTGGAATGCTAGGGCTTGATTTGAGGATTTTGATTTCAAGGAGAACTAGGAATCTGTTTGTAATAAAAGTGAGCAGGCTTGGATTGATAAAACTTGGGGGAGTGTTTTATACCATAAAGTAATTCGGCATTGAGGTAAATTTATAATTTTATCTAGTTATGCTTGGGATTTTTGAAAATTTTGATAACATTGAATGAATAATAGATTTGAGGTTGTTGGATAGGATTTGCAAGGTTGTGCGAATATTGAGCATTAATGTTACCCATGGAAGCATTTTCTATGTTTTTCATGATTTGGTATATGAATAATCTAAGTGATGTAAATTTTGATTTTTAGGTGATTTGAAAATCCGAGTTGCTAGTTGCATTATTGTTGTGATGTTTGAATTTAAAGAAATGGCAGGAACAAGGAAACAAGTTAGCCAAAGTAGAGCAAATAATTTTGAGGCATCTACATCAAGAGATCCCATAGACGAGCCTAGACCATTTAAATCTAAATTTTTTATTCGTAGAGAGTCCTATAAGATATATGAGAATATTCAACATATGGAGTTCATTTGTGAGCGAGGAATTAATTTGCCAACCAAGTATGATAATAGAGTGAATAACTTCATTAGGCAACAAAATTGGGAGCAACCTACTCAAGACTATAGAAAGAATAAAGTTAAAAGAGTGAATGAGATTATGTACGAATTTTATGCTAATGCGAAGTTCACTAACAAGGATGAGCTAGTAAAGGTGAGAGATCTTTTATCCATTTAATTTACATGATATTGATACCATTTATGGATTAAAGCACTTAATTTGTTATGGAGTAGAATTGTGTTTCCCGAATAAGTTATATAAGAGACTCTATAACCTATGCCTTTTTAGAGCCATCGAGAGAGCATTGGTTGTTCAATGACAACAAGGATGGGTCATGGGAACTTAGAATGTGCTAAAGCATATAAAGAAGGGGAGTGTTAGGAAAGTTTATTCAATGCGGCAACATTTCCTTGTTGCTTCATTATACCCCACTTCTAAGTAGGGTGAGATCGACAAGCCAAAAGTTGCTTATCTTTATGAAATTACAAAGAACGGGGAGATCAACATTGGTGAGATTATCTACAATAATATGAGGGAGTTGATCATGTCAGAAAGAGACAACAAATTGTTGTTTCCTATCTTGATCACTCAGATGTGCTTAAAAGCCGAAGTGCGATTACAGCATGATAAAGAGTTCGATATTGAGGCTCAAGTAGCCATGGATGAAGCTTTCATGCTTACACTGAAAATAACCACCTGATGGTTATCATGACTCCAAAGAGGGGAGAGAGAGAAAGAAAGACAGAGAGAGAGATTGGAGCTAGACTTAATGCCGAGTTGTTGGCCAAAAGACAATAGGATAAAGAAACACCTACAGTAGAACTAGCCTAAGATTTAAAAGAGGGAGGATATGGAAAAGAGGAGGAGCAACAACAACAAGGATTTTCAAAGAGCTACGAGTTTGAAGACCCACAGATTGGAGTGTATGACTTGGATGGTCTTGAGGCCTTTCCACCACCTCCTCCACCACAAGACTAGTAACACCACTAGAGGACTTAGCTACACAGTAACAGAGGCTATGGATAGCCGATATAAGGAGACAATATGAATAGGACAGTACGCAGTATCAGACAGATATGTTAAAATATGAGTAGGATATGGAGAGGATAGACCAATACTGGCGGAACGTGCAGCATAATTTCATGTTATTTGTAGATCATCAGAGGGACATAGCAAGATATGAAAGGAGCAGATGGATGAGACATATTAATAGGCCATTTGGTTTCCCAGCAGCACCGGACTATGTGTTTGATCAAGATTTAGTGCCCAGCAGGAGGGTGGAGCGCCCTTTGACACCATCTTATGGTGGAGCTGATGACGTACAATTTTGATGTTAGTGTATTAGGAGTCCTTTAGACCTTGGGAGACGATTGTTAAATTGATATCATTTATTCTTAAAATTGGAATAATTCGTTAATTATTTAGTTGTTTAAATTCTATGTTTAGTTTAGTTTATGCTTATATATACTTGTGTTATTATATATGTTTTTGTGTTTTTATGGAAAAAGTTACCAAAACAATGGTGTGATTTAATGATTAGAAACTTAGAGTTATAGAAGACCTTGAACTTGAAACAAAAGCAAGAAATTACTAGAACACTTCTTGTGGAAAAAGTTATACCTCTAAAGAATTCTATAATAAATGTGAATCTTACTTGGTAATACAAAGTAAATAAAGACTTAGTGCTAAGGGGGAAGAAATAGTCATTTTAAATGAAAAGTTGGAGTTACCTTACAAGATAAAGTAAAAATGAGAAGTGCTAACAAGAGTTTTAGAAATATAAAAAATGAGAGAATCCCACAAGTTCTACAGGAAATGGAGAAGAGAACTTGATGGTTGCAAAAGTGAAAAAAATAGAGTCCATAGGAAAAAGAGCAGGAACCGTGAAATAAAAAATGAAAAGAAAAAAAAGAAAAAAAAAAAAAAAATAAAGAAAAGAAGGTGGAAGTAAAATAAAACTCTTCAAATAAAAGATTTAACTCGAGTACGAGTATTTAGTAGGGTTAAGTTTCATTTCCAACTATGTCAAATTTTATAGACTCTTAAGGTACTAAAGTCTACCAAAGACGAGTAGGATCTATACTTATTTGTGAATTGCGAAGCTTAATGAGAAATCATGAGATTTCATACTTGCTACTTGAGTGTTGAACAGACTTGTGAGTAGTGATGGTTTTTGGTTGTGATCTACTTTAATGTTTTGAACTTGAAGTTGTATGTGCTGTTAAAGCTACATGTCTTAAAATAACAAGTTTTTGCAATGAAAAGTTCTTCAATGGATTATTAACTTAAAACTAAGTGAATTAAAGGATACTCCATGAACAATGTAAAATGAACGAGAACTAGTTATTAGGAGACTAAGTAAAAAAACACTTTTGCTTGGGATGTGCAAAATTCTAAGTTTGCGGGTATTTGATAAGTGATTATTTAGACATATATATAGGGTTAGTTTAGTAGTATATTTAGTATAAATATCCCTAAATGAGCTCTAATTGGTGGTGTTGTTGCAATTTTAGGTAATTAAGTTGTAAATGAAGGAAATGAGAAAAAACGAAGCTAAAACACACCAAATTAGGTTTGGCGCCCTAGCTACACATGGTGGCTGCTTTAGAGTACTAAGGCACAACATGGGAAGGAAAGGCATTGCGTGGGAGAGTAAAGAAAGTGAAGAAATCAAGACTGGAGGCTTGGCGCTATGGCGGCGCTGTGGAGCCTAAGGGACAGCGCTGGGACATCATAGTGACAGCGCCAGGTGGACTGAAGGTTAAAAAATAGCACAAAGTAGCGGCGCGGTGCAGCGTTGTGGGAATGTACACACAGCATCGGATCAATAAATGATAGTGCCAGATTCACAAAAATTAAAAAGTTAGAGTTTTATTTCGAGTTAAATTTTAAAGTAGGGTTTCTAATTGTCATTAGGAAGTATAAATAGGTATTAGGATGTGGTAAACTTAACACATATCAACCATTAGCCACCATTAAAGTAATTTAGCATATGTTTACTTTGATTTTGAGTATTAAGAAGATTTGTATGGAGAAAACATTGAAAACTCCACTTTTGCAATTCAAGTTTGGATTCATTGGTTAGATTGAAGGTAATATAAATATATATATATATATTCTTCTTATACTTTCAATGATTTCAATTATGAATTGTGATATGTGTTTCAATGAAGAGTGAATAGTTTATTAATCTTAGGGATTAATGGATCCCATGGTATAAATGAAATGCCATGAACATGAGTAGAAAGTGAATATAAAAAGTGTTATGGTTAGAATTTGTATTGAGTATGAGTGTAATGTTTTAGATATCATGATCACGTGTTTATTGATATAAATTTTTAGAAGTTATCATGGCCATTAAAGCTTTTAAGCAGGACATGAAGGGTACTACCGTCAAATACACAACATCGAGCGATAGTTGTTGATTAGGGAGGCATGGATAGTAAACTTAATTGCTTATGAATCTAAGGATTATGAGCATTAAAGCAATGTGGAGGTTACGTTATTCACACCAATAGGTAGAATTCTAGTTTGTACATTAGAATCTTTTTCATCCCGACAGTGGGTTAAAGCGGATTTGAAGGAAATATGTCTATTCTAATTAGGCATTGCACACAACATATTAAGTTGTAAAAGTGGTTGAAAAGCATAGTATTTCATTACCTATGTGAAGTTGTGAACTAAGATATTCTTAATATAAGAGTTAAAGTAAAGTTTATATTATTTTGTTAGATATAGTAGTTTAGTATAAAACCAGTTAAAAAAAAAAGAAATTTCCTTAGCAATAGTTCCAAAGTTAAACAAGTATTCAACTAGTGCAAAAACCTTTCCCCGAGGAAGATGTCTATAGTCATCGTAATTTGATTACACTATTACTACTAGCGAGTCGTTATGCTTACGGCACGCACATCAAAACCCCGATTATAAATCTCGGAATGGTACAAAACTCATTGGACATCAAATTCATCATACAAATTACTATTCTGATTTGGTCTTATGTGGAACCTCGAAGAAGGTTTGAAAGGTCCCGACCAAACATTAAAAAATAGCAAAACTGTGGCATGAATCACACGGCACCATTCACGATGCCAATTCAGTAGACCCTCTACCCAAATGGCATCATAGGATTCATGCCCACAATGTCACTAGCAGCGCCACTTACGACAAGAACTTGAAAGGGGGTTTTGAACCCCCCATCTTCCTCGCCAACTCTCGAGCCAATTTCACCTATAAAAGGCTTTAAAACCTACTAAAGAGTGCCCTCAATTGGGTCTTACCTCGAATTTGAACCATTCATCATTATCATTCATTCATGCTTCATCAATTTGACCAAAAATAACCCTATTTTGTTATTTATAAACACATCAAAAACCCTTGGAAACTCTACCATTTTCAAAACCAAAACTCAGGAACCCGATTCAAAGTAGAAAGCAACAACAATCATCCACCATGAATTTCATTTTCAAACCCATGCATACATTCGAATTTAAAGCCCTAAATCGATCACGATTAGTAGGAAGAGTTCATACTGTGTTGTTGATGGAGCCTTGATTTCTCAGTTTGGGGTACTCCAATTTCCACCTCTTGGTCCCAAATCTCCAAAAATTTTATCCACTTGAGCAAGGCCTACACTCTCTCAATTCTTGCATTCTAAAGTGCTAGAAATGAGGAATTAATGTGAATGATGCTTGTTAAAAGTGTCATAAATAATTTAACCCTTATTAGGTTATCATTTTCCACATTATTTTGTAGTTGTAGTAAGCAAAGAGGTCGAACCACCAGGAGTTGGATTGCTTTAGGTGAAAAAACATGAGAATTTTGATTTCAAAAGAGAGAGTGAATCTAAACTAATGTATGCAACTTTAACCACAACCAAACAACAAAAACAAGCAAGTGAGAACACTAACAAATGAATATAAACAGTGTGATGTAGTCAATTATAAGAAACTAACCTAAAGTCTCAGGAATTCGCAAAATCAACTCAACACTCATATGCAATGATCGTCAGTTTTCACATAAAAATGCATTCCAAATCAATTCTTAGGTTAACTATAGGTTCAACATCGAGTATAAATCCCTAGACTCCCCAGTTACGACAAACAAAGTAAGACTATTGTTTCACTCCCTAACAAATTTATAACACTAAGTAAAGCAAACTAGAATTCAACGTAATTGTCATATTAAGATTGTTGAAATTAGTAACCCTATACAATTAAAACACCAAGCGCTATTAATTTAGCCTAGACTTGTTAGTTGTATGATTTCCCCTAAAAGGCGAACAAACTGAAGTAATCACTTGCTACTGGTTGTTAAGGAATCCACACAATTATGAATGTAAAATTCCCTAACTAGCATTACACCCCTATCTAACAAGTGTGCATTTGCAACTACAGAAAGTAAGACAAGAATCATGGTAATTATACAACAATTAATAAGACAAGACATTGAATGGAATGTAAATCAAAAGTTAGAAAATCTCACATTGCAAACTTGTGTGAAGAAATTGAGCCTCCTACGTTCCTCCTGTAATCTAGGTTAGTGGAGTTCTTTAGCTATTCATAGAACATAAATCTTAAGAAATCTAATGAATTGTAAGGTTTTATTACAAAAATAGATAAGAGAGAGAAAAGATAGTGCAGTAATTAGTTAAAATAAGGGAGAGATAGTGGATAGGGTAGAAAGGGAGAGAAATCAAAAATGGAGGAATGGTTTTTTTTGTTCTTGCATTTCTGGTCTTCGTTTCTTGTTGTTTGTTAAATCGTGGAGGAGGGGCGACCAAGTAGGAAACATTGGTTAGTTACTTCTAGTCAAAACCATTTTTCCTTGAGAAATTACTACCCTTCCCTTAATTTCAAATGAATTCGATTTTGTTTGTTATGAGAACATGTGCGCCGAGGATGACCTTGTAGTAGCCGATCAATGGAGAGGGGCTTGATGCGCCATTTGAAACATATCTAAAGGCTTTGTAAACACAGACAGAGAGATCACAATTATGTGAAGAGGTAGTGGCTCATCGATGAGAAGAAGCTCGACGTGTCATTCAAGGGGAGCACGGGAGGGGACAAAGAGGTAGGGAGAGAAGATGTGTGGGCCCGCCAGTCAATTTTTTTTTATCTGATCTCGCTACTAATGTGCATCTCGAGGCGTGATAGAGAGCTAAAAGATCGCGTTTGATGGACTAAGTGTCTTATCGCTTTGACTCTGCTCGAGATTTTGATGTCAACAAAAAATGTGAATTAGTACTAACAAGGTTTTTCATGTATGTGCAAGATCAAAGGAAGAACAACTCCGTAATTTCAAGTGGACTTATATGAAATAAGATTAGAAAAGCTCAAGAATGTATCGGGAAAAGGAAGGACATCGAAAAGTCATGATCATCATTTGTACAACTTATGTAAGGTATATAAGTCTAATTGCACAAGGAAAATACATTAGATTCATGCATATCATGTTTTCCAAAGTTTCAAGTTTGTTCAAGTTTCGATTTTTAAATAGTTTAAACTTCGTGACTTGAAAATGTTTTTAAATTGTGCAAAAATGTTTTTAAGATTGAATTGGATAATAAAAATTGTTGTGATCAATTTTGAGTGACTGATATTAGTTTGGATGGTTCTTGAATCATTATTAAAATATTTGTAGATCACCCCTATATGTTCATGAAATCAAAATTTCTAATTTTCGAGATTTGTGATATCATTTTTGCTATTTAAATGGGTCCAATCACACATATTAAACATGTTTAATGTGTTTTCAGAGGTTTAGTACAGTCGTAGGTGAGTTACAGAGTCACTAACTAAAACCAGAAAGTAAATAGCCTCTGGTCCCTGCTAGTTTGCGTGCAAATGGTCTCTCATTGCGCGCTAACCAGTCTCTTGACAGCTTTTTAAAAAGCATACATCTTTTCCTTTAATTTGAAATAATGATTGATTTTGGGCCCTTAGATCGAGATAACGGCTACAAATAGTCAAAAATGGTTGAATACCATTCATAAACCACTTTGAAAAAACCATTATCCTCTCAAGCTTAAACACTCTCCATTGTCGAAGCTTTTACACCAATTTGACAAGATTTATGTGCTTAATAAATTGGACTAATTTAAGGCTACTTAATCAATCTCAAAGTTAGTGTCATAGAGGTGTTCTAAGGCTTTCAAATCACACACTAGATTTGATTTTGATTACTCTGACTTTGGGTTGTAAGAAATTTTGATCTCTTATTCTATTTGTGCTTAAATTACGTCTTTTGATACGATTATTGAGTGGAAGTCATTTGTTGTGTTCTTGAACACATTTGTCTTAGGTTCTATACTTAAACTTTATTTTTCAAAACCTAGGACTGATTTGAACATGTATTTGGCCTTAATCTTGGTTTTTATTAAAACTACTTATTCATCGGCTTTGTAACCGCACTCGTTTTAATCAATTTTGTTTGATTGGTTTCATGATTGAGATTTGTGCAAAATCATAAACATATTTATAATCTCATCCATATCCATAATTGCATTCATAAGAGTTATTAGGCTCTAGGAGGCTTGTGAGTAATTCGACTTATTGCCGTTTTATTTTGTAAAGTCGATTTTCATTATATTTATCAATTGTAAGTGTAAGTAGCTGATTGTGAGACTTAGTGGGATCTAAGTCAAGGGAAGACCTAGTTTAGACTAGACAAAAACCCTAGTTGAGGCTAGGTAGAAAGTCCTAATTTGTAACTAGGCATTCTAGGCTTGCATTTTAAGTTGTAATACGTATTAGTAATATAAGTGGGGTTAAAATCCTAACTGGGAGGTTAGGTTGTGACTGTAGATCGGTTAGATCGAACCACTATAAATATTTTATCTCATTTCCATTTCTCCTACCCCCTTCACCTTTGCATTGCATCTATATTATTAATTGTTTATGGATTGAGCATTATGATTCATTTAATAGTTTTAAAAAGGTGATAACCTCTCAGTACACCCAGTTCACCACCTCTTAGGTGTTATTTCAATTGGTATCAGAGCGGGTTATTTCTCAAAGTGTTACTAACATATCTTTGAGTGTTTTCTTGCAAGGATACAAACATTAGATCTCGTTTGCCCTAGGGAATGCAACTTATCGAGTAGGCCTCTATATTTTGATAGAACAAACTATGCTCATTGGAAAATGAGGATAAAGTTCTAAATAAGAGTACAAGGTAGACATCTATGGGATTCTATCAATAATGGTTATGTCCCACTAAACAAGCTTGCAAAGGACTACACTCTTGAAGAGACAAGGATTTAGCTATCAAATAATAAAGCAATGAATCACTTATTTTGTGCACTAAGTGAAAATGAATTCAATCGAGTTAGTACATGTGAAAAGACCAAGGAAGTGTGGGAGAAACTTGAAGTGCACTATGAGGGTATAATTTAAGTGAAGAAAACCAAATCGAGGATTGTTGAGGAATATTATGAAACTTTTCGAGTTGGCTTCGATAAAGACATTGCCACCGATATCACTCGCTTCATTAAGCTCTTGAATGATATCAAGAATCTTAAAAAGAACTAGGATCAAGATACCTCAGTGTAAGATTTCCTTAAAGGTTTGAATAAGGGATGTCATGCTAAGAAGTATGTCATCCAATCGGCGCAAAGTCTTGGAGATTATACTTTTGATGCTCTATATGGTTGACAAGTGAATAATTATACATGTTTTATAGTGTAATTTAGGTTGATTTTAGATATAAATGATGATATTACACTAAGTATTCTCTTTTATTTGTGATTTCTTTATTTCATTAGAAAAATGAAGAAATGGAAGAAAAATAAGAAGAAGAGCCAAACAGTCAACAAGAAAAAAAGTCCAACAATTAGCTAGTGATACAAGATTACACTAGGAATCGCCACCTTAATCATCAGTAGAAATCTACCAGCGAACCCTCAACGAATCAGGAAATATACTAAAAATCACTAGCTAAATCGACAAAGCACATAGAGCCAATTCTAGTGATTGACCCAATGATTTGTGTAAAACTTAGGAATCGCTGACAAATCGTTGAGGTCGATTATAGGTTTTTTTTAGATTAATATGAAGAATTTGAGTTTATTTAGGATGTGTATCACTTTGTAGACTATAAATAGGACCAGAGAGCTTCGAAATAACACTCTCTCCAACGTATTTTACACATTCAATAAGTATTTTATTAGTTTTAGTTGATGTTTGAAGTTACATTGGAGCTTTTATTTATTTAAAAGGTATTTATTTATTTATTCATTATGTCTTTTAATTATATTATTGTGTTATTTATTTCCAGCATCAGTGAGTAGTTTATTAATCTAAACAAACCCTAGACATGTATATACTTTGGATTGCAATATAGTTATAATTAAGGAATCATGTACTTAATGCTTAAAGTCTTTTGATAACGTCAATTACAGATTAACAAGTTGTTTTATGTATTACAACTAATGAAGATTAATATGGCATGCATAGTTGCAAATGAGTATTGTGGTATTTAGATTATGAATCTATGTCTATGATTATTGACAACAATTATAGAAGTAGTAAATAGGATTAATCTATAGGGCTTTTCTCGAGTCGATGTTCTAGGTGATTGTGTTCTTAGTTATTTATTGACTAGCATATTCTAGTTTTTATTGGCTTAGATTAGGCATGATTTTCATTGAGTGTTAATGCTATCGTATCTCTATGGTGTTGGATTTTATCCAATGAGTAGATTTACAATAATAAGAATATGGCTTTTCAATTGAAATTAGGAAAATCGGTTGCAGGCTAAATGCTATCAACCTATTGTGAAATAGGATTAAATGGTTCCAAGATTCATTTGATGTAATTATAACTATGTTAAGAAGTAATGTTATGTTCTAGTGTTTGAAAGCAATCCAAGTATATTACATTGTTTAGTGATGGTTTGTTTAGATATTTATATTTATAGTTATACTAAATTGGAATATAGTTTAATTTTTTTTGCATTAGATTTTTTGAATTAGTTTAGTTAATTTGGTTAATTAAGTTACTAGTTATAAATTTTAGTTATTTGGTATTTTAATTCTCGTTTAATTATATTAACTAAATTAAGAAAAACAAGAAAAAAATACTTTCCTTTGAAGTTTGTAAAATCCTTGTGGAGACGATATCCCATTTACTACTAAAATACGGGAAACTATTGTACACGCTCGACACGTGTCAGTGGTGAGTTGATGGTTTATGAATTTTAAGTAATGGATTGAGCAAGAGTAGAAGCACTTGGTGGTGGTTCTAAGAAAGATTCAAGGAAAGAGATTGCCTTGAAGGTAAATAGTCCACTGGCAAAGTTGAAAGCTCCTATTCCACCTGTTGAGATCATGGATGATGAGAAGTCTAGTGATGAAAATGATCTTAAGGAGGAAGTGGCTATGCTTTCAAGAAAGATCCATAAGGCTATGTACAAGCTTGACAAGTTTAAGAGAAAGTTCAAGGGTGGAGGCAAAGGTGGCAAACCAAGTGACTTAGTTTTCTTCGGTTGTGGAAAATCATGGTTACATCCAAGCCGATTGTCGATCTAAGAAAGTTGGTAACAAGGCTATACTTTGTCCCAAGGCACAAAGTGAAGTAAATGACTCAAATGCTTTAAATTTTGATGATTTAGATGATTTGCCTAGCATAGATAAACATAAGTGGGAGTTGGAGAAAGAGGTCAAAAAGACCAAACAACTAAAAGAAACCTTAACCATAGCAATTTGTGAGAATAAGTCTCAAAATGAGACCATTAATGACCTCCAACACAATTTGGATGAGGTCATGAACGAGAAAGATCCCTAAGTAACTGACGTAGGGGACTTGACAACTACGGTGACTAACTTCACTAATGATAGAGACATGTTCTAAATGATTTGCGAAGCACAACGACGTGTGTAGTATCCCCTAACTTGATTAGGGCAATACCCGACATAAAACCCTAATTAAGCTCAGATTACCCTTACCACACTTAACTAGAGCATTAGCCTTACCACCTTCACCCGATGAGCACTACTATATATCGACTATTGAAATAAAATAATTAATATGCGCAGCAAAAATTTAAAACCTTTTCGATAATAAAAATAAGATATACAGTATTTAAGACAAACCAGAATAAACCTCGGTTATATAAATCTCCCATCCCATATGATATTCCAAAACAGTAATTCAACACCAATATATAACACCAGAGAAAGTCATTACATCAAAAAGAAGTTCAAGACTCCTATAACTTCTTCATCCCGTAGTTGTAGCGTTTCTCGGATCTACCTGTAATATTAATTGGGTGAGCGTTCCAACTTGCTCAGTAAGTAGGGATTCACAAAACCATCAACATTCAATATAGTATTAAAGGATACCATGCTATAACAACATGCACCAATGATATCTAACAAGAATATGGCAAGCAAACATAAATTCAATACATAAACGAATGCAAAGCAAATGTCTTTGGACTATTACACTGTGACCCCATTTTATTTATAAAACTAGGGTCGATTACCCACCGGCGCCATTAATGCGATTGCTAGACCAACACATCATGCTCATATGCTCTCTAGTTCATCCATTAATGCCCAATGGTTCTATCCCAAACCCTCTAGTGTAAATTTAACCCACGCTACTTATAAACTGAGTAGGATTTTCCATATAGGCCGGGAAGCTAACCCATCTCCTATATCACCTTGTCTCAATTCAAAGATCTTAATCTCGTGAATCATAGTAAACACCATTTTCCATTTATTGAAAACCTTCACAGTGCACATAGTTCCCCATTCCATTCCAACATCTATATGAGCTATATATACTAAATAGCCAGACAATATTGATAAATAAGTGAATTCATACTTACCTCAGTCTAAGTCTCTATTTCGCAAACTCCCTAACTTTCTGGTCATCTCAGTTTTCATCGGTGTTCCTCAACCTATCACCAATCATTTGGGATTAATATAGGTTCAATACACTATGTTTAGAACCCCTAGACTAGTCCCTAAGTCCCCTGAAAATTATTCATAAAACACAGCATAGATGCTTGTATCAGGCATCTAGTAGCCTGCTAAATGACATGGATAGCACGCTATCCATAAGTCAGTCTTTTTCCCCAGTACGCGTAGCGTGCTATTGCTAGTGCCTAACGCGCTATGCGCACCAAAACTACAATAGGAGCGTACTACTGTTGATTTGATTCGATCCAAATCACATCCAAACTCAACAATTACACTCCTAATCAATCCAGGAGGACATTTAATGATGTTATAAACCCATTCAAATAACCAAAAACCTTAATTCAACAAATTTTGATCATCACCACTGAATTGAACTTCAAAAAACTTGAAAACTAAACTTACCAAAGTGATGATCACTAGCTTCTAATCCGTTTAATCTCCTCAACTTCGTTGAATTCGGCTTCCGGAACGATCTCCCTTCGATCTGGAATTCCCCGAACCCTCAATTGATCAAAATGAATCGATAAGAATGAAGTTTTTTTTTTATATATGGATTTCCTCGAGATACGCATCACACTATCTCGAGACTGATCGCGTGGTTGATGCAGTAAAGTGACACTCCTCAAAAAATTTGACACATCAAGCACTTACGCTTCGTTCGAGACGATCCGATAATCCATATATTTTTAATATTATTTTATTTTCCAATATATATTTATATATTTAAAAACATATAAATATGTATATCGTGTATTATTCACCAATAAACTCACAGGACATGCCTACAAGTGTCCCACAACTCCCTCGTCACATTTGGTGTCCCGGTGAACCTGAGTTTATTCGGTATTTTCCATTTTATGGGCTTGTGTATAATCTCCGTATTATACGACAACCTATGTATATATATTGAATTAACAATCCAAACAAACACCATACATCATGCAAACGCACGCACACACTATTCGAGGTACGCCGAACTTAACCACGAGCCTAACTCAGATTAATTAGGATTTGGATTAGTACTAATCATCATCTTAAGGTAACGAGTCGTTACAGTCTCCCCAATTTAAAGCAATTTCATCCTCGAAATTTAAGTAATCTGAAACTACCTGTAGTTTCGAAGAGAAATGGGAACTATTTCTCATACTTTCACTCTCAAGTTAGTTCCTCATCTTTGTGAAATCCCTATTTCACTATAACCAAATGAAATCTATTTGGTTCTCAGCTTTTTAAATCTTACGATCAAGTAACCCACTTGACTGCTCATCATAAGATAAGTTTTCCCAAAAATCACATTCATTCCAACCAATCCTTTGAATGAACTGATTCTCCATTTTACTAACGTCAACATGTGGAAAAACATTAAGAGCTTCGACTTAGCTGAAGATGTAACTTTAACCTATAAGTACCATGATTAATCATTTCCTGTACTTTGAACGACTTAATAAGCCTTGAAGCTAGTTTACCTCATAATCTAAATCTATACGACTCCTTTCATAAGTGAGACTTTCAACGGAACATATTTGTCCTTTGAAAGCTCCAGCCACCTATGATATTTATCGGTGTATCTCTGCTGTTTTAATTGTGTTGTAGTCAAACGTGGGATAATTTGCTACATCTTCTTTGTGTAGTTCTAAATCAATTTTGCCTCCAATAAACTTGCATCTTAACCGTTTTCTAAACACTCCGGTGAATGATATGGTTGACCATACATAGTTTCAAAGGAGCATTCCATTCTAGCTTGACAGCTGTTTTTATAAATGAACTCACACAGAGAAATGTATCTCTTCCAGTTATTATTAAACTTCAAGGCACAAGCTTAAAGTATATCCTCTAGCACCAAACTTTATTACCCTGGCTACCCATCGGTCTGCCGGTAATATATCATACTGAGGTTAAGAACAGTTCTCCATCTGTCACAATACTTCACTTCATCCTGAGGACGTGAATCTCAGATCCCTATCCGAAATAGTCGACACTGAAGCACCCTGAAATCTAATACCTCATGTATGTACATTTTGCATAAACAATCAAAAGGATTTCACATAGAAACTAGCAACAAATGCGCAGACTCCATCAACTGTTAACTACAATTTTTACCGTATTGTGCTTACTCTGACTCATAGATAAATCGAAAACAAAATCCACCAATCTATGTTCCCATTTCCATTCAGGAGTAGGCAACAAATACAATAAACCTTCAGGTTTCTGTGCTCAGCACTAACTAGCTGACATATCTCATATCACTTTATTATCCCTACAACATCATTTTCATCCCAAATTAACAATAAATAAAGACTCCTCGTTTCTTGATATTCATTAGTGCTATCTGGATGAATGCAGTAAAACGATCTGTGAGATTTCTGTAGCACTTCCTACCTCACATGATCTAGAACTGAAATCTATAATCTATCCCTGAATCGTAACGCTACATTATCAGAAACTGAACAATCGAGATAATCTACACTAGCCGTTAACCTTTAACATCTTGTATAATCCTGAATAGCTTTCTAACAACCAATCACCACTGATTCTTCTCCAATTCAATTTGAATTGAACTCAAAAGATCAGATTAGTAGCTCTGTAATTAGCTCTCTTAGTTGATGACGTGTTAGCTAAACTCACACAAATCGTCACCACCGTCAATTCCTCATGAAGTCTAAACTGAGAAGCTCTATTAATAGCTACATTTTCTCTATATACTTGAGTTGCAATTGTATACTGACAGTATGATAACACCATTTTGTGTAGTTCTAAATTACTCAGGCTCTAACAAATTTGTATCATTACTTCTCTTCCCACACCATTTAATGATAAAGTAAAGCATACAAATTTTTAAGGTAAATACATCAATTATATATATAGCTTGTTAAAATTAACACCAGAGAACTCACAGTAACTATTTCTTCCAGTAATTCATACTTTCCAAGTCACAAGCTCGGAAACTATATTCTCCAGAAACCATGGTCAATTTCAGATATATTGTGTTAAGATTGAGAAAGGTCCCTCCCAGCTATTATACATCTCTTCCCCTCAGAGAAGCAGATTTTTGGTTCCTTACCGAAATAGAAATATTGGTTCTCCACAACTCTCAACTCTTCCACACACAAACATCTCGCTTACTTTTCCACAAGGATTTAAACCACAGTACTAGCAAGAAATTTCTAAACTCTGTCAGTTTTACAACTATATCAATAACCTGCATTTGTCACCACAACTTACGTTAATTCATCATTGATTTCTAAGCATGAAATATCATTCATATAAGCAAGAACAATATAACCCTCCAGGTTAAAATTATTCAGCTTCTACTTGCTGATACATCTCATATTTCTTTATAAAATTGACACCGTCAATTTTCATTCCTAGTCACCAACAATTTATTCCTATTATGACGACTTTGGATTTCACTTGAATGAACATTTTAAAAAAATCATAAGACTTTCACAACATTCTTGCCTCGCTTTTTGTTTCAAGTTCTATGAACTTTTCTTACATGCTCAATGTTTTGATCTGAGATTATCTTCATGCAACTTCGACAATTTGTAGTCATCCTTGATCTACTAAATAATCTCAATCAATTCCTTAATTAATTCATCACTCATTTAATCATCATTAGCTCAACTCCAATCTGAGCTCTAAAGAACGGACTTATAGTTATCAGTCTAGCCTACTAAACTGATGATACGCCTACGCAGGACTTCCATTTGGTCATCAGTAAATATCTCACCTAAGATATATTACTGAGCAACTTTTATTATAACTATAGCCTCTATCCCTTTCTTTTCAAAGCATTGTCAACACAATTACCTTGATAAGTAATGTTTCAGAGTGAATGCTTAATACCTAGGAAAATTTTAAGGTAACTTTCTTACTTTCTATTTCTATCACTCTGACAATTTCCATTTTTCAAACTTCCACAGTTTGAAATTCGTTACTTACTCTTCTATCAGTCCACTGGTGTCATATTATCATGTTGTCTTTTAATGATTCCTCTAAGATTTTTATTAATCTCAAAAAATGATTAAAAGATCCTCAACAACCTTTCTTCTTAATTTACAAGTGATGCCTTTCCATATTTGGTACAACTACCAAATTAGTTATCCCGAGATAATCAGTCTCTAATAGTTCTTCTCCGAAATCTGGAACTATTTATATATAGTTGAAAATATGAGTTACAATTTTGCTTTATTGTGTCACCCACACATTCTTACCTAAATAAGAAGTCTTAGGATAAACCTCTAACTTCTTCCACAATTTAGGTTTTGTCAAGTAAACATTGTAATCAAACTATACTTTTACCTTCCTCCAAGGCATCCTTGTATTTGATTTCAACTTATAACCATCACATACTTGAGTTAACTAAATAAATCACACAACGATATCACAGATCCCCGGATTAATCGTTTGTCATATTCAATTATTTCAAGTTTACTTTCCTCTTTTTACCATTGTGTTGAATATAAAACAACCTCATATTGTCTCAATCATAATCAAATCCCATGATTTACTGTTAATATTCAACATTCTTACCATTTTATTAACCTTTGAAACATAGCACTAGCATTTGCAAAAATCTGGTCTAAACCAACTTACCGTTACCAATTCCAACTTTGTAAGGTAATTGCTCTTGCATTCTCTAAGTCTTCAAAGACTCCATGTTATTGTTAATAACACAACAACTTCATACATAGGGTTTTCCTTCACTTTATACCCTTATTTTATGAACATAGCATGAGTTCTAGTAAGTTCTAGTGGTTTCCACCATCCACTTAAAATGATCCAGCACCCGCCTGCAATCATCTTATACAAATATATATCCTTAGCTCTGATCATTTCACTGTGAAAATCAAATCTGAACTACCTCTTGAGAACTGTTGATTTCACTTATTTTTAGAAGGAGTTATCAATTCTAAGTAATGAATACTCATTTTGACTACTACACATTAATCCTTAGATTCACTTACTACTCATTCTCCCCATTTAAACTATACTAGTCTAATAGGTCATACTAGGATATCTTACCAACTCACTGTTATATTCTAGATTTAACTGTCTTTTATTAATAAGCCACTTGTTATTCCAATATGGATTCACACCATGACTAGAATATCAACTTCATAACAACTTATAAACTGTAACTGCATTAGTGGTTTCCTAACCTTCATTAGGCTTTTATCATTTACCACTAATTTTTTATTGGATAACTTTCATTACTTTCATACTAGTCTCAATACTAGTATTATTCACCTCTCAAATTAGTCCGCCATCTTTGAGTTTCATCAAAATTCATTCAGTATTTCATTATTTTATAATTTTCATTCTCCTAATACACACCTCAAGGTCTTGATCCAATCTATACTTTTTCACTGACTATTATTTGTCTAATAATATCAGTAAGAAAAAAGACCACTAAAGATGTTACTTGGGGAAGAGTTTTATTTCATCTTTATAAGTTTTCTTATGTCTTTCCTTTTTATCTCCCTGAGGTTAAGACTCTCCAGAGCTCTTACCTCAATGCTTTCTTATATAATGAGAAATAGATGGACTTCAACCACCTTATTACCATTTAGAAAAGACATAATTCTTATATCTGTCGTGTAGATATAGTATACACAACAAATAACATATCTCATTCTTTTATCTTTTGGTTACCCCTAAAAATCCCAATAAAAACTATTTATCAAACTCTAAGCTTATTCATAACTCAAGACCACTCTTCGAGTCGATAAACTTAGGTTTTGTTATTAGGGTAATTAGAGCACCTTAAACTTTAAAGTAGGCTAACATTCACTTCGAACACCATCTAAAAGTGAATCTATGGTCAGAGCCTTGTCTATGATACCCAAATGTAACACTATTATCACTTTATCCCTAAAAATGATAAACCATAAACTCTGGCACCACACTGTATCAGTGTTATCCCTTGATTCTAATAAATCATTGCTAACCAGGGCTTTAAAACTTATGGCTCTAATACCAAACTGTATCAGAGCTATTCCTTGATTCTAATAAATCTCAAAATAATAAAACCAAGCTTTATAAACCTTGGCTCTGATACCAAACTATAACATCCCCTAACCTGATTAGGGCAATATACAGCCTGAAACCGAAATTAAGCCTAGATTACCCTTACCAGACTTAACTAGAGCCAGCAGCTTTACCACCTTCACCTGATAAGCACTACTGTATATTGATTATCGAAATAAAACAATTAATATATGCAGCAAAAATTGAAAACCTTTTCGATAATTAAATTAAGATATACATTATTTAAAAAAACCGGAATAAACCTCGGTTATAAAAATCTCCCATCCCATATGATATTACAAAATAATAATTCAACACAAATATATAAGACTAGATAAAGTCATTACATCGAAGAGAAGTTAAGACTCCTATAACTTCTCCATCCCGTAGTCGTAATGCTTGTCGGATCTACTTGTAATCTTAATTGGGGTGAGCGTTCCAACTTGCTCACTAAATAGGGATTCGCAAAGCCATCAACATTCCATATAGTATTCAAAGATACCATGCAATAACACCATGCACCATTGATATCTAACAAGAATATGGAAAGCATATATAAATTCTATACATAAACGAATGCAAAGCAAATGTCTTTGGACTATTACACTGTGACCCCCATTTAATTTATAAAATTAGGGTCGATTACCCACCGGCGCCATTAATGCGATTGCTAGACCAACACATCGCGCTCATGTGCTCTCTAGCCCATCCATTAATGCCCAATGGTTTTATCCCAAACCCTCTAGTGTAAATGTAACCCGCGCCACCTATAAACTTAGTAGGACGTGACATATAGGTCAGGAAGCTAACCAATCTCCTATATCACCTTATCTCAATTCTAGGATGTTACTCTCGTGAATCACAGTAAACACCGTTTTCCATATATTATCACAGTGTACATAGTTCTTCATTCCATTCCAACATCTATATGAGCTATATATACTAAATAGCTAGGCAATATTGATAAATAAGCTAATCCGTACTTACCTTAGTCTAAGTCTTTGTTTCTCAAACTCCCTAACTTTCAGGTCATCTCACTTTTTCTTGGTGTTCCTTAACCTATCACCAATCATTTGGGATCAATATAGGTTCAATACACTATGTTTAGAACCCCTAGACCAGTCCCTAAGTCCCTTAGAAATTATTCATAAAATACAGCATAGTTGCAAGTTTCAGGGGTCTGGTAGCGCACTACATGACATGGATAGCGCGCTATCAATAAGTCAGTCTTCTTCCCTACTGGCCATAGCGCGCTATGCGCACCAAACCTGCAATAGCAGCGTACATCTGCTAATCCAATTCGATCTGAATCACATCCGAACTTAACACTTACACTCCTAATCAATCCGGGAGGACCTCTAATGAGGTTATAAACCCATTCAAATCAACAACAACCTCAATTCAACAAATTTAGATCTTGAACTTCAACAAACTTGAAAACTAAACTTACCTAAATGATGATCACTAGCTTCTAATCTATTTAAGCTCCTCAACATCATTGAATTCGGTTTCCGGAACGATCTTCCTTCAATCCGAAATTGACCGACCTCCCAAACCCTCGATTGATCGAAATGAATTGATAAGAATGAATTTTTGTTTGTATATATGGATTTTCCTCGAGATAGGTGTCGCGCTATCTCGAGACCAATCGCGTTGTTAATGAGTTAAAATGACACTCCTTAAAGTGACACGAAATTTGACACATCAAGCACTTACGCTTCGTTCGAGACGATCTGATAATCCCTATATTTTTAATATTCTTTTGTTTTCCAATATAAATATTTGTATATTTAAAAACATATAAATATATATATCGTGTATTATTCACTAATAAACTTACCGGACATGCCTACAAGTGTCCTTCAGCTTGCACACTCGTGCCATGACTCCCTCGTCACACTTAGTGTCCCGTTAAACTTTAGTTTGTTGGGTATTTTCCATTTTATAGGCTTGTGTATAATCTCCATATTATACAATAACCTTTGTATATATATTGAATTAACAATCCAAACAAAAACCATATATCATGCAAACGCACGCACATACTGTTTGAGGTACACCGAACTTTACCAAAAGCCTAACTCGGATTAATTAAGATTTGGATTAGTACTAATTACCAGCTTAAGTTAACGGTTCGTTACAACGTGCACTCAATAAGAGAGGCATAGGCTATGAAGCAAGTATATTGAGCTATAAGAAATTGTTGAATGATACTCATAGATGCTCTAAGTGCAATATATCCCATGATGTTGGAAAATGTGTACTAAATAGAGCCAATGTTGGAAAACTAGCATGGGTAGCTAAGGATATTCTTGATACTAACTTTCAAGGACCCAAGGGTGTTTGGGTACCGAAATCTAGTATCTTTCATGTTATGTAAGATGGCAAGAGGAGCACCCCATAGAACTTGGATAATGGGTGCTCAAAACACATGACTGGAGATGCAATTCAATTCAAAGAGTTAAAGCGGCATGATAGGGAAAAGGTCACATTTGTATATGATAACAAAGGAAAGGTTATTGGCATTGGCACCGTGGATATGATCTTTATCCATCCCAAATGCTTATCGTTTTTATTGTTTGAAGCATAAATTGCTTAGCATTAGTCAATTATGTGACAAAGGATTTCATGTCATGTTTGAATCATCCAAATGCATCGTTGGGAAGGAGAAACATGAAACTTTGTTCATTACATGTAGAGATATGAATGTGTATGTCATAAACTTTGATGAGAAGCATATGCAAAATGTTCCATGCTTAAGTGCTCAAAATGAATGCGATGCATGGTTGTGGAACCGTAGACTGAGACATTCTAGTATGGAAGATTTTTCAAAGTTGACCAAGCATGAGTTAGTTAAGGGTCTTCCTAAGTGCACATACAAGAAATACAAGGAATGTGAACCTTGTATTCTTGGCAAAAAGTGAAATCGTCATTCAAGACGAAAGTAGGTAGTGATGTAACTAAAGCAATAGAGCTAATCTACATTAGATTTGTTCGGACCTACCCAAACTCAAACTCTATGAGTTAAATTATATCGCTTTGTGATTATTGATGATTTCACTAGATACATATAGGTTTACTTTTTAGCACATAAATATGAAGTGTTTGAAGTTTTTTCAAGTCTTGTGCATCGGTTGACAATGAGAAGGGCTACAAAATTACTATTATTAGAAGTGATAAGGGTGGTTAGTTTGTCAACAAGAATATAAATGAATTTTATGCAAGACAAAGGTATTCACATCAACACTCCTCTCTTAGAACACCACAACAAAATGGAGTGGTTAAAAGAGCAAATAGGAATACTCAAGAAATGTGTCGAACCATGTTAAATTAGTACAACATAGCTAAGTACTTTTGGGTCGAAGCCATTAACACATCATGTTATGTCTTGAATAGGATAAATTTACGAAAGCCTAACATTGGTTACTTTAAGGTGTTTGGTTTTACTTGCTATGTTTTGAATAGTAAGAATCATTTGGAAAAATTTGACCCAAAGTCAAATCAATGCACTTTATTAGGATATTCCATGCATAGTAAGGCATATAGAGTTTTTAATATATCAACTAAGACCATGGAAGAGTCAATCCATGTTAAGTTTGATGAGATAGATCTTAAAGTGTAATTGATGCACACCTTGGAGCAAATGAGACTTAATGATTATGATGATGATATCATTCATGCTTAAGAATCCAATGGTAAAGAAGTAGAAGTGAGAAAGGAAATCGAACTTAGTGTATCAAAGAACTCAAGACTTCTTTTAGGACATCATTCTTAACAAGTCTTAGATGATGCAAATAAGGGCATAACCACTAGGTTTTCACTAAACTGAGATGAGGGGCATATTGCATTTGTGTCACAAGTCGAGCCTATTAAGATAGATGATGCCTTAGGTGATGAATTTTGAATCATGGCTATGCAAGAGGAGCTAGGACATTTTTAGGAAATGAGGTAAGGACCTTAGTGCCTAAAACAAAGAGCCATACTATTATAGGTACCAAATGAGTTTTTAGAAAAAAAAAGAATGAGAAGGGTGACATAGTGAGAAACAAGCTAGGTTGGTTGTATAAGGCTACAATCAAGAGGAAGGTATTGACTATGAAGAAGCCATTGCACAGGTAGTAAGGCTAGAAGTGGTTCGAATGTTGTTTGCTTATATTGGCTACAATGGGTTTCTACTATACCTAATGGACGTTAAAAGTGCATGCTTGAATGGCTTCATAAATGAAAAGGTATATGTAGAACAACCACCGGGTTTTGAAGACCATGATTATCCAAGTCATGTTAATCGTATTCTAAAGACCTGGTATGGATTAAGACAAGTTCTTAGAGCATGATATGATAGGTTAAGTGCATTTCTTCTTGATAAAGGGTTTAAAAAAGGAACATTGGATCCTACTTTGTTCACTTTGATCAAAAATCATGATATGCTTCCTGTTCAAATTTATGTTGATGATATCATCTTTGGGTCATCAAAAACATGTTTATGTGATGAGTTCTCATATTTGACGAATAATCAATTTGAAATGAGCATGATGGGTGAACTAACATACTTCTTGAGTTTTCAAATTAAGTAATCTAAGCACAAGATTTTCATTAATCAAGTGAAGTATATGAGGGACATGCTCAAGAAATTCAAATTTGAAAATTTGAAGCCATGTGATACTCCTAGTAGTTCCACTGTCAAAATGGACAAAGTCCAATTAGGAAAGCATTTAAATCCTAAGCTATATAATGGCATGATCAGAAGTCTCCTCTATTTGACTGCTAGTAGACCGAAGATTATGTTTAGTGTATATCTATTTCCTAAGTTCCTATCTGAGCCCAAAGAATCAAATTTTGAATGTGTCAAACGCATATTTCGATAGTGGGACTCGAGATTTGAAATTGTAGGTCAACAAAGCTCAAAGTTTATAACTTAGAAGCTTTGTTGATTTCGACCATGCAGGGAGTCTAGTAGATAAGAAAAGTACATCAGGATTTTGCCATTTGTTAGGAAATTCGTTAATCTAATGGTTTAGTAAAAATCAAAATTATGTTGCATTAACCACCGCCAAAGCCGAATATGTGGTAGCCAAAAGTTGTTGTGCGCAATTATTATACATGAAGCAAAAATTTAAAGATTATCAAATCCAAGTTGGTTGTGCTTAAATTTATTGTGATAACACAGGTGCAATCAACATATCAAAAAATATGGTGTTACACTCTCGTAACAAGAATATTGAGATTAGGCACCATTTTCTTTGTGATTATGTGCAAAAGAAGATGTCAAACTGATTCCTCTGTCCATTGATGACCAACTAGCTGATATCTTCACTAAGCCTTTCCCTAGAGACCGATTTTCAAAGATTAGGTGAGAATTAGTCATAATTCGTGAATCCGACCTTCTAAGTATGTTTTACATCATTAAAACCATGTTTGTAATGGTCTTGAGGTGTCTATGGACTATGGGTTGTGTAATAGGTGTTTTTCAAAAACCCAAGTTATTTTAGCAGAAATTTCAGAAAGCAATTAACGCACTAGATATATCTCATTAACATGCTAAGTCTGACTATTAGCACTAATCAGTTTCAGCTGTGGGTTAGTTTTCAGGCTTATTGGCACTCTAACTCCACCTTTTTGGGCGCTAATTCATCTCGAGCCATGTTTTTAAACCCACACGAGACATAAAATGGTTACACTGTTTTTGTTGTTTCCTCTCCCTACCGTGTCTCATCTCTTCCTTACTAATCATTCATTTTTCCTTAGTGCCTCCCTGGGGTTTTTCTCATTTTTTCACTTCTTCTCTACCCTCTCCCTACTAGGATTCATCCATCGATCCAGTCGTTCACTCCCAAAATCTTCTCTCCCTTAGTGCCCACGTGTTTGTTGAAATGTCTCACCTAAAGAAAACTACACGTATAGCCCTCAAGTCCACCTCCCGTCGTCCCACCACCCGCCGAGCCATGCACGACTAGGTTCACTAGTCAGCTCCCTAACCACACATCAGATACCATTTCAGTCGATCCCCCGCTCCACGAAGGTCGGTCTAAGTCCAAGCATGATGGTGCCTCATCTACCAAATTTATTCTTTAGGCACTTAGATCATGGCTAACAGACATCAAAGTCCTCAAACCCGCCATCGTAGACTTTGAGTTTTTCAACGAGGCTCACCTTCGAGTCCGTGAGGTGTCTGCCAAACTTGGGTGGGCGTCCTTTAGTCAATTCAAGGACATCTACAATGCCTTTTTAGTTTGATCGTTTTACTCTAATCTCGTCACCACCAATTAATTTGTCATTCGGTTAGTGGTAAATGGCCATTTCATTGATATCACCTCACAACATCTTGCTGATCTCGTGAATCATCCACTTTACACTCCCACCACTACTCTTACGGGAATGATCTATAAATGGATGTTTAAGCGGCTCGAAGTCCTGAACTCCTTCACCCGATGCGATCAGGAAATCACCTTTAACCCTTCCAGAGTCACCAACACATACTTCAAATTTGTGCCTCATCTTCTTCATAAGATTCTGCACAAGGTTTTTTTATTCTTCAAGTGGCAGCAAGAATTATGTAACCTTGTTAGACCTCTATTTGCTTGGGGCTCTCATGAGGGAGATACCTATTAGTTTGCCCCACATCAACATTGCCTACATGACCTCCACCTTTGGCTCAGGTCACCACCTCCCGTACGTGGACATCCTGATCTGCTTCTTTGAGGCTGTCAAGGTAGATCTTCGTCTTGGTGGTCGCCCCTCTCTATCACTGACACAGTCGGCATGGACACTCTAAAGGCCATGAAGTATCGCTACATTCTCCTAGAGCGATGTTAGATAGCGTGGAGGACATCCCCGAGGATGAGCATGATGGTAGTTACGAGTCTCCTCACGTATCGGATCCCGATGTTGACTTCGATGAGCATGGCTATCTCGACAACAGCTTCTTGTACCCGCACGAAGATGGCAGAGATGATGAGGTTCAGAAAGAACCCCCTCCGACATTCACTGCTCCACCAGCTCCGCGGCCACTATAGCAGCCGCCTCAGGCACCCCACTATCAGTCATATTACAGTGTTGCTATTCGACCTGACATGTCCCCCTCCCCGCCATACCTTTATGCTCAGTTTGGCCATATGTAGGACTACATTATATGAACCTTTATTACTATTGATACGCGTCATGACCATCAAGCAACTCCTTTGCATCGGATCGAGGGACACATGTTGCCACCCTAGGAACCAAGGGATGATTACGCCTTCAAGTCTAGATGTCGAACTTCATCCAAGACGAGGAGTTAGGATCTTTAGTGATAGGGAGAGCATTAGGCTCATTATGTTAGTGGATTTCGTTTTACTTGAGTACATGTTAACTCTAGTGTTTTTCTATTTATGCATTTTTCACACCATGTTACTACAAATTTTTGAGCACTTAATGAAATGACATGAGTATTTTTTGCGTATCTGAGCTATATCTTACGTTCTTTTCTGTGGTTGAATGGAACTTTCTTTCTTTGCTTGTCTCTACTTGATGCATGTTGTTAGGAGGGGCTACTTTCCCATTTTTATATGTTATCAAATGGGGGAGAAATCTAGTTGTTGAACTTGCAATTTACAAACTTGATTGCTCTTATTATATATGTTTGTTTATCGATTTCATGTTTTTTGATGCCATCAAAAGGGGAGATTGTTGGAGTAAGTTTCTTATCACTTAGACTTTGCCCAAGATTTTCATGTCAACAAATAATGCGAATTTGTACTAACAAGGTTTCTCAAGTATGTGTAAGATCAAAAAAAGAACAACTCCTCAAGTTCAAGTATGTATCGGGACAAGGGATGACATTGAAAAGTCATAATCATCATTTGTTCAACTTATATAAAGTATATAAGTCCAATTGCACGAGCAAAATGCATTAGATTCATGCGTATCATGTTTTCCAAAATTTCAAGTTTGTTCAAGTTTCGATTTTTAAATAGTTTAAACTTCGTGACTTGAAAATGCTTTTAAATTGTGCAAACATATTTTTAGGCATGCATTGGATATGAAAAATTGTTGTGATCAATTTTGAATGCACCGATATTTGTTTGGACGGTTTTTGAATCGTTATTAAAATATTTGTAGATAAGCCTATATATATTTCATGAAACCAAAATTTCTAATTTTTTAGGATTCGTGAAGTCATTTGAGCTGTCCAAACGGGTCAAATGACTCATACTTAATATGTCTAATGTGTTTCTAGAGGTTTAGTATTATCGTAGATGAGTTAGAGAGTCGCTAACAAAAACCAGAAAGTAATTAGCTTTTGGTCCCTGGTGGTTAGCGTGCTAACCTAGTGTGTGACACATGTCGAGCATGCATAATAGTTTTTCATATTTTCTTATTATTTGTACTAGTGTTAAATAGGATATCGTCTCCTTAGGAATTTTTCAAACTTCAAAGGAAAGTATTTTTTCTTGTTTTTCTTAATTTAGTTAATATAATTAAACATGAATTAAAATACCAAATAACTAAAATTTATAACTACTAACTTAATTAACCAAATTAGCTAACTTAATTCAAAAAATTCAACGCAAACTAAATTACATAATATTAAAATTCAATATAATATAAATATCTTAACAAACATCTAAACAAACCTTCACTAAACAATGTAATATACTTGAATTGCTTTCAAACACTACAACATAACATCACTTCATAATATAGTTATAATTATAACACATGGAATCTTGGAATCATTAAATCCGTATTCATAATAAGATGATAGCCTTTAGCCAGCCACCAATTTTCCTAAATTCAATGGAGAAGCCACATTCTTATTATTGTAAATCTACCAATTTGATAAAATGCAACACCATAGAAATGCGATAACATTAACACTTAATTAAAATCATACCTAATCTATGCAAATAAAAATCATAATATGCTAATTAATAAACAACTTAGAACACAATCACCTAAGACATCCACACAGGAAAAGCCCTATAAATTAATCCTAGTTGCGACTTCTATAATTGTCATCAATAAGTATAGACATAGATTAAGAATCAAAATACCACAATACACATTTGCAACTATGCATGCTATATTAATCTTCATTAGTTGTAATATGTAAAAATAACTTATTAAATCTGTGATTGACGTGTATGAATAGATTTAAAGCATTAAGTACATGATTCCTTAATTATAACTACATAGCAATCCAAAGTATATCAATGTCTAGGGTTTGTTTAGTTTGATAAACTTCTCACTCATGCTGGAAATAAACAATGGAAATATATAATTAAAAGACATAATGAATAAATAAATAAAAACCTCTTAAAATAAATCAAAGCTCTAATGTTGCTTCAAACATCAACTAAAACTAATAAAAGACTTATTAAATATGTAAAATAGGTTGAAGAGAGCAATTGGAGAGAGGTATTTCGAAGCTCTCTGGTCTTATTTATAGTCTCCCTAAGTATACATATCATAGATAAACTCAGATTTTTCATATTAATCTAAAAAACCGGTAACTGACCTCAGCAATATGTCAGCGATTCCTAAGTTGTACACAAATCACTGGGTCAATCACTGGATTTGGTTCTCTGTGCTCAACCAATTTAGTTGGCGATTTAAGTATATTCTTCAAATCACTAAGGATTCACTGGTACTTTTTTGCTACTGATTTAAGTGGCGATTCGTAGTGTAAATGCAAATCGCTGGACTTCTTCTCCCATTGAATGTTTTGCTATTCTTGCTCTTTTTCTTCCATTTTTTCATTTTCCTAATTAAGTCCTGAAATCACAAAAACAAGAGAATATCTAATGTAATGTCATCATTTATATCTAAACTCAATTTAACTCACATTATAAAACATGTCTAATTATTGACTTGTCAAATACCCCCAAACTCAACACTTTGTTTTCACGAGCAAATGAATACTCTAAATCAGATTCTCTTTTCATTCTTTATAAACTAATTTCAATATAATTCATCTTAACTTTAAATGATAGAAATTCTAAGTAGAAGTGGTTTTCAAATGTAAACAAATTACACATAAGTAAATGAAAGTTATGATAGAATAGAATCATTTAGACAAAATTAAACATCCTTTAATGATAACTCAATCACTCAATTCAACACCCTTTTGAACTTAAAGTTCATTACCAAGGCCAGTACACAATTTAGGTTTTCTCAGTCTCCACTGACAAGCATCAAGCTTATGATGACTAGTATAGATTCTCAAAACACAAAAATCACTAGATTAATTTTAATTTTAGAAAATACTTTATAATAGCTCCACAATCAAGATATATAGGAATTTTGTCAAGATACCAATAAATATATTGTTTAAAACGTGTTAGATTAACAAATACTTCATTCAACTCTAATTTCAAGCACTTGAACTAAATCTTTTTCTTTGAAGAGTTTAAGAACATCCATATTTTTCATCTCTCATTCTTTTTTACTCCATCCTAATTATCTCTTTATCATATATTTCTTTTTTTTTTTGCTTTTAAGTCCCTGCTCCTTTTCCTATGGACATTCTCATATAGATTCCCTGCTCCATTTCCTATGGAATCTATAGAACTCTCTATATATATTTTTGTAATCTCTTGTTAACACTTCTTACTATCCACTAAAGTTGAAGAAAGAATTCTTTCTAACTTATAGAATTTTATCAATTTCTAACCAATTTCTTCTTTCAATTGTGGCATAATAACTTTATATATATATACTATAAAAATATTTAACTAATAGCTTTTGTATCACTTGATTCTTAGAAATCTATCTTGTGCATCTTGCATTATTGTTTCGATCTTCTACACAATCTTAGGAATAACACAAGGCATTCAATTTGTGTATAAATCAACTAGTAAAGTTAATTAAAAAATGTATAAATATTGATTCCTACTATTATAGAATTCATTTGGGTAATGAATATATCACTTCAATTCAAAATCTATTCATTATATTCATTCAAGTTATCATTCTTTTCCTAACTAAAGAAAATGAAATGAAATTCATACCTACTTGAATTCGAAAGAAATTTGAATAATTTCGTCAACTTACTTGAATATCGGATCTTTTTGAACGTTGCATCAATTTTTGACTTATTTTCTACCTTTAAATTCTTTCTTTGATTTCTTTGCTGTCATTGTCATACTTCACCTAAAATACCTCAAACTCATTCCAAACCTTGTATTCAAGGTTTAAAAATGAAGTCAGGTTTTTAACAAAACAAATATACCATGTGAAGTGTAAAGTAATTTATATAATTTAAAATTGGACAATCGATATAAAAATAAACTCAATTTAGAATTCGCATAAGATAGGGTGCACAAAAAGTAGAATAAACATCACCATTGCATAATAATTGTATCAAATCACCAAGCACAGAGCGCAAAGCATAGCATCACTACAATTACAAAGTACATCACCATTACCTGAGTTACATAGAAGACCTCACATAATATCACTCAGAGACAAAGAAGATAAATAAAATAAGGAAATCAATGTCGTTCTTCAGAAGTTGCATCATCTTCATCCTCCACTAGATCAATCCTCTGGGACTAGTAACTCACAGTGGGGTCGTAAAGGTGGTAGCCCTAACCCGGCAGTGTTGAAACATTAAGACTCTTGCTAAGTAGTAGCCTCATTTGTGTAGATGGTACAGGGACCTCTGCACCTCCTTAACATCTATCTTTTCTAGACATTGCTCGCTTCATTATGTGGATACTACTTGCTAAGGCCTTCTGGTTCTCAAACACCAGGTCTTAGTTTCTCAGAGTTGTCATTTGATTGCACAGAATCTCTCCCATGAAGGCCAACTCTGACTCTTCCATGTATAGTTTATCATAATCCCTAGCAGGCTGCTCCATATTCAGATCATGTCTAGTTTTCGACATCTTCTCCAAAATTCACCTCGTATCATCTATGATTTTCTTTATCTGTTTTGTTTCTCTTTTGGCTATCTCTACCTTCTCTCTTTCATCGTTAATGTCTTCATAACCATTTATTCTTCCATTTCTCTTTATAACTTCATCCATAATGGTCTTCTCTGATAGAACATCTATATGAAGCCCTTCCATGTTCACTTGATCCACTCTACAAAAAGTCGTGATTATCAAAGGGAAAGGTAGTCCATCGTTCTTTTTCATTGTGATGGCACTCCTAATCGACTCATAGATAATTTTGCCAACATCTTAGTATCCTAATCCCATGACAATGTGGTGAAATAGGGCGGCCTTGTAATTCATTATCTCGTAATATTGTAAGCTCGGCTATAAGCTGGGGTTGATGAAATAACACCAAGCTTTCTTGATTTTCCTAAAATAATTAGTGGTTATGTGCTTCTGGTACCCCTCCATATCAAAAATGAATCCATCAACATAGATTGTCTCAAACCTTCTCTAATTTTCTTTGTGGAGTAATGGTACTTAATGGTACTTAATGGCGTATTCGGGGTTGGGGTACTCATCATTTTGTTTTTGGTAAAATTTATGTAAATCAAAATACCAGTTTATTCTTGCAATGGAATAATCAATGTCATTCCTCGAACTCGTAACTCAGTCTTAATCTCACTTCAATATGCATTTGCATAAGACTCTCGCACCAAAATATCACAACCCCTCTCACTAGGAACATTCTCTAGGTCTAAGTGGTTACAGACCCTAGCTAACAATCCCAAATTCCTGGCCTCAATGTTATCTAGGATCGTAGGCCTGTATTTCAATTCGTTCATCACATTAAATCCCCTCTTCGGGATCAACTTCCTATCCTTCACTAATTCATTTTTAAATTTTTCATTGGCCTTCTCATTGACAAAGTTCTCCTTCCTAACTACATAATTTTTTGTCCCCCGTCGGTATCTCTTATTCAACCTTATCTATTTCCTCCCCCTCTTCTACATAATCATCCTTAGTATGAAAGCTAAATGATGAAGGTGGAGTAGGTTCTCGTTGTGGTCTAATCCTAGGTGTCTTAAAAGAGATTGACGTGGGTTGGATTTGGAAAACTTTAGATTTAGTCTTTGTTTTCTCAACTAACTTCCCCTTTCATTTCTCCTCTCCTGAACCTTTACCCTTTCCTCCTCTGTCCATTTAGATAAGTATAAGTAAAAGAATGAACCTGTAAAGTCATTTAAAACCAAAATTTTCATAAAAGTACTCGTTGAAATTAAACTTATCAATCTTAAAGGAGAAATTTCATCAAGAAAGTCATTTGTAAATTGAGAGTTTGAAATTTATATGAAAGTTCTCGATAAAACATAATTGAGGAAAATAATGGTTCGTAAGTAATTCAAATCATGTGATAAGCATACACAAAAACCCTCAAACTCTTTTGGAACTTGGTTTCAAATAAGTTTGCATATAAAATTTGATCTATTCACCATATATGAAAAATAGTTCAAGAATTCGATAGCAATAACAAATCGGCACACCACTCCCATACTAGTATTATAATATTAAACATTCAATATGAAAACCATTTTAGATTAAAAATTTCGAAATTTAGCTTATAACCTAATAATAATCCAAAATCGATGAAAACCCAAAATTTTAATCAATAAAAATTAAGGTTTTATTGAATACCTCCTTGAAAGTGATTCTTTCAAGATTGGAATGCTAAAACTCCTTTAGAACACTCATTCAAGCTTCAATTTCAATTCCCCTTTCTCAAGCCCTAGGTGGCTCTATAGTCTCAAAACTCACCAAATTTTTTAGTTGAATGTGTAGAGATAAAGGTAGGAATCACTTAAACACACTCAAATGAAGCTTTAGAAGGTTGAATGTAGTCAAAATTAGTCTCTTGATCAAAAGGTTGCAATGGTTTGTGAGAGTGAAATGGACAAATGTGGCGATTTAGGGTTTCTATTTTTAAAAACTCAAATTTGTTCTTAGGGAATTAGGGTTTCTATTTGACAAATCGCTGCCTTAAAATTTCATGGACAATTTTGCATACTATTGCTAATTTTCTCAGTGAATTTTAGTACAAACTTGAATCACTGAGAAATCACCAGTCTATTTTTACTAATTTCCACTTTTATTGATTTTCCCATATATTTATCACATATATATCCAAAAAAAAGGTAGAATTATTTAAAATTACCATAATTTACCTATAATATGTAAATGAAAATTTTATTACTATAAACAGCTAATTAACATAAAACTAATGCATAAAACTAATATTAATCAAAAATGAATTGACTCGATCAACCCCCCTTACATGAAATTATTTCAGAATTAAATTTCTAAAATATCCACATTATAAGAGTCAAAAGTTGAGAGAGTATAAATAAACAACTAACGAATCCTAATACTAAAACTAAAAGTAAATATAAAGTATGGGCTGCATCCCATAAAATGCTTTTGTTTACTGTCGTTGCCTCAACTGAACCACTCAGTTCTAAACTAGTTCTATAAACTTAAGTGTAGGATTATCCACTCTAGTGCCATTCCAGAAAGTGATTACTCGGCCATGCACCCTAAAAGTGATTGTCTTGTATAGAGTATCAATGACAACTTGCGAAGTGGCTAAGAAAGGTTGTCCTAATATTAATGGAGGATCTTCGTTATGAAGTGTGGCATAATCAAAAATTCTATGGAAATAATGTACTTGTCAATTTGAGCTGGTACATTAGTAACCACTCCTATTCATATCAAGGAATTACCGTTTGGTAGTGTAGCTTTTTCATAAGCAAGTACATCCAATTCCAGTTGAGTATGAAGAAAGAAGTGAATTGGCATATAGTTTGCTCTAGAACCTATATGAAAATAGCTTTAAAATACCAAGGCCATTTGACTTTTACGTTTATGTATATATCTCCTAGATCATCGAGCTTGACAATTGCTAAATTCTTCTTTTTCTTTTATTTATTCTTTGTAGATTTAAATTCCGCCATTTTTGGATCATTCTAAACATTGTTCAGTTGCTTGACCCTCCATTCTAGAGTTATTATCTTTTGATTTGAAGTGTCTTCAACTTGCTTATTCTTGGTCATAGCATTTTCATCTTCCATTGTTACTACATTAATAGCATATATTTAGTTTCCTGATGATTTAATTCTAAAATTCATTAGCATTAATTTATTCATTATTAAATTCATCAAAAATTTCATATACATCTTTATCATTGAAACAAAAAGTGAAAATCTCGTTTTCAAATTCCATAGACATTATTCATTTAAAGATATCTAACTTTGTTTTAGTTGTTTTAAGAAATGGTCTTCCTAAAAGTACAGGTAGAGACTTAGATGATGTTGAGTGTCCCATTTTCATGACATGGAAGTCAGTTGGAAATACTATGTCATTTACTTTTACTAAGACATCTTCTAGTAAACCATAAGGTTTAATAATTGTGTTGTCAGCTAAGGTAAGATTAAGAGGTGTATTAGTCAATGAACCTATTTTCAATGACTCATATAGTTTAAGTGACGTAACATTTATCGATGCTCCAAGGTCACACATAGCAAAATCTATAAAAGACGTCTCTATTGCAATAGGAATTCCAAACATTCCTAGATCAGAACATTTCTCAAGTATTTTCTTTTTAATTAAAGTAGACACCTTTTGTCCTAAGTTTTTTTAATTTTTTCTAAAAATTTATCCTTTGATTCAGAGAATTCTTTCAAAATTTTGTCATAACTAGAAAATTGCATAATTGATTCCATCAGTGGTTTATTGATTTTTATTTTCATAAATGCTTCAAGAATGTCTTCATTGTTTTTTTCCTTCCTAGCATCATCTAATTGTTGTGGAACGGTAGAATATGAATACATATCTTCATCTAAATTATCAGAAATCTTATCATTTTTATCCTTATCAATTACTTTAGACTTTTCTAAAGATTTTTCATATGTTTCAATTCTGGCGTAATACCATGGATATAGCCTTTCAGGAAAATGTGTGTATTTCAATAATTCAGCTATCCATCCTCTAGTAGGAATGACAATAGCCATCATTTCTTATTCTTCTTCAATAGTTTTATGTGCTTTCTTTTTATTACTTTTTTAAGTGTTTTTTCCAGTTATAAGTGTGTCTTTCTCATCCATGAATAAAGTATTAACTTGTGCTTGATTAGTAGGGGTCAACAGTAGCATGATTAGGTGCTTTATCTTGGTTACTCTACTAAGTACTTAACTTATTTATTTGTAAACTCATTCAACCAAACTTATTTTTCAGTTCATTAATAGTAGTATCAGTCTTAATCTGATTTTAAGAAATTATCGTAAAGTTTTAATGACTTTGTTCATAAATTTATGCAAGATTTGATTTAAATTTCGATTCGTAGGATGAATATTTTATTGAGGTTGTTGATTTCGTACATATTGCATCTGAGCTCTTGATCTATAAGAATTATAATTTTGATTTTCAGGACCATAACTAAGATTGGGTTTGGTCTTCTAGGATAATAAGTATTATTATTATATTAATTTCTTGGGGATCCAGAAAATTGGTTCATCATTGTATTTAGCTCTTCAGTATTTTTTCATGTAGAGTAAGACACACATCCGTAGGATCATTACCGAATCCATAAGCTTTAACTTGATTAGATCTATCATTGATTATAGCTTAACCATCTTAGATAATTCATCAATTTTATCATGTGGCGCGTTATTTCTTTTATTATCAACTTCATAAAGTTTCTTTCTTGAGGACTCAACCTTTTTACCATATTGGTTAGATTGTTTTGTCATTTTATTGATGCTTCTTTTGCTAAAATAGGTCTTGTTTCTAATAAAGATCCACTACATACACTGTCTAATATGCTTTGTTCAAAGTGATTGAGTCCTTCATAAAAATATTCTAATAAAACTCTTTAAGTATATCCATGTTGGGGACAAGAAGAAATTAATCTTTTGAATTTATCCCAAAATTCGTAAAATTTTTCATTATCTTTCGTCTTTGCAATTGCGATTTGCTTTAATAGGAACTAATTTTTCTAGCAGGTCTATATTCATGTAGAAAAGCTTCTAAAATTTGAGTCCATCTAGTTATTGAATCTTATAGGAGATAGAACAACCAATCTTGTGTTTGATCTCTTAATGCAAAAAGAAAAGTTTTAAGTTTAACTTGTTTTAAGGTACCTTATTTTAGTTTCATCCCATTAACTTTATGTTGATACTCTCTTATGAATTTTTGTGGGTCTTCCTTGTCTTTACCATAGAAGTTAGATAAGGCACTAACAAATCCAGATCAAGTTCAAATTCAAGAAATCCACTGGGGTGTGCTATGCACATAGGCTCATATGCAATAACATTTGATTTGCTTGTCTAAAAGTAAGTTCTCCATTATTGTTGTTATTATTATTGATAACTCTATTATCATTATTATTATTAATGACATTGTTATTAATATCATTATTGGTATCATCCGCCCTATTCGCTAAATTTTCCCTTAATTGTTGTTGTTGTCTTAAACTTCGATTAAAAGTTATATCTGTTTTATGATCAAATGGATGTAAAAATCCTGCAGAATTAACATGATGAAGTGTGTAGACCATAAAACGTCAAAAATCCTAAGAAATTATTTAATAATCCATGGCACATGTCAAGCGTATCATAAGTTGGTTTTTATATGCTTTTATTAGTCTATTTTAGTATATTTAATATGAAAAGTTTCCAAAATATATATTTAATTATATTTATTGGTCATTTTCAGGTGAATTGGAGTGCACGGATGAATTCGTGGCACAAAATACTCAAAATTGAGTATTTACATGCAGTGATCGGACGCCGGACAATTTGCCTCAAGTTACGTGCTGCGCGGTGGGTAGAATAGGTGATCAGCAGAACAATTAACACGAGGCAGCATCTTATTGGTCCAATTTTCCAAGCATTTCATGTGTTTCCAGCAGTACTGCCACATCTCATCATTCTACTCGTCTAGAGCGTCAACAGCTCCTCTTCTCCTCCAATCTGCTTCTGTCACGTCTCCATCTCATCAGACCCGCCAACACAACAACCATTGGACATTCCTCGTGACACATAACTGCACGTCTTTCTCATGAAGTTCGAACAACTTAATCAAACCAAACTTGCTTCCTTGCTTGCCACGTGTCATGACAAGTTGGTCATACCACGTCACACAGCTGTTTTCCACCGACAACATGCTGCCACGTGGTGGTTTTTCAGCCAAAATGCACCAATGAGACGCAGCCCAGTGTACAGAACCCATTTTTTAGCCAAAAATAGCCCCTAGATGCTCCTCGGCGCCCGTGTTACGAGACCAACCCCCAAAATTAGTTTCTCTCACCTCCAGAGAGCAATTTTTTGTGTTTTTTTTTTCATATTAGGAACTAGGGTATTCATACGAGGAGACTACATTAGAGCCGCCACAGACAACTTTTCATACTTAGAGATTGTACACATGATGTCCGTCTAGACCAATCTTCGCCTAGGTCACAAGGGAAACAAGTACGATTCATGATTCATGACAAATATTATGTGAGATCTGTGATTTTTATTTAATTTTATATAATTTCTCCTATTTCATTGTTGTTGATTTTAAAGTATATGGTTTAGATATAGGGTATGTATGTTGCCAGTGCATGCTTTTAGGGGGACAACCTATAGTTATTTGGACCATTAGTATCCGTGTAATTGTACTTTTGGACCAATAAAGTGACGAACACTCACCGTTTGTCGTAAAACCCTTTCGGTTCTTGAGTGTGCAACAATTGAATCTAGGTTAAATCGGATGTGGATACAATCCGGTTATTTAGGATTAGTGTTCCCACAGACTCATATTACTGTTGTTAGTGTGTTAAACTCGATTGGCGGATGTCTAGGGTTATGCATTAATTAGGGAAGTAGTTAGTGGTGAACGTCCTACTATCAAGATTAGGGGAATTAGGAATTAGGAATTTCTAGCTATCGGGGGGAATTAGTGGTCCTAGCTATCGAGATTAGGGGAATTAGGAATTTCTAGCGGACGTCGATTTTCCATAGCTAATCTAGGAAAAATTGAATTAATAACTTTTTGGAATGATTGAAGACCATTAAATGCCATTGAATCATGATTCGTGCTTGTGGAACCATAGACTTAGGTGATTTCTTCTCATTGATATTATTTTTGCGAGCTTTTTATTTGTGTTAGTTTAGTTAAATATTTCCTTGAACTTTCAAAAAAAACCCCCACTTTTAGTTAAATTGGAGTAAAACTCAAGTCCTGTCAATCCGACCCCGTATTTACCACTACTACACCCTTGTGGTTGGTAACTTAATTGCGGGTAATATTTGGCACGCACGACACGTGATCAAATTTTGGCGCCGTTGTCGGGGACTTAGTCCTTACTCTGGGTTTAGGTTTCAATTTTCTCTTTTTTTTTAGTTTTATGCTACCACACCTCACTCGGTGAAAATCGGTTGGTTCATTGTTACCTTTCGATCCTGAATCGGAGAGAACATTTCATAGGTGGATTAGATAGACCCAACTTAGGCAACAAGAAGGCCAAAATCCTCTGAACATGGCTGCAAATCGCCAAGTCACTATGGGTTACGCACATCAAGAACTTCAAGCTCTTTTGGCGCAATAACCCATCTGTATCAACTATCCGGATAATGTCAGAGACTTTGAGTTGAGGTCTGAGTTCATTCACCTCCTACCATCTTTTAATGGTAGTGAGAACGAAGACCCTGTTACTTTCCTAAAGGAGTTTCAGACTAACTGCAAGTCAATGAAACCCTCCAATGCGGACAAAGGACACGGTTAAGCTCCGATCTTTTTTGTTTTCCCTTAAAGACAAAGCTAAGGAATGGCTTTTCTACCTTCCGCCTGGCTGCATTAACTTCTGAAATGAGATGACAACTGCGTTTTTGAATGAATACTTCCCTGAGGATAGAGTTGCTCAGCTTATCAAGGATATTTGCAGCATCAAAATAAGGTCGGGTGAATCATTTGGTGCATATTGGGATCGCTATAAGCGATTGATTGCTAGTTGACTGCAGCATGGCCAGTCAAAGAAGGCCATAGCTCGATTCATCTATATTGGCATGACGCCCATACAATGACGCATGATTGATAATGCGTGTGGGGGTCACATTCGAGACAAAACTCCAACCCAAATAAAGTAATTATATAAGGACATCGCACAACAGTCACACCTTTATGGTGATCTTGATGCTACTGCTTACCGAAGTTTGACTGCAGGGAGTGTCTCGAGTTCCACTGACTAGAAAATTGATCAACTAATCAACATCATGAAGCGTCTCCTCTCCTCTGGCAAAGTGCAAGTCAAAACTTATGGCTTATGTACTGCCACAAATCATGCAACTGATGAATGTCATATTCTATTTGAGGACAATCAACAGACCAATGTCATGGGTAATCAGTTCCAGGGACCATCTAGAGTCCTATTTAGGAATACATACAATCACGCGACGCCGAGGAACAACCCGAACTTCAGTTACGATCCTCAAAATCAGAACTATCAGACATTCATCCCGATAGGTCAACCGTTGCCTACACCCTCCAATAATTCCTTTTCACTTGATGATATGTTGAAACCTTTATGTCAACAAAGCCAATTTATGAGTGAAATGGCCCAATTCAAGGCTACCACTGAGAAATCCATCAACGAAACCATATCAGCAGTCCGAACTCTTCAGGCTCAAATGAACCAAGTGACACGGTAGAATGGACGTCTCGAGGATAAGGGAAAGTTGCCTTCGCAACCTTACCCGAATCCTAACGCGAGTTCTAACGCAGTTACACTCCAAAGTGTTAATGAGCTGGAGGGACCCAAAAGGAACAATGGGTCATCTAATGCTAAAGACCAGGCAAATGAGGAAGAACACGAGTTAGTAGTGACTTCGTCTGTCCCTAAACAGATGGTAACTACTCAAAAGGAAGCACCGCCCACATTCATGGTCAAACCTCATTTTCCCCAACGACTCATCTTAGATAAGAAAAAGGAGGAAGAGAAAGAAATTCTCAAGACCTTTCGGCGAGTGGAAATCAATATTCCACTCATCGATGCTTTGAAGCAAGTCCATAGGTACGCAAAGTTTCTTAAGGAACTATGCACTAATAAAGGGAAACTCAAAGGCAACGAAAAAGTCCAAATAGGAGAAACTGTTAAGTTTATCCTATAAAAGAAGTTGCCTCCTAAATGCAAGGATCCTGGGATGTTCTCAGTACCTTGTGTTATAGGTGATGTAAGCATTCAGAGGGCTATGAGCGACCTTCGCGCTTCCATTAAAGTCATGCCCTTGTCTATTTATGAGACATTGCATGCAGGCCCATTAAAGGAGATTGGTATTGTCATTCAGTTAGCAGACCGTTCAGTTGTTAGACCCGTAGGTGTTCTCAAGGATGTTCTAGTCCGAGTGAATGAGTTTGTGTTTCTTGCTGACTTTTACGTGGTAGATACGAAGGAGGAGCCATTCCCCAATGCTTCGTTAGTACTCCTTAGACGTCTGTTTTTGAAAACGGTGAAGACGAAGATAGATGTTGATGATGGATTTCTTACCATGGAGTTTGACGATGAAGTCATCATGTATAACATCTATGACGCGATGCAATACCCCTATAATGTGTCGTTTGTGGTGTGTACCATGGACTGTGTGGATCCACTTGTTGAGCAGACCATGCTCACGAGTGGCGATGATGAAGTTAAAGTAGTGTTAGAGAATCATCTCGACACTACTCATATCCACGAGAGTGTTCTAACCCTCGATACTGATGTCGAGGATGTTGTTTTAGAGTTGGATTCATTCCAACCCCTGGCCCCAAGTGTCTATTATTTGGAGTTGCCTACTTCTGACTTAGAACTTTTTCCTTCCTTGGTTAAAGCTCCCACATTTGAGCTGAAGCCATTACCTGAGCACCTAAAGTACATGTTTTTGGGTGAGAATGACACACTCCCTATGATCATCTTGGCTAAACTTACACATTTGGAGGAAGAGAGGCTCCTTCGAGTACTCTGAGAGTTTAAACAGGCTATTGGATGTACCATAACACATATCAAAGGTTTGAGCCCTTTCATTTGCATGCATCATATATATATGGAAGAGGGGTCAAAACCTAGGAGAGAAGCCCATAGGAGGCTCAATCTGCTTATGATGGATGTCGTGAAGAAGGAGATATTGAAGCTCCTTGATGCTGGCATGATTTACCCCATCTATGATAGTAAATGAGTAAGCCCTATCCTGATGGTCCTTAAGAAAATAGGAGTCACGGTAGTCACCAATTCACATGGTGAGTTGGTTCCAACCCGTATTCAAAATGGATGGCGGGTATGCATTAACTACAGAAAATTAAACGGTTCCACCAAGAAGGATCACTTCCCAAACCATTCATTGATCAGATGTTGGAGAGACTAGCCGGTCATTCTCATTATTGTTGTCTTGACGGTTATTCCAGTTTTCATCTGATACCGGTAGCGCCCAAAGACCAGGAAAAGACGACCTTCACTTGTTCGTTAAGCACTTTGCTTATCGATGCATACTATTTGGGTTATGCAATGCACCTGTCACCTTTCAAAGGTGCATGGTAAGTATCTTCTCTGATTTTTCTGAGCATTTTATTGAGGCCTTCATATATGAATTTACTATTTATGGTAATTCATTTGATAGTTGTCTCATCAATCTGACAAAGGTACTCAGCAGGTGTATCGATAAGAACCTGGTTTTGAACTATGAAAAGTGTCATTTTATAGTGGACCAAGGTCTTATTTTGGGACACGTTGTCTCAACCAGGGGCGTAGTGGTAGACCAAACTAAAATTGATGTTATCAAGAAACTTCCCTACCCTACGAACGTGTGGGAGATTAGATCTTTCCTTGGACATGCCAGTTTTTATCGTCGTTTTATCAAGGAGTTTTCGAAGATCGCACAACCCCTATGCCATCTACTCCAAAAGGACGTACCTTTTGTAAGATTGCATTTGATGCACTAAAAGACTCACTTACTAGCACACTGGTGATTTTGGCCCCTAATTGGGAGCTTCCTTCAGTGGGTGTAGTCTTAGGACGGAGAGTCAGGAGAGCTTCACATGTCATTTACTATGTTTTTTATACTCTAGACGCGGCTCAGATGAACTACACCACAACTGAGAAGGAGCTATTTATCGTAATCTTTGGACTTGAGAAGTTTCGGCCTTATCTATTGGGAACCAAGGTTATCATTTACTCTGATCATACTGCCTTGAATTACCTGATGAGTAAAAAGCATGCCAAACCTAGGCTCATTAGATGGATACTCCTACTACAAGAGTTTGACATCACAATCAAAGATAAAAGTGGTGCAAAGAATCTAGTCGCAGACCATCTCAGCAGAATTGAGAATGGTGAGAGTCATACCCCTCTTATGGATGATTTCCCTGACAAGTACATCTATGCCGTTATGGAAGATCTCCCCTGGTACGCCGATTTGGTTAACTATATAACCTTGGGCGAGCTATATCCTCACCTTTCGAAGGCTCATAAGAATAAAGTTAGGAGCAATGCTAAGTACTATGTATGGGATGACCCGTACTTATGGAAATTCTACTCTGACAAAGTTATCAGGCATTGTGTTCCTCATACTGAGAGTCACTCCATCTTGGCTTTTTGTCATACTTACGCCTGCGGTGGCCACTTGGGTCCCCATCGGACAATTAGGAAAGTTCTTGAGAGTGGGTTTTACTGGCCCACTATTTTTCATGATTCATACATGTTTACTAAGTCTTGTCCTAACTATCAGAAAACTGGTAACCTTGGTCATCGAGACCAAATTCCACTTACCCCGATTCATATTTGTGAAATATTTTACATATGGGGTATAGACTTCATGAGACCGTTTCTAGTGTCATTTGGTAATTTTTACATACTCTTGGCAGTGGACTACGTGTCTAAGTGGGTGGAAGCCAAGGCTACACGCACTAACGACTCTAAAGTGGTATGTGAATTCCTCAAATCGAGGATTTTCACAACATTTAGTACCCCACGTGCCCTGATCAGTGATAGAGGCACTCACTTCTGCAATCGTATTGTTGAAAGTCTTTTGAGGAGGTACAATGTCACTCATTGAACGTCTATAGCATGTCATCCCCAAAGGAGTGGCCAGGCAGAGGTCTCTAATAGGGAGATCAAATCATTCTTGGAAAATATGGTGAATCCTACTCGTAAAGATTGGAATACACATCTTGATAATGCAGTTTGGGCTTACCGAACGGAGTTTAAAATGCCAATTGGGATGTCCCCATATCGCCTTGTGTTTGGTAAAGCTTGCGACCTGACAGTCGAGCTCGAGCATAAATCCTACTGGGCTATGAAACCACTTAATATGAAGCTCAATGAAGCAGGAAAAGGGAGAAAGCTCACTCTCCAAGAATTGGAGGAAATCAGGAACGACACGAATGAAAATGCGCGAATTTATAAAGAAAAAACAAAATCGTTCCATGAAAGCAATCTTTCTAGGAAATTTTTTCATGTTGGTGAAAAAGTGCTTTTGTTTCAGTCACGTCTTAAAATTTTTGCAGGTAAGCTGAGATCGAGGTGGACAGGACCATATGTTGTGACTGTTGTGTATGATCACGGAGCAGTGGAGATTCAGAGTTTGGAGACTGGTAATGTATTTAAGGTGAACAGCCACAGATTGAAGATCTTCTATGAAGACTTCCCGAGACATAATGTAGAGGTCGTCTCACTTGCAACGCCAGTCTATATTGATTGACAGACTCAGACCAAGTTGAGCCAACGACTTTAACCAAAAGCGCTACTGGGAAGCAACCCAAACTTTGATAAGTATCATTTGGTTTATTTATTTTCATATTTTAATCATTTTGCATGAATTTGTATCATTTCCTTCATCTTATATCTATCATGTTCTTTTACCATCTTGTTTGTTTTTTATGTGTGGACCTCTAGACTTGTTTTGAACCTTGAGGACAAGGTTCAGAATAAGTTTGGGGTGTTTTAGGAAATATGGATTGTTTTGGATGGATTCTTTTGCGAAAGACCGCAGTTGAGATCGTTTATTTATATGCTATTATATGCGGATATCGGATGGTAATGGTGGTGTTTTATATCATTTCTTCCATTTTTTTCATTTTTTGTCCATTCATATATCTTTTTCTCATTAGGATTTGATACACTTTCATTAGGATTTGATACAATTTCATGCATATATGTATTTAGTATAGTTTTTATTTTTTATTAGTTATTTAGAGTCACACAAAACTTTGTTCATGCCTTTGGTTGTGGACGAGTAAATTACAGTTACCTTTTTTACTTGAAACATATAGAAAACTAGGAGAAACACTCAATCGAGTTCGTATCTCAGCATTTTTATGATTTCATGATTAGGGAATTAGTTTATGGTTGGACTTTGTGCTAGATAACGAAAGGGAGTAGACGGTCAGACTTACGCAAGTATTGATATTTTGACCCACATTGGGGGATTTGCTTGATTATAGTGAAAGTGAGAAGGGCTAAAAAGAGTTTTTCTAAAAAAATAGAGAGTCCCACAGGTTTCCACAAGAAATGGAGCAGGGAATCTTATGGTGGAAAAAGTGAGAAAAGCGGTCCACAATAAATATAGCAGGGATCGTACTACTTGAAAGAAAAATTTAAGGAAAAATAGAGAAAATAAGATGAATAAAAGAGGTAGTTGTGAAAACTCCTCAAATAAAAGATTTAGCTCGAGCGCTTTCACTTGATTAAGTGAGATTTTAAACTTGCGTGCTTGAATGTATAGACCAAAAAAACTCATGAGTAGTTGATGGCCTTTGTCTTGACCGGATCTGTGTCTTTAAAGTGTGGTCTTAATTGTGTTTGAGTTGCGAGTCTTGACATATCACAACTCCGAGATTTTCTGAGTTGCTTGTTAATTTGATGGCTATATAAATTAAAGGGACTCCATGAATTTTGAATTGGGTATAGGTCTATTTTATGTTGTTATTTACACCTTTGCTCGGGACGTGCAAAGTCTTAGGTTTGGGGTGTTTGATAAGTTGATTTTTATATGCTTTTATTAGTCTATTTTAGAATATTTAATGTGAGAAGTTTCCAAAATATATGTTTAATTATATTTATTGGTCATTTTCAGGTGAAACGGAGTGCGCGGTTAAATTCATAGCGAAAAAATACTCGAAATTGAGTATTTAATGCAATGATCGGACGTCGGACAATTTGCCTCGAGTTACGTGTTACGCGGTGGGTAGAATAGGTGATTAGCAGACCAATTAACATGTGGCAGCATATTATTGGTCCAGCTCGCCAAGCATTCCATGCGTTTCCAACAGCACTGCCACATGTCATCATTTTACTCGTCCAGAGCGTCAACAACTCCTCTTCTCCTCCAATCCGTTTATGCCACGTCTCCATCTCATCAGACACGCCAGCACAGCAGCCATCAGACATTCCCCGTGATACCTAACTGCATGTTCATCTCATGAAGTTCAAATAACCGAATCAAACCAAACTTGTTTCCTTACTTGCCATGTGTCACGACGCGGTTGGCCAGACCACGTCACACAGCCGTTCTCTACCAATAACACGCTACCACGTGGCGGTTTCAGCCAAAATGCACCAATCAAACGCTGCCAACTGTACAGATCCCATTTTTTAGCCAAAAATAACCCCTATATGATCCTCAGCGCATGTGTTACGAGACCAACCCCCAAAATTAGTTTCTCTCACCTCCAGAGAGCAATTTTTAGTTTTTTTTTCATATTAGGAACTATGTACTCATACGAGGAGACTACATTGGAGCCGCCACACACAACTTTTCATACTTGGAGATTGTACACATGATGTCCAGCTGGACCAATCTTCGCCTAGGTCGAAGGGGAAACAAGTGGGATTCATGATTTATGGCAAATACTATGTGAGATCTATGATTTTTATTTAATTTGATTTAATTTCTCCTATTTCATTGTTGTTGATTTTAAAGTATATGGTTTACATCTAGGGTATGTATGTGGCCAGTGCATACTTTTAGGGGGACAACCTATAGTTATTTGGACCATTAGTATACATGTAATTGTGCTTTTGGACCAATAAAGTGTTGAACACTCACCCGTTTGCCATAAAACTTTTTTTGTTCTTGAGTGTGCAACAATTGAATCTAGGTTAAATTGAAAGTTGATGCAATTCAGTTATTTAGGATTAGTGTTCCCATATACCCAAATTACTGCAGTTAGTGTGTTAAACCCGATTGGCGGATGTCTAGGGTTATGCATTAATTAGGGTAGTTAGTGGCAGACTTCCTAGCTATCGAGATTAGGGAATTAAGAATTTCTGGCGGACGTCGATTTTCCATAGCTAATCTAGGAAAAATTGAATTAATAACTTTTTTGAATGATTGAGGACCATTAAATGCCATTGAATCATGATTCGTGCTTGTGGAACCGTAGACTTAGGTGATTTCTTCTCATTGATATTATTTTTGCGAACTTTTTATTTGTGCTAGTTTAGTTAATTATTTCCTTGAACTTTTTGAAAACCCCCCATTTTTAGTTAACTTGGAGTAAAACTCAAGTCCAGTGGATTCGACCCTGTATTTACCACTACTTTATAGTTGGTAACTCGATTGCGGGTTATATTTGGCACGCACAACACGTGATCTGCGTGCATAATAGTTTCCCGTATTTTCCTATTATTTGTACTAGTGGTAAATGGGAAAACGTCTCTACATGGATTTTGCAAACTTCAAATGAAAGTATTTTTTTCTAGTTTTACTTAATTTAGTTAATCTAATTAAATGGGAATTAAAATACCAAATAACTAAAATCTATAACTACTAACTTAATTCAAACAATTCAACGCAAACTAAATCAAACAATATTCAAATTCAATATACTATAAATATCTTAACAAACATATAAGCAAACCCCCACTAAACAATGTAATATACTTGGATTGCTTTCAAACACTAGAATATAGCATTACTTCATAATATAATTATAATAATAACAAATGGAATATTGGAATCATTAAATCCTAATTTATAATAGGTTAATAGTCTTTATCCAGCTACCAGTTTTCCTAAATTCAATGAAATAGCCACATTCTTATCGTTGTAAATCTACCCATTACATAAATCGCAACATTATAGAAATACGATAGCATTAATAGTCAATGAAAATCATACAAAATATAAGCCAATAAAAATCAGAATATGGTAATTAATAAACAACTTAGAACACAATCACCTAAGACATCCACTCGGGAAAAGTCCTATAGATTAATCATAATTACTACTTCTATAATAGTTGTCAATAATTATAGACATAGATTCAGAATCAAAATACCACAATACACATTTGCAACTATGCATGCAATATTAATCTTTGTTAGTTGTAATACGCAAAAATTACTTGCTAAATCTATTATTCACGTGTATGAATAGATGTAAAGCATTAAGAATGTGATTCCTTAATTATAACTACATAGCAATCCAAAGCATATACATGTCTAGGGTTTGTTTAAATTGATGAACTAATCTCTCATGTTGGAAATAAATAACGCAAATATATAATTAAAAGACATAATGAATAAATTAATAAATACCTCTAAAAATAAATTAAAGCTCTAATGTAGCTTCAAACATCAACTAAAACGAATAAAAGACTAATTAAATATGAAAAATAGGTTGAAAATAGTAGAAGAGAGATATTTCGAAGCTCCCTGGTCTTATTCATAGTCTCCCTAAGTATACATATCCTAGATAAACTCAAATTCTTCATATTAATCTAAAAAACCAGCAACGACCCGATTTGTCAGCAATTCGTTAGTTGTACACAAATTGTTGGGTCAATCGCAGGATTTGGTTTCAATGCTCCGCCGATTTAGTTGGCTATTTCTAGTATATACTTCAAATCGCTGAGGATTCGCTGGTACTTTTCTGACGCTGATTTAAGTGGCGATTGTTAGTGTAAATGCAACTCGCTGCTAATCGCTTGACTTTTTCTCTAGTTGACTATTTTGCTCTTCTTTCTCTTTTTCTTCCATTTCTTCGTTTTCCTAATTAAATCTTGAAATCACAAAATCAAGAAAAAACCTAGTGTAATATCATCATTTATATCTAAAATCAATTTAAATCAACCTATAAAACATGTCTAATTATTTACTTGTCAGCGTGCTAACCAGTCTTGTGACAGCTTTTTAAAAAGCTACACCTTTTTCTTTAATTTGATATAATGATTGGTTTTTGGGCCCTTGGATCGAGATAACAACCACAAAAAGTCAAAAAAGGTTGGAGGCCATTTGCAAACCACTTAGAACGCACCATTATCCTCTCAAGCTAAAACACTCTTCATTGTTCAAGCTCTTACACCAATTTGACTAGATTTTTATGCTTAATCAATTGGAGTAATTTAAGGCTACTAAATCAATCTCTAAGTTAGTGTCACAGTGGTGTTCTAAGGCTTTCAACCCACACTCCATAACTTATTTTGATTATTCTCACTTTAGGTCATAAGAAATCTTGATTTCCTATTCTATTTGTGCTTAAATTATGTTTTTTGATACAATTGTTGAGTGGAAATTATTTGTTGTGTTCTTGAACATATTTGTCTTGAGTTTTGTACTTGAACTTTATTTTCCAAACCCTATGACTGATTTGAATGAGTATTTGGTCTCAATCTTGATTTTTGTCAAAAACCACTTGTTCATCGGCTTTAAAAGTGCACTCGTTTTAATCAATTTTGTTTGATTGGTTTCGTGATTGACATTTATGCAAAATCAGAGACATATTCATTATCTCTTCCATATCCATACTTACATGCATAAAATTTATTTGGCTCTAGGAGGCTTGTGAGTAATTCGACTTGTTGGTGTTTAATTTATAAAGCCAATTTTAATTGTATTTATCAATTGTAAGTGTAAGTGGCTGATTGTAAGACTTAGTGGGATCTAAGTCAAAGGAAGACCTAGTTGAGCCTAGGTAGGAAGTCCTGATTTGTAACTAGGCATTCTAAGTTTGTATGTTTAGGTTGTAACACTTATTAGCAATATAAGTAGGGTTAAAAATCATCACTGGAAAGGTTAGGTAGTGGGTGTAGATTAGTTGGATCAAACCACTATAAATCTTGTGTCTCATTTCCAGTTCTTCTACCATTTTCACCTTTGCATTCCAATTATACTATTGATTGTGTGTGCATTAAGCATTATGATTCATGGAATAGTTTTTAAAAGGCGATAACCTCTTGGTACACCCAATTCACCCCTCTCTTAGGTATGATTTTAGCGTATGGCATAGGTGTTTCACTGCTTTATTATTCCATGTTGTGATCTGTTGTGATATATGTCTCGAGGAAGCATCGTGAGGCTGCTAAACCGAACCAATTCTACTCCATGCCTTAACCATTTTAACTCATTTTCTATAACTTTGGAACTTCAATACACTTGTAAACAATCCAACCATCGCTATAGCCCAGTTTAGGTCCCACATGGCTATCTCGGGATGTGTGCTAGTGCACTTTATGAGATGGAACACCAAAACACTCAAAACCCGTTCTTATTCTTTTTTATCAAAATCCATAATCAACTTGCAAACATGAAAAAAAGGATTATACTAGTTATCAAATACACATAAACTTATTGCTTTGCTCGTCCCGAGCAAATGATTATTCAACTAAACTACAAACAGCTAATGCAAACTAAAACAGACTCCTAATTAGTGTGAACCCATGGACTCAAAATACAATTATAAAGACAACAACTTTATTGAATGCACAACTAAATGCAACTAAATGACCTTAAATTCCAAACTAAAACAAAAGTGTAAATCATTTGGTTTTACTAGATGTCAAATCAACAAAAAACTCAACATGGTTGGGAGACTAGAAGTTGTCAAGAACTTAGGCCTAACCTTATCAAATATCAGAGTTTTAGAACTTAAAACTCGATCAAAATCTAAGGCTATCAACTAATCATGAACTTTCTCAGCCTATACACTCAAGCCGCAAGTTTATGATCCCTTTATTAAGCATTAAAAATGCAAGGAATCCCATATGCGAGACTGCAACTTACACTCTCCACTAATGAAGATTTTACACGTGCACGAGTCAAATAGGTCTTTTATTTAGGTTGTAATAAGGCTTGGCTAGGCTTGCAATAAAAGGATATACATGGACACAAAAATGTTTGAAAAACACTAGCATAGACCTTATTAGACGTAAAATAGAGCTAAAACAATGTAAATAACAACAAAATTGTTGAACCTTCGTGCATGATTCACTATATATTTTTCTACACCAACTCATTTATTTTTAAGTGCTTTTTTGCACATTTTATTTTCACAACTTTTTAGAGTGGTTGACAAACTTGCAAACATTAAAAAAAACCCCCAAACATTTCTTACATTTAAATCAAACGAGCTCTCTTAGACAAACGTTGGTCTAAACCAGGCTTTCCAACTAGATAACATGGTGAAATATGAGGCAAGTAGTTTATTGGGGTTTTATGATGGGTACACTAGGAAAACGTCGTGGAATAGGCTCAAATATGGCTAACTAGTGGAAATAGATTATAGGTGGGCTATGAAGTTGTTTATTTAACATAAGCATGACCTAAAATCATTCTCTTACACATTGTTCAATCTGTAAGATTTTGTCTTGAGTGTTCCTAGACATCTAACTTATTCCACTTACAAAGTTATGATCTTTTTCCCACTTTGATGTCAAGCACATGACCCATCTCCGTAGTAGACCTTACGACGTAACACTGATCAAACCGGTTAAGGACACTACAAAGTGGAGTCTCTTACATCTTCTTAAGTATGCATCTCAAAGACATGCATATATAAAATTAACAACCAATAGGCATTAAAGTTAAGTTTGGACAACTCTTTATGCAACTAATTTGTTCCTAAGACTCTAGATGCATGAAACCAAGCATATTTATTCTTAAAAACTTGTTTTTATTTATTGGAATAAAAAAATCTAAATGTAAACATGTCATGAACAAAACAAATGAATGTATGAATGAATGAGATGTTGAGAAAGGGTGATGGACAAACAAGAAAAAAGCAATAGATAAGTAGATGAGAAAATCACAAGTGGAGGGGATAACACCATCATTACCATCCATAGCAAGCATCAGCTCATAAGAAAAATTGAAATGATTATACCTATCAAACCTTGTATTCCAAACCATCCAAAACAACCTTCCAAGAACCTATATACCCCCTCCCCCCCCTCGATCTTATTCCAAACCTTATCTCCAAGGTTCAAGACAAAGTTAGGATTAAACAACCACAAAGATGACAAAAAAAGGTGATCAAAAACAAGTGATGTACAATGGAAATGAAAGTAAGAATAAACAAACTAATTGTCATGTTATTAAGGAAGGAACAAAGTCTCCAAAACTAATGAAATCAGAGAAAAATAACTCCTAACAAAAGGGATTAATTTTTATTATTATTTTGTGTATTGTATTATCATTTTTTTCTTATCAAATATATATTTTTTGTAAACAATCTATAGTTGTGACCTATATGCAAACTAATTGACTTATTTACAAACTAAAAACCTAGCATAATAATGGACTAAAAGTGTTAAAATTGAGGCATGTATACTTTATATGAGACCACAAGTCAAGTTTCATGCATACTGTTCCGAAGGATTCTTATGAATTCCCGCTAGCATAGACAATGGATCCACAAAAATCCTCTAGACTCATAGAAGAATCATTCACAAGCATAGATTCATTAAAAATCAAATTTCCAAGTATAATGCTAAATGATCATGAGTTTCAATAAGAAAAATGTATGGAGGGATAACGACTTACATGGCACTATCCATCTTGTTAAGACAAGGGATTGGGATTCGTGGGAGTGAATCATGCATGCTAATTTAGATTATACCTCACAAGTGTACACTTAGATAATCTCATATTTATTCATGCTTACTTAAATCCATAGAAAAACCTACAAAAATGTCGTAACCAAAGTATCAAAATTATTATGTATAAAAAAAATAGAACATGAAATGAACAAAAAAAAATTGAACTTCATATTAGGTTGCCTCCCAATAAGCACTTTTGTTTTAAGTCTTTTACTAGACTTTGCCACTCTTATTCTTCGTAAGTTGGTTCAGCAAGGAACTCGCTCTCCACATCAAGTTATGGCACATTCTCATAGAAAGGCTTAAGTTGGTGCCCATTCACTTTGAAAGTCTTGTCGGTATTCTCACTCTTAATCTCCACTGCGCCATGATTAAACACATTAGTAACAATAAAGGGCCCGATCCAACATGACCTCAACTTACTAGGGTGTAAACGTAAATGAGAATGAAAAAATAAGACTTTTTATCCCACTTGAAAGGACTTCCTAGTCAAAAAATTATCATGCCATGCTTTTGTCTTTTCTTAATATATCCTCGCATTTTCATATGCATCATTGTGAATCTCCTCCAATTCTTAAAGGTCAAATTTGCGCCCCTTTCCAACTTCGTCAAGCTTCATGTTCAATTCCTTGACCATCCAAAATACTTTGTGCTCTAGTTCGACTGAGAGATGACAAGTGTTCTCGAAGACTAGTTGGTAAGGAGACATCCCAATTGGTGTCTTATAAGAGGTGTGATAGGCTCATAAAGCATCATCAAAACATGTACTCTAATTCTTATGATTCGGATTATATTCATTTCCCTGAAATGCAATTTATTTCTCGATTTGACACTTCCATTTGTCCATTGTTTTGAGGATGGTATGTTGTGGATGCTCGATGAGTCACGTTGTAATACTCAAGAAAATTCTCAACTACCTTATTGCAAAAATGAGCGTCGCGATCACTAATTATTGCCCGGAGTGTACCAAAAGTAAAAAAAAAAATCCTTGATTTAAGGAATTCACATGCCACTTTAGAATCATTAGTGCGTGTAGTCATGGCTTCCACCTACTTAGAGACATAATCTACCGCAACCAAAATGTAAAAATTTCCAAAAGAAAGTGGGAAGGGTCCCATGAAATCAATTCCCCAAACATCTAATATTTCACAAAAATGAGATAGAAGTGACTGGCATTTGGTCACGACGACTCAAGTTGCTGGTGATTTGGCACCTCGGGCAAGTTCTAGCAAACAATCATGCACCATAAAATAGTGTGGGCTACAAGAAACTACAGTCTAAGATCTTCCTGGCCATGCGTAGAAGGCCAAAATGTCATACACAAGCATATGAATGAAAAAATTCAATGATGGAGTAAGTTTCTACTTAAGGAACAGAATGTCAAACAACTTGATCAGAGCGTAATTTTCGAAGATATGGGTCATCCTACACGTAGTACTTAGAATCATTTTTGACCTTATTTTTTTGGGCTTTAATAAGATAGGGAGATAGCACTCGAGTAGTAAGGAAATTAACAATGTCAACATACTATGGTGTCTCATCCTCAACAATAAAAACATGCTCATTGAAAAAATCATCTTTCAAGCAAGTAGGACTCTCACCATTAGTAACATGACTAAGGTGATCCGCAACATGATTTTTTGCTTTACTCTTATGCTTGATAGTAATATCAAATTCTTGGAGCAATAGTATCCACTAAAGTAACCGAGGTTTTGCTTTTTTCTTGGCCATTAGGTACCTTAATGTCGCATGATCATAATAGATTATGAATTTAGCTCCTATAAGATAAGGCTGAAATTTCTTAATGCAAAGACCACGGCTAGAAGCTCTTTCTCGGTGGTGGTGTAATTCACTTCTACATCATCGAGGGTTTGGGAAGCATAATGGATGACATGAGAATCTCTACCTACCCTTCGCCCTAAGACCGTACATATCGCATGAATACTAGCATTGCATATGATTTCAAAGGCAAGATCCAATCGGGTGCTTGAATCAGCGATGTGAAGGTAAGAGACTTTTTTAGTGTGTCAAACGCACTCATGCATGCCTTATTATACTCGAAAGGCATGTCTTTTGCAACAAGTGGCATAAAGGTTGGGCAATTTTGGAGAAATTCTTAATAAACTGCTGATAGAAACTAGCATGTCCCAAAAAAGATCGAATTCACTTGACATTTGTAGGGTAAGACATTTTCTCCATTGTTCGATTTTTGGGGTTCAAGACGTAGTGAAAATTTTAAACTTTTTTCAAAAACCTAACAAGATCAAATCTGAATTTAATTGAATTAATTAATAAAAGTAAATTGTACCAAAATCGCTAATTTGCTTCTCTATGTTGATCGATGTTTAAGACGTTGTCAGAGACGAACGTCCTCTATCAAAAATCCACACATGAATGGCGGCTGAGAATCTAAGTGCTAGCCTAAGAGAGAACATGAAAACAATTTTGTTCTCTCTAAAAACTCTAGAACGGCTGAGAAATCTAACTCGTTTTCTAAAAACGAAAATTAGATCCTTACCCTAATTTCTCCCGTAATATGAATTCACTTAACACACTTATTTATACAACCATTGTATAAATTCAGGTAATTTAATTACCAATATACCCCTACTTAAAGTGGTATTAATATGACATATTTTAGGGATTTGTGTGTTACAAATTTTATCATAAAAAATTCATTGTTCTGAGTTATGTAAAATCACGAAAAACCATTCTTTATGTGTGACTCAATAGGTTCATATAACGTTAGCATTGAGCCAAAACCATTTTGGTACACGAGTCATAAGTGATCTCTAGTAAAGCATTATGATTAGCCAATTTGCATGAATATTAAAATCAATACAACCTAATCAGTAGTGTATATCATATCTTTTTGTGATACGATATCCTTTAATTAAACATAAGGCATGAAAATGTCACCCTTAATGTTCAATCATACTAGTCTCGATCTCTAGGTAGACTAAAAACATCCTGGTGACATTGTTCATAATCTAATATATCGAGGGATCCACTTATATATATCTTTAAACAATAGGGGTAAACTCTATCTTGACTACACAACATGATTCAATAGTAACTAATCACAACCTTTATAATCGTTCGGTTAAAGACAATGTTTGATTGTTTAAAATCACTATGATCATAATATTAAAGTCTCAAGTCAAAGGACTAAAAGATATACATATCATGAGTAACAGCTATAACTTATCCACGTGGTGTTCTTATAGAAGGTCAGTCTAGTATCATTTTCCCTAATAGGTAACTCATGATCGTGATTCGTGTCCATAAAAGTATGATCATTACATGACCATCAATCAAGACTCACACTAGTCTTAATTCATTATAGTTCCCAGTATAATGATCGATTAGGGATATTTAGGATGTTTTAGTAAATATCCATGGATCCTATTGTCATGTAAATATGCAAAACAATTATAATAACGAGCCTTAAATGAAATCTTCTATTTTATTAACCAAAATAAAAATGTTCATAAGATTAACCTAGGGCAAATGCCCCAACATTTATGGCATCAACGTTGGTTGGGTCAACCTCCAAACCTTTAGAGGATACAATGTGGCCCAAAATGAGCCTTTAATCTACCATGAAATAACATTTTTATAGTTCAAGATCGAGTTCTTCTCTTTGCATTGGTTAAGTACCTTAGTAAGATTATCAAGACAAATGTCGAGGAATCACCGTAAATGGTAAATCATCCATGAAAACTTCAATGGATTACTCAACAAGATTAGAGAAGATATTAACCATGAAACTTTGAAATGTGACCGGTGCATTGCATAGGCCAAGAGGCATGCGAAGGTAGGCAAAAGTGCCAAAAAGACAATTGAAAGTTATATTTTCATGAGCTTCAGGAGCAAATGGAATTTGGTGAAAATATGAATAATCATCAAGACAACAATAGTGTGTGTTGCCGGCTAATCTTTCCAACATTTGATCAATGAAAGGTAAAGGGAAGTTGTCCTTATGTATGGAAGGATTAAGTTTGTTGTAGTCGATGCAAACTCTCCAACCATTTTGAATACGAGACGGAATTAACTCACTAAATGAGTTAGTGACTACCATGATTCTCTCTTTCTAAGGAACCACTTGGACGAGACTTACCCATTTGCTATCGCAGATCGGATAGATCATGCCAGCATCAAGGAGCTTCAAGATCTTCTTTTTGATAACCTCCATCATAGGAGGATTGAGCCTTCTTTGAGTTTCTCATGTAGGTTTGGAACCCTCTTCCATATAAATCATATGCATGCATGAGGAGGGACTTAAACCTTTGATATATGCAATGTTCCATCCAATGGCCTCCTTGAATTCCCCAAGCCCGAGCAAGAGTCACTCCTCCTCTAATGAAGTAAGCTTAATAAATATGGTAAAGGGGGTGTATCATTCTCACTTAAGTAAACATACTAGAGATGATTGGGTAGAGGCTTAAGCTCCAATGTAGGGCCTTGAATCAAGGAAGGAAAAATCATGGAGTGGGATGTAGACAACTCAATGTATGAAACATTAAGTGGACAAGGTGAAAAAAAATCCAACTAATTGTCAGGGCCCGTCTCACAAAGTTCTGACTTAGCCCAATTTCCCTCAATTAGGCACCTAATCTATTCAATTCACTTAACCTCAAAATAATATTTAATTTGATCCTCAGTAATGCTCTAAAACTAAATTTTTATCCTCAATGAAACCCAATTCATGATTTTTTTAATTGGAGCAAATTAGAATCCGACGTATTTTCTTATAAAAATTTCAGCAGCTCCTCCTCTAAAAATGGGCTGCCTGAAAAATTTCACCTAATAGACAGCAAAAATAGGGAGAGGCTTAAAAGGACTCACAACTTCCTGCAATTCACAATATATATCAAATTCAAACTTTAAATATTAACTTAGAGTCTCAATACCTTAATTACAACTTTATAATCCCAAAATAAACCAAAACTGAATGATAAACCTCTTAATTTACTTCAAACGAATTTAAGAGACTCTCATAACCTATTAAAAAGTATTTCACAACCTACACTCACCCAAAGCCCCAAACAATATATATTAAGTGATTACAACAAGAAAAATAAACTTTTAAACTCAAAACATTCACCGAAGATCTTCGAGCTTTTCCCGTTCTGTCTGGTATTCATAAAGAGCCTGACATAATAAAAACAACTCGAAGATTTTATGTAAGTAAACTCCTACATTGCTCTGTACTCCTGCAAATTTTATTCTGAATACATGAAGACAGGTAATTGCATTTCCAAATAACAACAAATTTATATAACAACGTGGATCCCTCATTTCCTATTCTAAGCTCATAACAAGCGGGCCTACTCATAATGAACCTAGAACAATCCTATGAGTTTAGTGCATGCTACTCCGGAGTCAACATTACTCGCCTTAGACGCCAATAGTATGTTTAGTATGGAGTGGAGAACCTCAAACTCTTATAACCGAAGTAGGGGAAACTCTATCCGAATGCCATGTATGCATGACCAAGAATGATGCAATAAATGCACGTACAAAGATAAATTCCATAAATAGTAAAGACCACTGTAGGGTTTAGTTACAACCAACTAACTTTGAGCTTAATTTTTGGGGTTCCCCGAGCATCGGATCACCTTGAAAATGGTTCCAATAACTTCTCTGCATACCCACATATATTATGGTCTAAGCTTCAAGTGAAACCAAATCACGAAACCCAATGAAAATTGCGGCCAAAGTACGCTTGAGAACAGTTTCCAAAAATAATAATTTATATAATTGTTTCAACAGGCTTTCAACTAGCCAATTTAGGGTAATTTTTTAACCTTGAAAACCTAAATATTTGTCATGATGACTCAAAAGGAACTTGTAGTACTCATGTCCTACTTTCCATAGAATCTAAGAACACTCTAATCGGATCACCGACGGTGAAGTTATGAATTTTCTAACTTGACCTATCAAATAGGCAAACTTTATTTATTTCGAACAGAAAAACTTCTCCAAATCAACATTTTCGCAATTAAGTCCTCAAAACTCAACAACAAACACCACGAAACTACTCGATACCAACATCAAAATATTTCCTCACCCCGTGGATTCAAATTGCATCTAAACTAATAATCGATTAATCCAGAAACCCAATGTAAATCAATATCAACTATAAAAACATCTCCAAAGTTATCAACTGAATCACGTTAGTTCAATTCATCAAAAATTTAACCCACGTCAGTGGAATTTATTCCAAATTGGTGCATTTCAACCTAATACATCGACTCAAAACTATCCCTACTAATTTCTATCAAAACCTAACAAAAGAAATCAAAAAATTGTGGGAATTCAAATTGAATTGAGGAAAAAATGCCCTGAATTGATAATGTGTCGAATTTCGAGCTAAAAACCTTGTCTCCATCATGGAAACTTGGCACGAACAGACCATTTTGCAATGCTCTACTGTTTTGCGCAAAGAAATCGGTTGAAAATCGAACATTGATAGATGGCGGAGTGAGAGATCGAGTTGAGAGGGGTAGGAAACGAACGATTTCATCTTTTTGTTGAAAATCAAAACGTTTCTTTCAATTTTGATATTTTTATATATTTTTATATATAAACCGTCGGTTGCTTGTTTGCAGCTTAATTTATTTTTATTTATTAATTCCTAAAATCCCTATTCTAAGATGCTTTAACTTTCGGCACTCGTTTTTTATCTGGTTTTTCACCAAATTAAACCAAACTCACGACAAAACAGTCTATCTTCATAAAACATCCATAACACTGGTTATGGTCACATCAAAACCCCAAAAATCTTAACTTTTTTCATGACATACTGAGCCCTTATGGACCAATTATCTTGCCATACAAAACCAAACTTACACCAATTTGGACTCACTCTCAAACTCCACCACCATCAACGAACATAAAGCTCGAGGTAAGGTTTTGCACCAACTTCGTTCTCATTTTATAATGTAATTGATCCCGACTTGCAAGCAAATTGAGGTAAAATCATCATGTGAGGATTAACACTTGGTTAATTAGTTTTAGAGCAATTAATTATTAATTTTCACTTGTGCCCTTCAGACACTCACTTGCAACCCAAGTAGGACAAACTAATAATACATCCCAACACACCCCGACTTCGCGACATAATACCATATAATAAACACACTAAGCACACAACACACAAAAATAAAATAAACTTTATGATCTCTAGTCCATAAAGCGTGGGTCCCACCTCGAATACTTTAACTCTAAATAAAATCCAAAAATACTCAATTAGTCGCCTAATCAAGTTTACAAAATTCTTGAATTTCACACTAAAACATCATTTCTTCAATCTCTGTGTTAAAAGAAAGCATTTTCTCTCGCAATGAGTTGGTGTAGAGCTGTTTCTATAGCACTATTTGGAGTACTTCACCGTCACTAGCATGAAATGTCTTTTACGCAAAAGAATCAATGTAATAAAAAGCGCAAATCGAGGAGACATCTCTAGGATACGGCATGGCTTCATAGATGTTGAATTATATTATTTCACCCTCAAACTGCATAGTGAGTGTACCATTAAACACATCAATCTGGTGCAAACCGTTTTCAAAAATGGTAGGGCAAGGGAAATAGATGAACTATTAATGCTAGGGCCACACTTCATGTCAACAACAAAGAAATTCGCCCGAAATACCAATTCATTAACACTCACTAAGACATCTTCAAGAGTTCACCAACGGGGTTAACAACGAAGCGATTTGCCAATTGATTGATTACACAGATATTTTTGAGAGGACTGATGTTAAGTGTTTCAAAGATGGAAAGTTGCGTAACATTGATTCAAGCTCTAAGGTCACACATGGCTCTTTGGAGGGTAACCTCCCCAATGGTACAAGGCACAGAAAACAAGTCAGGATCCTTACATTTTGGAGGCAACTTCTTTTATAAGATAGCGGAGACATTATCTCTAACACTAATCTTCTCATTGCCTTTCAACTTCCCTTTGTTAGTGCAAAGATCCTTACAAAACAGAGCATAACGGGGAACATGCTTTAAAGCATTGATAAGTAGGATATTGATCTCCTGTTTCTTAAAGACCTCCAAAATCTCTTGCTCATCTTCTTGCTTTTTTGTTAAGCATTGAGAGTTAAGGGAATGGAGGCTTGATTTGGAGGGGAGGTAGAGAAACCTCATTCTTCTTAGAACTAGACTCTTTGAAAGAGTTAGAAAGTATTTCCATCTCTTGCCATACATCATTAACTTGAGGTTTTGCCTTTAATTTCTCTTGTTTTGATGGAGTCAGTTCCATTTCTTTGCCACTCCTAAGAGTGATTGCGCAACCCTAGCATTTAGATTTTGGTATGGTTGAGTCAGAAACTTACACTTGTCATTTATCATCTCCAATTCGGTTGCCATTTGAACCATTTGGGCCTCTAGATTCCTAATGCTACCGAAGGTATCTTGAATTCACTTATCCATGTCAAATTGGTGCTTCTCTACATTATTTTGCAATCTATCTTGGGATGCAACCAAGGCCTTAAACATGTCCTCTAAGGATGAGCTAGTGGAAGCTTGTAGTGGAGGATTAGGTTGAGGCAAAGGTTGTCCTCTTGGAACAAAGGTTTGATAATTGGGATTGGAATATCTACAGCCAAGATATAGTTGAAATCACACTTAAGAAGGGGTGAATTGGGTGTGCCGAGAGGTTATCTCCTTTTTAAAATTATTCAATGAATCACAATACTCAATGCACAGACAATCAATAGTGTAGATGCAATGCAAAGTTGGTAGGACAAATGGAAATGAGTCACAAAATTTATAGTGGTTCAGTCCAACTGATCTACATCCGCTACCTAACTTCCCTAGTTAGGATTTTTAGCCCCATTTATATTGCTAATAATTTTTACAACCTAAGAAAACAAGCCTAGAATGCCTTATTTCAAATTATGACTTCCTACCTAGCCTCAACTAGGGTTTTTGCCTAGCCTTGATTAGGTCTTCCCTTGACTTAGATCTCACTAAGTCTGACAATCAGAAACTTACACTTACAATTGATAAATAAAATGAAAATCAGTTTTACAAAGTAAAGTGGCAACAAGTCAAATTACTCACAAGCCTCCTAAAGCCTAACAACTTTTATACATACAAGTATGGCTATGGATGAGATTAAGAATGTCTCAAATCTTGCACAAATCTCAATCAGAAAATCAATCAAATAAAATTGATTAAAATGAGTGCGATTTCAAAGCCGATGAAGAAGTAGTTTTGACAAAAATCAAGATTAAGACCAAATATGTGTTCAAATAAGTCTTACGATTTGGAAAATAAATTTTAAGCACAAAGCCCAAGGAAGATTTGTTCAAGAACACAACAAATGATTTTCATATGACAATCGTAATAAAAGATGTAATTTAAGCACAAATAGAATAGGAAATCAAGATTTCTTACAACCCAAAGTGAGAGTAAACCAAATCAGTTCTGGAGTGTGGCTTACAAGCCTTAATTAGAACACCTCTGTAACACTAATTTCAAGATTAATTCAGTAGCCTCAAATTACTCCAAGTGATTAAGCACAAAAAACTAGTCAAATTGATGTGAAAGCTTAGACAATGGAGAGTGTTTGAAATTGAGAGGATAATATTGTTCTAAGTGGTTTATCAATGGTCTCCACCCTTTTTTGACTATTTGTGGTCGTTATCTCGATCCAAGGGCCCAAAACCAATTATTTATTCAAATTAAAGAAAAATTTGTAAGCTTTTTAAAAAGATGTCAAAAGACTGGTTAGCGCGTTATGTGAGACCATTAGTGCTCTAACCAGCAGGGACCAAAGACTAATTATTTTTCGATTTTGTTTAGTAAATTTCTAACACATTAGACATGTTTAGTATGAGTCATTAGACTCGTTTGGATAGCCCAAATGATTTCACAAATCCCAGAAATTGGAAGTTTCGTTTCATGAAACATATAGGGGCTTATCTACAAATATTTTTATAGTGATTCAAAAATTGTTCAAACTGATGTCAATACATTCAAAATTGACCACAACAAGTTTTCATATTCAATGCATGCTTAAAAACATGTTTGCACAATTTGAAAGCATTTTCAAGTCACGAATTTTGAACCATTTAAAAACTGAAACTAGAACAAACTTGAAACTTTGGAAAATATGATATCCATGAATCTAACACATTTGGCTTGTGCAACTAAACTTATATACCTTACATAAGTTGTACAAATGATCAATATTTTTCGATGGCTTTCCTTGTCTCGGTGCATTCTTAAGTTTTTACAATCTCATTTCATCTAAATCCATTTGAACTTGAGGAGTTGTTCTTTCTTTGATCTTGAACATACTTGACAAACCTTGTTAGTACCAATTCACATTGCTTGTTGACATCAAAATTCTGGTGGAGTCTAAGTGATAAGACACTTAGTCAAATAATCTTCCCCTTTTTGATGGCTTCAAACAACGTGAACTTGACAAATAAACATACATAATAAGTGCATATCAAGTTCATACATCGCAAGTTCAACAATGAGATTTCTCCCTCTTTTGATAACATTAAAAAGTGGAAAGTGGATCCCCCTAACAACATGCATCCAGTAAAAATAAGCAAGTAAAGAAAGTTTCATTCAACCGTAGGAAATGACACAAAATATAATTTAGAGATACACATAAAAATATCCATGTCATTTCATTAAGTGCTCATAAATTTGTAGTAACATGGTGTGATAAATGCATAAATGGAAAATAATAGAGTTAACCTGTATTCGACTAAAACAAAGAAACACTAATAGATTGAGCCTAATGTTCCCCTTTCATGAAGGATCCAACTTCTTCTCCTAATGGGATAAGATTTGACGTCTAGAGCCGGAGACATGATCATCCTTCGGTTGCCGAGGTGGCAACATGTATTTCTCAATTCGACGCAGATGAGTGGCCGAAAAATTAAGGCGCGTATCAATAGCAATGAAGGTTTGAGTCATGTAGTCCTACATATGGCCCACCTGAGCAGAGAGGTATGCCGAGGAGGGGGACATGTCAAGTGGAGGAGCAACGTCATAATAGGAATGATAGTGATATGGCTAAGCGGGCTTCTGCGGTGGTTATGAAGCTGGTGGAGCAGTGAATGTTGGAGGGGGTTCCTGCTGAACCTCATCATCGCTGCCATCTCCGTCAGGGTACAGGAAGTTGTAGTTGAGATGTTCAAGCTCATTAAAGTTTGCATTAGGATCCGATTCATGGGGGGAATCGTAACTGTCATAGTGTTCATCCTTAGGGATGTCCTCCTCACGGATCCAATGCTGCTCTGTGCGCATGTAGCGGTGCTTCATGGCCTTCAGACAGTGTCGACAGTGTCAGTGAAAGAGATTGGGCGACCTCCAAGTCAAAAATACAAAGATCCATCTAGACAACCTTGAAGAAAAAGGTCACGATGTGCACATATGGGAGGTGGCGACCTGAGGTGGAGGTGGGGTCATGTAGGCAATAATGATATGGGGCAGACTGATGGGTATTTCCCTTATGAGAGCCCCAAGCACATAAAGTTCTAACAAGGTGACATAGTTCTTGTTGCCACTGCGATGAAGATTAACTTTTTGCAAAACCTTATGAAGTACAGTTGGCATAAGTTTGAAGTTAGTGTCAAGGACCCTAGATGGGTAGATAATGATTTCTCGATCTGACCAAGTGAAAGAGTTTAAGACCTCGAGCTGATTAAACGACCATTCACGGATCTTGCCCGTGAGAGTACCAGTGGGAGGGTGAAAAGGAAGATCCAAAAGGTCAACTATATGCTGGGGAGTGATATCAATGAAACGACCACCAACCAACGACCAAATGACAAATTTATTGGTGGTGAGACTCAAGTAAAACACTCTAACCAATGGGCATTGTAGGTGTATTTGTATTGACAAAAGGACACCCACCCAAGTTTTGCAAGCACCTCACAAACCAGGAGGTACACCTTGTCAAAGAACTCAAAGTCAACGACGGGGAGTTTAAGGACTTTGGAGTCGATTAGCTGTGAGCCAACTACCTCAAGGATAGATTTGGTGGATAAGGCACCATCATGTTTTGACACGTGTTGACCGTGTATAATAAGTGTCCCGTATATCCTTATAATTTATAGTAGTGATAAATGGGATCGTCTCCACTGGAATTTATCAAATTTCTCTAGGGAAGAAAGTCTTTTATTAGTTTTTATTATTTTTATACTTTAATTTAATTAATTTAATTAAAATGAAAAATAAAATTACTAATTCATTCTATAATATTATAATAATTAACTAAACTAATTATATTAACTTAACTAACTTACTGAAATAATTAACTTAACTATTACAATTCAAATTCGCTAACATTCAAATCAATTCAATTAAATAATAAATAAATATATAAACAAACATCTAGAACAATGAAACATCAACCAGTTTTGCATCCAAACATGTTATTCAATCATATAATTATAAGCAAACTTTATAAAGTATTATAGATAATTAAACTCTAATCATAAGTAAGTAAACAACCTTTATCAAGTTATTTGTTCTCATTATACCGGTGGAAAAGTCAAGTTCTGATTTTATCGAGCTAACCCCTTTGAATACACAAAGACATTAAGTTCACGTAATAAAACCGCATTACACCTTACGAAAACTTTGAACTTTTACATCTAACACCTTTGGAAAGCCACTTCAATATTAGACTTAGTTCTCAAATTCACCTAGGACAACTAAACGGTAATAGACCTTTCAAACAATCCTAGTTACTACTTTAAATTAGATAATACAATACACATTCTAGACTATGCATTCAATACAAAGTTCATGATTAAAATCAGCAAATAATAATCTATTAAATCAGTGAATCAAAGAATACAATTGGTTTAAAACATTAAGCACATAATCATCTCATCATAACTACATTGCAAAACAAGTCTAGTTCATGTTCAAACTTTGTTAGGATTAATAAACTACTCTCTCATATTCGTAAATAACATCACAATAATATAAATTAATGACATAGATAAATATCTCTGGATTAAATACTTCAAATTTTTATGTCTTCTCCAAAAGCAATGAACAATAAAGCAATAAAATAAAACAATAAACAATGGCTCCTAAAGCAATGAAATATTGATCTAAGTACTCAAGCGCAACTGATTTCATAACCTTAGGGTTGTGTTTATAATATTCTAGGTAGTAAATATCCAAACTAACTCAAATGTCTCATTATTATCTAAAATCTTCGAAATTGAACCCAACGATTCGAGTTTAAGTGGAATCAATGGGAAAATCCTTGGAAAAATAGTCTCAATGTTCTATTGATCTGAGTAGCAATTCATGTGTATATGTGAATCAGTCAAGAATCGTTGGTACTAAATCTCAATTCTTCCTTCATTTATTGAAGATTATTTGCATACTTTTTCTACTTGATTAATTCCTTCATAATCTTCCCTTTTTACTTAATTTCTTCATATATTTCAATTATCACCTAAAATAACAAAAACAAGAGAAACCCCCGCTTAATATAGTCTTTTATATCTAAAATCACCTTAAAATGTAACATAAAATATGTATAATTGTTGAGTTACTATGTTTGGACTTGGAGCAACCCTCGTGGAGCGAGGGATTAACCAAAACGATGGACCTAGTCATGCGACGGGTGGTGGATTGGGTGGCGATTCATGACAAATAGGAGGTCTCGGTGTCACTGTCAGAGGATGGTGGGGCGGCTCGACAGGTGGTGGGATGACGAGAGGTGGACTCGAGAGCCATACAGGTAGGTTTCCTTAGGTTAGTCATTTCAACAAACATGTAGTGAGCACTAAGGGAGAGAGGATCTTAAGAGCGAACGACCGGATTAATGGATAAAACCTAGTAGGGAGAGGGTAGAGAAGGTGTTAAATAGTGAGAAAAACCTAAAGGAGGCACCAGGGTAGCACGAAGCACGATGGAGAAGTGGTGAAACACGGCATGGAGAGAAGACGGCAAAACGGTGTGACCGTTTTATGTCTCGGGTAGGTTAAAAAACCTATCTCGAGATGAATTAGCATGCTAATAAGGGAGTTAGAATGCTAATAAGCCTGAAAATTGACTCTAAGCCTAAACTGGTTAGCGAGCTAATGATTTGGCTAGCAGACTAATGGGATATACCTAGCACGATAATTGCTCTCTGGAATTTTCAGTGAAAATGTGGATTTTTTAGAAACACCTAGGATTCATCCCATACTCCATGGACACGTCAATACCAGTATAAAACATGGTTTTAATGATCTAGAACATACTTAAGAGGTCGAATTCACAAACCATTCCTAATTCTCGCATAATATTTGAAAATTGGTCTTTAGGCAAATGCTTAATGAAGATATCATCTACTTGGTCATCAGTGGACACATGAATCAGTTTTACATCCTTTTTTTGCATACGATCACAAAGAAAATGGTGCCTAATCTCAATATGCTTGGTACGGGAGTGTAACACTAGATTTTTTGTTATGTTGATTGCACTTGTGTTATCAAAATAGATTTGAGCACAACCAACTTGAATCTAATAATCCTCAAGTTGTTGAATCATCTATAATACTTGAGCACAACAACTTTTGGCTACCACATATTCAGCTTCGGGGTGGACAATGCAATGGAATTTTGCTTTTTGTTAAACCATGAGATTAATGAATTTCCTAACAAATGGGAAAATCCCAATGTACTTTTCCTATGTACTAGACTCCCCGCATAGTCGGAGTCAAACAAAGCTTCTAAGTTCAAAACTTTGAGCTTTGTTGAACCAAAATCCCAAATCTTGTGCCCCACTTAAGTATCGAAATAAATGCTTGATACATTTAAAATGTGATTCCTTGGGCTCGGATTGGAACCTAGTACATACTAAACATAATATCTGGTCTATAAGCGGTCAAATATAGGAGACTTACTATCATGCCACGATATAGCTTAGGATCTATAAGCTTTCCTAATTGGTCTTTGTTCGTTTTGACGGTTGAACTACTAGGAGTGTCACTTGCCTTCAAATTTTCAAATTTGAATTTCTTGAGCATGTCCCTCACGTACTTCACTTGATTAATGAGAATCTCATGCTTGGATTACTTAATTTGCACACCAATGAAGTACGTTAGTTAATCCATCATGCTCATTTCAAATTTATTAGTCATCAAAGATGAGAATTTATAACATAGACATGTGTTTGGTGACCCAAAGATGATATCATCTACATATATTTGAACAAGGAGCATATCATGATTTTTTATCAAAATGAACAAAGTGGTATCTATTGCTCCTTTCTTAAACCCTTTTATCAAGAAGAAATGCATTTAGCCTATCATACCATGCTCTAGGAGCTTATCTTAATCCATACAAAAAATTTGAAGACTGATGAGTCATTAAATATGCACTTTTATATAGGTGTTAAGCTATGCAAATAGAGTCCAAAGTCATATTTAATTGTTCTATATGTTTACTTTGGAGATTTATAGGGTATTTGAGTGTTTGTGCATGAATTAAACAAATACGAAAAAGTGGTCAAAGTTCAACAGGTCCAGCGCCACAAGGATACACGCACGGCATGAAGAAGGCATCGTTGGAAAATACACACGGTGTCAAATTAACAAAAATGGCATCAACTTTATAACAAACGGCACCAGTGACGGCGTAAAGCTCGGAAATAGAAATACTAGACCGACTTGTTGTCCAAGACTTACTATATTGTTTCACGTTGTAACTTGGTGTCATTCCTACATAATGGCAGCGCCACTGACGGTGCCAGATTCACAGAATAAAAGCTTTGCATTTTTTAGAAGATTCTTATTTCTAGGGCTTTCCTATTCTTGTACTTAGACTCACCTAAAAAAAGGAGGGACCTCTATGGATGAAAACACGTTGTAAGTCATAGTGATTTAAGAGTAAGCAAGGTAGAGTAGCCACATCCGACTAGGTTCTTTAATACTTAGGTCGGGGATGAAGCTCTCTAGCTAGTAGTAGGTTTGTTTTCATGTCTTGTTGAGGTTTTTTTAATAATAGTGTTTTTTTAGTTCTCTATCTTTATGTTATTATTTTTATCGATGTCTCAATGGTAGTATAGAGTTTGTAAGTTAATTGCAAATATCTAGGCTTAAATCTTTTAACATACTATCAATCAGGTTGAGTCCGTGATACCAACCAGGTTGATAAGTTGCAATCAGCTATAACAAAAAACATGACACACTTGTATTAAGTTAATAATATCGAGAACTAGGTTATATCTTGAGAGCGCTTGCCCAAGGTTATCTAGGGGTATGAGTTTCCACAGAGCTATTAATGTTGCTTACATGCTAAATCTTGAGAACGATTACGCGAGGTTGTATAGTGGAGTAAGAGAAGTAGACAGTAATTTCCCTATCTATCAAGAATAGGGGAACTAGGATATTGGTGACCCCAACACCTATAGCCCATCTAAGGAAACTGTTTTAAAACCCATCTTTTAAAATTGACGATGCAAGACATAGAATCAACATAATGCTAGATTGTGGATTCCTAGACTTAGGTATGCTATATTGTTTCTGAGTTTCAAATATTTACTTTTATGTTTAGTAGACCTTTAGGATAAAACTCTTTCAAAAGCCCCACATATTTACTTTTTAGTTTGTCGAACTCAGTTTGACTGAGTCTTGTAGATTCGACCGAGTCCTGTAGATTCGACCCTGCGCTTGCGTCTTCTACATTCTAGTAGAATTGGTAACCTTTTATGGGTTACATTTGACAAGCGCGACACGTGATCAGATTTTGGTGCTTTTGTCGAGGACTAGGTTCCAAATTAAGTTTAAATTTTCTTTTTTTGTTTTTGTTGTATCTATTTTTGTATTCAGGCTCTTCTCTCTAGTGTATGTTTGCAGGTAACTCGACAATGGCTTTCTACTCCTCAAACTATAGTCATTACCATAATTCATACTATTATGAATGGGGTAAGTACATCATATTTTAGACATGAAGTTTCTAATTAGCCCCTATTGAGCAACAGGGTTATGTGGCAGCTTTTCAAGTTTGTGTGGATGTTTCTCATCCCACTGATGCTTGTCATTAATACTCATAATATTAAAATTATCCCAAGTGCAGCTATGCATCGCCATAACCCAACTTCTACGTGTTCATGCTAATTTCACAGATTCCTCAACAAGAAGAATGTTCTCTTAAAGAAATCATGAAATACTTAACCTTTGTCCATAAATAAATCCATCAAGTCAATCACCGCTATAAAGAAAATATGGAACAACATCGACAAGAGGGGAATTTAAGTTTTCAAAATATGGAAACTCTAATTAGTCAAATAAATGTTAGCCTTGATAATTTGATTAATGAAAAAGAGTTCCCTATGCCTGTACATCTTGATCAAGAAAAGAAAGCAAGTGCGATTACATTGAGAGGAGTTTAGGAAGATGAGTATTGGTCTGAATCAGAGGATGAAGTCGAGATTTCTCCATCAAAATCGAAAGTTATTACTGTAGAAGTTCATGAAAAAGAAGCAGAGAATAAAATTGAAGTCACTTTGGAAAGGCTAGAGGAGCTAGAAGATGAGAGCAAGGAAGATCAACCTCTCATGTTGGTAAAACAACCCATTCTACTACGAATATTTGTTGAGTTTGAAACGGTGTTGGAAGAGAAAAGGCATTTGGAAATCTTATGTGTCGTTGACACTTTCGTGTTGGATGGTCACGTTAGAACAGAATCTTTTCTAATAGAAGACCCGGATGAGCCTGAAACCATAGGTAGACCAATGCATATCACATTACATAAGACAGTAGGGGAGCTGTTTGTTCGCGACTTCTCCAAATTAGTGGGTAACGCGTGGTCGAGCCATCAACTTTAAACATTGGTGCTACGAGGAGGCAGCCCAGAGGTAAAATTGTTTGTAGGATTTAATTTATGTTTTTAATTCAGTTTATCATCTTATTTTTGTCTAACCATGCATGAAACTTGTATCAATCTCTTAATATTATATATCCATCTATTTCCACCATTTTTCTGTGTTTTGGTATGGCTAGAAATAATTTTAAACCTTCGGGACAAGGTTCGTAATAAGTTTGGGGGTGTTTAGGTAAGTAAACCATTGGACGAAATTTTATGTTAAAGATTCGCAGGTATGATCTTAAGAAATTTTCAAATTTTCACGGCTTCAGTGGCTTAACGGTTGTATGTTTTCCTTTTCTTTCCATTTTTTATCATCCATTTCATCCATTCCATTTATAAATTAATACAATAATGCATGCATGATTAGATAGTTTAGTATATTTATTGTTTTATAAGTCTTACCTACAAGTAAACTTTGCTTTCAATTTTTGGAGTAAAAAGTTGGTCAAATTGTTTACCTTTAGACTTAGAAGAAGTAGAAGAGCTTTTACATCTACTTGACAACATTAATAGAAACTTGAAATAAGGATAAGTCATATCTTGAGAACAAAGTAGATAGGAGGTCGAATTAACTTTGCAGTAAAATTCAAATCTCCAGGATTCTTTACCTATGAAATATATCCACTTAGAGTATAATTGTTAGAGATTTAGCAGAGATTTAGCACTTGAAAGGGGAAGAAGTAGGCTTGTTTACTCTAATATAAATAAAGGCTTTAATAAACCTACATTGGAGAACTACCTTAACTTTAGTGAAAGTGAGAAGTGCTAACAAGAGTTCTTAAACAAAAAATATATAGAGAGTCCCACAAGTTTTGCAGGAAATGGAATAGGGAACTTAATGGTTGAGAAAATATTGAAAAATCGATATCCACAGGAAAATAAGCAGGGACCGTACGATAAAAAACCATATAGAGGGAGAAAGTGAGGATCTCTAAGTGAAAGAAAGGCAAAAGTTCATAAAAAGCTCCGCTTTAGAAATAAAAGATTTAGCTTGAGTGCTTGTGGCTTAGTTAAGTGAGTTTCTCCAATACCATAATAGCCTACCCTTAAATAAGCCATATGGACCCTTGTAAGTGTGAAAATCTACAAATAAGTGAAAAGTGGTGATCAAGTTCGTTTAAAAGAATCCACCCAATAAAGAGACCAATTGGATCTACTACTTTGATGAAAAGGCCCAGAAGATCTATGAGTAAGTTGAAGCTTGTGGTTTTGGTATGCTTCAAGTTTTGAAAAGTGTTATCTCGAGAGGTAACCAAGTTTGAGTAATCGAACCAACCTTCAAAAATTCCAAGTATCTTATTGAACAGATTGACTAGGTTTGGATTTAAAGGACTGCATCATTTTGCAAAATGGGTATAAAGTCTTTACGTTAATATCACTCAATTTTGTTGCATTTAGTTTAGTCATTGTAGTCGGATAACACTTTGCTTTGGACTTGCAAAGTTCTAAGTTTGTGCTATATGATGATTCATTAACTATGCACTTTTATATAGTTTTTAGCTATGTGAATTGAGTATGAAGTCATATTTGATTGTTCTATATGTTTGCTTTGGAAATTTATAGGGTATTTGAGTGTTTGTGCGTGAATTAGACAAATTCGGGAAAGAGTTCAAAGTTCAGGAGGTCTGACGCTGCCAAGATACACGTATGGTGTCAAGAAAGAGGCATGGCGTCTAGAAGGTGTCATTGGAAATACGCGTCCGGTGTCAGATTAACACAAATGTCGTCAACTTTATAACAGACGGCGCCAGTGACGGTGCTAAGTTCAAAAATAGTAATACTAGACCGACTTGCTATCCAATACTTACTATATTGTGTGACATCGTGACTTGAAGTCGTTCCTACATAATGGCGATGCCACTGACAGTGCTAGATTCATAGAATAGAAGTTTTGCGATTTTTAGAAAGTTCTTATTTCCCGGGCTTTCATATTTTTATACCCAGGCTCACCTATATAAAAGAGGGACCTATATGGATAAAAACACATTGTTTTTTAGAGTGATCTAGGAGTAGAACAAGGTAGAGTGTCCATGTCTGGCTAGGTTCTTTAATACCAAGGTTGGGGATGAAGCTCTCTAGCCAATAATAGGTTAGTTTTCATGTCTTATTAAGGTTTTCTTTAATAATAGTGTTTGTTTCATTTCTCTATCTTTATGTTATTAACGATGTCTTAATGGTAGTTTAAACTTTATAAGCTCATCGCAAATATTTAGGCTTAAATCCATTGAACTGCTATCAATCAGATTGAGTCTCTGATACCAACCGGGTTAGGAAGTGATGATCACCAAAAACAAGAAACCTGACACACTCGTTGTTCTAGGTGAATAACATCGAGAACTAAGTTAAATATTGAAAGAGATTCCCCAAAGTTATCTAGGGGTAGGTGTTCCCATAGAGCTATTAATTTTTCTCTCGCGCTAAATCTTGAGAGCGATTGCCCAAGGTTGTACGGTGGAGTAAGAGAACTATTTAGAGAATAATTGCCCTTTCTATCGAGAATATGGGAACTAGGTTGTTGGTGACCTCAACACCTATAGCCTATATAGGGAAGCTATTTTAAAATTCATCTTTCAAAACCGACGATGCAAGACATGGAAATAATATAGGGCTAGATTGTGGATTCCTAGACTTAGCTATGCTTTACTATTTCTGAGTTTCAATTATTTACTTTCTTGTTTAGTAGACCTTGAGGATAAAACTATTTCAAAAAAACCCCAGATTTACTTTTATGTTTGTCGAACTCAGTTTGACTGAATCTTATAGATTATGCTTCGTGCTTGCCTCTACTACATTCCTGTAGGATTGGTAACCTTTTACGGCAATTGACATGCGCGACACGTGATTATAGACAATAAAAATGACTTGCATAATCATTGTCTTCAAAACCTTATGGTTGTTATGCATATACCTCTTCATTTATGAAGCCATTCAAGAATGTACTTTTAACGTACATTTGGTATAGTAGAAATCCATTGTAGCAAGCTTAAGCAAGCAACATTCGAATTGCTTCTAGTCTTGGTGTCGGTGCAAAGGCTTCCTTATAATCAATACATTTCACTTAATTGTAGCCTTGTGCAACAAACCTAGACTTGTTTCTCACTATATCACCCTTATTATTCTTTTTGTTCCTAAAGACCCATTTGGTACCTATGCTAGTATGGTTCTTAGGTCTAAGTATTAAGGTCAACACTTTGTTTCTTACAAAGAGGCCTAACTCCTCTTGCATATCCATGATCCAGATTTCATCACCTAAGGTTTCATCTATCTTAATGGGCTCAGTTTGTGATACAAATGCAATATGCCCCTCATCTCGGTTTAGTGAAGACCTAGTGTTTATATCCTCACTTGGATCACCTAGGATTTGTTGAGACGGATGTCCTAAAAGAGGTCTTGAGTTCTTTGATACACTAAGTTTGGATTCTTTTCTCACCTCTACTTCTTTACTATTGGATTCTTGAGCTTCAATAATATCATCATAATCATAATCATCATCATCATCATCATCATCATCATCATTAAGTCTCATTTACTCTAAGGTGTGCATCAATTGCACTTTAGGATCTATCTCATCAAACTTAACATGGATGGACTCTTTTATGGTCTTAGATAATCTATTGAACACTCTATATTCCTTACTATGTATGGAGTATCCTAAGAAAGTGCATACATTTGACTTTAGGTCAGATTTTTCTAAACGATCCTTATCATTCAAAACATAGCAAGTACAGCAAAACACCTTAAAGTAACCAATGTTAAGCTTTCGGCCTCTCCATAGTTCATGAGGGGTCTCGTTCACTTGCTTTCGAACATTTATCATATTCAAGACATAGCATGTCTTGTTAATGGCTTCGGCTTAAAAGTGATTCACTATGTTTTACTCATTTAGAATGGTTCTATACATCTCTTAAAGAGTCCTATTTTTTCTTTCAACCACTTCATTTTGTATTGATATTCTACGAGAGGAGAGTTGACGTGAATACCCTTATCTTGCATAAAATTCCTCTAAATTCTTGTTGAAAAACTCACCACCTATATCACTTCTAATGATCGTGATTTTATAGCCCTTTTCATTCTCAACTAATGCACAAAACTTGACAAACACTTCAAACACTTCATGTTTTTATGCTAAAAAGTAAACTCAAGTGTATCTAGTGAAATCATCAACAATCTTAAAGCAATATGATTTACCTCCTATACTTTGTGTTTGGGTAGGTCTAAACAAATCCATGCGGATTAGTTCTAATATTCAAGTTACATCACTAGCTATTTTCGTCTTGAATGAAGATTTCGCTTATTTGTCAAATATACAAGGTTCACATTCCATGTCTTTCTTGTATTACCCTTGACTAACTCATGCTTGGTCAACTTTGGCAAATTTTCCATACTAGAATGTCTTAGTCTACAGTGCCACAACAATGCATCACATTCATTTTGAGCACTTAAGCATGAAACATTTTGCATACGCATCACATCAAAGTGAATGGCACAAACATTCTTATCTCTGTATGCAATAAACAAAATTCCATGATTCTTATTCCTAACTATGCATTTGGATGATTCAAACATGTCATAAAATCATTTGTCATATAAATGACTAATGCTAAACAAGCTATGCTTCAAACCATCAACAAGATAAACATTTGAGATGGATAGAGAATCATTTCACACGATGCCAAGGCCAATAAACTTTCATTTATTATCATATCCAAACGTGACATTTCCACCATTTGCATCTCCGGTCATGTGTGTGGCGGCCCCGCGCCTCGAAGGTCGCCAGGTGATCTGCTATGTGGGTCCCACAGCCCTGCTAACGTCTGTTGCCAAGTCAACATTCCTCGATGTGCATGCTATTCATCATATTATTTATGTTATTTTCCAATTATTCGAGATATACATTAAGTTACAAGTAGGGCTTGTGTTTTTCAGAGTAGCAAGTAGGTAACCGATAAATTTATAGCGGAAGTCGTAAAGTACATAAACATGGATTTTCATTAACTTTTGAGTTTTATAAAGCATCAGTCCTACTATGGAAAACCTGGAATAGAGTACACTGTATATAAGGAGACAAAAGTAAATATATACAAGTACAAGTGTCTCATAAGTCTCACATAAACCTAAAATATATAATAAAGTATGTAAATACAAACACCTATGAGTAGTGTGCCAAACAGTGGGCGAGATCAAAGATAGTTGCCAAGAATTCCTTTACCCTTACTCGTAGAAGGATCTGCATTTAACCATCACAACAAAGCAGATGATGAATCTAGTGAGTAAAATCCCAAGGAAATTCATTGAGCATTCATATGATAAAGTAAAGGAAATCTAATAAATAATGTTAAATAAACATGCAGAATGTAAACAAGCAATTGTAAATGGATCATTGCATGCGTAAATAATAATAAAACACAAATGCGAGTGCCTGTCCCAGTTAGACTATACCATACTTCGGATTTCCTCCCAAGGATCCCATTAGTGGGTGCACCCAACTGGCCTATCCCTTGGTCCTCTCGGTGGCCAGTGTAAACCCACGGCGCGCCAACACGTGTACAAACAAAGTAGTTTAGGTCCTCATTCACCAAGGACTCCTGATACACATGCTATGGTTTTGTGTGTCATAGACACACAACAGAATATCCGACAGGAGTAAACTCAACCAACTATTCAAACAATGACACAGACATAGATAACTGAAGTAAATAAGGAATAGAACATGAATACATTGAATAGGATATAGTAAAATAGTAATGAAAAAAAAAGTAAATATTTAAGTGACATTCCATTGGGTTTTAGAAACTTGACTTCAAACAGGACACTACCGCAACTCCTCACACATCGTGTACCCGACACCGACCCCGACTACTAGCTCCCTAGTACTCGATGTCCTATACAAGTCAATTTGAGTAGTTTTAAATATTGAAGTGCGTTCAAAAATCGAAATCTTATTTTTAAAAAAAAAATATTAAATTTTTATTTTGCGAACACATTGGTTGCATCAAGTCAGACCATGTTAGTAAAGTTTTTGCTCGACCAAATTATTTTCAAAATTTAGCCATTTATTGTAAATGTATCATATGTAGATGCATATAATATAATATATGATATAAATGTATAGTATATATACAAATACATTATTCATATATATATATATATATAAATATATTGCTTGTTGATGTTCGATTGTTGTTATTTTTGTTTTTCTTAATAATTTGGATGGCCTATTATAGGCCTTATATTTAGGAATGCCCAAACCCATTTTGGGCTTGGGCCTTGCCCCTCATGTGCGTTCACGCGCAGGGGTGTTCTTCCTTATGCGTGAAATGCACAAGGGAGCTCCCCTTTGTACGTGAAACGCACCGGGGCTCCTCCCCTTGTGCGCACAAGGGGAGCGAGCCTCTCTCGCCGACCGTAATGCTTTCGTGACCAATGTACCAATCACAGATAAACCTCCAACAACCGTTTTAACACCACAATTCATCAATTTATGCTTCAATTGATCAAATAAATCTAAAATTTGTTGCATTTTTAGGAAAAGCTCAAGAACATTAAAAACACTTTTGAAAACCATTTGATCTTAAAATTGTTGGGGCATGTGCGCTAGGTCAATCTACAAACATATGTTATCTTATAATTTTAATTAATAAAATTAGACGTTTTCATTCGTTGTTTTATTATAAGTGATTGCATGTTTACCTTATAGTAAGATCCACAGGTATTTGTTGAAATATCCTAAATGTCCCTAGTCGATTATTATATTGGGAACTATAACAAATTAAGGCTAGTGTGAATCTTGATTGATGGTCATGTGATGATCATGCGTATAGGGATACGAATCGAGATCATGAGTACTTGTTATAGGAACAAGGTACTGGACCGACCCGCTATGAGAACACCACATGGATTAAGTCATAGGTGTTACTCATGAAGGTATATCATTAGTCCTTCGACTTGAGACTACCATAGACTTTAATATTATGAGCATGGTAATTTGACACAATCAAATGTTGTTTTTTAACCGGATGATTATAAAGATTCTGATTGGTTACCATGTGAATAATATGTGAAGGTGCGTAATCAAGAAAAAACTTGTCCCTCTCATATAGAGAAAGATATCAGTGGATCTCTCGATATGTTAGATTGTTAAATGGCCAAGTATAAGTGAATTGATATGATTAATGTCATTTGGATGTTTTCAGTCTACCTAAATATCAAGACCAGTATGATTGAACATTAAGGGTGACTTTCCATGCCTTATGTTTAATCAAAGGATATCGCACGAAAAAATGATATGATATATTTTATTCATTAGGTTGTATAAATTCGGATATTCATGCTACTTAGGTAGTCATAATGCCTTGCAAGAAACCACTTATGGCTTATGTACCAAAATTGTTTTAGTTTACTGCCAACGTTGCATGAACCTATTGGGTCACACACAAAGAATGGCTTTGCGCAATTTCAATTGGTCCAGAGTAATAAATTTTATATGATAAAATTCATGACATAAAAGGCCTTACAATTTGTTATATGATAACTTTTTAATAGGGGCATGTGTGTAATTTGTTTAAACTGTTTAAATACAATAGTTGTATTACGAATAGGATTTTAAGTAATGGCTTATCTACACATATAAATAGAGGTTGAAACCCTAAAATAAAAAAAGATTTTCATTTTTACAAATTTCATGTTATCTAGATTTTGGGAGAGAGAAAAATGTTTTCTATCTCTCTTAGGCTAGCACTCTAAATTGTGGTCACCATTCGTGTGTAGATTTCTGATAGAGAACGGGCACTTGAACATCTTGGAGATCAAACAATCAAAGAAGGAAAACAAGGATTAAGGTTAGGTTTACTTTTATAGATCTTGTTTAATGGAACTTATTTACTATCCTATTGGGGTTTTTCAAAAAAAAAATTGAATTTCTCGCTGCGTATGAACCCAAAAACACAACAAAAATCTAAATGTGAATTACCTCATATGGTTAGAAAATAATAAGTTTTAAAGCATGAATTTCATTCCATTACACAAAGCCCAAAACTTGAATGTGTCAAAGACTCCTTTTCATGAATAGAACTAGAGACGAAAAGAAATGGTTACCTAACTTGTTGATCTTTCTAAATTTTTACCAAATCTCCTAGAGATCCCCTTGAATCCAGCCACAGTTGAGGGTTTTACTCCACTTTGTTGAATCTTTTGCATGTGCTTCTTGTTCTAGAGATGAAGCTAAAATGAGTTTTTAAATATATACTAGTGTTAGATTTCATCCAAGCCATTCATCTCATTTCTCCCATAAATCTCTAGGAGATCTTGTGGCTCATATATAAACCATCAAAACACCTCTAATATCCACTAATTTCAACCTAGGATTCCCTTTGTAACAATCTTTAGGCTTATCAAGTGATCTCATTTATTTAATTTGGACTTTAGGCTTAATTGATTAAATCAATTAGACATATTGATTCACATGGCAAGTGTACTTGGTCTCCTATGTTGACACATTAGTGGTTCCATTAACCTTCGACTATCGGGCACCCGATGCCCTGGACCTCGACACGCATCTCGATGCATGTCAATTCTTTCGTTCTCAATTAAATTATGTTAGCCTATGGTTTTATTATCATTAAATGACACATTTACTTTAACTATACTTACATTAGTCTATTCAATGTAGTCTATATTCAATGTACCCATATTTCGCCTACCTATACCAGCGTCGACATGCTTTACGAGACGAATACCCATTACACAGTCTCACACGACATGTCAATATAAATATAGACATGTGATGCCAACTAAATTAAATAATAATTAACATCTCAAATAAGAAACCAACAGACAAAAATAATTATTCAAGCCTAGTCAGGCATGTCTTAGCCTATCTGTACCGTCCACGTGGGCCTGAGCTAGCGTCCGAGTCTGAAAATAATCTAAATAACAACATCAATAAATATTAGGCCGTTAAAATTCTTCCCAACTAGGGAATTTTCATCCTAAAATTAAGTTTAGAATATCATATCAAACCGTGGAATCACCCATGGTATTAACTGCCCAATAAACCTCAGTCTTCTATTTATTTTTTGTCGTGGAGATGAAACTGTGGCGAAACAACTGACATCGCCAACTCACTCTTGAACTCCACTGAACTATAGCTCAGTACATTGGGATCCCTCCAGTAGGCTTCTCCAACCCCCACCAATAGTCCATCACCTAGTAGCCCTCACGGTGGTCGGCATGGACCCATAACCCTTCGACACGTGCACCAAAAACAAGCAGCTCAAGTTGCAATTCACTGAGGGTGCTCGTGTCACGTACTATGGCCTAGTGTATAACAAAATCATTTGTGTCTTCATATGCCTAGCTAGGAATAGATATACGTATTTACATAAATTAAAGAAGTAACTAATGAAATGTGTTAGATAACTTGCCCTCGACATGATGTTTAGTCGCCTCCATGTTCGGCTGCCTAATGCGTATGCTATCTCTCGGGTCTGATATGGTTCTAGTGATAATGCCCTCCAATAATCAGCGCTAATATGTCCAGTTTGACCACATCAGAAACATCGACGCGTCTCTAACCTCCTTGCATGTCAGTCGCCGGATCTCTGACCATGACATTGGTCTCTCACGGCCTCCTAGATCTCAATCATGTCAGTATCGCAGAGTTTGATGTCTAGGTTGCTTTGGATGTATGGATACAATAGCGAGTACTGCCTACCTGTCATGATATATGTATCGATATGACTGATAGTCATCTCTGCAACCGCGGTCATCTTTGTGGCTCCTATCAGACTGTCCCTATCAGACTTATCTTTTTCAATTTTCTACCTTCGTCCTGATCTCGAACCCTGCCCTGACTGTCCTTCAGAATCAACAAATGGACATCTACTATCTCTCTACAGAAGAAATGTCTCATGTATGAGCGCTCGATAATACATCCCTGTAGAGTGCGAGCCCTAGTCGACCCAATAGCACTACCGATGACCACATGTAAACCTTAGACGAAATAGTATATTAGCAGTCTTTCTGTGCCCGCGACAATCATGGTGAACTTTAGTAGATAATGATATATTTCCATATGATATAGAACCGATAGGTTGCCTTGTCTCAAGGCCAGAAAATCCTCTCTCAAACGTAACTGGACCTCTATGGGGATATACTCATCATAGAAGATACGTCTAAATTGTGCCCATGTCATCGGATCTAGGTGGGTGTCACGGTATCTAGTCCATCAAATAGCTATGGATCCTCAAAAGCATGATCCAGAAACTCATGCATGTATACTCTCCTTGACCCTCAACAGCTTATGCAGCCCCAGGTATGAAAGTAACCATCTCATGGCCGCCTTTTGGTCACCACTTCCGTAGAAGTATTCAGGCTGAAAATGAATAAACTCTTTAATCAACTTCGCCTCAAGCGTCAATGTAAACTCAGAGGTAGTAGTTGTAGTAGCCGTCTCTTTGGTTGTCGGTGTAGGAGTATGAGTATGAGTCGGTGTCTCGACTGGTGCGACCACCGATACAATCACTGGAGTAACCCTCTCAACATGTGTCTTAGGAGTTGTAGGAGTAATAGCCTGAATAGGCGTCTGGTTGACAGCCAGGGTGACGATTGTCGGAGTAGTAGTAGTCGGTATTGCAAGTACTATGGGAGCTATTGCGGCTACGGAGGCTGCTACCACCTAAGCCCTGCATAACTGTAAAATCTCGGCTAACTGAGCATCATGTGTTGCAAGTCAGTCATTAACACTATGTAGTAGCAGTGAACGTGGCCCTAGCTGGATCGCTAGTCTAACTCGTCTCTGACGGAGTAGTAAAATGTTTGTACATCATGATATGCACCAAGAAATGTGCATCGAATCAGTCTCGGTATATATACGTGTATAATATATAATATATGGTAAAAACATAACAAGTATATAACCACTAACTCTACCCACTTCCCAACTAGAATTTTAAGGTATGTACATCAAGTTATGTACATCGGGTATCCACATCTGAAGTTTTGTTCATTAAGTTTTATGATCTTTAATTAATTCCCAAGGTTCCTCAAACCATTGCTCTGATACCAACTATGGCATCGGTATCAAGTTAAAGAACAAACTGCGATTCATCCCCTAGGCTCCATCGACCTAGCTCGGATACCAACTATGGCTGCCCCGGGCCCCGAGGCCGCCGCGTAATCTGCTACGTGCGTCCTGTAGCCCTGCTAACTTTTGCCGCCACGTCAACATTCCTAGATGTGCGTGCTATTCATTGTATTCTTTAAATTATTTGCCAATTATTCGATATATACATTAAGTTACAAGTTTGGCTTATAATTTTTAAAGTTGCAAGTAGGTAACCAGTAAATTTACAGTGGAAGTCTAAAGTACATAAACTTGGATTTTCATTAACTTTTAAGTTTTATAGAGCATCAGTCCTACTATGGAAAACCCGAAATAAAGTACATTGTATATAAAGTGACAAAAGTAAATATATACAAGTACTGGTGTCTCATAAGTCTCCCATAAACCTAAAATATATAACAAAGTATGTAAATACAAACATCTACGAGTAGTGTGTCAAACAGTGGGTGAACTTAGAGATAGTCGTCAAGAATCCCCTTACCTTTACTCGTAAAAGGACTTGCACTCAGCCATCACAACAAAGCAGATGATGAGTCTAGTGAGTAAAATCCTGAGGAAATTCATTGAGCATTCATATGATAAATTAAAGGAAATCCAATAAAAACTATTAAATAAACATACGGAATGTAAACAGACAACTATAAATGGATCATCGCACGTATAAATAACAATAAAACGCACATGTGTGTGCCCGTCCCGATCAGACTAGGCCATACTTCGAATTTCCTCCCCATGATCCCAATAGTGGACGCACCCAACTGGCCCATCACTTGGTCCTCTCGATGATCGGCGTAGACCCACGGCGCACCGACACATGTACTGATAAAGTAGCTTAGGTCGTCATTCACTAAGGACTCTTTATACACTTGCTATGGTTTAGCGTGTCATAGACATTCAATGGAATACCCGGCGAGCGTAAACTCAACCAATCGTTTAAACGGTGACACAGATAGAGATAATTGAGTAAAACAGTAATGAAATTAGGTAAATACTTAAGTGACATTCCATTGGGTTTTACAAACCTTAGTGCACACAGGACACTGCTACAACGCGTCACATGCCTCGTACCTGACACTGACCTTGACTACTAGCACCCTAGTCCTCGATGTCCTATACAAGTCAATTTGAGTAGTTTTTAATATTGAAGTGCGTTCAAAAATCAAAATCTAGTTTCTTAAAAAAATATATATATATAGGATTTTCTTGTTGCGACCACATTGGTTGTGTCAAGTCAAACTATGTTAGTCAAGTTTTTGCTTAACCAAATTTTTTTCAAAATTTAGCCATTTATTATAAATGTACCATATGTAGATAAATATAATATAATATATGATATAAATGTATAGTATATACGCATACACATTATTCTTATATATATATATATATGTAGAGTATATATGCATATACATTATTCTTATATATATATATATATGGCCCAGCTATGTGCGCCCACAGTTTACTATGTGGAAACCACTAAATTGTTTTCACTCCATTTCCAAAAATGCCCTCAAATGAAATGACTTCCTTACCCCTCACCACCCTCACAATCACTCTCATGCCCTTTCCCTGCCATCATTATGCACCCCACATATTGATCCAACATCAACTCCGATGATCACCTCCGACCACCGGCGACCACCACTAGTGATGCAAACTTGCTTTTTTAGAGCCCACTACCATCATAAGAGTCAATTTCGTCATAGTTATTGGTGGAAAATGGTGTATTTGCACTATTTTTTGGTATTCATTTGAAAAGGTTTGAATAAATTTATTGTGTTTCGATAAGGGTTAGTTTGTTCACGTTGTTTGGTGGCTATTTACCTTAAATAATGGAGGATGAACGTGAAGGAGAAGTGGATGTCAAAGATGGAGAGGTATTTGTTGATTTTTGAGAATAGTTTTTTTTTGTTTTTTTCTTGTTGAAACCAATGATTCCACCTCTAGTTCAGCAACGCATGGGCGAACAGATGGCTTTAGTTCGGTCACGTGCAAGCCGATTGAGAATGAAAGGGAAAAAGTTGCCAACAGTTTGTTCGGTGTGTCTCGACCAAGCAAAAATGGTAGCTCGATGAACATTGACGAAACTAAAGTCTTCCATTCGGTCACTTGCAAACGAACATAAGGATTTTTGTCCGTTCGGCTGAAATCAAATGAGCTAAACTGCGGGGTTTATAATTTTTTTGCTTTCCTTATTTGAGGATCTAATTTAATACTGTGATTAACAATTTTGCAGGGAAATTTGGATTATACTGACTATTTTCACTACACCAACGAATTCACAAGAGACACAAAATTAGGAAGTAGGGTTGAGTCGGTCAAATGGGTTCAAAGTCGGGGATATAGTAAAGGATTCGTTATTATCACAAAAGGCTCTGATGCAGGGGTGATGGTCGTCATCGTAGAAGGGTGAAGATGGGGTCTGAGCAGTCGGTTACTTATAGAGGTGACATCCAAAGAGTTGGAAAAATGAAAGCTAGTAAAAATTATGAACATTGTGAAGAAAGAAATTGTGTTTGATGAACATGGGGAGGTCTTGAAGGAGACAACAAGGGCTAAATGTGGGACCAAGAAATGTAGTTGTCTATTTGCAATAAATATCAAAGATCATGAAGACCAGGTTGGCATGTGACAGTGGTGTTTGGGCGACATAACCAAGACATAAGGTCTCATATGGAGGGTCACTCATACGCTGGTTGGTTACAACCGGAAGAGCATGATGTGGTGGTACAAACGATGGATGGAAACATCAAGTCTCGAGGGATTTCAGACATGATAAATAAGAGGTTCGAGAAGATGGAAGTACAAAATTCATCAACCATGTGCACAATATACAATGCAAGGCAAAAAATCAGGTTTAATGAGGCTAGAAGGAGATCACAGATGCAACAACTCATGCATTTTCTTGACACAAATGGATATCTCTGTGGCATAGGAAATATGAGGAATTAGATGTGTTGACAGACTTTTTTTGGGCTCATCCCGACTCCATCAAGTTACTATGATGTTTCCCATGGTTCGCTCTTGGATTGCATGTACAAGTTCAATAAATATCGAATGCCTTTGCTAGAGATCATTGGTGTGACATCGACTGGGTTATCGTTTGCTATCGGTTTTGCATTTTTTCATCAGAGAAGAAAGAAAACTATATTTAGGTTTTGGAGAATCTTAATCACCTAATGGATGGGTGATCTAAACCACATGTGATACTTACTGATAGGGAGTTAGGATTGATGAAGGCAAATAAGATGGTCTTTCCCATGTCGACTCACCTTCTATGTACTTGGCACATTAATAAGACCGTGGCAAGGAAGGGGAAGAAATATTTTAAATGGAACGAAGACTTCAACCTTTTTTTGACTAGGTGGAATGCTTAGATGAATGCCACTACTAAAGATGTATTTAACACAAGGATGTCGAACTTGGTCGTCGATTATGCTTGTCTACATGGATTGCTTGATTACTTGATGGATACATGGGTTAGGGAATACAAAGAAAAGTTTGTTAAAGCATGGACAGACCATACATTTCATCTTGAACATTTTATGAGTGGGAGAGTTGAAAGTTCACATAATGCCCTTAATAAAGGTCTTGAAAATTTGCTAGGAAACTTCGAGGTGTTGTGGTGAGTTACTAATAGTTGATTAAAAGGTAACATAATGCTATTAAGGCGTCTTTTGAGACAAGTTTGAATGTTGTGCAATACGGGTTTGGTACATTGTACCCTATGTTGCGATGATTTTTTTGCAATATGTTTTAGACAAAATTCGCAATGAGGTAGATCATGCATAAAATATTGGGACCGATCCAATTAGATGTGGCTATTTTTTGTGAAGGGTCTTTAGCCTTCCATGTGCCCATGAAATTGCAACTCATCAATTGGAAAGTTCACAAATACCATTTAAGGATGTCTACCTTATGAGATTGCAACTCATCAATTGGAAAGTTCACAAATACCATTTAAGGATGTCCACCTATATTGGCAAAAGTTGAGCATGAATCTCGAGCAAACAGTAAATCGAACATAGTACAATTTTAAAGAGGAAATCCAAAGGGTCATTGAGAGGTTTTCAAGTGTCGGTTATGAGGACTTGCGCATGAGGATTATGCAACAACTTTGAGAGATTAGTTGTCCCTCATCCTCGCCGTTGATAATACCAAAGGAAAAAATTAAGATAAGGGGAAAAAAGGCATCAAAATCGGGAACAAATGCATCACAAACCGCCAAGAAGATAAAGATGACTAAGGCCGACGAGAATGAGGAATCTACCAAGAGAGATCCATCCCACCACGAGTATGTCCTCCTTCCTGAATTGATACCAATCAAGCCTACATGTCAAGTGGCTTCAAATGTCCATAGAACTCGTACCTGTATGCAGAATGTGACTAAAGATGCTTATCGCGGTATTGCCCCTAAAGAATGTAATGATTATATTAAGAGGGTTAATGATGTTAAGAGATATGGTAATTGTGGTTATCGTGTTGTTGCAGCGGGTTTGGGACATAATGAAGCTGGTGCATGGATACAAGTATAATATGATATATGTTGGGAGCTTCATGACCATGAGAATCTATGGCGCTCAATCCTCAAGAGCAATCACTTTGATAAAATTATCCTATCTGTATAACAAGACCAGGGATGCTCTTTTGGATAAGTGGATGTGTATGCCTGAAATGGGACTAGTGATTGCTACATGTTACAATGTCATTGTAGTGTATGTATCACCGTCAAGCAGTATGACATTTCTTCCACTTAAGGACGCACCGCCACGGAAGATTACTGATCGAGTTTTAATTGGGATCACACATGTTAATGGAAACCATTACATGAGGGTAAAGTGATTGAATTTTTTGTATTCCTTTTATACTAGTATCCTCATTACTTGTTATTCGTCGGTTGATCTATATTTGTACTAGTGTTGTTAAAGCTGAATGCTCTTCTTCCTCAACTGTAAGGGTGGGATGAAACTATACTATCGAAGGCTCTATCATGGGCTGAGAACTTGAATTGGGAAAACCAACCGTCACATGTGCATTCTCAAGACGGGACTCCGATTACCGTTGACTTTAACACACCTTGATCTTTCATATATTCAATTCATTGTTTACAAACATTATGTCCGTAGACAGTTGTTTTTTGTACATTCTTTACACGGCGCACTTTGTAATCATGTATAGAACATGTCATCTGTCGTATCGGACAAGCTCCTTTTTTGTACATCTGATACATGACTATTAGTTGGAACCGTCACTTGTAGTTACCAAACTTATGTCATATAGTGTATATGATTTCGTCGTAATGACACCATCCTTTTTTGTACAAACTTATTTTAAACATTTAGAGTTATAAAAAATCGAGCCCCGTTATTGTGTTCGGTTAACCAAATCCATTATATTTGTTATGTTTCGTCATGGGTAGACAAATAAGAACCGAATACATCAGTAGACACTGACCGACCAAATCATTATTTCCAAACTATATGACTTGTTGTTAATGTCAATGTGTCTTAAATTTTATAAATTCGCAAGGTTGCTTGCATTGGACACCGAGCGCGCGAGGATCAGAAATAAGATTCACGGCGAGTCGAGGTGAGTGGGTGTGATGGCCCCCGTCCACACAAAATAGGCCCCGCCTGGCCTAAGCCTACGTGGACCGCCGAGTCGGCCCTCGCAAAATCAACGCATGCCTAGTCAGTCTTTTTTTCTATTATTATAAGTTATTTGGTGATTTAAAGTTGAATCGATGTAATTTGTAAGTTCAATTGTTTAATAGCGGAAGCAAAACTTTATCAAATATAAACAATTCAAAAATATAGAGTCGGACATCTTAATCGTGTGGAACCCTGTAGTGTATAGATAACATGCATATATATATATATGGTAATAGTAAGAGGGAAATCATGAATATACATGTATCAGTGTCACTCAATTCCCAACGAGATCCCCAAGTGTTATCAAAACAACATATATACATATATATCGGATATAGACGAGTGTATACTCAATTCCCAACGAGATCCCCAAGTGTTATCAAAACAACATGTACATATATATAGTCTGGATATAGACGATCTGAGTCCTCATCTATCTACATCTCAATGCCTCAGTGGTAGTCGTAACCTCTGCTAAACACATCATATCAGCCGCCTCGAGCAACGCATACTCATGTGTCATGCGACAAGTCACAACCTCTACTTAAGATCATCTCATGCTCAAGGCATCTGTAACAACGTTGGCCTTTCCTGGGTGGTACTCTAATGAGAAATCATAATCCATCAGGAACTCCAACCAACGTCTTTGTCTCATATTCAATTCTTTCTTAGAGAATAGGTATTTCAAACTTTTGTGGTCCGTGTACAAAGTGAACCTCTCTCCATAAAGATAATTTCGCTAAATCTTCAACGCAAAGACCACCGCTGCCAATTCCAAGTCATGTGTAGGGTAGTTTTTCTCATGAATCTTGAGTTGGCGTGATGAATAAGTGAGACTTTACCCTCTTGTATCAGCACACAACCCAAACTAACCTTTGATGCATCTGGATAGACTACCAAACCTTTCCTAGAATCTGGCAATACTAATACCGGCGCAGTCATCAACCTCTGCTTTAGTGTACTGAAGGCCTCTTCACTCTTGTCTTCCCACTCAAACCTGACATCCTTCTAATCATCGGTCCGGCAATCTTGGAGAAATTCCTGCACGAATATTCGGTAATACCCTGCTAACCCTAGAAAATTGCGAATGTCTATAACTGAAGACGGTATAGGCCAATCTATCATGGATCTAACCTTAGCGGGGTCCACTAACACTACACTAGCTCTTACTACATTACCTAAAAATCTAACTTCTGTAAGCCAAAATTCACATTGACCAAATTTGGCGTACAACCTATGCTCTCTCAGAGTCTATAACACTGCTCGAAGATGTCCCTCGTGGTCCTCACGAGTCCTGGAATAGATGAGAATATCATCTATGAACATAATCACAAATCTATCTAGATACACCCTTAGTACTCGGTGCATGAGACCCATAAACATGGCAGGGGCGTTCGTCAGTCCAAATGACATGAATGTAAACTGGTAATGGCCATATCTCATGCTAAATGTTGTCTTCTCCCTATCTTCATCCCTAATCCTGAGCTAGTGATAACCCGATCTTAAGTCAATTTTAGAGAACCATTGTGATACCTTCAGCTGATCAAATAGGTCATCAATGCGTGGGAACGGGTATTTATTCTTCACTATAACCTGATTCAGCTATCGGTAATCGATAGACAATCTCAAGCTACCATCTTTTTTCTTCACAAACAAGACGGATGCGCCCCATGGCGACATGCTTGGGTGAATGAATCACAACTGTAGCAACTCATCAAGTTGGGTTCTCAACTCCTCTAGATCATTGGAGCCATCCGATACGGCGATCTCGATATCGATTTAGTCCCCAGGACCAAGTCAATAATGAAATCTATCTCTCTAGGTGGTGGTAATCCTGGTAGTTCCTTTGAAACACATCGGTGGACTCACATAGTACCGGTACATCCTCAATCCTAACCTCGGGTCTCTCCATCATACTCATAACACTAGCAAGCATCTCAATCTCCTAACTCGTAGCTAGTCTACCTCTTGTGATTTGTAGTCAACTCAAAATGCCCTGAAAATTGAACTCTGTCCCATCTAGAAGCTGAATAGTAACCAACTTTCTGAAACAATCCAGGTATGCTTGGTACGCGGCTAGCCAATCCATACCAAGTAAAGCATCGAACTTTAAGAACTCTATCACTCGTAAGTCCACTGGTAGCTAGTGTCCTTCTATCTCCACTACGCATCCCTCATAAACCATATTAGGGTATATTTTGTCCCTAGCAACAGTGCTAAGGATCAAGGGTCTACTAAGCCTTTCTGGTCTCAACCCTAATGTGTCTACCATGTACCTAGAAATGAAGGAGACAGTCGAACTAGAATAAATCAAAGTATGCATCATTGTATGATAAATTGAAATTATACCCTCAATCAAGATACAGGAAGCTCATGGATCTGGCTCTGCAATGACATGGGCTCTCTCCCTGGTCTGATGTGCTCTGCTCAGGTGCAGACATTTGTCCTTAAAATGGCCCTTCTGATCGCACTCGAAACGTGCCATGTGTGGTCCTAGCCCTGCTGAAACCCGGTGTCCATGTCCCTGTTTAGACCATTGTGTATGTGCCTGTCCGGATCTCGACGGCGGTGCTTGACCAAATCGATGTGACTGTGCATGTCCACTGCATCTGGCCCTATCTCAACTTTTAGTGTACTGCCTCTATGGCTGTGGTGCCGATTGCATCACCTGAGGTAGTCTACCAACATAGCTCGATGCTGGTGTGGGTGAAATATGTGTTGTCTGAGTCGGTCGTGGTGGCAGTGCAACTGACCCAACGCTCTGAGCCCTACTATCCCCGATACCTTGATTTCTGTGCTTTTTCATCTTTAAGTCTGACCCAAATCGGTGCTCTAAATGTGCCTCTACTCGAGCGACTATAGCCTCCCGTGGATGTGTACGTAAATAAGTTTCCCTAGCCAAACTCTTCTCAAAGGCTCTCTGCAGTGTCCCTGGCTCAGTCGTGACCACATAACCTCCTACCTCGGGTAACAAACCCTCCATAAAGTAATAAGCCTGATCTGCATCATATGTCAGTAACTGCAAGTACTGTCCCATGTACTGCATGACGGACTTGTCATGAAGTTGTCTCAATGTCATGAACTCATTCCTCTTCTCTCTCAATACTGTAGTAGGAAAATACTTCAGGTTAAACTTCCTCTTAAACTCTGCCCAATCCTAGGGCACTCTCCTGGTCGCTACCAAGCTGGTCCACTAGTCATATGCTTCCCCGAACACTAGTATAAAGGAAATGGAAGCTCTCATGTGCTCCTCGGTAGCGAGGATGCCACGTATCTTCTTATAACTCTTCATGAACCTCTCCGCCATTTCTAAGTCAGTAACTCCATAAAACTCTACCGGACGGTGTCTCTGAAACTCATGCAATTGTCTGGCCTCAAGCATCGCTCTAGTACTCGTAACCATCGGTGTGGATGGGACTATCTCTACTGGAATGGGAGGTGTAGTGGATACTATCTCTGCATGTATCGGTGTTAGGGCTGTCATCACCGGTGCTGCTGCAATGGTGGTAGCTGATGGAGTGGCCTGTACTATATGCGCACTCGCCTCCCGAGCAAAAGGCACTATCGATAAGGACGGTGAAGGTGTAACAATAGTCTATAATCTGAGTATCCTCAGGATCTCCTCTAATCGCTAATCTTGGGATGTGACCTTTGGAGTCAAGGTTTGTAGCTCCTCTATGCTGGCAAATCGAGGACCTACGGCCCCACTGTCGTCACCTGGCTCAGGCTGATTTGTCATCTCGATCCGCAAAAGGAACCGTGTCTCTGATCAGCATATAGCTACCGATATAGTATAGTACAATACAACAAATATCACATATAAAATCAAGTCTCAATTTTCCCCAATTCTCCTCACCTCCCAACTAAGACTCTAACCCATCATAGGGTTCCACTCTAAGTTACATTCGTGTCCTAACTCTATTATTGATATGTGTCTTGTGTTCGTTATGGGTTTGTCAAGAGTTTACACCTAGCTCTTGTTTAACCTGACTCTTTGATACCAACTATGACGGCCCCAGTCCCCACAAACTGGGCCCCGCCTGACCTAAGACTACATGGACCCCCGAGTTAGCCCTCGCAAAGTCAACGTAGGCCTAGTAAGCCTTTTTCTATTATTTAAAGTTATTTGGTAATTTAAAGTTGAATCATTGTAATTTGTAAGTTCAGTAGTTTAATAGCGAAAGAAAAACTTAAATAAATGTAAATAATTAAAAGATATAGAATTTCCTAATGGTGTAAAACCCTATAGTGCATAAATAACATGCATATATATATGGTGACAGTAAGAGAGAAATCATGAATATACATGTATCAATGTCGCTCAGATCCTAAAGAGATCCCCAAATGTTATCAAAACAACATATACATATATATCTACAACTAAAATAAAAGCGCAAAAAACCTATAAGTAACCAAGAGGAGAAGCCACTCTGAGTGTCCTCAAAGGAAGTCACCAATCACCGGCCCCTTACCCTTGCTCATATGTGGATATGTAATTGTCACCGAATGAGACAATTCCAGTTAGTAAAGCCGGTAGAGTTTCAATCGCAATTCACAAATTTAAAAGACAAAAAAGTAAATGAAAGTGCATGATAAATGGACTAGAAAGTAAAAACTGCGATAAAAAGTGTTTAGGAGTCAAGGGAAGGCATCTAAGTGGTCTAAATCCATCGAGAGTGGGTTCCACTACTCGACTTCCAAGAGCCGCAACTCTCCAAGTCGACAGGCTCAGTTCGGTGTAGCGTGGGGGCATCAACGGTGCCTCGAATACCTCGCCTACGTCTATTACCTACGATCCAGTACTCGGGGTAAGGTCACGTTTGTCCATTTAGCACCAAACCCAAGAGTACCTTCCTGACACACTCAAGCCTTAGACACTCAACGATAGAGAATAGAGTCCAAGTAAATGGAATAACAAAAAATAAATCCAAGAATATGATAAGAATTGGAATTGATCATCTAGCTGGTTTACTTACCTCTAATCAACGCTAACACGCGCTCTCGCGGCTTCGACACGCGTCCCAATCAACTCCCCGACGCGCGACTCTAGTCAACTAAGTACCTGGTGTCCATTTGATTGGTTATATACGTGTTAGAGTCCTTAAGTTGCATTTAGCATCATTGTTGCTAATGTAGTTTAATTGTAATCTAACTTGCACATTTGAAATTTTACACTTTTGTGTTCTTGGTATTTTGCTATTAACGGTTCTTATTGTGTGAGCAATACAAATTGACATATTAGTGCTAAACAATCTTATTTAGATACCTACAATAAATTCCAAGTCAATTTAGGGCTAATGGCTCCTTTTATCCATTTCAAGTCCTCATTAAGCACTTAACTCGGCTAAAAAGTGTCCGGACTTGTTAATATTATTCAACGCACTTTATTAATTGTTTTTGAGTGTTATCGAACCATTTAGGATCATTAGAAACAATTTCAAGTTAGTTTAAAGCATTAGTTTGCAAAACAACCCCAAAGGGACATCAAAATAATTACTTGAAAGTTAGTTTTCCTACAACTTGAAAAATGGCTTAAAAACAAATAAAATTTCTTAAAATTCTCGAGGCTGGTTTCGTGAAGTCCAACACTTGAAACCAAGGTTGTCAAGAAATAAAATCTCATTTATAAGTCCAAAAACTCAATTTGCAACTCTAAGTGAATTTAAGTCCTTATTTACAAGTATGAGATTTTTAGTTGAAATGGGACTTGAAAACTAAGTTATGCGCGCCGAAAAATTACAAAACTTGGTGGACACCTTCAAAATGATATTAGTAACATATTCTGGTAATTTTGGTCCAATTTCGGCATCATTTGATGGCGGAAATGTGCTCAAATAAAATTCAGCTCAATTTGGAAATCGTCTTTTTCCTATTTCAAAACCATTTTCGAAAACTATTCAAAACTCATCGAAATAGCTTGAAGGTTTTGAAGAATCAAATTTGTAGTATGTTGATGCTCTTTGCATATTTTGGTAACTTTTAGACTAGTGTGGACTATCAGCAAAGGTCCTAAAATTTGCCAAAAATCTACCCAAAATTATCCCTTTCTTTTAGTTAGCATTTTATCAAACACTTGAGATGCAACCTCTTGAACTTAATATTGATTTAATTCACATAAGTTTTGTCCATAATTGAAAATTCCATTTAAGACACCTAAATAGGAGTAAAATCTCAATCATTAGACACCTAGAATACGTGGAATCAACCCATCAATGATTTATATTCATTCCATCATCATCATCATCAAGAACACCAAGAACATGAAATATGAATTCATTCCAATTTTTTCCCAGCACTATAAACCAACTTGTGATACTCATATTGAAGTAAAAAACCTAAGCATAATACTTCCATTTACTAACAAATTCAGTCCATGCATGATTCAACACTAAAAACTCTAAATTTAGACATAAAAGCATTAAGTTTCTTGATAATTTTTTAACACCATTATTTGGATATTTCAAGAGCTTGAAACCACTATACTTTAGATTAATATCTCACTAATATATGGGGAGTAAAACCCCTAAAAATTTAGCTCACTATGAATCAAATAATACACTCAATTTAGCATGAAAATTGAAGAACAATGGTTACCTAAGTTCGAATTCTTTTCCTCCTTGCTAGGACTCTTGGTTTCTCTACAATCTCCCTTGATTTCTAAGAATCAACAAGTTTCACCTTCTCAATACGGCTGGATTTTTTTGTTTTTTGCTTTGCATGTGATCAAATGAGTTAAGTCTCACTTTTATACTATCGACTTCATCATCAATCACTTCCTAATCCATATAACATCCAAAGGCCCTTGTTTACTTCAGCCCTACACTTGATTGACAGCATTTTTAACTCATCTCTCCTAATAGGACACTTCCTAGGATCATTTCAAGAAGGATCAGAGACCACAATAAATCATTCCCAAGTATAGGCTTATGTAATTTATTTTATTTTATTTAGATAAGCTTAGGAACATTAACTCAATTGGATAGTCTATTAATGACTTATCATTATGTATTGATATTATACTATTTCACGACTACCCGGCACTCGGTGCCTTGTGCCTCAACACGCATCTCGATGCATGACAGCTCCATATTTGGCATATTGGCGTTTTATCGGACTTGGTCAAGTTTGTTAATTACTTAGCTTGGTATCTCGTTATATAAATTGGTGTGCATTTAAGCTATTTCGTTCTAAATAGCCTCGTACCCACGTCGCATGCATCTCGAGGAGTCCTTTCACGCATTTCGACACAATCGGACTAATACTTTACAGAAATTTGGCATTGCTTGAGTTTAAAATAGGTATTACATACACCACACATAAATAACATACCTCGGTGTCGACTCCCAATGATTGACTATGCTCGCCACATCAGTTTGGGTCCATGTCACTGTCCTAAAATTGACATGTGGCACGAGTTAGAATTTTTGGGTCGTTACAGTGGGGATCTTGCTCAATTATCAAATATGACATGATATTAGTTATGTTAGGACATACGTTTTTAACTAGAGACTTGGAAAATGGATTGCATCATATTATTGGTTTGGATCTATGTATCTATAGAATGAGAATGCATTTGCTTTATCTCTTATGATATTCAATGCCCTAGGATGTCCCACCGAGGGCATTATTAGCAAGTAATAAAGTATAATGCCCCAGGATGTTTGTGGTGCCACCAAGGGCTTTAATATTTAATGCCCCGGGATGTTGTGGAGTTTGCCACCAATGGCTTTACTTGTCTAATTGAATTTATAAGTGTATCACTTAGGGACATGAGTTGGAGTTTCCTTCTCTTGTACTTTTTTGAAGAGCGACGTGCATCGGTGACGGCTTTGGATGAACCTACTATTGGTTTGATGCAACTAACGAGAAGGCATAAGGCATGTGTGCCGTCTAGTAGTTGCCATCACCTCGAGGATAGGTGAGTCAATCACCGGATTTTTGCCAATAATTAGGATGCATTGAATGAGACTACCAATTTATATTATTACTATTTTCTATGGTAACTCTTTTTTGTGAACCCTATGCACGATGAGGAGTTTTGACTTGAATATGATTTTATCAATCTTGTTGACGTGATTTATTAATGCTTTATAAATCCATGTGATGCATTGTTTTAAATGCTTTATTCAATTTCAATTCATGCTAGCCTTGCATGCTTATTAAGTATTACTTGCGTATTTGATGGTTGAGCGGGTTTTCCATATTACCGAGCTACGTTGTCCCTTTTAGCTCACCCCACTTACATCTCAGGACCTTCCACATCGGCGCTAGATTGAGACAAGGGAGAGGCGATAGTTTGAAGCATTTTCTTTTGATTTCGAAATTATTAAACTTGGGTCCTATTTAAATAGGTCTTCTGGGTAGAATTAACCTTACTCGCCTTTAATCTAAATTATTTAGTAGTATTTGAATGACTTATGTTGTTTTAAGAATTTGAAACCCAACTATAATTTCATAGTACGGCATATGGATTCTATTTTATTTAATTCTGCAATTATATATCCATATGCACTAGTTTGATATTTCGTATGTTGTTTTAGGTGTGCCAGGCGACTTGCTCAAGCCCGGTTCGGATATTGGGCTTAGGAGGCAGTCTGGGCCAGGCGACTCGACCCTAGGTCAGGTGAGGTTCGTCACAATATATATGTTAAGGGACGTCTCTGTTCACTTCTCAAAACTATACAAAGTTTATGTACAAACTTGGTTATGTAGCAAGGTGCGGATGTATCAGATTCGGCTTATACAACGTCGTTGATGCTCCATGTTTTGAATTAAATTATTGTTGGAAAATATTGTGCTGCTTTGAACTTAATGTATCCCAAACTTGGATTTGCTCATAACAATCTACTACCATTGCATGAAGCAGGGGTGACCCACCAAAAGTTCGAGTCCCCAGCCAATAGCTTAATTTAATAGAAATTTCATTAAGTAAATCAAATGCAATATATTTGTTACTTTGACTATAACTTTGCTATGAAACAAACATGTTTACACATAAAGATACAGCCTTTATAGATTAAAAAATAAATAAAGCCTTCAATCAATAAATATTGACAACCTAAGGCTTATGGAAACGGCAAAATGCACATTGAAACATGATGAAACCCACACCTAAAAAAATTAAAAGTATAAAACAGTAAAATTCGAGAATCTTCTAAATTTGATTAGGCGATTAATTAAGTATTTTTGAATTTAATTAAAATGTAGGAATTTGAGGTGTGACCCATGCATTACGGACCGAAGATCATAAGTTCGAATATTCTTTTTGTGGGTCATATGCCTAATTGGTGTATTATACTCTATTCATCGCGAAATAGTGTCAAGTTAAAAATTAGACGCAGTCTCTGCATGTAGCATAGCGCGCTGAGATTTTTTTCAATTTTCGACAGAATTGGGATATTTTCTTGGCTTTAATTTGGGTGTAAATTAAATATATAAATATGAAGAAGGAAAAAGAAACTGTGAAATTACTTTTTAAGGGCAACAGTAGATTACATAGGTAGATAAGTATTGAGGGGCTTTTTGGTAAAAGGCCAAATAAAACTATGGGCCCAGTTATGTGCACCCCACAAAACTCTATGGGCAAGCCACTTAAGAATTTTCATACTCTTTCCAGATTTTCCCCCAAATGTATTTACCTATTCACCCCTCTCAACTCCTAAAATGACTCACATGCTCTTCATCCCTTTCATGTTTGTGCACCCCACAAGAAGCAATGTTCGTCTCCAGTGATCCCCTCCGACCACCTGCGCGCACCGGCGACACGAAGTAGCATTTCGGAGGCCAATATCATCATAAGAGTTGATATTATCATGCTTTTTTATGGAAATTGATGGTTTGAAAGTATTGTTGGTTTGTTTTAATGGGTTTGTACAAATTTTTGTGTGTTGTAGTGTATTGTTCATTGTTGTTGTTTGGTGTCTTTTGACCTTACAAAATGGAGGATGAACATCAAGGGGGTGTGAGTGTGTAAGACAGAAATGTATCTCTTGAGTTTTCCTTTGATTTAGTCCATTTTTGTATTTTTTTGCGTGTTGTCCGCCCTCTAGTTCGGCCACACGGGGTCGATCAAATATGAATTGTTCAGTCGCGCCCAATTGACCAAATGGGTATTGCTCAGTCACATGTGACTAAACAGATGGGCATTGCTCGGTCACATGTGATCAAACAAAATCAATTTGCTCGGTCAGATGTCGCAAAACCATACAATCTCAATTTGTCCGGTCACCTTTAACCGAACAAATGGATTTTGTTCGGTCTTGTGTGACCAAATCATAGGCGAGCCCTAAATCTAGACAAAACGGCCTTCAACTTCGACCACAAGCGACAACAACAACAACAAAAACAACAACAACAACAAAAACAACAACAACAAATGCATACATAACAAACAATTGATGAATAACACTACAATATACAAAAAATCTCCTAACAAAGTCGATTTTGATGAAGCCCCAAATCCAAACCACCACCACTGCACAAACAAGCCGTGATGGTGTGACGCAATGATCGATCGGAATCAACACATATGGCTTGTGCTCTCGTTCATATGGATGACTTCGAAAATCAGTTTTTTCGAATTGAGAGTTGTGGGGTGCCCTTAACAAATGTTGGCTTGCACTCATCATGTGGCTTGCCTTTACAAACACAAAGGCATTTTAGGAAAAATAAAAAAAATTGGGGTGCCCTTAACAAACGTTGGCTTACACTCATCATGTGGCTTGCCCATAAACTTTTGTGGGGTGCACATAGCGGGGCCCATCAATGGGTTTAAGTATGAACCGATGAAGGCCCACATCTTCTCTTTCGTTGTTTAACACCATAGCTCTTTCTTTCGAATTCACAGTAAAATCTCTATCTCTCTCTCTCTCTCTCTCTCTCTCTCTCTCTCTCTCTCTCTATTCATATTAAAATATTTCTCTCTCTTTCATGAACCTCTCCATCATTTTCACTGTTCGTGGGTGCGATCTTCATTGAGGAGAAGAGGAAAGTGAACATGGTGAGTTGATCACGGTAGTGAAAGAGTTTCAATCTATTAATTAAGGTAAGCTTTTGGTTTTGTGAATTGGTGGTTAATTAGTGCTTATTAAATCGATTGGTATGAATAAGAGGGCTTGGTGGAGAAGGGAACCTAATTGATGGATGACGATGATGCAGGGCAACAAAGTAATGTTGTTATTTTTGTTGTTGCTCGACCCCCAAGGAAGTCTTTGCCATCGCAAGGTTCTCCATAGCAAGACTGAACCTTGTCATGGCAGGGGGAGGTTTCTCTGCTCTACATAAGGAAGAGCAAGAAAGATCTATTTGGAAGGGCATACCCAGCAGAACAGGGAATGACCCTGCCAATCCTAGGGAGGGTTTAGGCAAAGCCCATGTCGATCCCTAAGGATGTTTAGGGACTGCCCTGGAACTTTCTTGGGTAATATCCATGATAATAAGGCCTGAATGTGGCAAAGGCAAGGCCGAGCCTAGGCACGACCGATGCTGTGCAACACTCGGGAAATAAACTTTAAAAAGTTGTTAGAAAAATGAGAATTTTTTATCAAGTTTTAATTAATCAAATTAGGGTTTTAGTCTGGGTTTTATGATGAGAATCTATTATGGTGTTTCTGATATGAATTAGGAATGGTTATATTGATGAACGACATGGTTTGTTGAAGTAAATGAAAGTTATTGAATCCTCCATTATTTAGTTTACTTATGGAATACATGGTGTAATGGTTTGGTAATCAAATGAGATGATGCAATGAAATGAGTTCCATTGTTGGTATGTGAAATGAGTCAAATTAAGACTCATGAAGGTTTCTAATCGAGGTTTGAGAATGCATAGACGAATTAAGTGGTTTATGACCCTAATTGAAAACTAAAATATGTAAAGGAAGTGTAAAAATGTTTTCCGACTCTTCAAGTCTTTTAAATTTTGATTTAGCCTTGTAAAGAGTGGAATTAGCAGAATTGGCTTAAAAATTCTAAATTGAGTTCCTAAAAAGTTTCCAAATGAGACTTGAGATAAATTAAGTACCTTAAGCTAAAATTGGGGTTTAAGTTATAATTTAGATATTTGAAATGAGTTTTGTGACTTAAAGTGAAGTCGTTAACGGTTTAAAGAGGTTTTTAAAATTTAGAAGTGTTTTTCGGTATTTTAAAGAACTTGAAACACCTACTTAACTTGAAACTTCATACAAAGACCTTAAAAGTGCTTGAAATAACTTGTAGGTCTTAAGCAAATATGTGGAAACCAAGAATTCACCTTTGAGGCTTCATTATAGAATTGATTTGACTACTGTAAGTAAACCCTACAATGGTCTTTATTTTTTTATAAATTTGTCTTTGTACGTGCATTTGTGTTTAGTCTGTATTGCATTTCACATTCTTGATTGGTCGTGCATACATGGCATCTGGATAGAATTACCCCTGCTTCGGTCATAAGAGTTGGATGTGACCCACTCCAGACTAGACATACTGCAGGCGTCTAAGGCGGGTAATGTTGATTCCACGGTAGCATGCATTGGACTTTTATTATTGTTTTAGGTTCATTCTGTCAGACCCCACCTAATTAGAGTATTTGACCGGCTTAGATTACCTTAATTCCTTTGATAATCTAGCAGCCTTAATCTCATCATCAATAAATAAATAAATTAAGATCTTGTAATCGTCAAATATGAAACTTTATCAACAAAGGATTCTAAAAGTAAATCGCAAACCTCAAAATTCATTTAGATTAATTATATAATCTCAAAATTTCGTAAAAAAATTTTGATAGCACCTCTATTTTTAAGCCTACACCGGAAAACTCGGCCTTAAAAAGTCTTCAACAAAATGTTCTCAGCTTGGTGGAAAATGCCAAAGGACTCACAATTCACCCATAACAATATATATTGCAATAATAAAAACTATATATTCATTTTAACCTATTTCAAGTTATCAAAGTCTTTAAACCATTATTACCTTAGCTCCACAGTATTTCAGTCCGTCCCAAAACCATTAAAACAATTCCAAAAGAGATCCTAATTGCACACGATTAGTTTACTCTTTGTTGAATCTTGATTTTCTACTTTTAAGTCTTTTTTCTTCTATTTCAATTCATGTTCTAATTCAGTTTCTACTTCTTTTGAGTAGCTACATAATTCGGTATTTTAGGTTCTTCCATCTATTTACTGCTCCTTAGAGTAATGACATTTGCATCAGCACATGAACTAGGGTAAGGCTAAGATGGTAGTTTTCCTTGATTAACAAACGAACTTATTTGTGTCGCCATTTGACTTATTTGTTTCTTTAGCTCAATTAGATCTTTTGGATTGCTTGAAACATTTGATATTTGTTGCTTTTCTGAATTTTCTAATGCAGTGATTCTTTCAGTTAAAGTGGGTAATCTTATCCCTCGATAATTCTGATTCCTTATATTGTTTCTTATATTTGATTGGGAATCACTCGCAGAATTATTAGCATTGTAATTTGGTCTAGTCGATCCATTATACTAATTCATTATTGCATTAGCTTCTTCAATTTTGTCTTCTTGTATTAGAGGACAATCATCTGTAAGAATCTAAGATGATTAATTACATTACAAAAAACACATAGTTTTACTTGATTTGCCTTTTTAGACACTAATAGTTTAACCATTTCGGTTGACTATTTGAGTTCTTCATCTATATTATTCGATTTATCAAAAAAATATTTATCGACTATTTACATGTGGATTCCCGTTTGTCACCATATTGTTTAGATTGTTTTGCTATTTTATTTATGGCTTCTTTTGCTAATGTAGGTGTTGTTTCAAATAATGATCCTCAACAAACAGTATCTAAATTGTCTTTATTCTAAACGATTTAATTATTCATAAAAATATTCTAATAATATTTTTTCAGTGTATCCATGAGGAAACTAATCTTTGATATGTATCTCAAAAGTCATCATAAGTTTCTTCATTTTCCATCTTTGCATCACTAATTTATTTCTTATAGGAACTAATTTTATGTGCTGGTAAATAAAGATCTAGAAAAGCTTTGTAGCATTTCAGACCAAGTGGTTATAAAATTTTGAGGAAGATAGAATAGCCAATCTTGAAATTGATCATTTAATGTAAAAGGAAAAGCATTATGTTTGACATATTCTAACTCGGTGACCTTGATTTTCATCCCAATGAATTTGTGTTGGTATTCTCTTATAAATTTCTAAGGATCTTCATCTTCCTTGCCATATAAGTTAGGCAAAGAATTGTTGAAGCCAGATTTCAATTCAAAGTCGGAGAATCCTTTAGGGAAGACAATACACATTGATTCGGAAACTATAACATTTTGATTGGCTTGTCGAAAAGTTAGCTTTTGCTCACCGCCTGTCATGTGTTCTGACATACAATGGGTAAGATTCCTACAAAATTATATAAAAATCCCCGAGAACGGTGTCAAAAATTGACACGTGTCGAGAGTGTACAATAAATTACCCACTTGTTATTATACTTTTAATTTGTAGTAGTGGTGAGTGGGATCGTCTTCACAGTGATTTTGCAAACTTCTTTAGTTGTACTTTTAAGGGTTTTATTTTATTTTGTCACTAACTAAAGCAATTAACTGATTAACCTAAATTAAACTAACTAATTTGAATAATCTAATTAATAATTCAAATCAGACAAGTAATCGTAAAAAAATATAAATCAAAAAATTCAGATCAAACTAAAATAAGAGATAACAATCAATTCTTTAACAAATCCAAACCGAAAATAATGAATCCTAAACCAAATTGCATTCAAACACAATATATAATTATTATAACCATAGTAATAGCGTAGTCACAAGTTTTATGAGATCAATAAGCCTTTCATAAGTAAGCTATAGTAATTGTTTCAAATCACCAAGTTTTTCTTTTATTTATGGTAGATTCAAGCGATTCATATCCGTAACCTAATCTTATCACTATTAGTATTTCAAACGCTCAAAGTGTCTAATAATAACAAAATCGTATTAAGTTCTATGAAAACATTTACTACTAAGCAAAAATTAACAGTAATATACCATAGGTGTTTAGCTTAGATATAAAATTCATATAAGACTTTTCACAAAGGTACAGTCGTTCAAAGAATCATAGTTACTTTATTTAGATATTGAAGTTACTAATCTCTAACATATTCGCAACTATGCAAAAAACATTTATCTTCATAGATTATAATTAAAGAAAATAATCTTGTTTAAACCATGTATCGAGTATAATATTAATTTAAAACATTAAGTATATAACCTCAAAAACTATAACTTTGCAATTGGTTAAGTTTATATCTTGGTATAGATTAATAAACTACTCACTCATATTAAACTTAAACATCTTAAAATATAAGAAATACATTAATAAAAAAAAATTGGCTATTTGCACCCCACTTTTTGCTTCTTGTACCCCATTACTTCGTCGTACGACATTTTTAAATTTTTTTACAGTGTTTACCATACTTTTTTTGTAAATTAGTTCAAAACTACCCCACCCTTAACGAATGTTACCCCATGTCCTACCCTCACCTTAACACCCTTAAATCCTCTTTATTTCCCGATTTTCGTCATTGTAGAGCACTTGTACTAGGTCACCAAGTGTCGTATGAGTGTTTTTTGTATTGAATAAGGTCGGATGTGATCGCATTGTGTCCTAGAAGTGAAGAAGTGTCGCTCGTGGGGTTCTGAACAGGGTCGAGACCTCTAAAGAGGTATCAGACGACTCCGACCAAGACCTCTAAAGAAGAAACAACCTTCTCCGACCGAGACCGGTCGATTCCAAATGAGATTGCAAAGAGAACTCGGTCTCAATGGGTGACGGAGGGATACAGTCGAGACCTCTTTAGAGGTGTCGGCTCTGTGTGTCTGAGACCTTTTTAGAGGTGTCGGCCTTCTGTGTTCGACACCTCTTCAAAGTTGTTGACCCTGTGTGTCTGACACCCGCGGGCAACAAGAACGAACAAAAAAGAAATTCAAAATTCCTCAAAATACATGATAATGACAAAAAAATAGTGGGCTTTGCTCAGAATTGCTAGATATTTTCGATTCCATCGAAACTTTGCACCTAAAATGCGATTCGACCCCCAAATCAAAGCCCTAAACTCAACAACAAATCCACAAATAATACAGAACTCAAAAAGTGAAAAAAAAAACCTTAAAAAACCTTCGAGATCAACACTAAAAGAAATTATGAAAGCACACATGACGTCGAATCAATATGATTTTGCTCAAATTTTGTCAAATTTTAGGTTAGCGGTGAGAATGTGATTTGAGAGGGGTGAATGTGGGTATAGGTCCTGAGTCGAGTGGGGTATGGGTGAGTAAAAACCTTTTTATATGGAGAGATAGTTTGGTCATTTCACTGGGGAGCTAAAAAAAATCAAATATGGGGTATAAAAGCAAAAAGTAGGGTGCGAATAGCCGCTTCCTAATAAAACATACATATATCAATAACTTTAAATCTCAAATGAATTCTCCAAAGTAATGACAATAACACTATAAACTAATGAGCTTCAGATGTCGAAAAATTGTAAAAGGGGTTGTAAAATTTGTTTATTTCAAAGTCCTAATTTTTATATATAGTAATTTATTAATACCTATCATAATCAAACTCAAATTCTTAGTTTAAATCCAACATTCTCGTAGTCGACCTCAGCAACGATTTGGGTTTAGTATGTAAATCGTTGGGTAAATTGTTAAGTTTTTTTAAAAACATTTCTCTGTTGATCAGCAATTCAGGTGGTGATTTCTTTGTTTCTTGTACTTCGTTGGAACATCGCTAACTCTCTTTGCTACTGATTTAATAGACGATTTGTGTTTAAATCTACCACGCTGGTACATCACCAAGACTTTTCCACTGTTGATCGAATTCTTTTATTTTCTTCTCCATTTTCATTTATTTCTTCATTATTTCTTATTTAGCTTGAAATCACAAAAACAAAAGAAAACATAGTATAATATAGCCTTTCTCACTAAAATAACACTAAAATATACCATAAAATACTATCTAATTCTTGACTTATCAATATAGTAATTTACTAATACATATCATAATCAAACTCAAATTCCTAGTCCTTATCTAAAAAACTCGTGGCTGATCTCAATGATTCCTCAACGATTTAGACTTATTATCACATTTTCTAGGAAAATCACTGAGTCCCTCAATAAAATCATTTTCTTTGATCAAAGATCCAGGTAGTGATTTTAGTTCATTATTCACTTCATTGGCACTTCGCTGAGCCTCTCTATTGCCAATTTGTCTAGCGATTTGTGTGTATTTTCACAACGCTGGTAAATTGCTAAAGTTTTTCCACTGTTGATCAAACTATTCTCTTTTCTTCTCCATTTTCCATCATATCTTCATTCTTCCTTATTTTAACCTAAAATCACAAAAATAAGATAAAACCCAGTGTAAATATAGCCTTTTACATTCAACATAACACTAAAATATACTATAAAATATTGTCTAGTTATTGACTTATCAGGTATTCGCGTGATTCAACGAATTGGTAAAATTTTATCTTTTCTTGTAGCGAGAAGTTCTCGAATTCCTCGCTACATCAATATATACTTCAATATGAATGAGATTCCCACTTCACTTCCATACCTACCTAACACATTTTCATTGGATACAAATGTTAGTATTAGATCTATGATTCTCAATCATATATATCATAAATCTCATATAAAACATAAAGCCACACAAATGTAAAGTGGAAGCATACCCGGATTCTCCATTGAAGACGCAGTGATCGAGTCGGATCAGGTCTTCCAATTGTAGTTCTATCCTAATGAGTTCTTTTGACGGGGATAAAGAAAACATACAGTGAATTGCAAACTGGGGACCATAACCCAATAAATAACTAGTTGGATAATTATTGAGTGATATGCCAACTCTGCCCCTCATTGAGTTGCACATCGATACAGTATCTACGCTAACATTATTTCATGACCATAATTGTGCCTATTAGATAATAAAATTATACATTAGTAGATTACTTTCATTTAAGCTAACTCAAATAATGACGTGACACATTATACATTACATGTTTGGCCCCAATAGATTATTAAATTTCTCTAACAATCTCCCACTGGGCCACGTATGTATCATAATAAATGTGTTATACTTTATGAGCTCAAACATTGCCATCATAACCATAGGTCATACGTAACAATCTCGTCCATTAATTATATCAACATAGGACCAAAGCTGCTTTCGTTATATCAATCATAACTAGACCTATCAATGATCACGAATATTAACATAATCAAATAACATAGATCGATCACGAAAATGTAGCATGAAAATCACATGAAGGTGATCTGTACATGTCGATTTTCAACTGGTCAGACATAAGTGATATCATTAAATATTATCGTACGAAGTGTAATTAACCGAAATCAAATTGTATTTCTGATCATAAAAATATCTGAAGACTATAGCATATAATCATAAAGCCAAGTTTGCGCGCGTAAGACTTAAGTGACAAACTCCCACTGAACCAGATAAACTTTTAAATCTGTATCACCCATTTGAGTAATATACTCATGAAAGACCTTGGGTAAGAAAACCCTTTGCTAGAGGGTCTACTTGGAGTTTCTCCCTGATATGCTCTATAGTAATCTGTATATTTTGTACCCTTCCCTTAACAACTAAGAACTTGATGTCAATGTGTTTTTATTAAGTCAAACTCCTATTATTTTTAAAGTGTAAAACATCTTATTTATTGTCAAAATATATCATAAGTGGTCTTTCAATACATATCATAAATTGCAACCTCGTGACAAAAACCCATTAGCCAAAATAAGATGACTCATAATGATATGCTATAAATTCCAATGTTGAAAGTTGTAATAGGACCTTTCTTGGTACTATACCAATAATAACTAACACCTCCGGCCAACAGATAAATATAGCCTTAATTGGATCTTGTATTTTATTGACATCCTACACAATCAGAGTCTGAGTACCCAATGATCTCCAAATGGTCTCACCTCTTCTATGCGAGTACATAATTTGTTGTTCTTTTCAAATACATTAAAATTTGATGCTTTTCAAAGATCAATAAGTTGATTGCTTGAGTATCTGCTTTACACTTCAACAATATGCGCATAGTCCAAATGCATACAAAGTTGAGCATATATAATGGCTCATACACCTTATGCATAAGGAGTTCTTTTACATTTTATGAACCATAATGTTTCCATTAAGGCACTGTCTGAGACTGAATTTATCTTAGTGACGGGTATCATCAAGTTTTCATCTCTGCGTGTCAAACCTTTTAAGCATTTTATATCTTTATTGCTTCTTTGTGATAATCCTAGAATACCCCAAGATAGCTTTCCTTGTATATGGATTCCCATAACAAAAGAAGCATCACCAAAATATTTCATCTTAAAATTTCTAGATAGAAATCTATTAGTTTCATGGAGTGTGTCTATATCATTAGTGACAAGCAATATATCATCAACATACTCCCACTGAATCCATAATACACACAATCATCATTATATATTCATCTCGAAACTGAATTAGAGAATAATATGGTGAAATTTGCAGTACCATTGACGAGATGTGCCCATAAATAGATTTTGTCAATTTAATAAAACCGTCTTGACATATCAATCTAATAAAGCACTAAATCATAAGCATAATATGCAACAAGAGTCATGATTGTCCTAAAAGAATCCTCATTAAAACTAAAAAGAATGTCACTTTTCATAGACTTGCATTCCTCATTTATTGCTTCAATCCACATTTCTGAATTAGAACATTGCATGTCATGTCAAAACTTAATTGGATCTCCATCCATCATGTTATTATTTTCCTTATCGGTCAAGTGAATTATTGCAAAAGTTTATCTCTTGATGCACCAGTTCTTGAATATGTTGAGGTTGCTCTTAACAAACAATTCCTCATCCTAAATGAGTGGAAGAACGACAGTATCTTGTAGAGTATCAAAAATTTATTTCATGAGAAACAACTATCATAATCAATTTAGGAATTAGAATTGATTCTTCCTCAAAGATAAAATCTTTAACCTCATTTCTTCCCCCTAACTCAATATCTTCAAAAAAAACGTATTTATTCTCGTCTAAAAATATATATCATAGATTTTGGGATTAAAAAACTTAAAAGCACCTAAATCACTAGAGATAGCCAATAAACTAGCTACTTACTATTTTAGGTTCTAAAATCTATGATTCACTATTACAAGCAACCAGATTAAGCAAATTCTGATTATCATTATATAATGTCGTGACTCATGACAACCTATAAAAGTGCCAAATTGAAGAACATTCCAATCAATGGATAAACTTAAGTGACAATTTCCAAATGAATAATAATTACTAGATTTGTCCAAATAAGAAACATAATCTGAACTCTGTGTAAAAGACAGAACAACATAATTATCCATTAAGTCTAAATAATATTCAATACTCAATAATAATATGAAATGCTTATTGCCTCTGCTTCCACATATTTGGCCATCTTAAATATAGATGCATCTTACAGCATCGATTTACCCATAATAATAAAGACAACCGTCAAATGAAATATTTAAGTTTATGATAGCACCCGAATCCAAACCTAAGCGTTTCTTAATACATAAGCCAAATTAACCTCAAAACAATCGAAAATAGGGAATATATCCTTCTACTTCTTAAAGTTAGTGCTTTTAAAGTCTTTATCAAATTCATAAGAAGAAATTATAACTAGATTTATTGTGAAGAGAACAATTTAAGTAACATGAATATACTCACATAAATATCCCAAAATTCGTCATCATAAATTTAAATAAATAGCGATCACATCTCGAGATACCTAGTGCAACATCAATATCAAGTCTTTGGACAGTAATATTAACTGCTGGTGGTACTCTTGTTGTAATGATCAAACTCTGACAATAACGTAAGTCAAACAATAAGCCTATCTTTGGATCGATTCATTGTTCACATGCAAAATCAAATAATTGTTACAAGTTTACCGTTACAGATGTGTAAGCAATCCGACCAAGTATTAATCTTCTTTTGGGCAGACTAATACCCGCATTGATATACATACACACAAACATTCGATATTTTTCATGGGCAACCTAGACAAAAGAGATCACTTCGACGACTTCTTATTTCAATTAACCCACTTAAAATGTCAAACAATGTACTTAATACATTATTCGTAGCCATTATTTAATTATGATTACAAAATCATATTTGAAAAATATGTATATGGGGTCTCTTAAATATTTATCGACTGGCCTTAATTAATTAGCCATTATTAATTAAAACTGGACTTTGGATGACAACAAGAAAATGTCATAATATGAAATCCATCTTAAGATATCGGACACTCCATTAATATTTCATCCTTTGACAAAATACTAACTTTTAATTGATATCCCGTCTAATAAAAATAAACACTAATAATAAAAAATAACACGTCGAATAATAAACCTTCCTTTGGGCCGATTTACCATTTAATGTAAAAATACACCAAATAATTACATGTATTTATCACCATAAATGCACATCCAATTTTATTAAACATTGACCTTCATTTGACCGAGCAATATTCACAAATTAAATGTATGTATTCTTCTAGATTTCAAAATTAAATTTATCTCCACAAAAGAGCTCACTTTGGTGAGGTATATTGTTGATCAATTTATTTCATAATGCTTAAACCTTATTTATCTTTATTTAAATAATTCAATCCGTACCGTGACCAAAATAAATTTTGCTTTGGCACTAGTTTAATCAAATTTTGGTTTCATATAAACTTTAATCAAAATTTGATTTTGTACTCCTTACTCAAAATCTTGATTATCATCAACTATAAATCAAATTTGATTTTACAAAACTTAAGTCCAAATTTGATTTTAAAATCTTCAATCAAATTTTTGATCTAGCAAACTTTATTTTGCAACCCGATGCATTAAAATTCGAGAATTACTTTTACCTGTTTGCATGTAAATATTTTTAATGTTATTTAGATCCACTAAAACTCACCTCGAGAATTAAGATCTAATGATCCTTGATAACTCATCATTAAGTGGTGGGCCCACTAAGTTAATTTGACAATCATACCCGCATATATAACACGGTCTTTATTGGATCTATTAATTGAGATTACAAGGTATGGTGCGTGACTACTTTTTTTTTTAATAAATCATAAGCAGTGAGACCCACTAGTTTAAAGATAAATATTAAAAGGAAAATGCTAGAATGATACCCTAATTGACACCCCAAGTGACACCTCTCGTGGACGTGTAGCGTGGGCTCATCCATGGTAGCCATCCAAGTTAGATCTCGATATATACACCACGCGTGTTATGCACCAAGAATTATTTTTTGCAGACATTCATTTTTACGTGGGGCCCACGTCACATGGGTGTCACTTGGGGTGCCAATTAGGGTGTCATTCTATCATTTTCCATATGAAAAATAGTGATCAACAACCCATGCATTTAACAAAAGCATACACCGAAATTTTGATATACACATTAAAGTTATACATTAATACATCAAGGAAATCTTGGCAGTTACCAAAATTTATCACATCAACCGATCAATCTTGATTATTTTTACAAGAACTTATTCATCCAAATTAACAACCGTACATATAAAATTACGAAAGTCGGGGATGAAATGGTCATGATGTTTCTTCCAACAAAACCAAAATGCACAGTGAAGAAACATATATAAAACTAGATTAGTCAACTAAAAAAACTCATCATTCAGATACTCAAGATGGAATAATAAGGATTCATGCCTACAAAAAAAATAAAAAAAAAACCTTAATCATCAAGAATCACGTATGGTGGGTTCTGATACCACTTGTTAGTATTAGATCTATGATTCTTAATCATATATAATCTATCATAAATCTCATATGAAATATAAAGCCACACAGATTCAAGATGATAAATGTAAAGCGGAAGCGTACTTGGATTCTCCATTGGAGACGCAGTGATCCAGATCAAGAAAAAAACACACAGTGGGACCATAACCCAATAAATAACTGGGTGGCAGTTATTGAGTGATATGTCAACCCAATAAACAACTGGGTTGGCAGTTATTGAGTGATATGTCAACTATGCCTCTCATTGAGCTGCACATCAATACGGTATCTACACTAAAATTGTTTCATGACCATAATTATGTCCATTAGCTAATAACATTATACATTAGTAGATCACTTTAATTTAAGCTAACTCAAACAATGGTGTGACACATTGTACATTACATATGTAGCCCCAATAGATTATTAAATTTTTCTAACAACAAATTGATAAAAACATCATCAAAAATTAACATTGACCTTTAATTACAATTGAAATGTAAGGTCACTTTTGAGAAATAATGTAAGACTTTCGATTTCGTGCTTATTAATTAAGGGAAAACTCCGAGGTGCATACATATTCCCTTTTACAATGCATCTATAACAAATTTAAGATACATCAATTACTATTGATCAATGGCTAAAGTTTTCGAACTTAGTTCATCATTCTTATAGTCATCCATACAGTCCAACCTCTCTTCCTCGATAATTTTTTCCAAAACCAGTGTTGCCTCCACACTTGATCCATCTTCTCAATTGGCACGCTCTTAGTTTCTGGTAGAAACAAGTACACGAACCCCGTCATCACTAGCACCCAACCCCCAAAGAAGAAGAAGATCCCTGCCTTGAAATGACATAGCATTGACAGAAAAGTCTGAGCAATGATGAAAGTGAAAACAAAGCTAACAGCAACCGTAATACTTTGCCCGATAGACCGTATCTCCAAGGGAAAAATTTCGCTCGGAACTAACCAGCCCAATGGTCCCCATGACCATCCAAAACCAGCAACGTAAACCCCAATTAATACTAACACCATATAAGCATATCCTTTGCTCACTGAACCGTGATCACCAAGCTTTACAGCCATTATTCCTCCTATCATCACTTGAGAGATTAGCATCTGAGCTCCTCCGATCATAAACAACGTCCTCCTACCTAGTTTGTCCGCTATTAACATTGACACAAAGGTTGAGCTAGTGCCGATAAAACCAGTAACCACGGCAGACATAAGGGATGCACTCTCGCCTAGTCCAATCGTTCGGAACAATAGCGGTGCGTAGAAAGCAATGACATTAATCCCCGTGACTTGTTGGAAGAATGGTATGGCTATGGCCATCACCAACTGCGGCCTATATTTCCTCTTGAGAATGCACTTGAAAGGACGTTGGTGTTGTGTGATTTTGGAGAGAATGCTAGCCGCGATGAGGTCTTCTAACTCTGTGTCAACTTGTGCAGTTCCCCGGACGCGTTGTAGCATTGCTTTGGCCTTGTGGTGTGTGTCATAACGTTGGATCAAGCTGTTTGGGGTTTCGGGTAAGCAGAGAGCACCAAGGGTAAGGATAAAAGCTGGAATTGCGGCCATAGCAAGGGAGACTCGCCAACCCCACTCGCCTTTGATTTTCTCTGTGCCAAAGTTGATGAGATTTGCAGAGAGAGCTCCCACGCCAATGCTGAATTGGAAGCCGTTGTTGATTGCTCCTCTATATTTTGGAGGAGCCATTTCTGATAGATAGAGGGGCACTGCCTGCCCATGAGCGCATTGACGGTAAAAAAAAGGTGTAAATAAAAAATGAGTCTCATTTACCAACTAAGATAATTACAAAATTAATAAGTGGCACAGGCACATCAGTGTAGTTAATGAAGATTGAAAGGAGCAAGATCTTGTCGCGGAGTCCACATATGGCAAGATGTGTGAGTTTAATTTTTTATTATATTTAATTACTATATTTAGTAGTATTCTATATTAAGTATATTAGTTAAGTTAAATAATAAAAGTTTAATTTAATTAGGATACTTAGATAATTAGGAAGTTAAGTAATATATAGGTGAATATATGTGTCATTAGTGAGTCAAAATAAAAAGTTGATATTTAGGAGACTTTAATTAACGATTTTACTTTTTAGAATTAGAACACTACAAAAAAATGCGAACAACAGCGACGACGGGCTATTTTTCGTAGCCAAATTGTGACGGCTTCGCGACGAGATACAGGTTTAACTATTCGACCCGATTAGCGACGGGGATAGTGACGGCTCCACGTCGCTAATCTTTGAGCGAAAAAATTCCCGCTCAAAGGCGTCGCGTGGCTTCTGGCCCGCCACGTTTCGCCTGTGGATTTGGCCACGTGTTGGATTATCCCGTCACTAATTCTGGAAACCAAACCCTCGATCTCGCCTTTCCCTCTCCCTCTCTCCATTTCTCTTCCTGCTCCCTCCCCTACTGCCTCTCTTCCTCCCCTGTTGCCCCTTGCCTCTCTCCCTCCCCTACGTGCCTCAAACCCTCGATCTCACCTCCGGCCCTCTCTCGCCTCCGGCTCCCCTCTCTCCCTCCCCCTCTCTCGGTATGCCGCCTAGCCCGACCCTCATCCCTCTCTCCTTCGTTGGTTTGTCGCCTAGCCCCTCCTCGCTCTCTCCCTCAACGTCACTTCCGTCGTCTGCCGCCTCCCTTTCTCCCTCTCTCCGCCCGACCCCGCGCCCCTCTTTTGGTGCCGCATTTATTGAGCCTTAGGTATATTTTTTATTTTATTTTAATTTATTTATTTTTGTTTTAGAATAAAAATTTTTGGTGAAAAACTAAATTGTTTGAATAATTTATGTGAAATTATTTTTGAATAAAATTTATATGAAATTGTTTTTTATTATTTTGTGAAAAAATTGCATTTGTATAAATTTTTGGTGAAAAATAATTTTTTTTAATAAAATCTTAGAATAACTTTTTATGGTAATATGTATGATTTTTATTAATATATTTGTATGAATTTTAAGTTATGGTGATATGTATCATTTTTTAATTTATTGGTGAAATGTATGATTTTTATGGTGATAGGTGTAGATGTAATTTAGTTTTTGTTGTGATTATTTTGTGTTGTTTGTATTTAGTTTTTTTAATATTGGTATGCACTTTTTTGTAATGTGCTATAATTTAAAAATATTGTTAAAAAAGTAAAATGAAATATAGCAATTTTAGTTGAATTAAAAATATTTATATAGCATCTTTAGTTGAAACATAGCACTTTTTCGTAATGTGCTATAATTTAAAAATATTGTTAATATTAGTATGCACCTTTTTTAATATTGGTATGCACTTTTTTGTAATTCTTTTTTGTAATGTCATTATTTTGTGATGGTATTTATTTATATAGCATCTTTAGTTGAATTAAAAATATTGATAAAAAAGTAAAATGAAAATTAATGAGGTGCAATTTAGTAATAAAATCTTATTTAAATGATAAAAATCAATTAGACAGATTACATTTCAAGTAGGACAAAAATAAAGGACTAATATTATATATATACATATATATAGGTTTAAAGCACTTTAAAATTAATTAGGAAATATATGATTCATTGAACATAAAAATGTGTATATATATATATATAACAACGCTTAATTGTATACTATATATATAAATATTACTTATATTTTATGTTATTGAAAAAAAAAACTAGATTAAACCAAAAATGTTAAATCAAATTGAAGCTCTTAAAAACTTATATATACTATATGGATGTATGTATTATATTATATATAGAACTTCTACTATATATTTGTAAAAGAAAACTATTTAAAGATTAATAATTTATACTATATGTACAATTATTATATTGAAAGAGGAATATATTAATTTATACTATATGTACAATTATATTAATGTAGTTTAAAACTTTGATTAATGAAAAAAATTGTGCTTACTGTATATATATATTCAAAAGAAACATAATTAAGCAAAATAAATTTGAAGCAAAATAAATAAAAACAAAGCAAACCACGTAAAATTTAGTAATTATGTTAGATATATATACACTATATGGATGTATGTATTATATTATATATAGAACTTATAATATATATTTGTAAATGAAAACCACTTAAAATTAATAATTACACTATATATATATTGAAAGAGAATTATAATAATGTATACTATGTGTACAATTATATTAACGTATTTTAAAACCTTAATGAATAGAAAAAATAGTATTTACAGTACATATAATGAAAAAAAAACATAATTAAGCAAAATAAATTTACGCAAAGTTTATGCAAATATTGCTACCAATTTGACTAATTATGGTTAACATTCGACTAAAAAGTATAATATATATGACGCAAAGTATGTCCAAATGCAAGCAACTTGACTAATTACGGTTGACATTCGACTAAAATGTATGTAGTGATTAGTGTGTACGTATATTTAATTTGGGTTCTTTAGGTCTTTCGAGATGTCTGTGTCTCGAGATTGGATGTATAACCGCATTGAAGATGGTTACACTCGATTGGATTTTGTGGCTAGCGTAAAGGAGTATATAAAATTTGTCATGCAACACTTTGTACCATTTTTCGCAACGAAGCGAAAATTCAATGTTCTTGTCGGAAATGTCGCAATGAGAAATATTACGATGTAAACAAGGTAGAGCTTTATTTAGTGCCTCGAGGATTCGTTCCCGAATATTATTGTTGGACCGAGCATGGGGAGGAAGAAGTATTAAACGATGCGCATGATGAGGATGAAGATGAAATGGACGAATATTTGACGTCATATCATAATATGATACATGACCACACGGGGCCCAGTTTCGATTGGAACCATGAGAAGGAACCGAACCTTGAAGCCAAACATTTATTCGAAATGACAAAACTCTAAGCAATGACGTGTTTGTTGACAATAAAGTCGAATCATCACATTTCGAAGCAAGCATTCGATGAAATCTTGCAGGTATGTAAAGACATGTTGCCCGAAGACAATTGTTTGGTAAATAGCTGTTACAAATATAAAGGTTTAATGCACTGTTTGGGTCTCCCATAAGAGCGAATTGATTGTTGTCCCCAATTATGCATGCTTTATTAGGGACCTGGCTCTAAGCTTACGTCTTGCAAGTTTTGCAGAGACTTTAGGTTTAACTCCAACAAATGCTTGCACAAGACAATGTTTTACATTCCTTTGGCACATCGTTTACAATGTTTGTTCGCATTGAAAGTTAGAGCGAAACACATGTGTGGCATGCAGAACACGTTCGAGATGAGGACAATATGCAACATTGCTCCTTCCATGGCATGGAACCACTTTAATCAAGTGAACCCTACATTCAGCTCCGAGGTTCGTAACGTTCAACTTGGCTTATGTACTGATGGGTTCCAACTTCTTGGAATAACCAACAAACCGTACTCCTCATGACCGATGATTTTAACATCATACAACTTGCCTCCGTCGATGAGTATTAAAAAAGAAATGATGTTCTTAACAGTGATCGTACTTATACCGACAAGTCCGTCGCAAAAAAGTTGATGTGTTCCTCCAATCGTTGGTGAAAGAATTGCAAGATTTACGGTGCGACGGAGTGTCAACCTACGATGTATCGACTAAGTCGAACTTTCAAATGTGCACTGCCCTTATATGGACTATCAGCAACTTTGCAGCCTACAATATGTTGTCGGGATAGAGCACGCATAGGAGGACGACTTGTCCTTATTGTATGGAAGATATCGACACTTTTCAATTGAGGTTCGATGGGAAATCGACTTGGTTTGATTTTCACCAACGTTTCTTGTCTCGACATTCAAATGAGAGGAAGAACGAGTCTAGTTTTCGTAAAGATAAAATCGTATTAGACAAGCCACCAACTAATAAATCAGGTGAAGATATGTTGCGTGAAATTGAAGATTTAGGGCTAATAAATGTCACTAAATTAGGATCAGATGCTATAAACAATGAAGTTTTGAAGACTAGTGGGTGGAGGAAACGAAGCATACTGTGAGACTTGCCCTATTGGAAGATGAATCTTGTCAGACATAACCTAGACGAAATGCACATCGAGAAAAAATGTCTTTGGTAACATTTTCAACACAATTATGAGTGTGCTAGGGAAGAAAAAAGATAAGGCAAAGTCTAAGGAGGACTTAAAGGAGATTTGTCATCGGCCAAAGCTTCATTACGATCTAGTATCTAAAAAATATCCAAAGGTACGATACGGGCTAGACAAGCATAAAAAACAAGTGTTATGCAAGTGGATTAAGGAATTGTGCTTCCCCGATGGTTATACATCTAACATTGGTCGTTGCGTAGACTCTAAGAAGTTGAAGATGTTTGAAATGAGAAGCCACAATTGCCATGAATTCATGCAATGACTTTTGCCAATTGCATTTGGAGATCTCTTAGGGGAAGACATATGGATTGCAATTAGTGAGTTAAGCCTTTTTTTAGAGATTTAACTGCTAAAAATTTAAATGTTGAGAATCTTCGGCTTTTGCATGAAAACATTCCTAAGATATTGTGTAAGTTGGAAAAAATCTTTCCGCTAAGTTTTTTCAACTCAATGGAGCATCTCCCTATCCATCTGGCGTACGAGGCTATCATTGCTAGTCCAGTACAATTTCAGTGGATGTTTCCTTTTGAGAGGTAATCAATTATACTCATACACAATGAAAATTAATTAAAACATACATTTAACTAACTTACCTTTATGAATGTAGGTATTTGAAATATTTGAAAAATAATGTTAGAAATAAGGCAAGGGTTGAGGGCTCAATATGTAATGCATATTTAGTGGAAGAGGCGGCCGCATTCTGCTCTTATTATTTTGAGGAACACGTCTCCACCTTGCACAACCGTCCACCCCACAATTACAATGGTGGAGTCGAGTCAACTCTAAATTTTGATGGCAACTTCTCAATTTTCACTCACTCAGGTCGGACCTATGGGAAATCAAATAAGCGTTATCTCACGGATGATGAGTGTAACGCTGCACACTTATATGTGTTGTTGAATTATCCTGAAGTCGCTCCGTTTATGATGTGTACATTATATTTAACACAATACACAGTTTCAATGTCAATTGTTTAATATCTTTACTCTATTCAATCGTAATCCTTAATTTCTTTCAGCTCAAGAAGCTAATGTTCTCCGTATATACACTAAAGGATTTAATATGAAAAGTATTATTTCAAATGTTGCGGTCGTATACCGTATCTTTTATAAATTGATGAAATCAATAGTTCCTGATGTTGCATATACATCATTGCATACTGGAACTTCCACTCTATTTTTGACTAATGTCAAGAACAATATAGTTGATCGTACTCAACTAATTAAATGGAAAGATGTTTCTTTTCCACACCAGTGGACAATTAAAGATACAAATAAAGAAGAATGTCAAAAGAGACAAGTGTCTCAGACAATTAACCAAAATCATATCTCATGATGATGGTAATGTTGATATTATCTTTGCTCCTCGAGCATCTACATCTACCTCCACATCTACCACATTCTCATCAAAATCTAAGCAATATGCTGAACCAAGTTCATCAGCTATTTCTGATGAAACAATTCCTCCTCCTCCTCCTCCCCCAAGAGTAGTAGGTGTTGCTTATCCTGTATATGCTAATACAACTCCTGATTATAATGTCAGTATTAATGATTTTGTTGATTATCATATTAATGTAGTTTCTCTTGTTGAAGAAGAAACATCTCCTGAATTTAAAATGAATTATGAAGTTTTAAAACAAGAGTTTTTAACTCATCCTTTTAAACCTATATTTTGTAAACTCATATCTTTCAAAAATCAAGCAATTTTTAAGTGAAAAATATTTTGATTATGTTAAAACTAATCAAATTAATATTCCATTTTTTATTTGGATATCTCAAAAATGTCCTAAACTCTCAATTCAAATTAATACCATACGGGAAGATACTTAGGAAAAAATATAAACAAACTCATCCTCCTTTAGCACCCATTCAAATAAAGGAAGATATTAAAGCTACTCCATTTAAAGCTTTTATCCCGATCTTGGTGTTGCTACATCAAAAGATATTTCTCATATTATAGAACAAAATAATTTCACAAATTTATATTTGTCTACTTTAACTACAGCTGTTATTGCTCAAGCACACAAAAATAATGTGCCTAGCGCTTCTACAGCACAGCCAATTATAAAGAAGGCTTTTCATCCTTCTTCATCTGCTCCATTAACATCTTTTACGAAACAATCAAAAGTTTCAAATGAATTTCTTGAAATATTAACTAAGCAATTAGCTCAGCTAAATATTTCGAATAATCCATCTAGTTCATCTTCATCTCAACCTATATCCAAAGCAAATGATAAAGGTCCTCTTATTGCCAATCTTGATCAAGTTCAGAATGAATATGCTGAATCAGATGATTCTGCCTCAGCGAATCTTTCTATTTCTCAATCTTCCAATTTATATTCTGATCATTTTTCTGTCAATCGTATTGAACGAAAACGATTTAAGAATCGATTTCCTTTCCAAAAATAATATTATACAAGACCATCTCCTGCTGATATGGTTATTGAAGAAAAAGTTCCAAAGAATCAAAAATATGATGGATCTACTATTTATGATTGGAATATTGATGGTTTATCTGAATTTCATGTGTAGGATGTTATTCTCAAGATGCAAACATATGCAAAAGCTTGCAATATGCATGAGCATCCTGAGGAACAAATTGCCTTAGCCATTTCTTCCGGTTTTACTGGACAATTATATGGTTGGTGGCAGTATGTTCTTTCTGACACAGCTCGAAAGAATATTCTCGAATCTATTGAGAAAGATTCTCAAAACAATGTTATCCTTAATTTTCAAGGAAAACCAAAATCTAATGCTGTTGACACTCTCACGGCAAATATTGTGTGGCACTTTGTTGGTACACTTGAATCTTTGAATGAAAAACTTACTTGATCAATTACAAAATTTAAGATGTCGTACCCTCTTTGATTATCATTTGGTACAAAGATATCTTCTTTTCCAAATTATATTTGTTGAGTGAACAACATGATACGAATTTCTGGAAAGAAAGATTTGTTGCTGGATTACCATCTTTCTTTCCTGCTAAAGTCAAAGAATATATCAAAGATCAAAACAATGGTTCAATGAATTGGACTGAATTATCATATGGTGATGTCACTCAATATGTTCAAAAATGTGCTATTGATATGCGTATTAAACGCCAATTACAAAAGGAAAAGAGCTCATTAAAAAGAGATCTTGGTAATTTATGTTATGACTTTGGTCATGATTTTGATTTTACTCCGTTAGCCAAAACTAGATTTAATCGTACTAAACGATTTCCTAAAAATCAGTTTTATGCTAAACCCAAACGATCTAAAAAATCTAAATCTTATTTTAAATCTTCAAAAAAATCTCATCCATCTTTTAAAAGAAAAAATGTCTGTTTTACTTGTGGTAAACCTGGACATTATGCTAATAAATGTCATATGAAAGATTTTAAAAGAAAAATTCAAAATGTTAATCACGACTCTGTATCTGATTCTTCTTCTGACTCTGATGTTTGTCATTGTACAAACAATATCCTTAATACATCTTCCTCTAGTACTGAGATATCAATGTTTTAGCGCTTTCATGAAGAATTAATTCTTTCTATTGGTGAAGCGAGATAACTGATCCTTTCTGAAATATAAATATTTCAATTGAATTGGTTCATTCAAATTGAAACCATTAGGACACCATTTCGAATTTCCATTGCTTGAGAACAAGCAACAAAAATTTAAAAAACAATTAAATTTAGATCCTACTAAATATACATTTTCGAAGATCGATGAAGGTTGTGAATCAAAAACCTCATCAACCCACAATTCAATCTCTTCAAGCTGAGATTAATCAACTCAAATCTGAAATTACTACATTAACAAATCGAGTTTCTACTCTCGAAACTTTCGATAATATATCAATTTCTGAATTTGACCCTAATAATATATTCGTTGAGACAGTAACTCGTGTTACTCATCAAAGATGGTTCGTTCAAATCACATTTACAATAAAAGATTTTCATTGTAAATGTAATGCACTCATTGATTCAGGTGCTGATTTAAATTGTCTACGTGAAGGACTTGTCCCTTTACGTTACTGTGAATCAACTGATAATAAAATCTCAGTTGCCAATGGTAAACAAACAACAATAAAAAATAAAATTTCCATGGCACATATTTGTCATCAATCTATATGTATTCCGACTTCTTTTATAATTATAAAATGTCTGAATCATGATATGTTGCTAGGAACTCCCTTTCATCAACATATTCAACCTTTCAATGTTTCATCTCAAGGTATTTCTACCAAACTAATGAATAAAGAAATTTTCTTTTCTTTTTATTAACCTCCTGTTGATCACTATTTAAATCAAATTATCAATCAAATTGATTTTAAACAAAAACATATATCTTTTTTAAGAAATGAAATTCATCTTCTTAAAACTAATCAAATTATACAATCACCTTCATTTCAATCTAAATTAGAAACTTTTAAATCTCATCTTCAAGAACAATGTTGTTCTCATATTCTTCGCATTTTGGGAAAGAAAATGTCATCTCGTTTCTCTTCCTTATATTCTGAATTTGATGAATCTAAAATTCCTACTAAAGCAAATCCTCACAAATGAATTCTCGTTTACGAGATCTCTCATCAAAATGAAATTAAAGATTTGCTAAAGAAAAAACTAATTACTCCATCTCAATCTCCTTGGAGTTGCACAGCATTCTATGTTGAAAATGCTCATGAACTTGAACGAGGTGTTCCTCGACTTGTTATCAATTATAAACCGTTAAATATGGTTTTAAAAACAATTCGATATCCTTTGCCAAATAAAAATGATCTGATTAAAGCCACTACTCAGGCTGTTATCTTTTCCAAATTTGATCTTAAATCTGGATTTTGGCAAATTCAAGTTCATCCTCTGATAGATATAAAACTGCATTTAATACTCCATTTGGCCAATATCAATGGAATGTTATGCCTTTTGGTTTAAAGAATGCTCCTTCTGAATTTCAAAAAATTATGAATGATATTTTCAATCCATATCATGAATATATTTTAGTATATATTGATGATATATTGGTATTCTCTTCATCTGTTGATCAACATTGGAAACATTTACATACGTTCCAATCTCTGATCATTAAAAATGGCCTTGTGCTATCTTAAAAGAAAATGCATCTCTTTCAATTGAATGTTACCTTTTTAGGTTTCAAAATATCAAATCAAACTATTACTCCTGTTAACAGAGTAATAAGTTTTGCTGACAAGTTTCCTGATAAGTTAACTGATAAAAATCGATTCTGACGTTTTTCTTGGTTGTCTTAACTATCTTTCGGATTTCTATCACAATCTTTGCTATTAATAGAAAATTGTTGCAAGCTTTGTTAAAATCTGATTCCAAATTCATTTGGACTCCTGATCATACCAAAGCTATTCAATTGATTAAACAAAAGGTAAAAACCTTACCTGTCTTCATTTGGCTCAGCCGCACTATTTTAAAATTATTCAATCTGATGCTTCTGATATTGGTTTTGGCGGAATCCTCCTTCAAAAACCCCCCGGGAATGATGAGCAACTTGTTTGCTTTACTTCTAAACTATGGAATAAAACACAATCTGCTTATTCAACTGTCAAAAAAGAAGTTTTAGCAATTGTGCTTTGTGTTCAGAAATTTCAATCTGATATTTTAAATCAAAAGTTTTTGATTCGTGTTGATTGCAAATCTGCAAAAGAAATTCTTTTCAAAGATGTAAAGAATTTGGTTTCAAAACAAATATTTGCTCGTTGGCAAGCAATCTTAAGTATATTTGACTTTGATATTGAATATATTAAAGGTTCTGACAATTCTTTACCTCATTTCTTATCTCGTGAATTTCTTACTGCTAAATCTATCAATTGTTTATAGATCATGAATAAAGACAAATCTCAAGCGAGGAATCGCTTCAAACCTTTATCTGAGCCTGAAACACATTCTGAATATCTTTTAACCCATCGCCATCTTCTTCTCATTCTTGAGAACCAATTTCTTAATAGACCAATTGAGACTCAAGTCAATTTATTCATGCCTCCAGGCCTCAACTATTTTCCTTCTAGACCTCATACCAATATCAATTTTTATGAGTCTATTCTTGTTCATACCAAATCTGTACAATTTGAGCATTTTACAAGAGAAAACTCGATTGAAATCTCTTACTCTAAATTTAAAATTCAAAAGGTTCTATCTTCAATGAGAATGGTGTTATTTGAATAACTCATTAACACATAGTCCTTTTCAATATCAACAAATGACTATTGCTAATGACAAACTCTTTGTATTTCTCAATTACAAAGACTATATGGATGCTTGGCGAAATATTTTATTTTACCAAGACCCTGCAACTAAACATTCATGGTATTTAACATTTGTGAAGACTATCAAGCTTCCTCTACCGCAATGATTTATGACTGACTGGTGGACAAAGTTTGGACCGTCAACTGATATTTTCCCAGCAACTGTGTTGCAAGCATATGAAAAATCAAATTTATCCTTGTTACAGTTCATGCATCGGTATTCAATCCATTGGATACTCAAATGGCAGTATGCCACCCATGAAGTAACAAAAAAATAATCTCGGATCTTTTACCTATTTAGCTCAAGACATTTACTGCAAATGGTGGGATAAATTCAATTGTGTTTTTATCACCAAACCAACTGCTCCTCCAAAACTCAGTGAGTTCCCATCACTTTCATCAAGTTTTAAAGATGTGGTTACAAAACCCAAAGCTCAAGTTGAATCGACCACGGCTTCATCTTCTCTCAATCGAGATGTTACTCAAGCTATCTTTGATCAACTAAAACAAATGCATGATATGCACAAATCTTTGCATGATATGCAAAAATCTTTGAATGACAAACTTGATCAAGTTGAATCTAAATGTTCTTCATCAAATCGCTCAGTATCGGATGATAACATTTATGCTCTTTCTGACACTGATTTATGACTAGCTATTCAGAAGTTGCTGAAACTATCTTGAATGAAGAATTTACTAATCTGATTATGATACCTGGTATTGAATATGTTCATGAATCACTTTGGGAATTCCTTAATTCCTTTCCCATTTGTTTCTATTGTATCTGGCATCATCGATGGACTCATCAATTCATGGCCCATGCCATTTAATGTTGTTCAAGCCCATGCTCCACTGGACTTGTCCACCTTACACAGCCCAAGCCATTAATCTTTTCAAGTACTGAGACTTCCTAGCATTATTGCTACTAGCTTTAATTGCTAGCCTTTATGAGATTGTATCGCAATCGACAATCATCAAATTCGCCATGACTTTTGTCAAAGCAATTAGTGCTACGAGTGTAGCTTTTGCTTTTTCGAAAGGTCAAGTATTGTACATTAGCTTTTACTTTTTGAAGAGTCAAGCACTATTCCTAAAGTGCTACGATTAGCTTTTACTTTTTCGAATAGTCAAGCACTATGCATAAGTGCTTTGTATTTTGCTTTTAAGAGTCATTTGACCTTTGCTTTTGTGAAAGGTCGTTTGTAGAATTGCCTTTTCATCGAAATGCGTCTATAAATATTGAGTTTGGTTTCGGTTTTAAGCATCGAGTTTGGAATCGAGTTTTGAGATTAAGTTAGAGCTTTCTCTTGTTTACTCCTCTCTTGTACTTGGTCACCTATCTATCAATAAAAATAGCTATCTATAAATTTTACTATCATTTCGCAACTACTTCTCCAATCTTTGTTGAACCTCGGTTCAATTACATTTGTGTTCCCAATTTCCGCTATCACTTCGTCGTTGATACCAATTGTTCGTCCAACGACGAAGTGATAGCGGAAATTGGGAACACAAATGTAATTGAACCGAGGTTCAACAAAGATTGGAGAAGTAGTTGCGAAAAGATAGTAAAATTTATAGATAGCTATTTTTATTGATAGATAGGTGACCAAGTACAAGAGAGGAGTAAACAAGAGAAAGCTCTAACTTAATCTCAAAACTCGATTCCGAACTCGATGCTTAAAACGAAAACCAAACTCCATATTTATAGACGCATTGCCGATGAAAAGGCAATTCTACAAACGACCTTTCACAAAAGCAAAGGTCAAATGACTCTTCGCAAAAGTAAAAGACAAAGCACTTATGCATAGTGCTTGACTCTTCAAAAAAGTAAAAGCTAACTCAGTAGCACTTTAGAATAGTGCTTGACTCTTCAAAAAGTAAAAGCTAATGTATGACTTGACCTTTCGAAAAGCAAAAGCTACATTGTAGCACTAATTACTTTGACAAAAGTCGGCAAATTTGACAGATTGAGTGCATTACATTTTGCGATACAATCTCATAAAGGCTAGCAATTAAAGCTAGTAGCAATAATGCTAGGAAGTCTCAGTACTTGAAAAGATTAATGGCATGGGCTAAGGTGGACAAGTCCAGGGAGCATGGGCTTGAACAACATTAAATGGCATGGGCCATGAATTGATGAGTCCATCGATGATGCCGATATAATAGAAACAAATGGGAAAGGAATTAAGGAATTCCCAAAGTGATTCATGAACATATTCGGAAAATTATGAATAGTTGGAAAATGAAGATAAATTCGGATAATCGGTTTTCCCAAAAGATACCAAAGCGTTGCCAGAGTATTTGAATTTCTTGATTGTCCACAAGAAATTCACATTGCAGGAAAAATATTCAAGGAACATCTTGGCGAATGAGAGTGCCAAACAATTTCAACGCCATTGGGAAATAATTGAGGATAGATGGTATCAATCAAAGGCTGTTGAATACCAGGTATCATAATCAGATTAGTAAATTCTTCATTCAAGATAGTTTCAGCAACTTCTGAATAGCTAGTCATAAATCTGTGTCAGAAAGAGCATAAATGTTATCATCTGACACTGAGCGATTTGATGAAGACCATTTAGATTCAACTTGATCAAGTCTGTCATTCAAAGATTTTTGCATATCATGCAAAGATTTGTGCATATCATGCATTTGTTTTAGTTGATCAAAGATAGCTTGAGTAATTTCTGGATTGAGAGAAGATGAAGCCGTGGCTGATTCAACTTGAGCTTTGGGTTTTGTAACCATATCTTTAAAACTTGATGAAAGTGATGGGAACTCACTGAGTTTTGGAGGAGCAGTTGGTTTGGTGATAAAAACACAATTGAATTTATCCCACCATTTGCAGTAAATGTCTTGAGCTAAATAGGTAAAAGATCCGAGATTATTTTTTGTTACTTCATGGGTGGCATACTGCCATTTGAGTATCCAAGGGATTGAATACCGATGCATGAACTGTAACAAGGATAAATTTGATTTTTCATATGCTTGCAACACAGTTGCTGGGAAAATATCAGTTGACGGTCCAAACTTTGTCCACCAGTCAGTCATAAATCATTGCGGTAGAGGAAGCTTGATAGTCTTCACAAATGTTAAATACCATGAATGTTTAGTTGCAGGGTCTTGGTAAAATAAAATATTTCGCCAAGCATCCATATAGTCTTTGTAATTGAGAAATACAGCAGGTTTGTCATTAGCAATAGTCATTTGTTGATATTGAAAAGGACTATGTGTTAATGAGTTATTCAGCGAACACCATTCTGTTGAAGATAGAACCTTTTGAATTTTAAATTTAGAGTAAGAGATTTCAGTCGAGTTTTCTCTTGTAAAATGCTCAAATTGTACAGATTTGGTATGAACAAGAATAGACTCATAAAAATTCATATTGGTATGAGGTCTAGAAGGAAAATAGTTTAGGCTTGGAGGCATGAATAAATTGACTTGAGTCTCAATTGTTCTATTAAGAAATTGGTTCTCAAGAATGAGAAGAAGATGGCGATGGGTTAAAAGATATTCAGAATGTGTTTCAGGCTCAGATAAAGGTTTGCAGCGATTCCTCGCTTGAGATTTGTCTTTATTCATGATCTGTAAACAATTGATAGATTTAGCAGTAAGAAATTCACGAGATAAGAAATCAAGTAAAGAATTGTGAGGAACCTTTAATATATTCAATATCAAAGTCAAATATACTTAAGATTGCTTGCCAACGAGCAAATATTTGTTTTGAAACCAAATTCTTTACATCTTTGAAAAGAATTTCTTTTGCGATTTGCAATCAACACGAATCAAAAACTTTTGATTTAAAATATCGATTGAAATTTTTGAACACAAAGCACAATTGCCAAAACTTCTTTTTGACAGTTGAATAAGCGATTGTGTTTTATTCCATAGTTTAGAAGTAAAGCAAACAAGTTGCTCATCCTTCCGGGGGGTTTTTGAAGGAGGAGTCCGCTAAAACCAATATCGAAGCATCGATTGAATAATTTTAAAATAGTGCTTGTTGTGTGAATGAAGACAGGTAAGGTTTTACCTTTTGTTTAATCAATTGAATTGCTTTGGTATGATCAGAGTCCAAATGAATTTGGAATCGATTTTAACAAAGCTTGCAATGATTTTCTATCAATAGCGGCATTGTGATAGAAATCCAGAAAGATAATTAAGACAACCAAGAAAACGTCATGAATCGATTTTTATCGGTTAACTTATCGAGAAACTTGTCGAAAAACTTATTACTGTTAATGGGAGTAATAGTTTGATTTGATATTTTGAAACCTAAAAAGGTAACATTCAATTGAAAGAGATGCATTTTCTTTTGAGATAGCACAAGGCCATTTTTAATGATCAGAGATTGGAGCGTATGTAAATGTTTCCAATGTTGATCAACAGAGATGAAGAGAATACCAATATATCATCAATATATACTAAAATATATTCATGATATGGATTGAAATATCATTCATAATTTTTTGAAATTGAAGGAGCATTCTTTAAACCAAAAGGCATAACATTCCATTGATATTGGCCAAATGGAGTATTAAATGCAGTTTTATATCTATCAGAGGGATGAACTTGAATTTGCCAAAATCCAGATTTAAGATCAAATTTGGAAAAGTAGAATCTTTGTGCAACTCAAGGAGATTGAGATGGAGTAATTAGTTTTTTCTTTAGCAAATCTTTAATTTCATTTTGACAGAGATCTCTTAAACGAGAATTCATTTGTGAGGGATTTGCTTTAGTAGGAATTTTAGATTCATCAAATTCAGGAATATAAGGAAGAGAAACGAGATGACGTTTTCTTTCCCAAAATGCAGAAGGAATATCAGAACAACATTGTTCTTGAAGATGAGATTTAAAAGTTTCTTATTTAGATTGAAATGAAGGTGATTGTATAATTTGATCAGTTTTAAGAAGATGAATTTCATTTCTTAAAAAAGATATATGTTTTTGTTTAAAATCAATTGATTATAATTTGAGAGTGTCAACGGAATTAGATTTTGGTTTTCCTTGAAAATTAAGGATAACATTGTTTTGAGAATCTTTCTCAAGCAGATTCAAGAATATTCTTTCGAAATTTGTGTCGGAAAGAACATCGCCACCAACTATATAATTGTCGAAGAAAACCGGAAGAAATGGTTAAGGCAATTTGTTCCTCAGGATGCTCATGCATATTGCAAGCTTTTGCATATGTTTGCATCTTCAGAATAACATCCAACACATGATATTCAGATAAACCATCAATATTCCAATCATAAACAGTAGATCCATCATATTTTTGATTCTTTGGAACTTTTTCTTCAATAACCATATCAGCAGGAGATGGCCTTGTATAATATTATTTTTGGAATTGAAATCGATTCTTAAATTGTTTTCGTTCAATACGATTGACAGAAAAATGATCAGAAAATAAATTGGAAGATTGAGAAATAGAAAGATTATTTGAAAGGCGAATCATCTCGATTAATGAGATTCATTCGAACTTGATCAAGATTGGTAATAAGAGGACCTTTATCCTTTGCTTTGGATATAGGTTGAGATGAAGATGAACTAGATGGATTATTGAAATATTTAGTGAGCTAATTGCTTAGTTAATATTTCAAGAAATTCATTTGAAACTTTTGATTGTTTCGCAAAAGATGTTAATGGAGCAGATGAAGAAGGATGAAAAGCCTTCTTTATAATTGGTTGTGCTGTAGAAGCGCTAGGCACATTATTTTTGTGTGCTTGAGCAATAACAGCTGTAGTTAAAGTAGACAAATATAAATTTGTGAAATTATTTTGTTCTATAATATGAGAAATATCTTTTGATGTAGCAACACCAAGATCATGGATAAAAGCTTTAAATGGAGTAGCTTTAATATCTTCCTTTATTTAAATGGGTGCTAAAGGAGGATGAGTTTGTTTATATTTTTCCCGGAAGTATCTTCCCATATGGTATTAATTTGAATTGAGAGTTTAAGACATTTTTGAGATATCCAGACAAAAAATGGAATATTAATTTGATTAGTTAACATAATCAAAATATTTTTCACGAAAAATTGCTTGATTTTTGAAAGATATGAGTTTACAAAATATAGGTTTAAAAGGATGAGTTAAAAACTCTTGTTTTAAAACTTCATAATTCATTTTAAATTCAGGAGGTGTTTCTTCTTCAACAAGAGAAACTACATTAATATGATAATCAAGCAAAATCATTAATACTGACATTATCATCAGGAGTTGTATTAGCATATACAGGATAAGCAACACCTACTACTCTTGGGGAGGAGGAGGAGGAGGAATTGTTTCATCAGAAATAGCTGATGAACTTGGTTCAGCATATTGCTTAGATTTTGATGAGAATGTGGTAGATGTGGAGGTAGATGTGGATGCTCGAGGAGCAAAGATAATATCAACATTACCATCATCATGAGATATGATTTGGTTAATTATGCGAGACACTTGTCTCTTTTGACATTCTTTTTTATTTGTATCTTTAATTGTCCACTGGTGTGGAACAGAAACATATTTCCATTTAATTAGTTGAGTACGATCAACTATATTGTTCTTGACATTAGTCAAAAATAGAGTGGAAGTTCCAGTATGTAATGATGTATGAGATTCACGATATTGCTGAATTTTCTCGGGAGAGATAAGATAAATTTCTTGACCTTCATTGTAAATTGGTAGAGTGTATTCTTCCAATTTAACAATAAATTCTTGATTCTTTGCAAAAGATCATTTATTGTAAACCGAAGTTGGTTCAACTTGAGGAAGATTCCAATTACGCGAGAGATTGGTCAATATTAGAATATGTGATTTCGAAATATTTTTGAGATCAAGTTTAGCTACTGTTTAGGTAAACTTTTAGATCCAGTGCGAGAAGATTCGTAAGAAGATGATCCTATTTCTAGTTTTATCGGAGATGATTTAAATGATAGTGCTCGTGTTAATTTTTACGAAAATTACTCTTAGTTTTGAAAATAGGTTTTTTACACTTGGTCAACGATTTCTTGCTTCGACTTACGCTCCTTTCTGCGAGACTTAGAACGCGACTAGGAAAGCGATCAAAAATCACCGATGCAAAACCACGAATGATTACGAAAAACTTAATCTCGAAGCGCGATATCAAACAAATCAACAAAGATAAAATGAAATAGATAATCGATGAAACGAGATGGCAAAGCAATAAAAAGTATACATGAACTGATAGAGAATACTTACGAGAGATAGGCGTATCAACGTCCTTAAGATTTGGAGCACAAATTGCTCGATACCATGTTGACACTCTCACGGCAAATATTGTGTGGCACTTTGTTGGTACACTTGAATCTTTGAAAGAAAAACTTACTAATCAATTACAAAATTTAAGATGTCGTACCTCGTGATTATCATTGGTACAAAGATATCTTCTTTTCCAAATTATATCTCATTGGTGAACAACATGATACGAATTTACGGAAAGAAAGATTTGTTGATGGATTACCATCTTTCTTTTCTTGCTAAAGTCAAAGAATATATCAAAGATCAAAACAATGGTTCAATGAATTGGATTTGAATTATCATATGGTGAAGTCACTCAATATGTTCAAAAATGTGATATTTCTATTTGTAATGATATGCGTATTAAACGCCAATTACAAAAGGAAAAGAGCTCATTAAAAAGAGATCTTGGTAATTTCTGTTATGACTTTGGTCATGATTTTGATTTTACTCCTTTAGCCAAAATTAATCGTACTAAACGATTTCCAAAAAATCAGTTTTATGCTAAACCCAAACGATCTAAAAAATCTAAATCTTATTTTAAATCTTCGAAAAACTCTCATCCATCTTTTAAACGCAAAAATGTATGTTTTACTTGTGGTAAACCTGGACATTATGCTAATAAATGTCATATGAACACAAATGTAATTGAACCGAGGTTCAACAAAGATTGGAGAAGTAGTTGCGAAAAGATAGTAAAATTTATAGATAGCTATTTTTATTGATAGATAGGTGACCAAGTACAAGAGAGGAGTAAACAAGAGAAAGCTCTAACTTAATCTCAAAACTCGATTCCAAACTCATATCTTTCAAAAATCAAGCAATTTTTCGTGAAAAATATTTTGATTATGTTAAAACTAATCAAATTAATATTCCATTTTTTGGCTGGATATCTCAAAAATGTCCTAAACTCTCAATTCAAATTAATACCATCTGGGAAGATACTTAGGAAAAAATATTAACAAACTCATCCTCCTTTAGCACCCATTCAAATAAAGGAAGATATTAAAGCTACTCCATTTAAAGCTTTTATCCCTGATCTTGGTGTTGCTACATCAAAAGATATTTCTCATATTATAGAACAAAATAATTTCACAAATTTATATTTGTCTACTTTAACTACATTTGTTATTGCTCAAGCACACAAAAATAATGTGCCTAGCGCTTCTACAGCACAGCCAATTATAAAGAAGGCTTTTCATCCTTCTTCATCTGCTCCATTAACATCTTTTACGAAACAATCAAAAGTTTCAAATGAATTTCTTGAAATATTAACTAAGCAATTAGCTCAGCTAAATATTTCGAATAATCCATCTAGTTCATCTTCATCTCAACCTATATCCAAAGCAAAGGATAAAAGTCCTCTTATTGCCAATCTTGATCAAGTTCAGAATGAATCTGTTGAATCAGATGATTCTGCCTCAGCGAATCTTTCTATTTCTCAATCTTCCAATTTATCTTTGATCATTTTTTCAATCAATCGTATTGAGCTAAAACGATTTAAGAATCCATTTCCATTCCAAAAACAATATTATACAAGACCATCTCCTGCTGATATGGTTATTGAAGAAAAAGTTCCAAAGAATCAAAAATATGATGGATCTACTATTTATGATTGGAATATTGATGGTTTATCTGAATATCATGTGTTGGATGTTATTCTCAAGATGCAAACATATGCAAAAGCTTGCAATATGCATGAGCATCCTGAGGAACAAATTGCCTTAGCCATTTCTTCCGGTTTTACTGGACAATTATATGGTTGGTGGCAGTATGTTCTTTCTGACACAGCTTGAAAGAATATTCTTGAATCTGTTGAGAAAGATTCTCAAAACAATGTTATCCTTAATTTTCAAGGAAAACCAAAATCTAATGCTGTTGACACTCTCACGGCAAATATTGTGTGGCACTTTGTTGGTACACTTGAATCTTTGAATGAAAAACTTACTGATCAATTACAAAATTTAAGATGTCGTACCCTCAGTGATTATCGCTGGTACAAAGATATCTTCTTTTCCAAATTATATATGTTGACTGAACAACATGATACGAATTTCTGGAAAGAAAGATTTGTTGCTGGATTACCATCTTTCTTTGCTGCTAAAGTCGAAGAATATATCAAAGATCAAAACAATGGTTCAATGAACTGGACTGAATTATCATATGGTGATGTCACTCAATATGTTCAAAAATGTGTTATTTCTATTTGTAATGATATGTGTATTAAACGCCAATTACAAAAGGAAAAGAGCTCATTAAAAAGAGATCTTGGTAATTTATGTTATGACTTTGGTCATGATTTTGATTTTACTCCTTTAGCAAAACTAGATTTAATCGTACTAAACGATTTCCTAAAAATTAGTTTTATGCTAAACCCAAACGATCTAAAAAATCTAAATCTTATTTTAAATCTTGAAAAAATCTCATCCATCTTTTAAACGCATAAAAATGTCTGTTTTACTTGTGGTAAACCTGGACATTATGCTAATAAATGTCATATGAAAGATTTTAAAAGAAAAATTCAAAATGTTAATCACGACTACGTATGCGATTCTTCTTACGAATCGATGTTTGTCATTGTACAAACAATATCCTTAATACATCTTCCTCTAGTGAGAGATCAATGTTTTAACTCGCTCATGAAGAATTAATTTTTTCTATTGGTGAGCGAGATAATGATCCTTCTCGAAATATAAATATTTCTTGAATTGGTTCATTCAAATTTGAAACCATTCAGGACACCATTTCCGAATTTCCATTGCTTGAGAAAAAGCAACAAGAATTTAAAAAACAATTAAATTTAGATCCTACTAAATATACATTTTCGAGTCTGATAAAGGTTGTGAATCAAAAACCTCATCAACCCACAATTCAATCTCTTCAAGCTGAGATTAATCAACTCAAATATGAAATTACTACATTAACAAATCGAGTTTCTACTCTAGAAACTTTCGATAATATATCAATTTCTGAATTTGACCCTAATAATATATTCGTTGAGACAGTAACTCGTGTTACTCATCAAAGATGGTTCGTTCAAATCACATTTACAATAAAAGATTTTCATTGTAAATGTAATGCACTCATTGATTCAGGTGCTGATTTAAATTGTCTACGTGAAGGACTTGTCCCTTTACGTTATCGTGAATCAGCGATAATAAAATCTCGATTTGCCAATGGTAAACAAACAACAATAAAAAATAAAATTTCCATGGCACATATTTGTCATCAATCTATATGTATTAGACTTCTTTTATAATTATAAAAGGTCGAATCATGATATGTTGCTAGGAACTCCCTTTCTTCAACATATTCAACATTTCAATGTTTCATCTCAAGGTATTTCTACCAAACTAATGAATAAAGAAATTTTCTTTTCTTTTATTCAACCTCTGTTGATCACTATTTAAATCAAATTATCAATCAAATATATTTTAAACAAAAACATATATCTTTTTTAAGAAATGAAATTCATCTTCTTAAAACTGATCAAATTATACAATCACCTTCATTTCAATCTAAATTAGAAACTTTTAAATCTCATCTTCAAGAACAATGTTGTTCGATATTCTTCGCATTTTGGGAAAGAAAACGTCAACTCGTTTCTCTTCCTTATATTCTGAATTTGATGAATCTAAAATTCCTACTAAAGCAAATCCCTCACAAATGAATTCTAGTTTAAGAGATCTCTGTCAAAATGAAATTAAAGATTTGCTAAAGACAAAACTAATTACTCCATCTCAATCTCCTTGGAGTTGCACAACATTCTATGTTGAAAATGCTCCTGAACTTGAACGAGGTGTTCCTCGACTTGTTATCAATTATAAACCGTTAAATATGGTTTTAAAAACAATTCGATATCCTTTGCCAAATAAAAATGATCTGATTAAAGCCACTACTCAGAACATTTGTTATCTTTTCCAAATTTGATCTTAAATCGGATTTTGGCAAATTCAAGTTCATCCCTCTGATAGATATAAAACTGCATTTAATACTCCATTTGGCCAATATCAATGGAATGTTATGCCTTTTGGTTTAAAGAATGCTCCTTCTGAATTTCAAAAAATTATGAATGATATTTTCAATCCATATCATGAATATATTTTAGTATATATTGATGATATATTGGTATTCTCTTCATCTGTTGATCAACATTGGAAACATTTACATACGTTCCAATCTCTGATCATTAAAAATGGCCTTGTGCTATCTCAAAAGAAAATGCATCTCTTTCAATTGAATATTACCTTTTAGGTTTCAAAATATCAAATCAAACTATTACTCCTGTTAACAGAGTAATAAGTTTTGCTGACAAGTTTCCTGATAAGTTAACTGATAAAAATCAGTTACAGCGTTTTCTTGGTTGTCTTAACTATCTTTCGGATTTCTATCACAATGCTGCTATTGATAGAAAACTGTTGCAAGCTTTGTTAAAATCTGATTCCAAATTCATTTGGACTCCTGATCATACCAAAGCAATTCAATTGATTAAACAAAAGGTATAAACCTTACCCTGTCTTCATCTGGCACAGCCGCACTATTTTAAAATTATTCAATCTGATGCTTCTGATATTGGTTTTAGCGGAATCCTCCTTCAAAAACCCCCCGGGAAGGATGAGCAACTTGTTTGCTTTACTTCTAAACTATGGAATAAAACACAATCTGCTTATTCAACTGTCAAAAAAGAAGTTTTGGCAATTGTGCTTTGTGTTGAAATTTCAATCGATATTTTAAATCAAAAGTTTTTGATTCGTGTTGATTGCAAATCGCAAAAGAAATTCTTTTCAAAGATGTAAAGAATTTGGTTTCAAAACAAATATTTGCTCGTTGGCAAGCAATCTTAAGTATATTTGACTTTGATATTGAATATATTAAAGGTTCGACAATTCTTTACCCGATTTCTTATCTCGTGAATTTCTTCTTGCTAAATCTATCAATTGTTTACAGATCATGAATAATGACAAATCTCAAGCGAGGAATCGCTTCTAACCTTTATCTGAGCCTGAAACTCATTCTGAATATCTTTTAACCCATCGCCATCTTCTTCTCATTCTTGGGAACCAATTTCTTAATAGACCAATTGAGACTCAAGTCAATTTATTCATGCCTCCAGGCCTCAACTATTTTCCTTCTAGACCTCATACCAATATCAATTTTTATGAGTCTATTCTTGTTCATACCAAATCTGTACAAGTTGAGCATTTTACAAGAGAAAACTCGACTGAAATCTCTTACTCTAAATTTAAAATTCAAAAGGTTCTATCTTCAACAGAATGGTGTTCGCTGATTAACTCATTAACACATAGTCCTTTTCAATATCAACAAATGACTATTGATAATGACAAACCTGCTGTATTTCTCAATTACAAAGACTATATGGATGCTTGGTGAAATATTTTATTTTACCAAGACCCTACTAAGCATTCATGGTATTTAACATCAGTGAAGACTATCAAGCTTCCTCTACCGCAATGGTTTATGACCGACTGGTGGACAAAGTTTGGACCGTCAACTGTTATTTTCCCAGCAACTGTGTTGCACGATATTGAAAGCATTCAACAAAACTTTCTAACCATGCAGGAACAATTTGATAAAAGATTTCAACATTTGACGAGAAATATTCAGCATCATCCAGAACACAATCAGACAGTTGTTCTGCTGATCCATTTGAAGTTATAATGAGGACTTTAGCCCGTGCTCTCAATTATCCAGCGATCCGAGATCCTATGATTGATATCATCCATGCTGAATTAATCTGTAACGGTGTTGAGATTCTGCTAAATAGCTCAGACACCAGTTATCAATTATACATTTTCACATGCAGCACTCTCCTTTGGACTTATGAAGATGCCAACTTGCTTCTAACCTTATGGCATTTATTGCAGAAACCAATCATTTATGTTGTTACCCATTATCCCGATGTTTATCGGTACCCAACTTACATGCCTTTTAATCTATGGAGGATTCTCCGTATGGAACCCATCCGGTTCTATTGCCGTTATCTTAACAATTAAGGTTCAGACCCTTGCCATCATTATCCGAATTTATCTCCATTTCCCCACTATTCTGAATTTTCCTGAATATGTTCATGAATCTCTTTGGGAATTCCTTAATTCATTTCCCATTTGTTTCTATTGTATCTGGCATTATCGATGGACTCATCAATTCATGGCCCATGCCATTTATGTTGTTCAAGCCCATGCTCCCTGGACTTGTCCAGCCTTCTGGCCCAAGCCATTAATCTTTTCAAGTACAGACTTCCTAGCATTATTGCTACTAGCTTTAATTGCTAGCCTTTATGAGATTGTATATCGCTAATCGCCAATCTGTCAAATTTGTCAGCTTTTGTCAAAGCAATTAGTGCTACAGTGTAGCTTTTGCTTTTTCGAAAGGTCAAAATCTTGTACATTAGCTTTTACTTTTTGAAGAGTCAAGCACTATTCCTAAAGTGCTACAGTTAGCTTTTACTTTTTCGAAGAGTCAAGCACTATGCATAAGTGCTTTGTCTTTTGCTTTTGCGAAGAGTCATTTGACCTTTGCTTTTGTGAAAGGTCGTTTGTAGAATTGCCTTTTCATCGGCAATGCGTCTATAAATATTGAGTTTGGTTTTCAGTTTTAAGCATCGAGTTTGGAATCGAGTTTTGAGATTAAGTTAGAGCTTTCTCTTGTTTACTCCTCTCTTGTACTTGGTCACCTATCTATCAATAAAAATAGCTATCTATAAATTTTACTATCATTTCGCAACTACTTCTCCAATCTTTGTTGAACCTCGGTTCAATTACAATAAAGGATCTTTTGCAAAGAATCAAGAATTTATTGTTAAATTGGAAGAAGACACTCTACCAATTTACAATGAAGGTCAAGAAATTTATCTTATCTCTCCTGAGAAAATTCAAAGCAATATCGTGAATCTCATACATTTTGCCATGTTGGCTTAGTCAAGTTGCTATCAAGCCCTTGGTATCTTTAGGTCTTGATAATTCTGTGTGATGGTCGACGTACGCGATAAACGCCATGTTGAGTTTATTGACTCTGTTTTAGGAATGGTTGAAGGAAGTTTGTCGAAGGACCAATCTACTTCAATTGCTTTCCTAATTTCACATTTAATATACATGATGACTTAGCTCATGAAGCTAATGTTCTCGAGTATATACACTAAAGGATTTAATATGAAAGGTATTATTTCAAATGTTGCGATTCGTATACACAGTATCTTTTATAAATTGATGAAATCAATAGTTCCACGATGTTGCATATACATCATTGCATCTTTGGAACTTCCACTCTATTTTTGACTAATGTCAAGAACAATATAGTTGATCGTACTCAACTAATTAAATGGAAAGATGTTTCTGTTCCACACCAGTGGACAATTAAAGATACAAATAAAGAAGAATGTCAAAAGAGACAAGTGTCTCTGACAATTAACCAAATCATATCTCATGATGATGGTAATGTTGATATTATCTTTGCTCCTCGAGCATCCACATCTACCTCCACATCTACCACATTCTCATCAAAATCTAAGCAATATGCTGAACCAAGTTCATCAGCTATTTCTGATGAAACAATTCCTCCTCCTCCTCCTCCCCAAAGAGTAGTAGGTGTTGCTTATCCTGTATATGCTAATACAACTCCTGATGATAATGTCAGTATTAATGATTTTGCTGATTATCATATTAATGTAGTTTCTCTTGTTGAATAAGAAACACCTCATGAATTTAAAATGAATTATGAAGTTTTAAAACAAGAGTTTTTAACTCATCCTTTTAAACCTATATTTTGTAAACTCATATCTTTCAAAAATCAAGCAATTTTTCGTGAAAAATATTTTGATTATGTTAAAACTAATCAAATTAATATTCCATTTTTTTTGGATATCTCAAAAATGTCATAAACTCTCAATTCAAATTAATACCATCTGGGAAGATACTTCAGGGAAAAAATATAAACAAACTCATCCTCCTTTAGCACCCATTCAAATAAAGGAAGATATTAAAGCTACTCCATTTAAAGCTTTTATCCTTGATCTTGGTGTTGCTACATCAAAAGATATTTCTCATATTATAGAACAAAATAATTTCACAAATTTATATTTGTCTACTTTAACTACAGCTGTTATTGCTCAAGCACACAAAAATAATGTGCCTAGCGCTTCTACAACACAACCAATTATTAAGAAGGCTTTTCATCCTTCTTCATCTGCTCCATTAACATCTTTTGCGAAACAATCAAAAGTTTCAAATGAATTTCTTGAAATATTAACTAAGCAATTAGCTCAGCTAAATATTTCGAATAATCCATCTAGTTCATCTTCATCTCAACCTATATCCAAAGCAAAGGATAAAGGTCCTCTTATTGCCAATCTTGATCAAGTTCAGAATGAATCTGTTGAATTAGATGATTACGCCTCAAATGAATCTTTCTATTTCTCAATCTTCCAATTTATCTTGATCATTTTTCATTAATCGTATTGAGCGAAAACGATTTAAGAATCGATTTCCATTCCAAAAACAATATTATACAAGACCATCTCCTGCTGATATGGTTATTGAAGAAAAAGTTCCAAAGAATCAAAAATATGATGGATCTACTATTTATGATTGGAATATTGATGGTTTATCTGAATATCATGTGTTGGATGTTATTCTCAAGATGCAAACATATGAAAATCTTGCAATATGCATGAGCATCTGAGGAACAAATTGCCTTAGCCATTTCTTAGGTTTTACTTGGACAATTATATGGTTGGTGGCGTATGTTCTTTCCATACGAATTTCGAAAGAATATTCTTGAATCTGTTGAGAAAGATTCTCAAAACAATGTTATCCTTAATTTTCAAGGAAAACCAAAATCTAATGCTGTTGACACTCTCACGGCAAATATTGTGTGGCACTTTGTTGGTACACTTGAATCTTTGAATGAAAAACTTACTGATCAATTACAAAATTTAAGATGTCGTACCCTCAGTGATTATCGCTGGTACAAAGATATCTTCTTTTCCAAATTATATCTGTGTTGACTGAACAACATGATACGAATTTCTGGAAAGAAAGATTTGTTGCTGGATTACCATCTTTCTTTCTTGCTAAAGTCAAAGAATATATCAAAGATCAAAACAATGGTTCAATGAATTGGACTGAATTATCATATGGTGATGTCACTCAATATGTTCAAAAATGTGCTATTTCTATTTGTAATGATATGCGTATTAAACGCCAATTACGAAAGGAAAAGAGCTCATTAAAAAGAGATCTTGGTAATTTATGTTATGACTTTGGTCATGATTTTGATTTTACTCCGTTAGCCAAAACTAGATTTAATCGTACTAAACGATTTCCTAAAAATCAGTTTTATGCTAAACCCAAACGATCTAAAAAATCTAAATCTTATTTTAAATCTTCGAGAAAATCTCATCCATCTTTTAAACGCAAAAATGTATGTTTTACTTGTGGTAAACCTGGACATTATGCTAATAAATGTCATATGAAAGATTTTAAAAGAAAAATTCAAAATGTTAATCACGACTCTGTGTCTGATTCTTCTTCTGAATCTGATGTTTGTCATTGTACAAACAATATCCTTAATACATCTTCCTCTAATACGAGAGATCAATGTTTTAAGCGCTTTCATGAAGAATTAATTCTTTCTATTGGTGAGCGAGATAATCGATCCTTCTCTCGAAATATAAATATTTCTTGAATTGGTTCATTCAAATTTGAAACCATTCAGACACCATTTCCGAATTTCCATTGCTTGAGAAAAAGCAACAAAAATTTAAAAAACAATTAAATTTAGATCCTACTAAATATACATTTTCGAGTCTGATGAAGGTTGTGAATCAAAAACCTCATCAACCCACAATTCAATCTCTTCAAGCTGAGATTAATCAACTCAAATCTGAAATTACTACATTAACAAATCAAGTTTCTACTCTAGAAACTTTCGATAATATATCAATCTCTGAATTTGACCCTAATAATATATTCGTTGAGACAGTAACTCGTGTTACTCATCAAAGATGGTTCGTTCAAATCACATTTACAATAAAAGATTTTCATTGTAAATGTAATGCACTCATTGATTCAGGTGCTGATTTAAATTGTCTACGTGAAGGACTTGTCTCTTTACGTTACCGTGAATCAACTGATAATAAAATCTCAGTTGCCAATGGTAAACAAACAACAATAAAAAATAAAATTTTCATGGCACATATTTGTCATCAATCTATATGTATTCCGACTTCTTTTATAATTATAAAAGGTCTGAATCATGATATGTTGCCAGGAACTCCCTTTCTTCAACATATTCAACCTTTCAATGTTTCATCTCAAGGTATTTCTACCAAACTAATGAATAAAGAAATTTTCTTTTCTTTTATTCAACCTCCTGTTGATCACTATTTAAATCAAATTATCAATCAAATTGATTTTAAACAAAAACATATATCTTTTTTAAGAAATGAAATTCATCTTCTTAAAACTGATCAAATTATACAATCACCTTCATTTCAATCTAAATTAGAAACTTTTAAATCTCATCTTCAAGAACAATGTTGTTCTGATATTCCTTCTGCATTTTGGGAAAGAAAACGTCATCTCGTTTCTCTTCCTTATATTCCTGAATTTGATGAATCTAAAATTCCTACTAAAGCAAATCCCTCACAAATGAATTCTCGTTTAAGAGATCTCTGTCAAAATGAAATTAAAGATTTGCTAAAGAAAAAACTAATTACTCTATCTCAATCTCCTTGGAGTTGCACAGCATTCTATGTTGAAAATGCTTCTGAACTTGAACGAGGTGTTCCTCGACTTGTTATCAATTATAAACCGTTAAATATGGTTTTAAAAACAATTGATATCCTTTGCCAAATAAAAATGATCTGATTAAAGCCACTACTCAGTCATTTTATCTTTTCCAAATTTGATCTTAAATGCGGATTTTGGCAAATTCAAGTTCATCCCTCGATAGATATAAAAGCGCATTTAATACTCCATTTGGTCAATATCAATGGAATGTTATGCCTTTTGGTTTAAAGAATGCTCCTTACGAATTTCAAAAAATTATGAATGATATTTTCAATCCATATCATGAATATATTTTAGTATATATTGATGATATATTGGTATTCTCTTCATCTCTGTTGATCAACATTGGAAACATTTACATACGTTTCAATCTCTGATCATTAAAAATGGCCTTGTGCTATCTCAAAAGAAAATGCATCTTTTTCAATTGAATGTTACCTTTTTAGGTTTCAAAATATCAAATCAAACTATTACTCCTGTTTAGAGTAATAAGTTTTTCTTGACAAGTTTTATGTTTTCTCGATAAGTTAAATGATAAAAATCGATTCTGACGTTTTCTTGGTTGTCCTAACTATCTTTCGGATTTCTATCACAATGCTGCTATTGATAGAAAACTATTGCAAGCTTTGTTAAAATCTGATTCCAAATTCATTTGGACTCCTGATCATACCAAAGCAATTCAATTGATTAAACAAAAGGTAAAAACCTTACCATGTCTTCATCTGGCACAGCCGCACTATTTTAAAATTATTCAATCTGATGCTTCTGATATTGGTTTTGGCGGCATCCTCCTTCAAAAACCCCCCGGGAAGGATGAGCAACGTGTTTGCTTTACTTCGAAACTATGGAATAAAACACAATCTGCTTATTCAACTGTCAAAAAGAAGTTTTGGCAATTGTGCTTTGTGTTGAAATTTCAATCGATATTTTAAATCAAAAGTTTTTGATTCGTGTTGATTGCAAATCTACAAAAGCAATTCTTTTCAAAGATGTAAAGAATTTGGTTTCAAAACAAATATTTGCTCGTTGGCAACAATCTTAAGTATATTTGACTTTGATATTGAATATATTAAAGGTTCTGACAATTCTTTACCTGATTTCTTATCTCGTGAATTTCTTACTTCTAAATCTATCAATTGTTTACAGATCATGAATAAAGACAAATCTCAAGCGAGGAATCGCTTCAAACCTTTATCTGAGCCTGAAACACATTCTGAATATCTTTTAAACCATCGCCATCTTCTTCTCATTCTTGAGAACCAATTTCTTAATAGACCAATTGAGACTCAAGTCAATTTATTCATGCCTCCAGGCCTCAACTATTTTCCTTTGGACCTCATACCAATATGAATTTTTATGAGTCTATTCTTGTTCATACCAAATCTGTACAATTTGAGCATTTTACAAGAGAAGAAAACTCGATGAAATCTCTTACTCTAAATTTAAAATTCAAAAGGTTATATCTTCAATGAATGGTGTTGCTGATTAACTCATTAACACATAGTCCTTTTCAATATCAACAAATGACTATTGCTAATGACAAACCTGCTGTATTTCTCAATTACAAAGACTATATGGATGCTTGGCGAAATAGTTTATTTTACCAAGACCCTGCAACTAAACATTCATGGTATTTAACATTTGTGAAGACTATCAAGCTTCCTCTACCGCAATGGTTTATGGTGAGTGGTGGACAAAGTTTGGACCGTCAATCGATATTTTCCCAAAGAATCGTGTTGCAAGCATATGAAAAATCAAATTTATCCTTGTTACGAGTTCATGCATCGGTATTCAATCCCTTGGATATTCAAATGGCGTATGCCACCCATGAAGTAACAAAAAATAATCTCGGATCTTTTACCTATTTAGCTCAAGACATTTCGCAAATGGTGGGATAAATTCAATTGTGTTTTTATCACCAAACCAACTGCTCCTCCAAAACTCAGTGAGTTCCCATCACTTTCATCAAGTTTTAAAGATGTGGTTACAAAACCCAAAGCTCAAGTTGAATCAGCCACGGCTTCATCTTCTCTCAATCCAGATGTTACTCAAGCTATCTTTGATCAACTAAAACAAATGCATGATATGCACAAATCTTTGCATGATATGCAAAAATCTTTGAATGACAGACTTGATCAAGTTGAATCTAAATGTTCTTCATCAAATCGCTCAGTATCGGATGATAACATTTATGCTCTTTCTGACACTGATTTATGACTAGCTATTCAGAAGTTGTTGAAACTATCTTGAATGAAGAATTTACTAATCTGATTATGATACCTGGTATTGAATATGTTCATGAATTCCTTAATTCCTTTCCCATTTGTTTCTATTGTATCTGGCATCATCGATGGACTCATCAATTCATGGCCCATGCCATTTAAGTTGTTCAAGCCCATGCTCCCTGGACTTGTCCAGCCTTCCGGCCCATGCCATTAATCTTTTCAAGTACAGACTTCCTAGCATTATTGCTACTAGCTTTAATTGCTAGCCTTTATGAGATTGTATCTGCCAATCTGCCAATCTGTCAAATTTGCCAGCTTTTGTCAAAGCAATTAGTGCTACAGTGTAGCTTTTGCTTTTTCGAAAGGTCAAGTATTGTACATTAGCTTTTACTTTTTTGAAGAGTCAAGCACTATTCCTAAAGTGCTACAGTTAGCTTTTACTTTTTCGAATAGTCAAGCACTATGCATAAGTGCTTTGTCTTTTGCTTTTGCGAAGAGTCATTTGACCTTTGCTTTTGTGGAATCAAAAATATGATGGATCTACTATTTATGATTGGAATATTGATGGATCTTCAAAAAATTATGAATGATATTTTCAAAGAATGCTCCATTCTGCCTCAGCGAATCTTTCTATTTCTCAATCTTCCAATTTATCTTCTGATCATTTTTCTGTCAATCGTATTGAACGAAAACGATTTAAGAATCGATTTCCTTTCCAAAAACAATATTATACAAGACCATCTCCTGCTGATATGGTTATTGAAGAAAAAGTTCCAAAGAATCAAAAATATGATGGATCTACTATTTATGATTGGAATATTGATGGTTTTATCGAATATCATGTGTTGGATGTTATTCTCAAGATGCAAACATATGCAAAAGCTTGCAATATGCATGAGCATCCGAGGAACAAATTGCCTTAGCCATTTCTTAGGTTTTTCTTGGACAATTATATGGTTGGTGGCGTATGTTCTTTGACGACACATTTCTAGAAAGAATATTCTCGAATCTATTGAGAAAGATTCTCAAAACAATGTTATCCTTAATTTTCAAGGAAAACCAAAATCTAATGCTGTTGACACTCTCACGGCAAATATTGTGTGGCACTTTGTTGGTACACTTGAATCTTTGAATGAAAAACTTCTTGATCAATTACAAAATTTAAGATGTCGTACCCTCGAGTGATTATCATTTGGTACAAAGATATCTTCTTTTCCAAATTATATTTGTTTGAGAACAACATGATACTAATTTTGGAAAGAAAGATTTGTGCTTTGGATTACCATCTTTCTTTTTTTGCTAAAGTCAAAGAATATATCAAAGATCAAAACAATGGTTCAATGAATTGAATTTGAATTATCATATGGTGATGTCACTCAATATGTTCAAAAATGTGCTATTTCTATTTGTAATGATATGCGTATTAAACGCCAATTACAAAAGGAAAAGAGCTCATTAAAAAGAGATCTTGGTAATTTCTGTTATGACTTTGGTCATGATTTTGATTTTACTCCTTTAGCCAAAACTAGATTTAATCGTACTAAACGATTTCCTAAAAATCAGTTTTATGCTAAACCCAAACGATCTAAAAAATCTAAATCTTATTTTAAATCTTATAAAAAATATCATCCATCTTTTAAAGCAAAAATGTATGTTTTACTTGTGGTAAACCTGGACATTATGCTAATAAATGTCATATGAAGGATTTTAAAAGAAAAATTCAAAATGTTAATCAGACTCGTAGTCTCGATTCTTCTTCGAATCGATGTTTGTCATTGTACAAACAATATCCTTAATACATCTTCCTCTAGTATGAGAGATCAATGTTTTAAGCGCTCATGAAGAATTAATTCTTTCTATTGGTGAATGAGATAAGCGATCCTCTCTACGAAATATAAATATTTCTTGAATTGGTTCATTCAAATTTGAAACCATTCAGGACACCATTTCGAATTTCCATTGCTTGAGAAAAAGCAACAAAAATTTAAAAAACAATTAAATTTAGATCCTACTAAATATACATTTTCAAGTATGATGAAGGTTGTGAATCAAAAACCTCATCAACCCACAATTCAATATCTTCAAAGTCGAGATTAATCAACTCAAATCTGAAATTACTACATTAACAAATCGAGTTTCTACTCTAGAAACTTTCGATATATATCAATTTCGAATTTGACCTAATAATATATTCGTTGAGAAACAATAACTCGTGTTACTCATCAAAGATGGTTGTTCAAATCACATTTACAATAAAAGATTTTCATTGTAAATGTAACGCACTCATTGATTCAAAGTCTTGATTTAAATTGTCTATGTGAAGGACTTGTCCCTTTACGTTCTTGTGAATCAACCGATAATAAAATCTCATTGCCAATGGTAAACAAACAACAATAAAAAATAAAATTTCCATGGCACATATTTGTCATCAATCTATATGTATTCCGACGTCTTTCATAATTATAAAAGGTCTGAATCATGATATGTTGCTAGGAACTCCCTTTCTTCAACATATTCAACCTTTCAATGTTTCATCTCAAGGTATTTCTACCAAACTAATGAATAAAGAAATTTTCTTTTCTTTTATTCAACCTCTTGTTGATCACTATTTAAATCAAATTATCAATCAAATTGATTTTAAACAAAAACATATATCTTTTTTAAGAAATGAAATTCATCTTCTTAAAAGCTGATCAAATTATACAATCACCTTCATTTCAATCTAAATTATAAACTTTTAAATCTCATCTTCAAGAACAATGTTGTTATGATATTCCTTCGCATTTTGGGAAAGAAAACGTCATCTCGTTTCTCTTCCTTATATTCCTGAATTTGATGAATCTAAAATTCCTTAATTCCTTTCCCATTTGTTTCTATTGTATTGGCATCATCGATGGACTCATCAATTCATGGCCCATGCCATTTAAGTTGTTCAAGCCCATGCTCCCTGGACTTGTCCAGCCTTGCCAAATAAAAATGATCCCATGCCATTAATCTTTTCAAGTTTGATTCAAATCGGAGACTTCCTAGCATTATTGCTACTAGCTTTAATTGCTAGCCTTTATGAGATTGTATCTCGCCATTATATTTTACCTACAATCTTTTCAAATCAAGCTTTTCTCAAAGCAATTAGTGCTACTGATGTAGCTTTTGCTTTTTCGAAAGGTCAATCTTCGTACATTAGCTTTTACTTTTTTGAAGAGTCAAGCACTATTCCTAAAGTGCTACGTTAAGCTTTTACTTTTTGAAGAGTCAAGCACTATTCATAAAGTGCTTTGTCTTTTACTTTTGCGAAGAGTCATTTGACTTTTGCTTTTGTGAAAGGTCGTTTGTAGAATTGCCTTTTCATCGGCAATGCGTCTATAAATATGGAGTTTGGTTTTCGGTTTTAAGCATCGAGTTTGGAATTGAGATTAGAGATAGAGCTTTCTTCTGTTTACTCTTGTTTAATGTTCTTTGTACTTTGGTCACCATATCTATCAATAAAAATAGCTATCTATAAATTTTACTATCTTTTCGCAACTACATCTCCAATCTTTGTTGAACCTCGGTTCAATTACATTTGTGTTCCTAATTTTCGGTATCACTTCGTCGTTGGGCGAACAATTGGTATCAGAGCCATTTGTGCTCCAAATCTTAAGGACGTTGATACGCCTATCTCTGTAAGTATTCTCTATCAGTTCATGTATACTTTTTATTGCTTTGCCATCTCGTTTCATTGATTGATTTCTTATTTCATTTTATCTCTGTTGATTTGTTTGATATCGCTCGAGATTAAGTTTTTCGTAATCATTCGTGGTTTTGCATCGGTGGTTTTTGATCGCTTTCCTAGTCGCGTTCTAAGTCTCGCAGAAAGGAGCGTAAGTCGCAAGCGATAAATCGTTGACCAAGTGTGAAAAACCTATTTTCAAAACTATGAGTAATTTCGTAAAAAATTAACACGAGCACTATCATTTAAATCATCTCAGATAAAACTAGAAATAGGATCATCTTGAATCTTTCTCGCACCGCATCTAAAAGTTTACCTAAACAGTAGCTAAACTTGATCTCAAAAATATTTCGAAATCACATATTCTAATATTGACCAATCTCTGCGTAATTGGAATCTTCCTCAAGTTGAACCAACGGTTTACAACAAAGGATCTTTTGCAAAGAATCAAGAATTTATTGTTAAATTGGAAGAAGACACTCTACCAATTTACAATGAAGGTCAAGAAATATATCTTATCTCTCTGAGAAAATTCAGAAATATCGTGAATCTCATACATTTTGCCATGTTGGCTTAGTCCAAGTTGCTATCAAGCCCTTGGTATCTTTAGGTCTTGATAACTCTGTAATGGGTCGCCGTACGCGATAAAGCCATGTTGAATTTATTGATCTCTGTTTTAGGAATGATTGAAGGAAGTTTGTCGAAGGACCAATTTACTTCAATTGCTTTCCTAATTTCACATTTAATATACATGATGAATTAGCTCATGAAGCTAATGTTCTCAATATATACACTAAAGGATTTAATATGAAAGGTATTATTTCAAATGTTGCAATTGTATATCGTATCTTTTATAAATTAATGAAATCTATAGTTCCTGATGTTGCATATACATCATTGCATACTGGAACTTCCACTCTATTTTTGACTAATGTCAAGAACAATATAGTTGATCGTACTCAACTAATTAAATGGAAAGATGTTTCTGTTCCACACCAGTGGACAATTAAAGATACAAATAAAGAAGAATGTCAAAAGAGACAAGTGTCTCAAACAATTAACCAAATCATATCTCATGATGATGGTAATGTTGATATTATCTTTGCTCCTCGAGCATCCACATCTACATCTCATCTATATCTACCACATTCTCATCAAAATCTAAGCAATATCTTGAACCAAGTTCATCACCTATTTCGATGAAACAATTCCTCCTCCTCCTCCTCCCCCGAGTAGTAGGTGTTGCTTATCTGTATATGCTAATACAACTCGATGATAATGTCGTATTAATGATTTTCTTGATTATCATATTAATGTAGTTTCTCTTGTTGAAGAAGAAACACCTCCTGAATTTAAAATGAATTATGAAGTTTTAAAACAAGAGTTTTTAACTCATCCTTTTAAACCTATATTTTGTAAACTCATATCTTTCAAAAATCAAGCAATTTTTCGTGAAAAATATTTTGATTATGTTAAAACTAATCAAATTAATATTCCATTTTTATTTGGATATCTCAAAAATGTCCTAAACTCTCAATTCAAATTAATACCATTGGGAAGATACTTAGGAAAAAATATAAACAAACTCATCCTCCTTTAGCACCCATTCAAATAAATGAAGATATTAAAGCTACTCCATTTAAAGCTTTTATCCACGATCTTGGTGTTGCTACATCAAAAGATATTTCTCATATTATAGAACAAAATAATTTCACAAATTTATATTTGTCTACTTTAACTATAGTTGTTATTGCTCAATCACACAAAAATAATGTCCCTAGTGCTCTACTAAAGCACATGACCAATTATTAAGAAGGCTTTTCATCCTTCTTCTTCTTCATCTGCTCCATTAACATCATTTGCTAAACAATCAAAAGTTTCAATTGAATTTCTTGAAATATTAACTAATCAATTAGCTCACATTAAATATTTCGAATAATCCATCTAGTTCATCTTCATCTCAACCTATATCCAAAGCAAAGGATAAAGGTCCTCTTATTGCCAATCTTGATCAAGTTGAATGAATCATTTGAATCGAGATGATTACGCCTCAACTAATCTTTCTATTTCTCAATCTTCCAATTTATCTTCTGATCATTTTTCTATCAATCGTATTGAACGAAAACGATTTAAGAATCGATTTCCATTCCAAAAACAATATTATACAAGACCATCTCCTGCTGATATGGTTATTGAAGAAAAAGTTCCAAAGAATCAAAAATATGATGGATCTACTATTTATGATTGGAATATTGATGGTTTATCTGAATATCATGTGTTGGATGTTATTCTCAAGATGCAAACATATGCAAAAGCTTGGTAGAAATACCTTGAGATGAAACATTGAAAGGTTGAATATGTTGAAGAAAGGGAGTTCCTAGCAACATATCATGATTCAGACCTTTAATAATTATAAAAGAAGTCGGAATACATATAGATTTATGACAAATATGTGCCATGGAAATTTTATTTTTTATTGTTGTTTGTTTACCATTGGCAACTGAGATTTTATTATCAGTTGATTCACAGTAACGTAAAGGGACAAGTCCTTCACGAAGACAATTTAAATCAGCACCTGAATCAATGAGTGCATTACATTTACAATGAAAATCTTTTATTGTAAATGTGATTTGAACGAACCATCTTTGATGAGTAACATGAGTTACTGTCTCAACGAATATATTATTAGGGTCAAATTCAGAAATTGATATATTATCGAAAGTTTCTAGAGTAGAAACTCGATTTGTTAATGTAGTAATTTCATATTTGAGTTGATTAATCTCAGCTTGAAGAGATTGAATTGTGGGTTGATGAGGTTTTTGATTCACAACCTTTATCAGACTTGAAAATGTATATTTAGTAGGATCTAAATTTAATTGTTTTTTAAATTTTTGTTGCTTTTTCTCAAGCAATGGAAATTCGGAAATGGTGTCCTCAATGGTTTCAGCTGAATGAACCAATTCAGTGAAATATTTATATTTCAGAGAAGGATCAGTTATCTGCTCACCAATAGAAAGAATTAATTCTTCATGAGCAGTTAAAACATTGATCTCTGTACTAGAGGAAGATGTATTAAGGATATTGTTTGTACAATGACAAACATCAGATTCAGAAGAAGAATCAGACACAGAGTCGTGATTAACATTTTGAATTTTTCTTTTAAAATCCTTCATATGACATTTATTAGCATAATGTCCAGGTTTACCACAAGTAAAATAGACATTTTTGCGTTTAAAAGATGGATGAGATTTTTTCGAAGATTTAAAATAAGATTTAGATTTTTTAGATCGTTTGGGTTTAGCATAAAACTGATTTTTAGGAAATCGTTTAGTACGATTAAATCTAGTTTTGGCTAAAGGAGTAAAATCAAAATCATGACCAAAGTCATAATGAGAAATTACCAAGATCTCTTTTTAATGAGCTCTTTTCCTTTTGTAATTGGCGTTAATACGCATATCATTACAAATAGAAATAGCACATTTTTGAACATATTGAGTGACATCACCATATGATAATTGGTCAATTCATTGAACCATTGTTTTGATCTTTGATATATTCTTTGACTTTAGCGACAAAGAAAGATGGTAATCCAAACAACAAATCTTTCTTTCCGAGAAATTCGTATCATGTTGTTGATCAACAAATATAATTTGGAAAAGAAGATATCTTTGTACCAATGATAATCATGAGGTGCGACATCTTAAATTTTGTAATTGATCAGTAAGTTTTTCATTCAAAGATTCAAGTGTACCAACAAAGTGCCACACAATATTTGCTTAGTGAGAGTGTCAACAATGACATTAGATTTTGGTTTTCCTTGAAAATTAAGGATAACATTGTTTTGAGAATCTTTCTCAATAGATTCGAGAATATTCTTTCGAGCTGTGTCAGAAAGAACATACTGCCACCAACCATATAATTGTCCAAGATAAACTTAGGAAGAAATGGCTAAGGCAATTTGTTCCTCAGGATGCTCATGCATATTGCAAGCTTTTGCATATGTTTGCATCTTGAGAATAACATCCAACACATGATATTCGGATAAACCATCAATATTCCAATCATAAATAGTAGATCCATCATATTTTTGATTCTTTGGAACTTTTTCTTCAATAACCATATCAGCAGGAGATGGTCTTGTATAATATTGTTTTTGGAAAGGAAATCGATTCTTAAATCGTTTTCGTTCAATACGATTGACAGAAAAATGATCAGAAGATAAATTGGAAGAATGAGAAATAGAAAGATTCGCTAAGGCAGAATCATCTGATTCAGCAGATTCATTCTGAACTTGATCAAGATTGGCAATAAGAGGACCTTTATCCTTTGCTTTGGATATAGGTTGAGATGAAGATGAACTAGATGGATTATTCGAAATATTTAGCTGAGCTAATTGCTTAGTTAATATTTCAAGAAATTCATTTGAAACTTTTGATTGTTTCGCAAAAGATGTTAATGGAGCAGATGAAGAAGGATGAAAAGCCTTCTTTATAATTGGTTGTCGATGTAGAAGCGCTAGGCACATTATTTTTGTGTGCTTGAGCAATAACAGCTGTAGTTAAAGTAGACAAATATAAATTTGTGAAATTATTTTGTTCTATAATATGAGAAATATCTTTTGATGTAGCAACACCAAGATCAGGGATAAAAGCTTTAAATGGAGTAGCTTTAATATCTTCATTTATTTGAATGGGTGCTAAAGGAGGATGAGTTTGTTTATATTTTTTCCCGGAAGTATCTTCCCAGATGGTATTAATTTGAATTGAGAGTTTAGGACATTTTTGAGATATCCAGTCAAAAAATGGAATATTAATTTGATTAGTTTTAACATAATCAAAATATTTTTCACGAAAAATTGCTTGATTTTTGAAAGATATGAGTTTACAAAATATAGGTTTAAAAGGATGAGTTAAAAACTCTTGTTTTAAAACTTCATAATTCATTTTAAATTCAGGAGGTGTTTCTTCTTCAACAAGAGAAACTACATTAATATGATAATCAGCAAAATCATTAATACTGACATTATCATCAGGAGTTGTATTAGCATATACAGGATAAGCAACACCTACTACTCTTTGGGGAGGAGGAGGAGGAGGAATTGTTTCATCAGAAATAGCTGATGAACTTGGTTCAGCATATTGCTTAGATTTTGATGAGAATGTGGTAGATGTGGAGGTAGATGTGGATGCTCGAGGAGCAAAGATAATATCAACATTACCATCATCATGAGATATGATTTGGTTAATTGTCAGAGACACTTGTCTCTTTTGACATTCTTCTTTATTTGTATCTTTAATTGTCCACTGGTGTGGAACAGAAACATCTTTCCATTTAATTAGTTGAGTACGATCAACTATATTGTTCTTGACATTAGTCAAAAATAGAGTGGAAGTTCCAGTATGCAATGATGTATATGCAACATCAGGAACTATTGATTTCATCAATTTATAATAGATACGGTATACGACCGCAACATTTGAAATAATACCTTTCATATTAAATCCTTTAGTGTATATACTGAGAACATTAGCTTCATGAGCTAAGTCATCATGTATATTAAATGTGAAATTAGGAAAGCAATTGAAGTAGATTGGTCCTTCAGACAAACTTCCTTCAATCATTCCTAAAACAGAGTCAATAAACTCAACATGGCGTTTATCGCGTACAGCGACCATCACAGAATTATCAAGACCTAAAGATACCAAGGGCTTGATAGCAACTTGGACTAAGCCAACATGGCAAAATGTATGAGATTCACGATATTGCTGAATTTTCTCAGGAGAGATAAAATAAATTTCTTGACCTTCATTGTAAATTGGTAGAGTGTCTTCTTCCAATTTAACAATAAATTCTTGATTCTTTGCAAAAGATCCTTTATTGTAAACCGAAGTTGGTTCAACTTGAGGAAGATTCCAATTACGCAGAGATTGGTCAATATTAGAATATGTGATTTCAGAAATATTTTTGAGATCAAGTTTAGCTACCTATTTAGGTAAACTTTTAGATGCAGTGCCAGAAGATTCAAAAGATGATCCTATTTCTAGTTTTATCGGAGATGATTTAAATGATAGTGCTCGTGTTAATTTTTTACGAAAATTAAACAAAAGAGACAAGTGGACAATTAAAGATACACCAAATATTCACAAATTAAATGTATGTATTCTTCTAGATTTCAAAATTAAATTTATCTCCACAAAAGAGCTCACTTTGGTGAGGTATATAGTTGATCAATTTATTTCATAATGCTTAAACCTTATTTATCTTTATTTAAATAATTCAATCCGTACCGTGACCAAAATAAATTTTGCTTTGGCACTAGTTTAATCAAATTTTGGTTTCATATAAACTTTAATCAAAATTTGATTTTGTACTCCTTACTCAAAATCTTGATTATCATCAACTATAAATCAAATTTGATTTTACAAAATTTAAGTCCAAATTTGATTTTAAAATCTTTAATCAAATTTTTGATCTAGCAAACTTTATTTTGCAACCCGATGCATTAAAATTCGAGAATTACTTTTACCTGTTTGCATGTAAATATTTTTAATGTTATCTAGATCCACTAAAACTCACCTCGAGAAATTAAGATCTAATGATCCTTGATAACTCATCATTAAGTGGTGGGCCCACTAAGTTAATTTGACAATCATACCCGCATATATAACACGGTCTTTATTGGATCTATTAATTGAGATTACAAGGTATGGTGCGTGACTACTTTTTTTTTTAATAAATCATAAGCAGTGAGACCCACTAGTTTAAAGATAAATATTAAAAGGAAAATGCTAGAATGATACCCTAATTGACACCCCAAGTGACACCTCTGTGACGTGGCGCGTGGGCTCATCCATGGTAGCCATCCAAGTTCGTCTCGAGATATACACCACGCGTGTTATGCACCAAGAATTATTTTGCGCACATTCATTTTTACGTGGGGCCCACGTCACATGGGTGTCACTTGGGGTGCCAATTAGGGTGTCATTCTATCATTTTCCATATGAAAAATAGTGATCAACAACCCATGCATTTAACAAAAGCATACACCGAAATTTTGATATACACATTAAAGTTATACATTAATACATCAAGGAAATCTTGGCAGTTACCAAAATTTATCACATCAACCGATCAATCTTGATTATTTTTACAAGAACTTATTCATCCAAATTAACAACCGTACATATAAAATTACGAAAGTCGGGGATGAAATGGTCATGATGTTTCTTCCAACAAAACCAAAATGCACAGTGAAGAAACATATATAAAACTAGATTAGTCAACTAAAAAAACTCATCATTCAGATACTCAAGATGGAATAATAAGGATTCATGCCTACAAAAAAAATAAAAAAAAACCTTAATCATCAAGAATCACGTATGGTGGGTTCTGATACCACTTGTTAGTATTAGATCTATGATTCTTAATCATATATAATCTATCATAAATCTCATATGAAATATAAAGCCACACAGATTCAAGATGATAAATGTAAAGCGGAAGCGTACTTGGATTCTCCATTGGAGACGCAGTGATCCAGATCAGGAAAAAACACACAGTGGGACCATAACCCAATAAATAACTGGGTGGCAGTTATTGAGTGATATGTCAACCCAATAAACAACTGGGTTGGCAGTTATTGAGTGATATGTCAACTATGCCTCTCATTGAGCTGCACATCAATACGGTATATACACTAAAATTATTGAGGGTCGCTAAGGGCACCCCACCATTTAATGAAGGCACCCAAAGTTTTTGTAAAAAATTTCGCAAAAGTGGAAAAGACTATTTTGCCCTTGTATATATAGTGATTCAAACCCTACAAATCATTTTGACAAAGAAAAAAGGCACCCCACCACAAGGTTGAACCCCAAAGCCACATTGCATTTGGCGGCGTTGATCGATTATTGCGGATTGTCATCATCCGGCGAGGTAACAATGTTTGATAACCATATGATGGTTCGAAGGAACTGTTTTTTGTCAAGGTAGGGTTTCTCAAATTTTCGGATGTTTTTTCACGGACGCGATTGATTCGGCCTCGCAGACCGAGAGTTATGCACACTTCTCGGTCACCATCCACCGAGGCGAATAACGGTCTCGGTAATGGACAACCGAGAGCTATTCTACATTCTCGGTTGGACATCACCAAACAGACAAACTATACACTTCGACTTACTCTCGTGAAGTGGTGGCCAGAGACGACAATAAAAGTCTCGGTTATGGACAACCGAGAGCTATTCTACATTCTCGGTCATGCTTGGCCGGGATCGTAAACAAAATCTCGGCTGCGTGGCCGAGGCGTGAACAAAATCTCGGCTGTGTGGCGAGAACCACGAACGCCCAATAAATGAACCATTGAATGCACCGCCACACAAACATAACAACTACTCTATCAAATGCAACTTAATTAGACTACCAACGCACATTTCACGAGAAATGGAGAAAGTCAAGCAAGAGGACGGTGGTGGGGGTGGTGGGGTGCCCTTGAGGTTTGCACGAGGGTGGGTGAGAGGGTTTTTTGCACGAGGGGCATTTTCGGTATTTTGGGTTTAATTTTTGGGTGCCCCAGTAAATCGATTTGTGCCCACATTGCCGGGTGCCCTCATTAAATGGTGGGGTGCCCTTAGCGGGCCTCAAATTGTTTCATGACCATAATTATGTCCATTAGCTAATAACATTATACATTAGTAGATCACTTTAATTTAAGCTAACTCAAACAATGGTGTGACACATTGTACATTACATATGTAGCCCCAATAGATTATTAAATTTTTCTAACAACAAATTGATAAAAACATCATCAAAAATTAACATTGACCTTTAATTACAATTGAAATGTAAGGTCACTTTTGAGAAATAATGTAAGACTTTCGATTTCGTGCTTATTAATTAAGGGAAAACTCCGAGGTGCATACATATTCCCTTTTACAATGCATCTATAACAAATTTAAGATACATCAATTACTATTGATCAATGGCTAAAGTTTTCGAACTTAGTTCATCATTCTTATAGTCATCCATACAGTCCAACCTCTCTTCCTCGATAATTTTTTTCCAAAACCAGTGTTGCCTCCACACTTGATCCATCTTCTCAATTGGCACGCTCTTAGTTTCTGGTAGAAACAAGTACACGAACCCCGTCATCACTAGCACCCAACCCCCAAAGAAGAAGAAGATCCCTGCCTTGAAATGACATAGCATTGACAGAAAAGTCTGAGCAATGATGAAAGTGAAAACAAAGCTAACAGCAACCGTAATACTTTGCCCGATAGACCGTATCTCCAAGGGAAAAATTTCGCTCGGAACTAACCAGCCCAATGGTCCCCATGACCATCCAAAACCAGCAACGTAAACCCCAATTAATACTAACACCATATAAGCATATCCTTTGCTCACTGAACCGTGATCACCAAGCTTTACAGCCATTATTCCTCCTATCATCACTTGAGAGATTAGCATCTGAGCTCCTCCGATCATAAACAACGTCCTCCTACCTAGTTTGTCCGCTATTAACATTGACACAAAGGTTGAGCTAGTGCCGATAAAACCAGTAACCACGGCAGACATAAGGGATGCACTCTCGCCTAGTCCAATCGTTCGGAACAATAGCGGTGCGTAGAAAGCAATGACATTAATCCCCGTGACTTGTTGGAAGAATGGTATGGCTATGGCCATCACCAACTGCGGCCTATATTTCCTCTTGAGAATGCACTTGAAAGGACGTTGGTGTTGTGTGATTTTGGAGAGAATGCTAGCCGCGATGAGGTCTTCTAACTCTGTGTCAACTTGTGCAGTTCCCCGGACGCGTTGTAGCATTGCTTTGGCCTTGTGGTGTGTGTCATAACGTTGGATCAAGCTGTTTGGGGTTTCGGGTAAGCAGAGAGCACCAAGGGTAAGGATAAAAGCTGGAATTGCGGCCATAGCAAGGGAGACTCGCCAACCCCACTCGCCTTTGATTTTCTCTGTGCCAAAGTTGATGAGATTTGCAGAGAGAGCTCCCACGCCAATGCTGAATTGGAAGCCGTTGTTGATTGCTCCTCTATATTTTGGAGGAGCCATTTCTGATAGATAGAGGGGCACTGCCTGCCCATGAGCGCATTGACGGTAAAAAAAGGTGTAAATAAAAAATGAGTCTCATTTACCAACTAAGATAATTACAAAATTAATAAGTGAAACAGGCACATCAGTGTAGTTAATGAAGATTGAAAGGAGCAAGATCTTGTCGTGGAGTCCACATATGGCAAGATGTGTGAGTTTAATTTTTTATTATATTTAATTACTATATTTAGTAGTATTCTATATTAAGTATCTTAGTTAAGTTAAATAATAAAAGTTTAATTTAATTAGGATACTTAGATAATTAGGAAGTTAAGTAATATATAGGTGAATATATGTGTCATTAGTGAGTCAAAATAAAAAGTTGATATTTAGGAGACTTTAATTAACGATTTTACTTTTTAGAATTAGAACACTACAAAAAAATGCGAACAACAGCGACGGGCTATTTTTCGTAGCCAAATTGTGACGGCTTCGCGACGAGATACTGAGTTTAACTATTCGACCCGATTAGCGACGGGGATAGTGACGGCTCCACGTCGCTAATCTTTGAGCAAAAAAATTCCCGCTCAAAGGCGTCGCGTGGCTTCTGGCCCGCCACGTTTCGCCTGTGGGTTTGGCCACGTGTTGGATTATCCCGTCACTAATTCGGAAACCAAACCCTCGATCTCGCCTTTCCCTCTCCCTCTCTCCATTTCTCTTCCCGCTCCCTCCCCTACGCCTCTCTTCCTCCCCTGTTGCCCCCGTGCCTCTCTCCCTCCCCTACGTGCCTCAAACCCTCGATCTCACCTCCGGCCCTCTCTCGCCTCCGGCTCCCTTCTCTCCCTCCCCCTCTCTCGGTATGCCGCCTAGCCCGACCCTCATCCCTCTCTCCTTCGTTGGTTTGTCGCCTAGCCCCTCCTCGCTCTCTCCCTCAACGTCACTTCCGTCGTCTGCCGCCTCCCTTTCTCCCTCTCTCCGCCCGACCCCGGCGCCCCTCTTTTGGTGCCGCATTCCGCAAGCCTTAGGTATATTTTTTATTTTATTTTAATTTATTTATTTTTGTTTTAGAATAAAAAATTTTGGTGAAAAACTAAATTGTTTGAATAATTTATGTGAAATTATTTTTGAATAAAATTTATATGAAATTGTTTTTTATTATTTTGTGAAAAAATTGCATTTGTATAAATTTTTGGTGAAAAATAAATTTTTTTGAATAAAATCTTAGAATAACTTTTTATGGTAATATGTATGATTTTTATTAATATATTTGTATGAATTTTAAGTTATGGTGATATGTATCATTTTTTAATTTATTGGTGAAATGTATGATTTTTATGGTGATAGGTGTGGATGTAATTTAGTTTTTGTTGTGATTATTTTGTGTTGTTTGTATTTAGTTTTTTTAATATTGGTATGTATGTACTTTTTTGTAATGTGCTATAATTTAAAAATATTGTTAAAAAAGTAAAATGAAATATAGCAATTTTAGTTGAATTAAAAATATTTATATAGCATCTTTAGTTGAAACATAGCACTTTTTCGTAATGTGCTATAATTTAAAAATATTGTTAATATTAGTATGCACCTTTTTTAATATTGGTATGCACTTTTTTGTAATTCTTTTTTGTAATGTGATTATTTTGTGATGGTATTTATTTATATAGCATCTTTAGTTGAATTAAAAATATTGATAAAAAAGTAAAATGAAAATTAATGAGGTGCAATTTAGTAATAAAATCTTATTTAAATGATAAAAATCAATTAGACAAATTACATTTCAAGTAGGACAAAAATAAAGGACTAATAATATATATATACATATATATATAGGTTTAAAGCACTTTAAAATTAATTAGGAAATATATGATTCATTGAACATAAAAATGTGTGTATATATATATATATAACAACGCTTAATTGTATACTATATATATAAATATTACTTATATTTTATGTTATTGAAAAAAAAAACTAGATTAAACCAAAAATGTTAAATCAAATTGAAGCTCTTAAAAACTTATATATACTATATGGATGTATGTATTATATTATATATAGAACTTCTACTATATATTTGTAAAAGAAAACTATTTAAAGATTAATAATTTATACTATATGTACAATTATTATATTGAAAGAAGAATATATTAATTTATACTATATGTACAATTATATTAATGTAGTTTAAAACTTTGATTAATGACAAAAATTGTGCTTACTGTATATATATATATTCAAAAGAAACATAATTAAGCAAAAGAAATTTGAAGCAAAATAAATAAAAACAAAGCAAACCACGTAAAATTTAGTAATTATGTTAGATATATATACACTATATGGATGTATGTATTATATTATATATAGAACTTATAATATATATTTGTAAATGAAAACCACTTAAAATTAATAATTACACTATATATATATTGAAAGAGAATTATAATAATGTATACTATATGTACAATTATATTAACGTACTTTAAAACCTTAATGAATAGAAAAAATAGTATTTACCGTACATATAATGAAAAAAACATAATTAAGCAAAATAAATTTACGCAAAGTATATGCTACCAATTTGACTAATTATGATTAACATTCGACTAAAAAGTATAATATATATGACGCAAAGTATGTCCAAATGCAAGCAACTTGACTAATTACGGTTGACATTCGACTAAAATGTATGTAGTGATTAGTGTGTACGTATATTTAATTTGGGTTCTTTAGGTCTTTCGAGATGTCGTGTCTCGAGATTGGATGTATAACCGCATTGAAGATGGTTACACTCGATTGGATTTTGTGGCTAGCGTAAAGGAGTATATAAAATTTGTCATGCAACACTGTACCATTTTTCGCAACGAAGCGAAAATTCAATGTTCTTGTCGGAAATGTCGCAATGAGAAATATTACGATGTAAACAAGGTAGAGCTTTATTTAGTGCCTCGAGGATTCGTTCCCGAATATTATTGTTGGACCGAGCATGGGGAGGAAGAAGTATTAAACGATGCGCATGATGAGGATGAAGATGAAATGGATGAATATCTGACGCCATATCATAATATGATACATGACCATGCGGGGCCCAGTTTCGATTGGAACCATGAGAAGGAACCGAACCTTGAAGCCAAACATTTATTCGAAATGACAAAACTCCCAGCAATGACGCGTTTGTTGACAATAAAATCGAATCATCACATTTCGAAGCAAGGATTCGATGAAATCTTGCAGGTATGTAAAGACATGTTGCCCGAAGACAATTGTTTGGTAAATAGTTGTTACAAATATAAAGGTTTAATGCACTGTTTGGGTCTCCCATAAGAGCGAATTGATTGTTGTCCCCAATTATGCATGCTTTATTAGGGACCTGGCTCTAAGCTTACGTCTTGCAAGTTTTGCGGAGACCTTAGGTTTAACTCCAACAAATGCCTGCACAAGACAATGTTTTACATTCCTTTGGTACATCGTTTACAATGTTTGTTCGCATTGAAAGTTAGAGCGAAACACATGTGTGGCATGCAGAACACGTTCGAGATGAGGACAATATGCAACATTGCTCCTTCCATGGCATGGAACCACTTTAATCAAGTGAACCCTACATTCAGCTCCGAGGTTCGTAACGTTCAACTCGGCTTATGTACTGATGGGTTCCAACTTCTTGGAATAACCAACAAACCGTACTCCTCATGGCCGATGATTTTAACATCATACAACTTGCCTCCGTCGATGAGTATTAAAAAAGAAATGATGTTCTTAACAGTGATCGTACTTATACCGACAAGTCCGTCGCAAAAAAAGTTGATGTGTTCCTCCAATCGTTGGTGAAAGAATTGCAAGATTTACGGTGCGACGGAGTGTCAACCTACGATGTATCGACTAAGTCGAACTTTCAAATGTGCACTGCCCTTATATGGACTATCGACAACTTTGCAGCCTACAACATGTTGTCGGGATATAGCACGCATGGGAGGACGACTTGTCCTTATTGTATGGAAGATATCGACACTTTTCAATTGAGGTTCGATGGGAAATCGACTTGGTTCGATTTTCACTAACGTTTCTTGTCTCGACATTCAAAGGAGAGGAAAAACGAGTCTAGTTTTCGTAGAGATAAAATCGTATTAGACAAGCCACCAACTAATAAATCAGGTGAAGATATGTTGCGTGAAATTGAAGATTTAGGGCTAATAAATGTCACTAAATTAGGATCAGATGCTATAAACAACGAAGTTTTAAAGACTAGTGGGTGGAGGAAACGAAGCATACTGTGGGACTTGCCTTATTGGAAGATGAATCTTGTCAAACATAACCTAGACGAAATGCACATCGAGAAAAAATGTCTTTGGTAACATTTTCAACACAATTATGAGAGTGCCAGGGAAGAAAAAAGATAAGGCAAAGTCTAAGGAGGACTTAAAGGAGATTTGTCATCGGCCAAAGCTTCATTACGATCTAGTATCTAAAAAATATCCAAAGGTACGATACGGGCTAGACAAGCATAAAAAACAAGTGTTATGCAAGTGGATTAAGGAATTGTGCTTCCCGATGGTTATACATCTAACATTGGTCGTTGCGTAGACTCTAAGAAGTTGAAGATGTTTGAAATGAGAAGCCACGATTGCCATGAATTCATGCAATGACTTTTGCCAATTGCATTTGGAGATCTCTTAGGGGAAGACATATGGATTGCAATTAGTGAGTTAAGCCTTTTTTTAGAGATTTAACTGCTAAAAATTTAAATGTTGAGAATCTTCGGCTTTTGCATGAAAACATTCCTAAGATATTGTGTAAGTTGGAAAAAATCTTTCCGCTAAGTTTTTTCAACTCAATGGAGCATCTCCTTATCCATCTGGCGTACGAGGCTATCATTGCTAGTCCAGTACAATTTCTAGTGGATGTTTCCTTTTGAGAGGTAATCAATTATACTCATACACAATGAAAATTAATTAAAACATACATTTAACTAACTTACCTTTATGAATGTAGGTATTTGAAATATTTGAAAAATAATGTTAGAAATAAGGCAAGGGTTGAGGGCTCAATATGTAATGCATATTTAGTGGAAGAGGCACTGCATTCTGCTCTTATTATTTTGAGGAACACGTCTCCACCTTGCACAACCGTCCACCCCGCAATTACAATGGTGGAGTCGAGTCAACTCTAAATTTTGATGGCAACTTCTCAATTTTCACTCACTCAGGTCGGACCTATGGGAAATCAAAGAAGCGTTATCTCACGGATGATGAGTGTAACGCTGCACACTTATATGTGTTGTTGAATTATCCTGAAGTCGCTCCATTTATGATGTGTACATTAATATTTAACACAATACACAGTTTCAATGTCAATTGTTTAATATCCTTAGTCTATTCAATCGTAATCCTTAATTTCTTTCATCTCTTGTCAGGATGTACATATCGGAGTTGCGTTCCAAGCAATCGAATATCACACAAAATGCAATCAATGAACATCTTGAGAAACAGTTCTCAACATGGATCCAACAATTCATATGTTATTAATAAATGCATATTAACACAATTCTTCTTATTTTGTTATTTAATGTAAAATGAAGTTTATCATACAAAACTCTCTACGTGTAGGTGACATCGTTTATTCAAGATATAACACTTCTAATGTTGTCGTACGGCCTTAGTCGACTTTGCACTGTATATCACGCGTTAATGGTTACAAATTTCAGACAGTGTCACATAGCGCAAACAACGATACACGTAATAGAGGATGTGCGTTAGGGGCACAAATTATGCACAATGCGATAATGACTTCTATGCGCAATTACAAGAAGTGATACAAATTGAATACGGTGGGTTCTTATGTACGGTGTTGTTCAAGTGTGATTGGTTCAATCTCACGCTCAATGTTGGGACAAGAATTCACCACTCCTTAAAAATCGTCAATATACATCAAAATTTTTGATTAAAAAGGTACGAGCCTTTCATACTAGCCATGCAAACTAGTCAAATGTACTTTCTTTCATATATAAGCGTAAGAAGTGCGTAGAACAATTGGAAAGCTATCTGCAGACTTCAACCGAAATTCATTGATAAAAACAACTTAGTCTAGAACGTTGACAGTGCGCATATACAAGAAGACGTTTTTCAATAGCAGCTACCTTAGCATGATATTAAGGTTGATATTGGCAACAATGTTGCAATTTCGCTAGCTGACCCTATTGGCGCGCACATGTCAGACGTCGATGAAGAAGATGATGAGAGTGATACTTTCGAGTTTTCATCGGACGATGGGAACGGTGACAACGAACCATGATATAATCATTTCAGTTGGTAAAGGAATACGAAACTTAGTATTATATTTGTTGACTTGTTATATAATATTTTAAATGTATAACGTTTATATGTAGTTATTTCTAACTTAGTCTTAATTTTTTTTATAAAGTCATGTCGTTAGGCCGATAATACGGTCCATCATCCGGTGAGAGATCCGGTGGACGATTCGGCGCTAGTAGAGATCATTGATCTCATCATTCCGGTCATTCACACCCACTCTCTCGTGATGATGCTACTCCACCTGCACAGTCTAGTCAGGGCCAGTAGACTCAACATCAGCATTCTTCGCATCCTCCCACAGTAGGCCCCGTTCTTTCATCTGTACCCATAACACCCCTCCCAACAGACCCTTTTTCCATCAGACACCTCCCCCATCTTATGCACACCCAGCACATCCCCCTACATCTTATATGTCTTTGCCATCTATATTTGGTGATGATTTCACCTCTATGCAGATGTACTCTACGCTATTTTCATCGTTACCCTCTCCACCCATCGATGGTCGTGATACGTTTAGGTCGGGTGTTAGGCCTACTTTTTCATCATGGGGATCAGCATCTCCCTCACATCTGCATGATCGAATGCACAACTACCGTACGGCCCCACAACTAGGCCATTCTGATTTGCATGTCTCACGCTCTACGAGTCATCAGGTAGAGCATGTGTCATAGTCATCGAGTTCCTCGGCACACCGTTCGAGTGACCCGTCCATAGTTACAGCCCCATGTGGACGACAACAAAGCAATACTACTAATCAAGCCACGGGGCGAGTATTTTTGGTCGTGAAGGATGACAGATAGTAAGTATACGTACTTTAAGTACGAATGTTTACGTTTGATTTACTATAAACTTGGTCTAACGCCTCGTTTTCAATTTAGTGGATGGAAGTTGCACCTGCCAGACAGAGCTGCCCGGGAGATGACTAAGGCATATAAACACTCCTTGCACAATGATGGCTATTCTTGATAGATTGTTCCGCAGCACATGCGAGTTGTATATTGGAATCAATGGAAGATAAAAAATGTTTAAGTTAAGTTTGTTTCTTTTACTTAGGATTTAGGGACAAAAATTGAAAAGTTTTATTAGTTATATTTAAATTTTAATATTTTTGCACATAGCTTTCTTTTGATTGGAAGCCATCGGATGACGGAGCCATTAAAGAGGCGTACGAAAGGCAGATTGTCACTCGGTACGTCGATTTCATTAGCAAGATGCGTTCCAAATATAAAAAGTTGGCACATGTATCTACCGAGATCTTTGAGCACTACAAGAAGATGCGATCCACCCGTGAATTGAAAAAGAAGTCAGAGCGAGCAAGCAAGAATCAGAGAACGGAGACAGGGGGACCTAGTACGGGTGTAGCAGTGCATACAGGTGGTTCCATATCCATTTATCAGCTCGCAAAGAGACTAGTAAGTTATGCTATAATAAGTTCTTATATATAATTAATGCTAAAACTTAATCCTATTTAAATATATGTTTTGTAAGAAGAGAAGTTAGGTCGACCCCGACTGCTTTGGAGTTATGTCTATACTTTCATACCAAAGATCATTATGGCTTAGCTTTCCTTGATCAGATAGTAGAGAGGATTGTCATAAGAAAATAGTTTTGTTTTTAAATCTTGTTTGGTCAATTAATGATAGATATTAATGACTTGTATATATGAGTTGTAAATGTTTAAATTCTTAATTTAGACGGCGATACGCAACATATGCATCGAGCTTACACAGTCGCAGCCTGACACACTGATTGATGAGACTTAGTTATATTTGTCTGTCGTGGAGCGTGACGACAAAGGACGAACATATGGATTAAAGCGAACACCATCAGGCTCGAGGCGTACACATGGAGGAGCAGGATCTTCTCAGCCTATTTCTGCTCGTGATTAGCCCATTGAGATGTTGAGGAAAGACATTAAGGAGATGCAGACAAATCTTTGACAGGTTATCCAAGATAACTCATTAGACCGTGACAAGTTGCGAAGGTTGCAGGGACGGTTACGTCGCATGGAGCAGGCTCTAATGGACAGACTTGAGATTTCAATCCCGCCTCCAAGAGACGTTCCTGATGACTCACAGACTGACGACGATCCCGACGATTGAGTCATCTGATGTACACACTTATTACTTAGACTTTAGACTTTTTTATTTCATATTTTTTAGTCACATTTACTTATTTATACTTGTAACTTTCTTTTGTTATATTTATTTCATTTTATGTTTTTTCTTTCAATTATTTAATTTAATTTGTGTTTATTTATTTGTAAATATGTTAACTTAAAAAGAAAATATTTTTCCACCAAATAAACTATAAAAAATGTTATTTATTTAATTCAATTGTTTTATAATGATATTAAAATTAAAAAATCATTTTATTATTAATTTTATTAAAAAAATCAGTTATTTTTATAATTATAATTTTTATATTGTTTTAACTTAAATTTTTCATTTTATTATTAGTTTTATTAATAAAATAAGTTATTTTTTAAATTAAAATGATTCATAATGTTTTAAAATAAAAATATTCTTTTAAATATATAATTAATTAAAATAAGTAATTATTTTTTTTGTGATATTTTAAAATATATAAAAATTAATTTTTTCAATTATAATATAATTTTATTTATTTATAATAAATAAATAATTTTACTTTACTTTTAATATAATTTTATAATAAATAAATTTGTTGGTAAAAAAAAAGAAAAATTGTTGTATTTTAAAAAAAAAAAATTTACATCAAATAGTGACGGAAAGGCGACGGCTGCCCATCGCCGAATGTTGACACATGGTCGTCGCACTGGCAACGTGTCAACATTTGGGGACGGTGTTAGCGACGGAGTCCCGTCGCTTTTTAGATGACGTGACCATCAAAAAATGTTTGACCAGATACACATGGAAGTTTCAATGCCGAGCATTGGCGACGGGACCCCGTCGCTATTTCTGACACTTATCGCCAAAAAAAATAGCGACAAGAATTTTAGCGACAGGAATTTTAGCGACAAGAATTTCTGACACCTATCGCTAAGGTGATTCAGCGACGGGCTGGACCAGATTTGAGACGAGTTTGCCCGTCACAAATCTGATACATTTTGTAGTGAGAAATTTATTTATTTATTTATTTATTTGAAAAGTCTATATATATAAACGCTATGTAATAGTTTTGAGTGATTGATTTTTCATGAATAAACAATGTTGTTTCTTTTTAGAGAATTGGAGTTTTAATTCTCAAGGCTCTTAATTGATTTTTTATGGATTTCGATTAATCGATTTAGAAGACTTTCATTGCACCAATAGTGTTAGCTCGTCATTCAATTACTTAGTACTTCAAAATTGATTAATGCAATAGTTGATGGCATATTAACTAAACGATGTAGCTAGAGTTTTTTTGTAGGTTTGTTCTTTGGTGGAAGAAGTGTACATCTCTTGCTACGAAAATTCCCTAGCTTGTATAATAGCAATTAATGATTGCTTAATTATTAATTAATCCATATATATTAACCAAAAAAATCACAAATATTCACGAGCAACATAACATGGATCTTGTACCCTCATCGTTTAACTAATAATTTCTCTTTGACAAAAAAAAAAAAAAAAAACTTGCGATTTTCCGTCATCATCGGCTACTCATACATGTTATATAATTTTTTGCAACTATTATTAGTTTTTTCTTTTTTTTTTTGGAAAAAAAGATCAACTCTTTTTGGTGGGGACTGAAGAGGGATAATAGTAGGGGAATGAATTGGATGAGTTGGAAGAGGTAGTGCACATAGGAAAGATGAAGGTGACTTGAGATTTAAAGACCTTCATAATTATAACTTAGCTTTATTGGCCAAGCAAGAGTGGAGACTAATTGAAGAACCCGAAAATGAAGAACTCGAAAACACTTGCGTCCACAATTCTCAAAGCAAAATGCTTCCTTAGGGAAGACTTTTTGAAAGCTAAGTTAGGCCACAATCTTAGCTTCACATGGAGAGGGATTTTTACTGCTAGGACTATCGCTACAAAAAACAGTCAATATAGAAACAAAAATTAGCAAGAGACTTAATTCTGAATCTAATTAGCAACAGAATAGCAACGCCACTTGTCAAACATTTAAGTTGACCATTTAAAACGGAATAGAAATGAAAAGCAACATAATTTAGAAACGGAATAAATCTCGTTTCTAAATCTGCTGCTAATTAACCCACCAAATTCTCCCGCGTAAAAATGTGTTACTAATTTAGTTGCTAAATTTAGCAACAGACATGACATGGATACGTGTACGCTTTAGTTATATTCTGTTGCTAATTCTGTTTGTAAATTTAGAAATGGAATTAGCAACGAACTTCACTTGATGAATATAAAAAGCCAATTAAGTAGATGGAGGAAGAATATAATTAAGGGGAAAAAATTTTGTTTTCACCAATTTCACATGTGTTTCGCGTCGAAGTTGAGGAGATCAGAGGGATCTCGCGGTACGCACATATCGACGACAAGGCATGCCAACAACGACGAAGGAGCAGCAGTTGTCGGCGATGACAAACTTACTTTGGTTCAAGTTAGTCGGACACTCCAACCCCATAACTCAATGAAACCAATATATATAATTAGTTAATTAGCTACCTAGAATCGAACACATATGACTTCTACGTACCTGAGACTAATATATAAGTTTTGGTGTTCTTCTCTTTGCCACCACAAACTACACCCCTTGGGGACTTTTTACATAGTATCTAGTGTGTATTTCCTTTTCAGTATCGGTATGTACAGTTTCGACACTTCTCTCCTTGAATTTTAAGTTTTTAGTAATTAATGTTTCTTTTCTTAGTACCAATAATTTCACTTTTTATTGTATTTTGTGTTATTGAATTGTTTAAACTTACTGGTTGGACTTATTATTTGGTTTTTTTTTAGGAAACATTAGTCATACCTCGCAACAATATTCATATGTTAGGAAAAATTAATGCAAATCAAAAGTTATTTTGGGATAATTTTTCATTAATTCTCATGATGACTTGTTACTTTTTGTCGAATTGGAGAGTTTTATATAAGTGACTCAAGTAATTATTGTTAATGTAATCGAGTTAGGAAGCTATATAGATTTTTGGGTTTCTTTAATTAATTTGTGGGTTATAATTTGAAGTCGTGCGATTTAGTCAATTTAATCGAATACTTAAATTTGGGTTTGTCGATATATATGGATGAGACGTCTAAGTAATTAATGGTACTCACCCGAGGAGGAAGACATAATCAAATGAATGACTTTCAAGAGGCGATGACGGAGCTAGGGAAAAATGTTGACGAGATCGAGATGCATGCCTACATACACACTACTAGAAATGGAGTCTTTTGTGTCATATTTTAGTGGTGGTACTCAAACAACACATCACATAATATATACATATATATAGATTATAGTGACGGAAAAGAGCTCATCATAAGAAGTGTATAATTCGATTATATTTTTCGTCACGGTATAGATATTCCGTGACGAAATAATATGTTAGGTGACTAATTTTTAGCCATGAAGAATTAAGACCTAAAAAGTAAAAAAAAAAAGTTGCAGTCCAAAAGAATAAAAAAAAAAGAAAAAGAAAATTGGCCCTTTTTCGTGAAATAAAAATCATCTCATTTTTTTTATGAAATCCAACCCATTTTATTTATTTGAATGACAAATTAACTAACCCATTTTAATCGATTTAAAACAAAATGAAATGAGTGACCAATTGAAATGGGTTGGTTTTTTTTTTTTTTTTTTTTTTCCTTATCTTAAAAAGAAAACTAAGCCATTTTGATTTACAATTGACTTAATTTTACTCCCCTCCGCCCCTCCCCGAAAATTGAAAACCAAAAAACTTCTCTTCTCGCTCTGCTCTTCGTCGCCCTACTGCTCCTCTTCTCCTCTTGGCCTCCGACTGCTCCTCTTCTCCTCCGAGCTCCACCTCTGCTGAGCATACCTCCGCTCTCTTTCTTGCTCGCTCTACATCTCCGACTGCCCCTCTACGCCTCCGACTGCCCTAACCTAAAACAGCAAATCCATTCAATGAGGTATGAAATATGATTTATTTTTTGTATCATCTATTGAACTTGATGACCTAGTAGAGATTCATTGTGTTTGCCTTATTACTGCCCCGCGCTCCACCTCAAGGGCATTCCTCCGTGGCATTCCTCTTCGCCTCCGACTGCCCCTGTTCACCTTCGCTCTCTCTATCTCTTTCTCGTTTTCTCTCTCTCTCCCCCTAAATCCCTTGAATGAGGTATGAACAATCACTGAAACTCATTTCATTGTGTTAATCTTTTATGAACCGTGATTATTTTTTTTTATGAACTATTATTGTGTTAATAGTGCTGCCTTGATCAGTTAATGCATTGTGATACAACTGTTGCATTCACATCCTTAATAGGAGAAAAAAATTTTCTTTTTGGATTTTGGTTGAAGATTTAAGTTTGAGAGCGCGATTTCGTCTTCATTAGGGAATAATTTGTCTGATAATCAGATTGTTCCTTGAGGATGTATAGTGGTGATTGGGACTGTTGCTTTGGTGCAAGTTTTGGAGATCTGAGATTAGTGTTTGGGATTTGATAGTGAGCGTAATTGATGAAATGATAGATTCGGTTCATCTGGTTTTTCGGATCTCTTGAAGTAGTAGGGGCTTCTCACTTGTTCGTTCTATCTTTGAATAAAAACTGGGTGTCGTCTTTTTCCTATGGAATTGTGTAATTCTTGATGAGAAAATGTTGAACACAAATGTAGATATTTTTGGATGTCAGCAAGCTAGGCCCTGCAAAACTTGTAGTTCCTTTCCCATTGATTTTTTTACTTGGAATTTTGCTAGTATTTAGCTTGAAAACATGCTTACCGAATACAGCTTTACCAAAGGCATTTGAAGAGCCACGTTGTAGGACTAGTGATCATCAATAATTGGGACTCCATATTCTCACATAGCGATATTAATCATTCTACCAAAATATTCAAGATAGCATGGAATGCATCAATTTTGGCAGTGTTGTGGTATATTTGGATTGAAAGGAATAGACGAATCTTTGAGGAGAATAGTGTACCAATGGAGGAGAAGTGAGACTTAATCAAACACCAAGTGACAATGTGGCTGGTAGTGGCCTTTAAGAGCTTAAAAAAAGTTCTTATTGATGATTGTGTTAGGAATTGGAGATATAATTTAGAATGAGGAAAGACTAATAAGAGAGCTGATGGAGGGGATGTATTTCTTGTCCTTTTGTCTTGTTCCTTGTTCCTTATTTTTGCTATGAAGACAATAATTATTTATTTGCATTTGAAGTTGATGGTGTTTGAGAGGTATTTATAACTGGTTGTAATGAATGATCATCCAATTGTTTCTTTTGCTTGACCCACAAACCATGTGCTTGTGCAGTTGGCATCATATTTGACAATGTATTAAGAATCCTGTATTAAAAATCCTTTGTTGCACTTAATCGAACACAATGGAAGAGTTTGATCCATGTAGCCGACCCCAATTAATTTGGGACTGAGGCTATGTTGTTGTTGTTATAATATGTCTCACGTTCTAGATTGATAGGATTTAAGTTTCTAAATTGCGTACGTTTCTTAGAAATTAGAGTATGGATTTATTAGTAGTTGCTAGAATGTGAACTCTTATTGTATTATGGTCTACTTGATTGATGTATTAATGTTTGCTATGATTAAAGAACCATTAATGCATTAGCAAGTCTGCGAGTAGTTACTATTTAGAGGTTTTGATGATGTTCATGACATGGTTCTGTTGAAGAAAATTTCATTATTTGATGTTCGCCTCCGTGGTTTATTTGTCATTCTTGTTTCTTCATCAGGTTAATGCATTGTGTCTCTAAAAACAACTGCAGTTCGGCCTCTCTCTAAACATAGCTTTCAAAAACTAAGGCATTGCCAAAAGAATTAAAAGTTGAACTTGATATTAAGAGGCTCTCATAGAGCTGAAAATATCTTACCTAAAACCATGGCTTTCAAACCTTACAACTTAAATTTGTCGTGCTTTAGATTTATTACTATGTTTGGTTGTTTTGATTAATTAATTGATTGTGATTCGGAACTCCTTTTTGGTTATCATTTTTTCACTATGTTTTATATATGTTATTTTGTGTTTCTTTAAAAATGCTTGTTAATGCCAACTATTAAATATCAAGCACTACTTGCATAGGGGAGAGTGAGATTTGAATTACAACATGTCTTATCTACTTAGGTCAATTTTCATTGTGCTAGCTTAGGAGATGTCTACAAATCGAGAATGGATGTATAACCGTGTTGAGAACATTTATACTAAGCGTGAGTACACTAGCAAGGTGAATGAGTTCATATCATTTGCTAAGAGCCAGACTGATTTTTTAAATGGATAAAATATTCGATGTCCATATGCCAGAAACAAATGTCATAACATGGCTTTCCACGACGAGGAAACTGTTGAATTCCACCCTAGTGAAGTTTGGTTTTGTCGATGGATATTACCAATGGTACTTACACGGAGAGGAAAGGCACAATCATACGAATGACTTTTAAGAGACGACGATGGAGCTAACGAATGATGTTGATGAAATCGAGATGCCTACTATTGGTGGTTCAACGTCCTATCATGAGATGGTGCACGACTTGGCATGGCCGAGTTTCAACTGGAATCGTAGTGTAGAAGAGGCTCCTAACCCACAATCACAACAATTGTATGATATGATTGATGCAAAAAATGAGCATTTGTGGTTGGGATGTGAGAATATGACCAAGTTATCAGCAATGGCCCGTCTTTTTACAATAAAATCGAATCATGATCTTTCAAAACGAGCGTATGATGACATGTTGCAACTTTGGAAGGAGTCCTTGCCGACAAATAACACTTTGGTGGATAATTTTTACGGCACGAAACGATTGATGCATGGATTAGGATTACCGGTCGAGAAAATAGATTGTTGCAAAATTATGTGTATGATTTATTGGATAGACAACTTGGAGTTGAATGCGTGCAAGTTTTGCAGAGAGTCTAGATATATTCAACAACGAGGAGAAAATAGCAAGTTGCGACCCTACAAGCAAATGCATTATTTCACATTGGCGCCGAGATTACAATGCTTGTTCGCGTCCAAGGCAATGGCGAAACACATGCAGTGGCATGGAGAGCAATCTCCCGCCGTCCATGTGTATGAAGAAAGAAGTTATGTTTCTAACCATGATCGTTCCAGACCCGAACAACCCTAAGCATCAAATTTACGTTTTTCAGTGAAGGAACTGCAAAAATTGTAGCATAATAGGGTGTCGACATATGATGTATCGAAGAGAATGAATTTTCAGATGCGAGTTGCTTTAATGTGGACTGTAAGCGACTTTCCTGCTTATAGCACGTTGTCTGGTTGAAGTACACACGGTAAGAAGGCATGCCCCTATTGCATGGATGATACCGACGCGTTCCAGTTGAATAATGGTGGTAAGACGTCTTGGTTTGATTTTTCACTGTCGATTCTTGCCTTCAGGCTCGAGTTTGAGAAGTGACAGAGAAAAATTTCATGTTGGAGCGACTTTACGCAAACGGCCACCTCCTATAAAAATGGGCGAGGAAATTTTAAACGAAATTGATGCATTAGGGTTGATGAAGGTCATCGAAATTGGGGGCTAAAGTTTGTGAATGCAAAGATCTCAAAGGTGTCAGGATGGAAAAAATGAGCATATTTTAGGATTTTCCATACTAGAAGACAAACTTAATTAGACATAATTTAGACGTCATGCATATCGAGAAAAATATTTTTGATAATATTTTCGATACGGTTATAAGTGTCTTAGGGAAGAGCAAGGATAATGCAAAGTCGAGACGGGATGTCGGGATATCGCAATCGACACGAGTTGCATTATGACCCTGTTTCAAAGGCATACCTAAGGGGAGTGTACGCACTTGACAAAAGCTCCAAGCAAGTGTTGTGCGATTGGATACCGGGAATTACACTTTTCTGATGGTCACGCTTCTAACATCGGTCGATGCGTAGACTTAAAAAAGCTCAGGGTGTTTGGTATGAAAAGTCATGATTGTCACGTTTTTATGCAAAGGTCAATTCCAATTTCTTTTAGAGAACTTTTGCCTGATAAAGTGTGGGTCGCCCTCAATGAGTTAAGTATGTTCTTTCGGGATTTAACTGCCAAGACTATAAAAGTCGCCGAAATGAAGGTCTTGAACTCCAACATACCAAAAATATTATGTAAGTTGGAACAAATCTTCCCTCCGAGTTTCTTCGACTCAATGGAACATCTTCCCATCCACCTAGCATACGAGGCTTCTCTTGCCGGTCATGTACAATTTTGATGGATGTATCCATTTAAAAGGTATAAGTTGTTATTATTTTGTCTTTTATTATGAATAACGTTCACTAAATGTTCATTTAAATATAGGCATCTCAAGCACCTGAAGTGTAACGTGACAAACAAAGTGAGGGTTGAAAGCTCTATTTGTAATGCCCATTTGGTAGAGGAAGCGACATATTTCTATTCTTACTACTTTGAGGACCATGTTCCCACTATCCACCACAATGTAGGCCGCAATGACGATGGTGGAGTTGGTCTCAGTGAACCGTTAGCGACCAACTTTTCAATTTTCACATATCTGGATCGACATTTTGGTTGTTCGAATGAGTGATACCTCAAAGAAGACGAGTACAGTGCTGCTCATTCGTACATTTTATTAAATTGCAGCGAAGTCTTTCCTTATATTCAGTAAGTAATTTAAACACTTAAGTTACTCCATTGCATCAGAAATTCCTAATCTAACATGATAGGAAACATTTGTTTCTAATCTCATGATTTACATCAAGGATGTACATTGTCGAATCCCGAACATCACTGATCAAGGTATCAACGAACTTATTGACCGAGAGTTCGCCATTTGGTTTAAAAGCTATGTATGTTAATTTGGTTTACAACATGTGTTCCAATTTAAAAATAATATTGTCCTTGCCAATTCAAGTTGTATTTTTAATGCTCTTGAGGGTGTGTAGGCACGCGATCATATCCACGACAAGACACTAATGCATATGTCATACGGGTCATCAAGATCATGTACCGTGTACTTGGCATATCTTATGAATAGTTACAAGTTTCAGACGGTAACTTACATCGCCAACAAATCAACGCAAAATAGCCATGTATGTGTGAAGGGCTCTAATTATACCGCGGATGATAGCGACTACTACAGCCAAATTCAGGAAGTTATTGAAGTTGCATATGTTGGAAACTTGCGTGCAGTGTTGTTTAAGTGTGATTGATTTGACCCTACACCAGAGGTTGGTACTAGAGTTCATCGCCAACTTCATATAGTTGAAGTTTGTCAAAATCGTCGAATTAACAAGTACGAGTCGTTCATATTGGCAATGCAAGCATGTCAAGTGTATTATCAACATTACCTATGTTCGAAAAGAACACTTAAAGACTGGTTGGTTGTTTGCAAACCTCAACCTAGGTTTGCTAACGAACATATCGTAGTTAGTAACGTTGAAAGCGTCCTTTCGGATGTTGCATTCCAAGAGGACCACTGTAACGGCCTGTTTTATTAACGTCGTTATTTATTTCGTAATTTCAAACACGGACGCCAACTCCGATCCACATAAACGTCGCGGGTAGGCTAGGACACACGTTGACCTAGGTACACTAGTAAATTATGTGTTGTATTGTTTAGTTGCGATGCATTTTATGAAATTATTTGTTAATACATCGCATGTATGTATGTTGAATAGTTATATCTACGAGGTTGTGTGACGGGTAGTTGCCTCAAAATGCGTGTCAACGCAGGTATCGAGAGACGAAGTACGAATACACTAGGGAACTCGACTGATTCATGTTAATATGACTAATTAATTCAATTGAAATGGGTAATGTAACCATAGGCTAATTAAGTTGAAAATAGGTTATGGCGCGCCTTGAAATGCGTGTCGAGATGCGGGGCACCAGATATCGGGTAGCCGAAGGTTAATGGGACCACAAGTTGGTTAATTTTGTTAATCATATGTTTTAATAAGGCTTAGTTTAAGGTACCTAAATCAAATAAATGAAAAGCCTATAGTTTGAACTAAATAATGAGGATCATGGATGGACCTCAAGATGATCATTATGAGTAATTCTAGGAGATGAGTGTATTAATGGAGTCATCAGGTGGTGTGGGAGAGCAAGTTTATGAACCACAAGATAATCCTCGAGATACATATGCACATTTGATCTTAACCAAACATATGTATAGGAAGTTAGTGGAGTTTTGAAGAAACCACTCAAAACCTCTCATGCAATCTAATAAAACTAGAGAATAAGAGGAGATTCAAGCTGGAATTCAATCACTTTGGAGATCAAAACTGAGAATCAAACTAAAGTAATCATCTTCATCATCTTATACATTCTTCAATGAACCCATTTTTGTGTGTTTTTGGTAAAATTCGACTTGGAGGGTTAAATCCCTGGTTTTTTTATGGAAACTTAATGAATTATGGGTTTAATGATAATTTCTATTAAGGATTTATCACTGGTTTTGCATGAATTGGGATTTTTGTTGAATTTGGAAAAAAACTAGTGAATGTTGGGATTTGAGGATTTTGACTTAATTGTTGTTCTGAGGTGAGTCTAACTGATGTTTTGGAGTCACTTAGGTATGGAGATGATGTAAACCAAGTTATGGTAGCTAATTGAGGACACGATTCTCGACTTGAGAATTCTGTCACAAACGGCAATTAGCACGCTAACTGTGTTGGTTAGTGCGCTAATCGTTCTGGGTTTCCAATTGTTTTTCAAAATGAAGAATAATAGCGCACTAGACAGATCCCCTAGCGCACTAACTTCACCTAGCGAGCTAAGGAGACCCATTAGCGCGCTAATGACAGATAAAATATGAATTTAATGGTTGTTTTGGTGATTTTCAACTTAATACATGTCTAAACACTTATAAACAACCTAAACTTATAAAATCGGACTTCAGGGACTTAGTGGACCGTAGCTCGGTGTCAGGGAGTTGACAGGTCGGATACGGGAGTCCGGGGAGGTTGGAGAGCAGTTTGAGGTTTGCAAAACCCAACTGAAAAACTCAGAGTATTTGATTTTGTTTTAGATTCATTCTTATCATTTCTTTGTTGTTTTGCTATTCCAATATGTTACTTGAACGTGGGTTGAGGTTACTCCCCTGGATTTTTTGGTTGTGTGCTCATGATATACTATATTGTAGCACATATGACCCAACCGTCAATGAACGTCAACCTAAGCTTGCCCTTTGTGAATGTGTCGGTGACTCAGCGAATTTGGCCAGCACCGCGAAGGACCAAGTGTCGAGCCAGCTTGGCGCGACCACTGACGGGAACTTGGTGACCTGAAGTACAGTCTAGTCCATCTGGAGCGAGCACACACATTTGTTAGCTTAGTTAATATCTATTAATGTGATAAGCCATTTACAGTTGTTTGTCTTTATATTCCGCATGTTTACTTGACAATACTTCTTGCATTTCCTTACTTTATTTACGTGAATGCTTAGAGGGGTTCCTTGGGATTTTACTTACTTGGACTCTTCATCTTTTTTTTTTGATGATTGAGTGTAGATCCTAGTACCGTAGGGGCAAGGGGATCCCAGGAGACTACATTTGATTGTCCGTTGTCGAAAACCTACTAGTACGTGCTTATTATGATATTTTGATATTTTGATATTTTGATATTTTGTATCATTTTGGGTAATAGAGGACTTGAGATGACACGGTACATGTATATATACCTTGTTTATGGTATTGTCGCTTATATACAGAGTACTTGTTCGGATTTTTCACAGTAGGATTTGCTCTTATGAATAATGTTTAACATGCTAGTTACTTATTCTAATTGTATCAATAAAGGCTTTCGCTGATTTATGTTAACTTGTAAGATACAACCCATTAGTATGGTTAGGCATTAGAATAAACTGCAAATTATTGAACTTAATAAACATTTAAATACTTAAAGAGAATAAGTTAAGGAAATACAAATAACCCACTAACTAATTCGATAAAACACATGTGGACACAAATTTCGAGACAAGTGGAGGACGGACGGGTGTCAGACACCTGTAGTTGGGCCCACCAGGCAAGGAGTATGCAGAGACACGTCACCCCGGGGCGGCTGGGTCGCCTCAGTTGGTATCAGAGAAGAGTTCTAGGAACTTGAGAATTTAAAATGAAAAGTGCATAAAATTTAATAAATAAACTTTACTGGTGGAAACCCGAAGTTATTGCCTTAGAACTTTAGTTGGGAAATGATGTGAGGCGGGTAGAGATAGAGTTTATATACATGTTATATTTTCATTTTACATATATGATATACGTATACGCACCGAGGCTGATCCGGAGCACGTTTCTTGATGCAGATTATAGATGGACAGTTGACTACGCCTCATATGACTGGTCAAGCTAGCGATGTAGCTGTGGATTCCCCGCTTACAGCTAGTATAGAAGATCGACTCTCCACTCAGGAGATTCAGATGGCTGAGGTACTACGTTTGTTATGGGATCAGACCGCCGCACTGACGGCACTTGCTACAGCGGTTACCGTACCCAGATAGCCAACATCAGTTACTTGTCACGGCCCAAATCTCTAACCCCCGTTTTAATTCTTTAATCAGGATCACCGACCCTTGACGTGGGACCTACACTGTGATACGTGCACCGACCGAGGCACGTGGCCGATGTATATTGTATTTTTGTATTGATGTATGCCTAGTGTTATGTATTGTGTAGACTTACTAAGTCGGTTTGTACAGTTGTAGGCGTCGAGACGAGAACGGGGACACGCCTCGAGTAGCGTGCGAGCCGGGGAACCAGGTAGTTAACATTTTGGTAAGTCTTATTTAATACTAATATGAAATAAGGAATTACTTATAAGCCTATGATTGTGTTTGTTAATGTAAATCAAATTAAAGGCTTATAATTGAGTAAATTAAATGGAAAGCATATGATTGGTCTAGAGATACACATTAGCACATCTAAGAATTAAGTGAGTAATAAAATGGTGTCACTTGAGGTTGAGTTAGTGGAGTTAGTGGGATATATGGCAAGAGGTGGACCATTAGATATTCATCGGGATACATAAATCCATGGAGATCAAGAACTAAGAAGGAATATTACCTTAATATATAATATTAGTGATCAAACAACATGCAAACCAAATCACTCATTCATTTTTTGCTGGAGAAGAAGGAATAATTGCTGGAGATGAGTGAATCATCAAGGTGTTGAAGGAATCCATGAGAGTTGGTGAGAAATTATCAAGCTAGGGTGCTACATCAACTAAGTACACATCTTTTTAGTTGAAATTAGAACAAGTTCTGGTTTTAGACTAATTTCATATGGTAGATGATTGAGTATTTGCAATTGATTTATTAATTTGGATTCCTCATTTCAAACTGATAATCCAGTTATATTGAAGTTCTTAATTTGGTTTTGAAATCATAAATATATGAATTTTTGAAGTTGCAACACCAAAACTAGAATTTTGCATGTTGTATTAGGAATCAACATGGGTAATTTGGTCATAATCTGCCCATTTTAAATCCAAATTGATCCAAACCAGTGGCATTTGAAAACTTATTTAAAAGGGGATAACTTTGCTTAACTGAAGGTATTCTGATTCAAATGTTTTTATATCCAAACATGCTTTACAAATAGGTACTGAAATTAAAAATGAAAGTTTTGAAACTAAACTTGTTAAGGGCATAACTCCTAACTACTTATCCAAATAAGTTGATCTTTTAGTATGTTGTATTTGGGTATATTTTCTACCTTGTGACCAAAAATTACATTTTTAGGAACTATAGATTAGGATAAATAGATTTTCTAAATCTGCTGGTCGGATTAAATTTCAATTAGATCTATGTTTAGTAAAATCATGACATCTCTTTCATTTTAAATCATAATTTTGAAAACTAAGCCTTTCCGGAAAGCCAAAAGAGAGACCAACAATAATTGTACTGATGGAGGATTTCGATATTTGGACCATTTCATGCCTAAAAGTGCATTAAAATGTAGAACTGAAATTGAAACGTAATTCAGTCTTTAGGGGTTGATTTAGGAAGATTGATTAAAGTCTATTGAATCAATTTGAATACACAATAAACACCACAAATTGAGCTTAAACCTACTATATTTGAACTAATGAGACACCAAACTCAGGAACCTAGGAAAATGGTACTGGAGAGCAAATACAAGATTTGAAGTATCAGGAGGCCAGTAAAGCTATGACTTTATTTTGTTGTTGTGAGTATACCCAATAACAACTTTACTTGACATTTCATTTCTATTAATTGTTGTCCTTTCATAGTCCTTTTGACTATTTTGCCTTTGTATTTTTATATCATGTGTTCTTTGTGTCTATGCTCACTTGATGAATCTAGTTTGCATGATATCCATTCATTTGATTTGATTCATTGATTCTATCTCATGCTATGTCTATTCTTGTTGTTTTAAATGTGAATTGAATGATAAATAACATGCTATTAGGCTAGTGAATATATTATAAATGTTTAAGAGGACTTGTATTCCTTATTTGTTTAGGTGTGTAGATGTGCATATGCCTTGACAATTCATACTTGGTATTTCTTGAAATTTAAAAAGTAATTTTTGCATTTAGGTCCCGTACTCGATCGAAGTTTGCGCGACTCACGGGGTTAGAGTCCCTGGGGATGTCGGCACGTGTTACTTGACACTGTATGACACTCGGGGTTAGTCCCTGAGGTGGTCTACACATCGGGGTTAGAGTCCCTTGTGCTATATGATTATTAAGTCGGAGTGACATGTTTCACTGCCAACCGAACCTAAATAACCACTACTTAGCCTAGTGTCAGTATCACTTGTTTAACTCTGGTATTTACTTGCATATGGTTTATTTTTCAGTTTTCCCATTTATATGCTTTTAAATACCATTTGAATATTTGGAAATGCAAATTAAACTTGTCATCGATGAATATTGTTTTATTTTTGTGCTCACCGTCTTTTTTATGACGGTGGGTGCAGAGCGTCGATCTACAGGCAGTAAGGGCAAGGAGAAGATCGACGATTATCCCTGAGCCCGCACTGCGCGTCACTGCATCGATTGTAGGTCTTCTTTTGGTATTTTGATTGTATATGTTATATATGTCTTTCAGATACTATTTGGGGTTTTATATATTGGGTTGAGCGTTAATTTCCACAACTTGACTTTGACTATTTTATTGTTTCACTGCATTTTAAGGACTTTATATATGTGATGTAATTTCTTGATTTTTCACTAAGGATTTTATAAATGGCTTCCGCATAAGTTACTAATTGCTTCTGCATAATTAATAAAACTTCCGCTAATTAATTAATTTAATAAAAAGTTTTAATTAACTCTAAATTTTATAAACTAGTAGGATTAGTGTATTATTTATCTTGAACACGAGAAAAGAGACGTCTAGGTTGTAAATGCTGACTAATACGTAGTTAAGTCTGCGTGGCTATGATTAAGACTTAATTTCGGGATTAGGTCGGGCGGTGCCCTAAATTAGGAGAGGGGCCGTCACATGTACCTACGGGGACAGTCGTCGCCCCGGTTGTTCCCCAGACACTCGTTGAGAGGGTAGCATCAGAGACACAGACAGAGAGAGCCACTGCAGTTGTTGTTCCATTGGAGACGCCGACTCCTACACCTTCACCCACGATTACAGATCAGATGACTTCTGCCACTACAACTGCTACTGCATCAGGATTCGTCTTGGCTCTAGAGGCGAAGATGTTGAGAGAGTTTCTGAAGTTTCGGTCAGGCTTCTTTTACGGAGGTGGTGACCCCGAGGCTGCGGGGAAGTGGATTGTGTCCTATCAGCGTTTCCATAAGCTGATGAGGAATGATGAGAGTGTTCAGGCACGGTTATCCATGCAGTAGTATGGCGGATCACATATGAGGATACTCATTCAGAGCCGACGACATGGGCTGAGTTTAGGGAGTTTTTGTATGATCAGTTCATACCCATGGAGGTGAGATTGAGATTGAGATTGAGATTGAGATAGGAGTTTCTGACCTCGAGACAGAGTAACTAGACTTTGTTGCAGTATATGGAGAGATTCTGGTACTTACTCCAGTTCTCGATGGATGTAGCTGGTACTTACTTCAGTTGAGGATAGGATTGTTTCGGCAGTGGTATCGTTTAGGGCACTCACTCTGTAGGACATATTCGATAGAGTTTTGGCGCATGAGACTTACCTGATGAAGAGGGATGGCAGATGTGTGACTGGGACTGAGGTACAGAGAGGGCAGAGTCTTCGACCGGACCGGAGGTCGAAGAGATAGAGGAATCGTCTGGATAGAGGTCTGAGGGATGACAGATGGGACAGGGCCCGCAGGGATGATCATTAGGGTAGTCAATTCCAGTATGTGAAGAGACAGCCAATTCACGTCATCGCACCAGCACCGACAGATCAGCGTAAGCCACCGCCATAGATGTACCATCAGGATCAAGATCCGAGGGACATGACAGGGGTCAAAGAGACCGAGGCCAGGGTCCGAGATCTGGAAATGGACAGGTTGGTAGGCAAGACAGCCGCAGATGTTACAGGTGTGGTGAGAGTGGACATTTGAGGATAGACTATAGGACACCACCGTCACCACGTCGAGAGCTAGAGCAGGCCAGAGAGAGCCCCCATGCAGTAGCGCAGCCGAATGGCGGGGTGACCAGACGGCTCGTCGAGGGCACCTTACATATTTTTGGTAAACCTATGAATGTTATGTTTGATTTTGGTAGAACTTTATCATTTATTGCTAGACATATTGTTGGAAAGTTAGAGTTAGTTACACATACACTACACACACACCTTGTTCTCAGTACGGTCGCTTGGGACAAGATATACCCTAACCGGATATGTAGAGACGTGATGAGAGAGGTTGAAGGACATCAGTTACCGGCAGATCTTCAAGTGTTAGAGTACCTAGAGTTTGACGCACTTATCGGGATGGATTAGTTATCACCCTATCATGCACGGATAAATTGTTATGGTAAGATGATTGAGTTTCATATTCCTGGGATACCGGAGTTCTCAATAGTTGGATCTGCGACGGACTTACCTATCACTAGAGGACGACTAGCTACAGTGCAGGAGATGGAGGCATTTGCAGCAATAGTTGAGTCGGATGTTAGGAAAGAGGTCAGGATTGAGGACGTTCCGGTAGTTAGATATTTTGTTGACGTATTTCTGGATGATCTACCAAGATTTCCATGCTACGAGCTATTGAGTTTATCATTGAGTTGATACCAGAAACGCAGCCAATAACCAGTAAACCTTATAGGATGTCACCATCAGAGTAGGGGGAGATTATAGCTAGATGAGTTGTTGTAAAAGGGTTTTATTCATCCTAGTATGTCACTTTAGGGAGCTCAAGTGTTGTTTGTGAAAAAGAAGGATGGTTCAATGAGGATGTGCATAGACTATATAGAAAGTTGAATCAGGTGACAGTTAGGAACCGTTTACTCACTTCCTAAGATAGATGAACTGTTCGATCAGTTGGCAAGCGCCAGATTCTTCTCGAAGATTGATCTTCGCTCAGGTTATCATCAGTTAAGGATTCGAGATGAGGATATTTAGAAGACCGCTTTCAGCATGAGGTACGGGCTATTTGAGTTCACGATCATGTCATTTGGGCTAACTAACGCCCCTGCGATTTTCATGGATTTAATGTACAGTGTCTTGAAACCGTATTTGGACAGATTTTTCATAGTCTTCATCAACGACATCTTGATCTACAGTAGGACTCATGAGGATCACGAAAGACACATCAGGGAAATTTTAATGACACTGAGAGAGCATAAATTGTACATCAAGTTCAGTAAGTGTGACTTTTGGTTGAGCGCGATGAGATTTTTAGGACATGTCATTAGTGATCAGGGTATCTCTATGGATTCAGAGAAGATTCGAGCTATCATTTAATGGAGGACACCTGAGTCTGTTGTCGATATTCAAAGTTTTCTTGGACTAGCAGGATACTATTGGCGATTCGTGCAGGACTTTTCCTCTATTGCAGCGCCGATGACAAGACCGACCAAGAAAAATGTTAGATTTGATTGGTCAGAGGATTGTGAGCAAGCTTTATTTGAGCTGAAGAGGAGGTTAATTTTCGCACCAGTGTTGACATTATCGGAGTCGAGCAAGAGTTTGACAGTTTATACGGATGCGTCAGACATTGGTCTTGAATGCATGTTGATGAATGAGGGTAGACCAGTTGCTTATCTTTCCAGGCGGTTAAGACCCCATGAGGAGAATTATCCAGTGCATGACTTGGAGCTTGCAGCAGTCATCTTTGCACTGAAGGCCTAGAGGCACTATCTCTACGGAGAGAGGTTCATATTGTACATAGATCACCAGAGTTTACGATATATTTTCACTCATAGGGATCTGAATATGCGGCGAGGAGATGGCTTGAGCTGCTGAAAGACTACGACTTTGCTATTGAGTATCACCCTGGAAAAGCAAACTTCGTAGCGGAAACATTGAGTAGGAGCAGGATTGATAGTCAAACTGTTTTGCGACATATGACACGACCATGGCTTGTTACATGCAGCAACAGTTATGTGCCTGACATAGGTGTCGATTATGGCTAAACAGCACATTTGTGGTCAGTTGAGAGTTTTGATCGTATCGATTGAGCGAGTTGTCGAGTGTTAAAGGGCTAATGGGCTTTATGAGTGGTTCAGTGGTCTGGCTCAGGATCCAGAGTGCACTGATTAGGCAGAGACCATGAATCGATGTTTGAGATACCGAGGGAGATTGTGGATACCTGCGGATCAATAGATACAAGACTGGATTTTGGAGGATGCACATCGGTCTCGCTACACAGTTTGTCCTGGTCGTACCGAGATGTACCATGACTTGAGGCGACTATTCTAGTGGCCAGAGATGAAAACTAATGTTGGGGCGTACGTCAAGAGTTGTCACATCTGTCAGTAGGTGAAGGCTGAGCACAAGAGATCCGGTGGACTGTTACAGCCGTTACCCATTCCATAATAGAAATGCGTGCACATCACCATGGATTTCGTTACTAGACTACAGCAGACATCGAGGCATCACGATGCAGCTTGGGTTGTGATTGATAGACTGACGAAACCGGCTCATCTCATTCTGATTTCTATGAGATACACGTTCCCACAGCTGAGCATATTGTTTGAGCGAGAGATTATTAGATTGCGTGGGTGTCGATTTCTATTGTATTGGATAGAGATCTCGGGTAGACTTCAAGGCTTTGGGAGGGTATGCAGGAGCAGTTTGGCACAAAGTTGTAGTTTTGTACGGCTTATCGTCCTCAGACCGACGGAGAGTCAGAGCAACTGGTATAGATTTTCGATGATATACTTAGGGCTTGTATATTGCAGTTTGGGGGTTCATGGGAGGATTATTTTCCTTTGTATGAGTTTGCATATAATAACAACTATCAGGCGAGTATTTATATGCCACCGTTTGAGGCGATGTATGGGAGGCCCTATAGATCACCTGCGTGTTGGGCAGAGCCAAAATATACAGTGACCGTTAGGCCGGAGATAGTTGTTGATCACACAGAGATCAGACAGATCCGTTAGAGGTTACGAACTGCACAGGATAGATAGAAGAAATATGCGGATTAGTATCGCGAGGGTCTAAGCTATGAGGAGGGCGACATGGTATACTTGAAGGTTTCCCCTTGGAAGGGTCAGCAGAGGTTTGGTATTAAGGGAAAGCTAGCGGCGAGATTTATTGGACCATTCAGGATCGCAGAGAGAGTGGGCAGTGTCGATAATCGCTTAGAGATTACTTGCTGAGTTAGCTGGGGTTCATCCGACATTTCGCATTTCGATGTTGAGATTAGCTGGGTCAGGGCTGAGACCGATGATTATTTTGGGGCAGATTGAGGCTCAGCCTGACATGACTTACGAGGAAAGATCGATAGAGATTGTTGACCGCAGAGTTCATATTCTCAGGAACAGGGTGCTCTCTAAGGTCCTAGTTCGTTGGCAGCATCATGGGACGAAGGGACTTACCTGGGAGCTCGATTCGACGATGCCAGAACGATACCCTCAGTTATTTCACGGTACGACATTTAATTATGTTAAATTTCAGGACGAAATTTTATTTATTTGGAAAGAACTGTAACGGCCCGTTTTATTGACGTCGTTATTTATTTCGTAATTTCATATATGGACGTCAGCTCGGATCTACGTGGACATCGTGGGTAGGCTAGGACACACGTCGACCTAAGTACACTCGTAAATTGTGTGTGTATTGTTTAATTGTGATGCATTTTATGAAATTATTTGCTAATACATCGCATGTGTGTATGTTGAATGGTTATATCATGCGAGGTTGTGTGATGAGTAATCGCATCGAAATGCGTGTCAACGCGAGTATCAAGAGGCAAAGTACGGGTACACTATGGAACTCGACTAATTCATGTTAATATGACTAAGTAAATCAATTGAAATGTGTAACGGCCCGAATTTAATTCACCTTTATTAATGACGTGGCAAATAGCTCATACGCTCGTGGGACCAGTAGTTAGGCTAGGGCGCACCTGGAGTTAGATAAATAGTTATTTTGTGTGTTGATGTGTCTAATTTTGCGATGTTTATGGTGAAAAAGATTAAACGTCATCGCGATGTGTGTATTTAAGTTACGTTTGGCGTACGAGACTGTGTGATAATTATTCGCCTCGATATGTGTGTCGATGCAGGTACCGGGTAAGCTAAAAGACTAATTACTAGGCCTGGGAAATAATAAACACATGAAATGCATAAAATGGGTTAAATAATTAATATGTAATGCATATTTGATGGTTATGGTCATGGTAGTACGCGTGTGTCGCGATTCGGGAAGCGAAATCGCGTGTCGGAACACTAGAGAGGCAACTTATTGGGTTAAATACAAGGGTGAGTGTTCCATTAGAGTCACTTGATGAGTCATTATGGGTTGAGAAATGGAGCAAATAATGCCCATTGGATGGCTTTGGGATGCACAAGTGAGGAGAGATCATGTAATGGTATAAAAAGTCTCATTTGACTTTGTTTCACCACCTTTTCTCTCTCCTTCACAAGAAATACGAAAATTGAGATCAAAAGCAAGGGTTTTGGAGCTACAAACTTGATGATTTGAATACCTTGGAGTGGTTAATTCATCAAAGCAAGGTGAGATACACTATCACCTCAACTTTCTTCATCTTTTGGTATGAATTGTTGGGGTGTTTGTGTGAATTTGTAATGGAGTGTTATGTGGTTATTTTGGTGGGTTTCAAGTGTTATGATGTTGAGTAATATATGTTATTGTTGTTGTTGTTGGTGGTGGTGGTGGAGGTGATGCTTAAAAAAAAATTCAACCAAACTGTTGTTCTGAGCCTCAGTAGCGCGCTAAGGAGGTCACCTAGCGCGCTACTTGACGATTAGCGTGCTAGGTGAAACCATATAACGCGGTAGTGTTCTTCATGTCGAAGAATGTTCAACTGCCCAGAACACCTAGCACGCTAACCAAAAGACCTAACGCGCTAGATATTGCATATTTAAGAATGTTTTTACTAAGTAACATACAATACATCCAATTGACTAAAAATCAATTATAAACGGAAATAGGTCATTTCGGGCGGTATTTTGGATATCGAGGATTCGGCAGAGCCGAACCGGGGGTTATTTATCGGGACACAGAGTGCGAGTTGAGATGTGTAGTATCCCAACTGAAATTTCTTGAGCATTTACTTATTTTTGCTTTTGAATTCAAATTATATCCTTCAATACTCTATTCTTGGTTTTGGTTTAAATGGACGTACGTTAAGGCTCTCCCTCCGTACCATTCCTGTGTGTATGTCCACTAGGCCATAGCACGTGTGTCAGGGATCTCGATGAATAGTTTGACTCGAGAGTCGCGTCGGGGCACGTGTAGGTGCGTCATAGGTTCTACACCGACCACCTAGCGGATCCAGATATTGGCCTTGCTTGAGTGGTACTCGCCGACAATATTCTGTGGAGAGTACAAAGTATGACACTAGTTTGACCCTAGGCTCTAGGAACATACTTTGAGCTTTCACTATTACTTATCTATGCGATGATCACAGTTGCTTGTATTTATTTACGCATGTTTATTTAATAGCTTTGTTTGAATTCTAGTATTTACTTTCAGTATTGCTCACTTAATTTCCTTGGGAATACTCACTTTGGACTCGTCATCTGCTTTTTTATGATGGCTTAAGTGCGGATCCAAGTACGAGTCGTGGCAAGGGCAAGCTTGCAGAGTACCTGTGATTCAGAAACATTGAGCCGAACTTGTGCGTTTGTATTATATATATTTTGTTTTTATTTTGCGGATTTGGGATTTGGGATTGTAACCCTATATTTTTGATATTTTGAGACATTTAAAGTGTATTTTTGATCCATGATAACTTATGGGTTTTTCACACTAGGTATCCGAGTTAAAGGCATGACTTTGATGTTTAATATTTTAGTTTGTCATGTTTAAAGACTTTCGTTGTGGTTTAATAAGAATTCATTAACAATTTAAACTAGTAAATTGTTGTTCATTGAGGTTAATTATGATTAAATGGTGGATAAGCTTGCATGTGGGACACAGCTGGCGCTGGTAGGCCAAGTTGTGGGCCCGCATTGGCCCCCATGGCGGTTCATTTGGAAAATGGGCCGTTACAAAAAGGGTAATGTAACCATAGGCTAATTAAGTTGAAATTTAAACAATAGGATATGGCGCTCCTTAAAATGCATGTCGAGACGCGGGGCACCAGATATCGAGTAGCCGAAGGTTAGTGGGACGACAAATTGGTTAATTTTGTTAAATAAAATACTAATCATATGGTTTAATAAGGCTTAATGTAAGGCACCTAAATCAAATAAATGAAAAGCCTATAGTTTTAACTAAATAATGAGGATCATGGATGGACCTCAAGATAATCATTGTGAGTAATTCTAGGAGATGAGTGTATTAATGGAGTCATCAAGTGGTGTGGGACAGCATGTTTATGAACACAAGATAATTATTGAGATACTAATGCACATTTGATCTTAACCAAACATATATATATATAGGAAGTTAGTGGAGTTTTGATGAAACCACTCAAAACCTCTCATGCAATCTGAGAAAACCAGAGAAAAAGAGGGGATCAAGCTGGAATTCAATCACTTTGGAGATCAAAACTGAGAATCAAACTAAAGTAATCATCTTCCTCATCTTATACACTCTTCAATGAACCCATTTTTGTGTGTATTTGGTAAAATTCGAGTTGGAGGGTTATATCCGTAGTTTTTTCATGGATACTTAATGAATTATGGGTTTAATGATCATTTCTATTGAGGATTTATCACTGGTTTTTGCATGAATTGGGATTTTTGTTGAATTTGGAAAAAAAAAACTAGTTGGGATTTGAGGATATTGACTTAATTGTTGTTATGAGGTGAGTCTAACTGATGTTTTGGAGTCACTTAGGTATGGAGAGGATGTAAACCAAGTTAGGGTAGCTAATTGAGAAGGGAAGGACAAAACTCTCGACTTGAAAATTTTGTCACAAAGGGCAATTAGCGCGCTAACTGGGTTGGTTAGCGCGCTAATCGTTCTGGGTTTCCAATTGTTTTTCAAAATGAAAAATAGTAGCACGTTAGATAGATCCCCTAGCGCACTAACTTCAATTAGCGCGCTAACTTCAATTAGCGCTAGGTAGGCCCATTAGCGCGCTAATGATAGATAAAATATAAATTTAAGGGTTGTTTTGGTGATTTTCAACTTAATGTCTAAACACTTATAAACAACCTAAACTTATAAAATCGGACTTAAGGGACTTAGCGGACCGTAGCTGGGTGTCAGGGATTTAACGGGTTTGATACGGGAGTCCGGGGAGGTCGGTGAGCAGTTTGAAGTTTGTAAAACCCAACTGAAAAACTCTGAGTATTTGATTTTGTTTTAAATTCATTCCTATCATTTCTTTGCTATTTTACTATTCCATTATGTTACTTGGATGTGGGTTAAAGTTACTTCCCAGATTTCCTAGTTGTGTGATCATGATGCACTGGACTGTAGCATGTGTGACTCGGCCCTAAGCGAACATCAACCTGAGCTTGCCCTTGGTGCACATGTCGGCGACTCGACGGATTTGGCCAGCACCGGGAGGGACCAAGTGTCGGGCCAGTTGGCGCGACCACTGGAAGGAACTTGGTGACTCGAAGTACAGTCTAGTCCATCTGGAGCAAGCATACACATTTGTTAGCTTTGTTGTTATCTATTCATACGATGATCCATTTACAATTGTCTGTCTTTACATTCTGCATGTTTACTTAACAGTACTTCTAGCATTTCCTTACTTTATTAACGCGAATGCTTAGAGGGGCTCCTTAGGATTTTACTTTCTGGACTCGTCATCTGTCTTTTTGTGATGATTAAGTACAGATCCTAGTACCAATAGGGGCAAGGGGATCCTAGGTGACTACATCTGATTGCCCGCCGTCGAGGACCTACTAGTATGTGCTTATTTTGATATTTTGTATTATTTTGCGTATTAGGGGACTTGAGATGACACGGTACATGCATATGTACCTTGTTTATGGTATTGTCGCTTATATATAGAGTACTTTTTCGGGTTTTCCACAGTAGGATTTGCTCTTATGAATAATGTTTACCATGCTAGTTCCTTATTCTAATTGTATCAATAAAGGCTTCCGCTTATTTAATTATGTTAACTTGTAAGATACAACCCACTAGTATGGTTAGGCATTAGAATAAACTGCAAATTATTGAACTTAATAAACATTTAAATACTTAAAGAGAATAAGTTAAGGAAATACGGATAATCCACTAAGTAATTCAATAAAACACACGTGGACATGAGTTTCGAGATAAGAGGAGGACGGGCAGGTGTCGAACACGTGTAGTTGGGCCCACCGGGCAACGAATACACGGAGACATGTCACCCGGGGGGCTGGGTCGCCACAACCAAAATATTGACTATGTCGTCGAGGTTGATGAAGAACATACAACAACAACAACAACATTGAGAGATCCGAACGGAGCTTAAATGTCAAACGATGATGGTGATGATTCAAACAATGAAGAGTTAGATATTTCATTTGATAGTGGAAATGAAAACAATCCAATGTGTGGCTATTAAATGTTTAATTAAGTGAATCGATATTATTTGTTATGGTTCTTTGTTGTATTAATTAAACTTATTTTTTTCCCTTGGTTTCCTTATATCTATTTTTTTTTTTCATATTAGATATGGCCCACACACCTGTACGGTTTCATCATGGTGATCAAGCTACAAATTGGGCTGGAAGTCAGTATGCTAATCAGTTCGGAGATCGCGGTAACCCCAGGTACATCATGTTTGAGATCGAGGACCATCATTGCAACCTCCTTAGGGTACGTCGTCATCAGTGTGGAATATGTAGGTGGATAATGGGGAATGAAAGTTGCATCGGTGTGTGAACAAACTCATGATTGAGGAACGAGAGAAACATCAATATCTCAACTCCACAAATATTCAGAAGATACAAATGTATGTGAACTCATGCTTCCAAGTAGACGTGAATGGGATCTTGAGCTAATCAATGAAACTTTCAATGAAAGAGATGCCAAAATGATAAGAGGGGGATACGGTTGAACAATGTGGGCGAGGATGAGGTTGTATGACACTTCACAAAGATGGTCAATATGAGGTGAGATCTGGCTACAAAGTAGCCATGGAGAGGGACACATCATAGGCGAACTAGTCAATTGGGATCCGAAGAAAGTGTGGAAGCTCCAAATGCCATCAAAAGTAAAACACTTTATCTGGAGGGTGATGAGGGGTTGTTTGCCAATAAGGGAACGACTTCATGAGAAGGAAATTATGTCTGATGATAGTTATGTTCATTGTGGTGTAACGCGGGAATCCATGGCTCAGGTGTTATTCAACTGCATTAAAGTTGAACATAGTTGGCAATGAGTGATTGCTTTTGACATGAATGAAGGCTTCAATGTATCAGATAGAGTGGTTTTTTAATATATGTCAGCTAATCACACCAGAGGTTATAGGAATGATGTCTTATGAAAAGAGAGGAAGCTTGGGATTGATCATACAATGAAAATGGATTGGAATGGTTTTCAACCTGGAAGGTAGTGAGTGTGATGATCCTGAATTTTAAATCAACTAAGTATACCCCAAATGTGTGGGTGAGATTTGTGTTAATATTTTGTAGAAACCATAAAAATTACTAGTCACATGTGTGTGCCCACATGGGACCCATTACTTAAATTTAAATCAAAATTAAGGAGAGCGATAGTGGCTAGTTTGACCGACTATTCCATATCTCATAACAAACAAGGAAAGAGATGGTTTTAGGAAATCTTTGATTGAAGTGGAATTGGAGTGATTTAAGGATTCATTTGTCTCTATTAAAAACGTGAGAGAGAGAGAGAGAAAGAAAGACATTCTCCATAACTTAAGCGCACTGGAGAATCGGGAGAGATGAGACAGGTGGTGAAGGCTTAAAAATCATTACAACTAAATTAAAGTATTGCTCCTTTATGAAATTCTCACAATGTTGATCTATCTAAGTGTGGATTTTAAAAAGTTTTGTTGTTACTTGTGGAAGCCCAAAAACTATTTTAAGCCCACCCCAAAAATTTCGCAAACCCTAACATCGAAAAAAAAAAAAAATAGCAACACTGCACATACACACATAACTCACAACTCGCATACACGCCCAAAAAAGAAAAAGAAAAAAACGCACACCCATCGAATCTAAGTTTTTTACATTTTTTAGGTTCATCCAATCTACCACAGAAACAACAAGTTTTATGTCTTTTCAATTTTTTTTCGGAGGAACAATGTCTTTTCAAATTCTATTGTCTATTTTGTCTTCTACCTTTATTCTTTTTGTGCTTGAAGAAAACACTCCATCTCTTTGGGGTTAATTTCATTGCTCCACATTTAATTTTCTTCACTAGATTGCACTATATTGCGAGGATAGACCGACGGTTCTCTTACATAGTGCGAGCAAAGAGGTATGTTAGTTCATAGATTTTCTTGTTTGTATGTCTTTTTCTTGAAGGGTATGTTTTTAATGTGGAAATCATTGAGCAAAGAGGTATGTTAGTTCTTAGTTTTTCTTGACTCGTTCGTCTTTTATGTTTTAATTACTCTCAAAATTTAAGGTACTTTATTTGAACTCATCATTTTTTGATTTTATGGTTTTGATTTGATTTATTATAATTGTTTATTTTCAAATGTTTTTTTTTATTTTCTTAATACTTTGCGGCTTAATTTACATGATAAACAATGCTAATTTAATGTTTGTAATGGATGTATACATATATTGTAGTATAATTTATTTAAAACATACATAATAATATATAAAAACAATAATTTAAAAAATATTTATAGCCCAGGGCAATAAAAAATCCTTGATTCGCCCCATATGATCTTAGTTGTTTTTTTTTTTTTTTTTTTTTTTTTGAAGAATAGGTTTTGAAATCAAATGTTCTATTTTGAATGAGTTTTGAATTGAGTCAATAAATTGTTCAAAAACTAATGAGGTTATGTTGTTGTTAAAGTTATGATTAAACACAAAAGTCTTAAGTTGTTCTACTTGGGATCTCAAGAAAAAATCCTTTCAAAAAAAAGAATCGAACTACGCAAATCATGCGCTGTTAGCAAGGAAGGAGAAGTCGGGGGAACGCACGCACTGGAGTGCGTGTGCACTCCCCCACAAGCCGGGCCTTGTGAACCCGGGCCCACGCAAAATGGTTGGGCCTATATGGCCCAACCAACGAACTAACACAACGTGATTGGAGGGAGGCGTGCACATACTTCTGTGTGCGTGCGCACCCCACCTGGGTAGGCTGAGCCTGGGCCTAGGTTAGCAGAGCAATGGGCCAAATTAATAGCCTAACCCAATTTTTCTTCTTTTTAAATTAAATACATATACATTTTATATATATAAATAGAATAAAATATGATTTTCAAGTACGGATGTCAAGGAGGCGTTCCAGTGTATTTAAATATACATTTCGAGGTCTTCGAAAAGTTTTCGAAATTAGTTTTTATTATCAAAATTTAAGTTAACTTGTATAGTTAATCAACATTTAACATATTTAGGTTGATTGAATTTCGGAGTACATTCGTGAGTGCCAACTAAGAATTCGAAAATTAGCGTACCAGGTAAGTTGAGATTAAGTTATCTTTATTAGAGTTGTTTACCTTTTATTAGTTATATGGTTAAGTAAATCATGTAGCTAGGTCATTGGGTAAACTAAGGTGCGTTGTAAGACATGATATGTCGTTCACTTAGTGGAGCTCACTAGGAGTCCTTGCACCGAAAAACTAGTAGTTCGACCAGAATGCTCGAGATAGTAGGACCAAGCTAGGAAGAACAAAATAGGACAGTTGCACAGACTTGTTAACGCAGTGAGGATCTTCCAAATTAAATTGCTCGAAAAACCACGAACAAACAACTTAGGGCGCGAGAATTAACAACAAAATTCTCAAAAGAAAAAAAAAACTGAAATTTTTCATTAAACATCAAAAATCAACGAATTATCGCCAAAATGGTGCTTTATATAGCAAACCCTAATTTTTGCCAAAAATAGTAAAGTCTAAAACGCCTTAAACCATAAACTTAACAAAATAGGAAGCCCAATACCATAAACGGCGTCAAAATCGGAAACTCCTACTAAGAGTTATAACCGAACTAAAATTTTCCAAAAATAGTATATCGACAATTTCAGAGGCTTAAACTAAGGAATTTGGCCAAAAACGTCGTTTTCACAAAAAAACTATGAGTATTGATCACCACGCCATTTCCAATAAATCCACGTCTTTGAAATCTTAAAATTCCCTAGTCGGTCCTTCCAAGACTTTCTATTTAACTATACTTTTAAATAAAACATATTCTAATTAAAATCAACTTCCTAATTAAACTCAACTTTCTAAATCCACATTTGTTGAGTTTGGTGTGCATGCCAACTCATCGTGCCGACTCATACGAAATTGATCTTCATTATCCTGCATCACTTGTCGAACGAAGAACCTATCCGGGTTCAACCAACAAATTGAGAATAAGAATAAGATCCAATATTCTCAATAAATCTGAGTAGTAGGCGTTATGTCCAATCGAACGAGATATGGACTTGGTGATAGAATGAAACTTCCATAGTGTTGGGAATGGAGAGTTGACACCGCTACGGTCATAGTAAGGTCAACCTTCACGAACTTCAGTTTTGGTTGGAAAATTTAGTTGTAGTAACTCATGCATGCCTAGCATTTGCACATTTTGATTTGCATGAATTATTTATCTTGTTATTATGTTTCTTGATTATCTCTTCGTCATGTTAAATATTTTTGCAGGTCATGCATTAGTATTTTGGTTTGCATTATATCTATGAAATAATTATAATATTGGTAACTTAACTAAACTTACTGAGCACTGTTGCCCCTTCGTGCTCACCCAACTACTTTTACCCCACAGGTTCCTCGTCTGTAGTAGACAAGGGAAAGGCTCGAGCAGTCTAGAAGAGCATATCGTGTCTTTGATTGGTATTATGACATGTTTCAGATTTGGTCAAGACTTTTTTTATACGATTATTTATTATCATGAAGTTGGGATTTGAATAAATCAAATTGGAGAAAGATTATTCTAGTTGAAAACTTTTGAATGACATTGTTGGCCTTTATGTTAAACCTTGAATAAATTTTAATCATTACTATTCCGCTGCAGTTATGATTTAACTTTCTAATTTCATTGATTAATAAATGAAAGATTTATGAATAAAATGAGTTAGCTTGGAAGAAGGCTTACTAGCTCAGTTCGTCACTTAACGATCGAGTTGGTGGCCAGTTATTGATCGGATTAGGCCGGTCGAGATTCATTTAGGAATTAGGCCCTGACAGTGAAAGTGAAGCCAATTCATTCATCGTGCCAGCCTAATTTGCAATCTGATGATACAAAATGGACACCCACGCGCAAGATTACGTTAAATGTAATATTGATGCAATGATTTTTGAAGAGGAAGAAATGTTTTGTATGGGGGCAGTGATGAGGAACAACAGTTGGAAGTTTGTCCAAGCCATCACAAAGATTTTTCATGGCCCAATAAACACAATTAAAGCAGAAGCCATTGCAGTTCGCGAAGCTCTATCATGGGCGCGCTCAATGAGTCTCCTAATTAAGCACTACAAAAAATACAAGATTAGCGACGGGTTCTCCCGTCGCTAGTCTTGTATGATCCGTCGGGATCCCGTCGCTATTTTATGACGGGTTGACAAAAAAATTTGCTTTTTGAAAACAGTTATAATAAAAAATAAATCTTAAAACAACAACAAACCCTAAAAAATAAAACCAGTTTATTAAACAACAACAATAACAACAACAAAACAAATAAAAATCAAAACCCTAAAAAAATCTAACACAACAAGTCTTAAATTTACAAAAAAAAGTGTGAGGAAGACATTGACCAGCGTGATGGTGGCGGGAGGCGGAGGGTGGAGCAGTGAGGCCGATCGAAAGGGGCGGCAGCGGCGAGGAGAGAAGAAGGCGATGGGGCGGCAGCGGCGAGGAGACCAGGAGGCGGCAGTGGCGAGGAGAGCAGGGGGTGAGGGGGCAGCAGAGAAGAGAAGAGCAGGGGCGGCAGCAGCGAGGAGAGCAGGGGCGGCGGCGAGGAGAGCGGGGACGACAGCGACACCGGTGAGGAGAGTAGGGACGACAGCGACATCGGCGAGGAGAGGGGAGGCGGCACCGGCATCGGCGAGGAGATCTAGCGAGAGATGGAAGTGAGAAGAGAGCGGAAGAGGCGGTGAGAGGAGAGAGAAAATTTTGGGGGAGTTTATAAATAGGAGAGGTTAGGGTTTGGTTTTGAGTGTAAGAGAGTGAGCGTGGGCCCCACTGTCACGTGGGCAAAAAAAATTCTCTTAGGGTGTGTTTGATAACAAAAAAAATGAAAAAAATCATAGAAAATTGTCTATTTTTTTTTTATGTAACCGTTTTTTCCACCGTTTGATAACTTTGTAACTGCACTGAGAAAAAAAACCACATCCCTCTATTTTCCTCATTTATTTTCTCATCTTTTAGGGTGTGTTTGATAGCAAAAAAAATATTCAATGAGAAAAAACTTTTTTTTTAGCAAATCTTTTTGAGAGAATTTTATAAAGAAACTTTTCTCATAGTTGTTTGATTGAACGAGAAAGAATTTTCTTTTATGATTCAATCCGTGTGTGCATCTAAATCATCGTCGATGTCGGGCGGCTCGACGATGATGTTGGTGACGAAGTCGGAGACGAAGAGAGAAAGAAAGTGCGTGTATCCGCGAAAGAGTAGTAGAGGCCAAGTTTGTTTGGGTGGAAGAAATGATCAGTTCGTGAGAGAGATTGAGAGATTTTCAATTTTCCACGCTAAAAGATGAGAAAATAAATGATGAAAATATGAGGATGTGGTTTTTTTTTCTCAGTGCAGTTACAAAGTTATCAAACAGTGGAATAAACGGTTACATAAAAAAAGTAGACAATTTTATATGATTTTTTTCATTTTCTTTGCTATCAAACACACCCTTAGCGTGGAAAATTGAAAATCTCTCCATCTCTCTCACGAACTGATCATTTCTTCCACCCAAACAAACTTGACATCTGCTACTCTTTCGCGGATACACACTATTTCTTTCTCTCTTCGTCACCAACATCATCGTCGAGCCGCCCGACATCGACGATGATTTAGATGCGCACACGCATTGAACCACAAAAGAAAATTCGTTCTCGTGCAATCAAACAACTATGAGAAAATTTTCTTCATAAAATCCTCTCGAGAAGATTTACTATAAAAAAAGTTTTTTCTCATTGAAGATTTTTTTGTTATCAAACACACCCTTAGGCAAGAATTTTCCCACCCAACAAATAGTGACTGGGCGTCGCTAACCCCATTACTAAATTGGTCAACGAGTCAACAAAGGCTCATGTTGCAGATCTGTCTTTATTAGCGACGAAAAATAGTCTGTCACTATTTTTTGTTGCTATTTGGTTTTTTTTTTTTTTTTTTCGTCGTGAACGTGTTGTTTGAATCTGACTCACTTGGAGTGGCACAAGGTATAGCAAGGAAGACCTCCAATATAGTCAAGTGGGCATTGTTTTACTCGAATGTAGGTATATTTTAGAAATGCACAAATATTGAAAGTTAACTCATGTTTGTCGACAAGAGAATATGATTGCTCATATTCTTGCAAGAATTCGCTGGTCATGTTACTCCCAAAATATGGGAGGAAGCTCCAATCGATGCATGCAAATTTACTATCTCAAGATGTAATTGGAGTTTAAGTAATGAAATTTGCCATTTCATTAAAAAATAATAATAAATAAATAAAAAAAGAGGTGACGAATTAAATATTCATGACGCATATATGTCGTTTGTGCAAATTAAGTCTACCTGGTTAGCGAAGCCGACGCCGATTCCAAGCAAGACCCGTCCGAGTATGAGCATGTAGATGTTAACAGCAGCCCCGCCAAAGGCCGAACCGGCAAGGAAAGCGGCGCCCCCGATTATAATTGACGGTTTCCGGCCGAAGGCCCGTGTAATTGAGGAGGCAAAGAAGGAGGCCACCAGGCCAGCAATGTAAAGAGACGAGGTGAATGAAGTCAAGAGCTGGCTGTCGAATTTGCAGTAGTTGCTAATGTGGTTGTCCTCTTTCATTTTCCTATGCACTTCCGGGAAGAACTTCCTCAGAAATGGTTCCATGGACGTCACTCCCCCTTCATTAATACTAACATGTAAGTATGTAACTATTATATACAGTACTTCAAACTTTAATTAAGTTGTTTTTTTTTTTTGTCAGGAAAACTTTAATTAAGTTGTTGAATGAAGAACATATATACCTGATATTCCGATGTCGTAACCAAAGATGACTCCGCCCATGGCAGCCATCATACATGAGAGAATCACAAAGAGGGTAATCTTCCCACCTTTGTAACTACTTGCCTCGCTTGTCGATGCAAATCCAACAGCCATGATTCCTTACTCTTCACTAATTAATTAAGCTTTACTTTGATGTTCAATTTACAAACTTAAAGGGATCGAACTATAGGGGAATGAACTTTATAAAGACGATAAGGCAAGGCAGAAGGGGTAGTGTTGAAGGTAGATACAACAGTAAGCTAGCCAGCAGTCTTTTGTTGACCAAAACATGTGGACGCACATGTTTGAAGGTAGTCACACTCATACACCTGTTTGCAACCGTGCGATGCACTCCAAAATCTGTTTTTTTTTTTTTTTTTTTTTCAAATACGAAATATGTGTTTAATACTTCAAAACATGTGTACATACCCTAGAAATGGATCGCACGGTTTTTAAATAAGTTTGAAAATAGAAGTGTGTGATCAATTCAGGGAATAAATTACAAATGTACTGTAAAAATTAATATAAATGAGTAAAATAAGTTAGGTTTTTTTTTATTACAAAAGTAAGGTAAATCTTCTTTTGCAAATGCGTTTTTAGTTGGACAAAATTTATACACGAATGGCGCATTCAGAGAATGCGTCATTCGTGTATTGTGCACCCGTGACCATTCTCGAGGTGTGCAGGCTAGGTGAAGAGGCTAGGTAGGGGGCGGGGCTTATTTATGGTGGTTGTTGGTGGGGTGTTGTTGGTGGGGTGTTGTTGGTGGGTGCGGGAGAGAACACCCGAGAGAGAGAGAGAGCGAGAGAGAGTGGGGTGCGAGCAGAGACCGAGAGAGAGGGAGAGATGAGGGAGCAAAGACAGACAGAGAGAGAGAGGATAGAGGAGCACCGGCCCGAGAGGAAGGAGGAGCAGATTGAGACCGAGAGGAAGGAGGGAGAGCGAGAGGCAGAGAGGAAGGAGGAGGCCGAGCGAGAGAGAAGAGAGGAGGCGGGAGTACCCGCGAGAGAGAGAGAGAGAGTCGGGGGACCGAGAGACCGAGACCAGAGAGAAAGAGAGGGGACCAGAGAGAGAGAGAGAGAGAGAGAGAGAGAGAGAGAGAGAGAGAGAGAGAGAGATAGTAGGGTGACCAGAGAGAGAGAGTTGGGTGACCGAGAGAGAGAGGGGGGGGGGTTGGGTTGTGGGGTCATTTTTCTTGGGTGTGATAGAGTTGGGTGAGTTGTGGGTCGAGTAAATCTATATTTTTTTCAGGGAATATCAAATAGAAGATAAACATTAGTGGGTTTTTTTGTAGTTGAAGGTTGTGAAAAGGTTCATATTTTTTTTATTTTTTACGTGATTTCATTGAAGTTAGTAATATTAATATAAATAAAAGGTAATTTTTTTTGTTTTTTTTTCAGGGATTATCAAATTGAAGAAGAAGAAAAAAAAGAGGGAAATAAGTAAGTACAAAAATTTATGTATTTAAGTTTTATTATGTTTGATTTGGTGTTTTAGTTAAAAATTTTAAATTTATATTTAGTTTGTTTGTAAAAAAAAAAAATATGTGGAGTTTGTTTGTTAAAACCAAAAAAATTTATGCTGAGTTGTTTTTTTTTTAAATATGCCCTAATTTGATTGTGATTTAAATAGGAGTTATTAATTGATGTCATGTAGACGAATGAGTATAATCTGTAGTTGCACTATTAAGTCGATCCTCTACATCAGAAAGTTTGCTTGCGATTTAAATCATCAATTTGATAAACGAATGACGTTTGATATATATGTCATTTTTTTACATCATTATTATTCAATAAATTATGTAGGTCATGGAAAATAGGAACATCTCATTTATCTTTTATGCGAACGGTGAAATTGTAAATGGTAGGAATGACATTAGGTACAACGCACCCCCATCAGCAGTGTTGATGTTTAAGTTTGGGACGAGTAGACAACAATTGATGGATCACGTGTTTAACGCATTCAATATATCTTCTACGGAAACTATGGTAAGGATGACTTATCGTCACGCGATAACCCTCCCCGAGGGTTCACAGTATTTTGTCCCCATATTGCTGGAAGACGCGACGCACTTCGACTTGATGTGGGCGAAAGTGGCCAATCTTCCATTAACTTTAAGGGTAGATATTTATTTAACATTTGAGACAATCGACTATTTTCAAAATCGTACAGTTCATTCGCAACTAGTAGATGAAGTGTCAGCACGTCATAAACTAGATCGATGATGAAAAGATTGCATATGCAATCACCACATGGTGATGATGAACCCAACGACGATGATGACATTAATGAGGCGGACGAGGACGTGCGTCCCCTCGAGGATGCTGCACCATCTGTCAATTGGGACAACCTAAATGTTGTTACGGGTGACTCAAGGTATGAACCTCCTGGCGGAAAATGAGCAAGATGATAAGCATTTTGCTATCGATGAAGAGAATTTCATGGAGGAAGAAATTGATGATGAAGTTCACCAACCATTGCCGGTGTATAATAGAATCGATTGAGAGGTGGCTAACTCCACTGCGACCCAACATTCTCATCAACATGGGGGGACTGTCTAATTTCGATTTGGAATTATGGATACTTTGACAACAAAAAGACTTACAACATGGCGTCAAAGTGTGGCATGTTAACATACATTGTCAATATCATGTGATGGAATCGACTACAACTTTTTGGGCGATCAAGTGCAGAAGTGCGCAAGACGGGTGTATGTGGCGTTTTCGTGCTTGTTTGCGAAAGAAAACACAATTATGGGAGATCACACAATTAGACGCGCCGCACAACTGTATAAATCCTGACGTAGAACGCGGTCATGCCCAACTCGATGCTAACATGCTTGCGCGAGAGATCCAAATAATTGTCCAGATAGATCAAGCAATAACTATCAAGGCATTAATACAAATAATTAATGGAAAATACGGACACGAAGTAAACTACAAGCGAATGTGGGATGCCAAAAGGAAGGCAGTTGCAAATGCATTTGGAGATTTGGATTAGTCATACGCTAGATTGTCAAGCTGGTTGACGTCCGTGAAGATTAAGGGTCCGGGGACAACAATTGAGTGGTCACATAGACAATGTGCTTCTGATGAGATAAGAACTGAGTGTCCTCAATTTCGTCGTGTGTTTTTCGCATTCGAAACATCAATACAAACTTTCAGATTTTGCAGGCCTCTGCTTCAAATTGACGCGACTTTCTTATATGACAAATATAGTGGTAAGCTAATGATTGTCATCTCTGTTGATGGTAATGGACACATACTACCGGTAGCATTTGCTGTTGCAGAAACCGAGTCTACGGATTCATGGGGATGGTTTTTGAGGATGTTGCGCAAACACGTGACGGATAAAGATGGTATTTGCATTATTTTTAATCGTCACCTTGGCATTCTGAAGGCGATCAACACACCGACCAATGGTTTTTGTCCTCCAAAAAGATACCATCGTTATTGTCTGCGACACTTGGTCAGTAATTTCAACACTCAATTCAAAAATGAGCCCTTGAAAAACCTACTTTCTCGAGCAGCTGGTCAACATCAAGTTCAAAAATTTAATGCGTGCATGGAGCATTTTGCATATTTATCATCGCGAACCCATCAATGTGTGCAATATATCAATGTCATCCCCAAAGAACTATGAACTCAATCGCATGACGAAGGCATGCGGTACAGATGGATGAATTCTAATGGTGTTGGTATGTATGAAATGCAAGTTATGTTTTGCACTCAACTATATAGTTATCGCTGAAGTAATATTACTTACACGAATTTTATCGTCACTTGTAGAGTGTTTTAACGGTGTATTGAAGGGGGCTCGATTCTTGCCAATAACAGCGATGACTCGGATGATTTATTATAGATTGGTGACATACCACGATCGACGTAAACATGAAATCAATGAAACAATCTCAAACTGGCAATCGTACACGAAATATATCACGGATAAACTCGCACATTACGAACAAGCTGCAAGGAGGCATCAAGTCAATTTGATAAATCGTGACATAGGTGAGTTTGAAGTGCTTATTGGACGACATGGAGATTGCATCCATAAATGCAATAATAAACAAGTCGTTATCCTAAAGGACCGCATGTGCAGTTGCAATAAATGGCAATCGTTTGGTTTCCCTTGCTCGTACGTGTTAGCTGCATGTTCCTTTATTCGAGTGAACTACTCGCAGTTTATTGAACCATACTACCGGATAGATATGTACGCGCAATGTTACTCCTTTAATTTCAAAGCCATTCCAGATGAGAAATATTGGCCGACTTTTGCGATGAAGATCATACCAGACCTAAGGTGCAGACGTGGCGAGTGAGACCAAATGGAACGCGAAGGCAAAACGAGATGGATATTCCTAATGTTTCAAGAGCATTGCGATGTGGCATATGTCATCAAGAATGACATAAAAGAACAACGTGTCACAATAAAGATCGTGATCGAGTCCCTACTAGGAAGAACCGATGCGACATTTGTCGTGCAGAGGGACATAACAAAAAAATTGTCCAGCCAGAGCTCAATCTTCCAATCAAAACCAATAGTCTATTTTGTATATTGTTTGTTAATGACTTAAGTATGTAATTAGATTATATTGAACCTTTTGAAATATCCTGAAATTTTACGTCATGAAATGTTTAGGTATTCGTTATTGTTTGAACCTTTAATAATGATTTGTGGCGACTTTTCGAACAACACGACTAATTTTTAAAACTCCCTAAATTGTAGTCTGTACACAAATGGATCCAAGTCCATCAGATCCTTCACTATTACATCTCCAATCTACACACATATCCTCGCGAGCGTGGACGGGTCAGGTAAACTTTTTAAGATTAATACATCCAATGCTCATGAATAAACGTATAATATACATATATATGACAGCTTATTTTCAATTATAAGGTGTACGAAACATTGCGCGTGCTTCGACAACGGGCTGTCGTTGATCGAAAGGTGGAGTATCATTCTTGAATGATCACATATCTACGTTCCAGTAGGTTTTACGGGATTTCGCGCGTATCATTTTTCATCCTTGATTGTGCTTTGATTACTGCATTCATTGAGAGATGGCGCCCAGAGACACATACATTTCACATGCAATGCGGCGAGTGCACTATTACACTCCAGGACGTACAGGTACAGCTCGGCTTACCTATCGAAGGTATGCCCGTGACGGGAACCACCGATACAGACTATGTTGAGGTGTGTGAGAGGCTACTTGGTCGAATTCTTGTTGGAGATGACCTTCGTGGAAATAAACTGAAAGTCGAATGGCTTGAACGTAACGTACCAGCTATACATGACGACAACTATGGGTGCGACGGTATGTTCGATCGTACATTCTCCAACTAATCGGTGGTTGTCTATTCGTCGATAAATCAAATCGATATGTACATTTGATGTTTCTACCGTTGCTCGAGGATTTTGACATAGCTGGACAATATAATTGGGGAGTGCCTGTTTGGCCTTTTTTTTGTACAGGGAGTTGGGACGCGGATCTCGCGCGGGTGCACATGAGGTTGCAGGGGCGTCAATTCTTGTACAACTGTGGGCATGGGATAGATTTCCATTCATAGCACCAAGGCGGCTAGGTGTTCCTAGAGTTCAACTTCGAACAATGGATGGAGAAGAGATGCTTAATGACGTCCCTTTGGGACGCATATAATACAAATGTTATATCGTAATTTCTATAATATTAACTACATTTTCATTTTACTAATTTATAATTTTCTATAAAGATGGATCGATGCATTTTCGGTTACTCAGAGCGCGACACACGTTTTATCAGCTTACCGTGATGCACTCGATTCGCAAAATGAGGATGACGTGGTGTGACAACATTATGCTGAAGTCATCGGGTCTCTTCTCGAATAATATTGTACCGACGGTCACGGTAGTTGGCTATCGACATGTCCCCTAATCTGTTTCCACATAGTCGAGTGGCATCGACGAGAAAGAGTTTGGAGACAATTCGGAATGATACAGGCTGTGCCACCAAACTGTGATTATGACACCCGACTGCACCGCATCGAGATGTGAGGACGCGTTCAAGAAGATTGGGTGGCTTTTCACGCAAACTATATACAGATGTGGGAAAATCGTGGTGACATCATAGTCACAGTGGAATAAGAATAATGGCACGATCAACAAAACTACATGACGTGGTATCGATCAGTCACTAGAAGATTCATTGGACACGACAGGACTTTACGTGACTATTCGGTAACCTTTAAACTATTATTCTTCTTTACTCATGATTTACATCTTAAATTGTGTGTACTAACCTCCTATTTTTATATCAGTGTGACTTGGTGCGTCGACTGCAGTGAGTGTTCATTGAGGATGAGTACGAGCAAGGTCTTGCTGCGCTGGATGAAGGCATCAAAATTTTAGATGAGGATGAAAGGCAAATGTCTACTCTATGGAATAGTGGAATTGATGTCGAACAGGCCATAGATGAGGAGAATGAAGAAGAAGATGAAGAAGATGATCAGGGCGAATCAAATAGAGAGGTGAGAAGAAGAAAAACACAAACACAGACTGTGGGTGGGAGCACTAGACGTCCTCGTCCACCACGTCCTTCTCGTTGGATAGAGACTGCTGCTGAGAATAGCAGACGTTCTCCTACACCACGTTCATCTCGTCCGAGAGCGAGAAGAACAGAGACTGTTGGTGACAGTAGCCAACGCTCATCCCCACCACGTCATTTTTCTCATGGGTACATTCATGCATCGTCCCTAATGCAACCAGAACCTCAAATGTTTGTACCAAGGTCGCCGATCATGAATCTTCCTCCTTACCATTTTGATCATTATGCACCCGAGCCGTCATCTTCATATGTGGACCATGGAATGCCTAGACATCAAATGTATCCGTCATTACCTCAATACATGTCGAGTCCATATACTCCACCATGTTATAATTACAATATGTCATATAGTGGAGATAGCTCATTCAAGAACATGTTAAGCATGTCGCCGCCTCATGTTCCTTTCGGCCAACCACATACAGGAAGTCAGTTTTTTGGGACGGTTCAACCTCCGATTTTTGGAAGCATTAGTACTAGAGGTGAGTCGAGTGAACCGGAGGAAGAACATTAATCAACTAAACAAAATTCAATGCAACATCAGCAACCTCGACAAACTTAACCGGATGTACAAACACAACGTCTAATTCGACATAGAGTACGTTAGTTTGCATCACGAAGCAACAACGTCAACGTAACCGTCGATAGACCTGTATGATAAGTTTTTTGATAGAATGAAATCACACTTTCAAAACTTCCTTATTGTTTTAATTTTAAATTCTAGACAAAGATATAACGTGGTTTTGGCCTTTATAGTTTTTCATCTACATATCTCTTTTTATATTCACGATTGTGTTGCATGGTTTGTAGTTGATATGCATGGGTTGCCCCCACGAGATACGTGCGTAATGTTTGCATGGATTGTCAACCTCGAGATACGTGCATGTTGTTTGCAATGGTTGTCCACCGCCAGATACGTGTGTGTCGTTTGCATGGGTTGCCCCCTCGAGATATATCGACCTCGAGATACGTGCGTGTTGTTTGCATGGGTTGTCCACCGCCAAATACGTGCGTGTCATTTGCATGGGTTGTCCACCTCGAGAAATGTGCGTGACGTTTATATGGTTTACTTCGATTGCACGAGATTACATGGGTTGCCCACCTTGAAATACGTGCATGACCTTTGCACGGTTTGCATAAATTGGACGAGGTTGTATGAGTTGTTCACCTTGAGATACGTGCGCGACGTTTGCATGGATTGCACGAGGTTGCATGAGTTGCACACCTTACGATACGTGTATCACGCTTGCATGAATTGCACGAGGTTGCATGGGTCGGCCACCTCGACATACGCGCGTGTCGTTTGCATGACTTCTCCACCGCGAGATACATGCGTGGCTTTTGCATGAGTTGTCCACGTCCATATATGTGCGTGTCCTTTACATCAGTTGTCTACCTCGAGATACGTGCGTGATGCGGGTTGTCCATCTCGAGATACGTATGTGGTGCGACTTGTCCATCTCGATACGTACATGACGTTTGCATGGGTTCACCACTTCGAGTTGAACAAAATACTCCTTTTGAGGAGTAAATAAGAGGTTTTGTATTTTGTATAGATGACTCATTTTCAAAAGGTGTCATTCATTTCACCTCATTAGTTATATAGATGACTCATTTTCAAAAGGAGCCATTCATTCCACCTCATCATCACACATTATCGCATGGAGCCACATCATCATCAATTACTCCTTTCCAAAAGGAGACATACCTTAGTTTTGTAAATTTAAAGTAGCCAACCTTATTTCATGAATAAAAAAGTATTCCAACCTTAGTTTATGAAAAACCCCTCAATTCATGTGTGTAGAAATATCATCATTTCCACATCAGTAATGGTGGGGGTGGGGGTGGGGGTGAGGGTGGGAGTGAGGGGATCACGTGCTCATTTTTTGGATCATACAATTTGTTAAGGAAACTGTAGATGTCAAGTAAACTAAAGAAAATAGAAACTTGTGTAATGGGAAACTAAAGAATATGGAAACTCGTGTAATTAGTAGGTTTCTTTTGTAGCCATACACTTTCCTTTTGTATCCAAGACCTATGTGTATATATAGGTTACTCGTACACAAGAAAGGTACACAAAAAACGTTATTCTCTTCAGAAATTATCATGGTATCAGTGCCCTAACAGTAGGTTTTCTTCTGTTTTCTCTGTTTTCTGGTTTGTGTGAACATTGTTCCACAACAACTCCTTGTCCAATTTGACGCATGCATACCAGCCCGTGGTCAATTGCCACCTGTCCGCCATCGTCTTCCGCGCCGCCTGACGCGCCTGCTGCCCGACGCGCCTGCCGCCTGCCTGTCTTCTGCCCCGCCGCCTGACCACCTGATGCTGCTCTCTTTGCACCGACTCGACTGCGCAATAACGCCTTTTGAAAAGGCGTCACGCCTGCTCGCTGCCCAAGGTCACCTGCCTGGTGTCACGTGCCAACCTTCTGCACATCTACACGCCATCACCAGCCACTACATCTGTCCAGCAGTCGCTGACCTGCCACGTGTCCGGTACCTATTTGCCCACTTAACTAACAAACTCTGCTGCTCGGCTAAAATGCTGCTGTCATAACGACCTAACCTAAGTCAACTAACAGCCTAAGTTACTAACCTTAAATTGCCCAACAAAGAACTAAACCGCTAAATGCCCATTTGCCTGTTGCTAAGCCAGTTAAACAAACAACCAAGAAACGATTAACTCCAAAGCGAAACTATTGCCCGACTAAGGAACATACCCTAACTCAACTACACTAAACTCAACACCTAAACTAAACTCTGACTAATATGCTAAGCTAACCCATATGATTGATTTGATTGCTCACGTCGAGTAGATTGTTGCGTTTCCTCAGTGCTTCACTCGACTCACCTCTGCTATTGATGCTCCCAAAAATAGGAGGTGGAACCATCCCAAAATGCTTGGCTGTATGGGGTTGGGGGAAAGGGACATGAGGCTGCGGCATGGTCTACAAGTTAATGAATGAGGGATCTCCACTATATGGCATATTGTAATTATAAGGAGTAGGAAATTATTAGATGGAGACGTCTGCTCGTCTTGCTTCTCACCTCTATGTTTGGTTGCTGATCGTCAATCTTCGATTCATTATCCTCATTTATGCCTTGTTCGACGTCATTTCGAGTCGTGTGGTGCCTTTCATCTTCGTCTAAGATTTTAATCCCTTCATCGAGCGGCTATAGGAGCCTTGCTCGTACCCGTCCTCGAAATGAAGTCTCACATCTCATCTCCATGATTCTTGATGGTTCAAACTATACACTTTGGTCCCAACGGATTAAAAGTTTTTTAATTGGTCGAAAAATTTGACGTCTCATAAATCGATGCAAAAGCAACATATTTACGAACTTAAGTTACTTCACACCCGACTATAGGTTTTCATCGGATGGTTGAGGTCTCCTTGGACAATAGGTTTTGAAAACGTAGATAGAAAATAAGACAGTTTTCTTTATATATATATATAAGCTCATTATATATATCAAGCATTAACCAAATAAATTCTTCAAACCTAATTAAGGAGCAGTACCAACCTAAAATTGCCCAACAACATACCTTAAGTACACTAATCACAGTTAACTAACCCAAGTCACCGTAGCAAACATGTACCCAAATAATAAATGAAAACTAACCTCAAGTAAGTTAATTAACTAACGTAACCTAATCTAAAATAAATTAACCAAACTATGTGAACCAAACGTAACCTAAAATAACCTAATAAAACGTAAACATATCCAAAAAAAACAAAAAAAAACCAAAAAATTGTAGATGTGTTCATGAAACTTAAGTGGATCGCGTCTAAATGAGCTTAGTCTACTATATATATGGTTTCATAAATTTTGGGGCTTTCCTTAACATAAAATAGAACATATATGTTTGTGCAGTTTTGTGTATTGGAGGTAGGTGCATCATGGGGGAATCATGCGTTGAATAAGGGATGCATATGGTTGGCCGTGTTAAAACTGGCGTCTCTCTATTACTTTCAGATCATATAGTAATTCTAGCTTCTTATTAGCACGCATGCAGTTAGGTGTAATTGCGATTCAATATTGATTTGCGAATTAACAACACCTATGTCACTATATATTAACAACCTAAACAACCTAAACTATACTAACCTAAACAAATTTGGCAAACATATCTTGCAACATTGTCATAACTAAACAAACTACATTAACTAAACTAACTTACATAAACTAACCTAAATACCTCAACTACCTAAACTAAACTAACCAAACTAATACATAAACTTAAACTAACTTAAACAAACTAACTAAACTAACTTAAACAAACTTAATTACCTAAACAAACTACCTTAAGTAAACTAACTAACCTAAAGACCAAAAATAACGTAACTTAATTGACTAACCTAACTAAACAAACTAACTAAACTAAACTAACCAAACTAAACTAACTAACCTTAACAAACATAAATACATATACTAAACTAAACTAAACTAAACAAACTTAACTAACTAAACATACTTAACTAACTAAACTAACCACCAATACCTAAACTAAACATCTAACCTAAACTAAACATCTAACCTAAACTAACTAAACTAACTTAAACAAACTTAATTAACTAAACATACCTCCTCCTTCGGTAAATTAACTAAAATACCTTAAACAAACTTAATTAACTAAACTAACTTAAACAAACTTAATTAACTAAACTAACTTAAACGAACTCACTAAACTAAACTTAACTAACTTAAACAAACTTAATTAACTAACTAAACTAACTTAAACAAACTTAATTAACTTAAACAAACTTAAACTAACTTAAACAAACTTACTAATCTAACCACTTAATTTAACCACTTACATATAACCTAAACTAACTTAACAAACAAAACTAACTACCACAACTTACTAAACTACACTAACCTCCACCGTTCTCTCCTCTCTTGCTCTGATTTGGACCTCTCCTCATTGCGTCGCCGCGGCCTCCTTCCTCTCTCTCGCCGGGCCTCCTTCCTCCTCTCTTTGCTCCTTCCTCCGCGCCGATGTTGGGTCCTTCGTGCCTTGCTTCGCTCACTCCACGTACCACGCATTTCCGGCGTTTTGAGTCGGTGCGCCCACAACCTTCTTTCTCCCTTCTCCGCCGCGTCGTGCACGTATGTCCTCCTTCTCCGCGCATCTGTTTTGAGTCCGGTCTCTCTCCACCTTGCTCCTCCCCGTCCCCTCCTTATATAGCCAGTAGTCCGGTCTGTTTTGGTCACGGGATTGTAATCCCGTGACCCCTACCTCCCTACCCCCTGTATCCCACCGAAACCGACACATAGAATATTCTCTGCGTCGGTTTCGGAAGAAGATAATGGGGTGCGCGATAGCGCCTTCTCGAAGTTTTTTTATTGGTCGAAAAATTTGACGAATCGTTACGGGAGACAATCCCAAATCAGAAAAAGATGAGACGAAAACAAACGCCAAATTTCTTGACCGACTTGACGATTGGGACAGCAAGAATCATCAGATCATCACCTAGTTTTGTAGCACATCTAATCCCTCTATACATATTCAGTTTGTTGACTTTGAGACGGCTAAAGAAATTTGAGATTTCATGTATGTTAGATACAAAACTTCTGGTTTGGCACAGTATTATCAGTTATTCACTACTCTGAGTAGTTTGAAACAAAAAGTTGGTTAGTCCGTTAACGATTTCTTAGCACTCATTCAGCCAATCTAGAACCAGTTACAACAAGTTGAGATTATCAAAGACCAACTTCATCTCACCCAAGTTCTCATGACTCTTCACCCTGAATATGAATCAGTTCGAGCGTCCCTCCTGCATCGTGATCCCTTGACTTTTCTTGATACAGCTATGAAAAAAAATTCGTTTGAAGAAACTCGGCTTGACATGGTCAAATCTTCCTCTTCATCAGAAGTGGCCCTAGCAACTACTCAATCATGGTCGAAACTCATCCCACTCTTTTATAAGAACTATAAAAGAACGAGCCATTTGTTTACTACTTGTCCTACAATTTAGTGTTTATATTGTCATGAACGTTGCCATGTAGTACTGAATTGCCCAACTCGACAACCTCATCTTAAAGGTATATTCAAGTCTACATCTGTCTCTAAAATTGGTTCTTTTGTTGTTGCTGCTGTCTCTGATGGGTCAAATTCCTCTTCAATTTTTTCTATAAGTAATTTGGAAGCAATCATCAAACAGGCGATAACTCCCCAAACCACTGCTTTATCTGTTACCTCAGGTAACCATTGGCTTTTTTATTTTGGGTATTGTAATCATATGACACCAAAATTATCTCTCATCTCTAATAGTAGCCCTACACATCATTTTTTGAATATTCAAACTGCAAATAGTAGTTCTATGTATGTTACCTGTGCAGAATGGCGAGGGGAAACAGGGGCAGGAATTGGAACATCAGAGGGGACATATTCTTCGACGATGGGTGTTGGACTGGGGCCACAATCATTGAGCTCATCTGAAGTACCTACAGCAGGAGATGGAAAAAGCACGATAGACGAATTAGTGAAAAATGGTTGAGCACGGGATTTAGAACTGTCGAATTTGGATAGAGTAGAAAACATAGTGTGTTCCCAAAAGGTGACATGTTTGGAGATGCGTAATCTCCGAGAAAGAGGGTCCCAACACTGATAGCCTTTATGTCAATTCCATACCCGAGAAAACAACACAGTCGAGTACGTGGTTCAAGTTTGGTATGCTCAAAGGGGTTAAGAAGAACAAAACATGCACAACCAAAAACTCGAATATTAGAATAGTTTGGTGGTGTACCATATAACCGTTCAAAAGGAGAGACGTTATCTATAACTAGTGTGGGAAGTCGGTTAATGGTATAAACATAATTTAAGGTAGCTTCACCCTAAAACTTTTCAGGACAAGATGCATAGAGAAATTGGGCACGTATAGAAACTAAGATATGTCGGTGTTTTCTTTCAGCTCGACCATTTTGTTGTGAGGTATACGGGCAGGAACGTTGAACAATAATACCTTGCAGTTTAAGAAATTGAAGAAGAACTAAATCACAGTATTCTAAAGCATTGTCAGTACGAAGAATTTTGATAGTACATGCATATTAAGTTTTGATCATGGTAGCAAAATCAATATAAGTTTGTGATATTTCAGATCGATGCTTTAGAAAATATATCCAAGTGAACCTTGAATAATCATCAATGAACAACACAAAGTATCGATAACCATTCACAGTTGAAGTGGGTGCAGGACCCCATACATCATAATGAATTAATCCAAACAGAGTATCATTAATAGACCCGCTAAGATTGAAAGAAGAAGTTGGTTGTTTTGCAAACCGATAATACACACAATCAAAAGACTCGAATTTAGAAATACTCAATGACCTACTGGAAACAAGAGTGCGAAGTTTACTAGCAGATGTATGACCAAGACGAAGATGCTACTAATAAACTGAGGGGGTGGAAACTGAAGCATAAATCTTTGTGACAGTAGGCATATGAAGTGACGTGAGCTCAAATAATCGTTCCATTTTGGTCCCCGTTCCAAGGATCTGACCCGTTTGAATGTCTTGTACCTGACAACCAGTAGGAGAAAAGGAAACAGTCAAGCCTTAGTCACATAATTGACCAATAGAAATTAAATTTAGAGCAAGGTCAGAGACACAATGGGTGTCAGGAAGATTCAAATTAGAGGTATAGATAGGGTTTGAATGGGTAACAGAACCTCCTCCTTACCCTCAAAGATTATCATTGTTTCTCTGCTATTTCTTCTTTATATGAGCCTTCCTTGTATTAAGAGGCTAGTTCTGACCCTCATTGGCAGCAAGCAATGTCAGAAGAATTGTGTGCATTAGAGAATACTCATACTTAGGACTTAGTAGATCTTCCATCTGGCAAGATTCCGATTGGCTGCAAATGGATTTATTAAATAAAGACTCGCTCTGATGGCTCTATTGAGCGGTATAAGGTTCGTTTGGTTGCCAAAGGCTAAACACAGAATTACGACATTGACTCTGAAAAGACATTTGCTCCCTTGGCCGTCCGCTTGACCTATATCCAGAATTTGCTAGCTGTGGCAGCTGTTCGATATTTGCCTTTATTCCAAGTTTATGTTAAAAATGTTTTTCTTAATGGAGATCTTGTTGAAGAAGTTTATATGTGCCCTCCCCTAAATATTCTCATTCTCTAAAGCAAATTTTTCTCATCCGTCGTGCCTGGTATGGGCTTAAACAAGCTCTCGGTGCCTAGTTTGCCAAATTCAGTTCCACTATTACACAATTTGGGTTTCAGTCGAGTCCTTATGACTCTGCCTTGTTTACTCGATGAACTGACAAGGGCATGGTTCTTCTCCTGCTTTATATTAACGATATGATCATCACTGGGGAACGGGCATGGTTCTTCTCCTACTTTATGTTGATGATATGATCATCACTAGGGACGACTCAACTGGGATATTTGACTTGCAACAATATCTCAAAAGTCACTTTGAGATGAAGGATTCGGGCCTCTTAAGCTATTTTCTTGTTTTTGAAGTTGCTTCTACTTATGATGGATATTATTTTTCACAAGCGAAATATGCCTCTGACTTAATCTCTCGATCTGTGATTACTGATACTACTGTTGCTTCCACTCCATTGGATACAAGTGTCAAGCTGACTCCATCAGATGGTACACTTCTTTCAGATCCTACTCTATATCGCCAGCTTGTGGGTAGTTTGGTTTATCTCACTGTAAGTAGACCAGATATTGCTTATGTTGTTCATATTGTCAGTCAATTCATGTCGGCTCCCCGTACTGCTCATTTTACTGTTGTTCTCCGAATGCTTCAATATGTGAAAGACATTTTGTTTCATGGTCTCCACTTCTCTGTAAACTCTCCATTAATATTATCTGTTTATTCGGATGTAGATTGGGCCGCTGATCCGACTGACTGACAATGTACTATTGGTTATTGTTTCTATTTGGGAAACTCATTGATATCCTGCGAAGCAAGAAACAAACAGTCACATCTTGCTCCAGCACAAAATCTGAGTATCGGGCCCTAGCTGATGCTACTTCTAAATTACTTTGGCTTCGTTGGTTACTTGAATATATGAGGTTATACATTCTTCAGCTACTATCCTGTATTGTGACAATCAAAGTGCGATCCAAATTGCTCACAATGATGTTTTTGATTAGCGCATAAAACATATTGAAAATGATATGTCAGTTCATCCGTCACCATCTAATTCGTGGAACTATTCACCTTTCTTCCATTTCCTCATCTAACCAGAAGACAAATATCTTCACTAAAGCTCATTTTCAGGGTTGTTTTCATGATTTAGTTGACAAACTCATGTTGGTTTCTACACACCCATCTTAAGTTTGAGGGACTGATAAGTCAATATTTATATATATTTAGTGCTTTATATTAATATATTTAAATATAGAAAGTCTCTAAAATATATATTTAATTATATTTATTGGTCATTTTTCAGGTGAAACGGAGTGCGCGGTTGAATTTGTTGCAAAAAATACTCAAAATGGAGTATTTACTCGCAGTGATCGGACGTCGGACAATTTGCCTCGAGTTACGTGCTGCGCGGTTGGTAGAATAGGAGGCAGCTGACATGTGGAAGCTTCCTATTGGTCAATTCTTCAATAGCACGTCATTCACAACATGTCCTGTGGCGGCCCTCGCCGCCCCGGGGTGACGTGTCTCCGTGTACTCCTTGCCACCTGGCCCAACTACACGTGTACGTCACATGCCCGTCCTTTCTCTATCTCGAAATTCGTCCACTTGTGTGTACAGTGTATAAATGACATATTCAGTGGAAGTCGTACTTAAATTCAAGAATGATTAATAATCAATTAAACAAATCATATTGTGGAAAAACCCTGAAAAGTACGAGGTAGACAACTGTACCATATAAGGTATAGGCATGAACAAGGTCATAATACTCCCAGTTCCCAAAAGAATCAAAATATCAAAATAAAACACACGTACAAGTCATCCTCAACGGTAGGCAGTCAGAGGTAATCGCGTAAGATCCCCTTGCCCTTTCTTGTACTCGGATATGCACTCAATCATCACAGAAGAAAATGGATGACGAGTCCAGTCAGTAAAATCCCAAGGAACTCCTCCGAGCATTCAAATAAATAAGTGGAATTCAATAAATACTGTTAAATAAACATGCGGAATGTAAACAGACAACTGTAAGTAGGGCATCGCATGCATAAATAACAATAAAGTGCAAATGTGTGTGTCTGTTCCAGACAGACTAAACCATACTTCGGGATTTCCTTCCAGGATCCCACTAGTGGGCGCACCCAACTAGCTATCACCTGGTCCCTCTCGGTGGCCGGCGTAGACTTACGACGCACCGACACATGTAGATTCATTAGCTCGGGTCGTTATCCACCGAGAACTCCTGATACACATGCTATGGTCTATAATGCATAGACACACAACGAAAAACTCGGTGGGAGTAACTCAGCCAACCGTCTAAATAATGACAAGATATAGATGTAATAAAGACCACAAGGAATACGGGAAATGAATGGAAATACGAAGCGAAATAAATACTCGGAGTTTTTCAATTGGGTTTTACAAACCTCACGACGCACTCCAATACCCCGTAAACAATCACCGAGTCCAAGTCCACTGAGTCCTTGGTCGCCAATTGATCACCCGTATCCACCTATGTCCATTTATCAATAATTCCGATTTAGGATGACAATTAACGACCAATTTCCAAAATTTTAGGCCAAATTGCCCATTTTGCGCTTTTCGAGGCAAAAACCCCGCGAAAGTCGCGTCCATAATATCCAAATATTTTATTTTTTTCATAGAAATTCATAAATTTCTATTTATTTTATTGAAATGTAATTTTTCAGAATTTTTCCCAATTTTTCTTCCCTTTTCTTCTTTTATTTTTTTTTTTTTTTTTAATTTGGTTTGGGTTGGATCGACCCAACCGGGTCAGACCCGACCTTGGGCCAGAATCGGTCCAGGCACGGCCCATGGGTGGGTGCACACGCGCGCGCGCGTTTGCACCATCTTCTCCGATCGAACCACTGGTTCGATCGGGAACATAAATTATTATTTTTTCTCTTTGTTGTGGTTTGGGTTGGGGTTGCTCTCCACCCCAACCCCGGTGGAATCGATGGCAGGGGAGACACCCATGCCATCACCACCTCGACCCGGTTCGGCCTCCATGGCCGAACCCTTGTCTCGGCCACCACGGCCAACCACCGAAACCCACAATAACCAACGAGAACTCACCTCGATCGTGACGTTTTGCCCTCTCTTCTCTCATTCCCGGCTTCTTCTTCTCCTCCCCCTCCGCGTTTCTTCTTCCCTCTCTCGGCCTCCCGATTCTGGGGTGTGTGGGTGTGTGTGCGTGGGGTGTGTGTGTGAGAGGTGAGAGAAAAGGTGGTGGAGTGTGGTTTAGATAAGGATAAGTAATGTTGACTTTGTGTCTTTGACTCCAAAGTGGGACACAGCTGGGACACTCGCCTGTGTTTTCGGGTATTTCGACATTCGGTTTCGCGTCCGAACCGCGATATACGCGTACCGCCGCGTCACTAGCCACCCAATATATATTCCATATTAGTTACTTGGCCACTTTTTATTTAATTTGTGTGTTTTCGTTTCTCCGACCTAATATTCGGTCCCGTCAACTACCCGGTACCCGCATCGACACGCATATCGAGGTGAATACAGTTCACACAATCTCGCACGTATTATTATGCAACATACACACATGCGATGTATTTCAATAAATTGCACCGCAAATAAGCATCCAACACACAATAAACAGCGTACCTAGGTCCCCGTGTGTCATAGCCTACCGCGGCGTCCACGTAGATCTGAGCTAGCGTCCACGTCTGTAAATTTAATAAAATGGGCCATTACATGTCCTCCAACCAGAGCGTGACACGTGGTGGACCTCAACGCAAGTCACAACCGGTCTTCACCAATCAGGAGCCGCCACGTCAGCGCACGTAAGAAAACGGACCAATCAGACGCAGCCACGTAGCATCTCACGTCACCATCACCACATAATAAACCAACATAAGTTCATTCGTTCATCAGCTTTTTCGATTTTCTCGGGATGTGCATCAGCACCGTCTCCCAGATTTTCGCCAATTTCGTACGACTTTCACTCCGCCTCCAACACCCGCCACGTATTGAACTCTCAACCACCCGAGACGTCATCAGCAGCTTCTTTATCCAATTAGACGATGCCACGTCAACGTGCACAATCCAAACGACCAATCGCGTTGCGACACATGGACGGAAAGTGATTTCAAGCCAAAAACAACCATACAATGCTCCTCGGTGCACGAGTCACCTCCTCGACCCACAAAATTAGTTTCTCCCACCTCCTAGGACCAATTTTTAGTAGTTTTATATATTAGGAACTTAGGTTTTATTATTTGAATCACCAACTATTATATTTTTAGCATCGACTTCTCTCGACGATTGCCTAGGTCGACGGGGAAACAAGTCGGGATTATGGATTCATGGCATATTATGTGAGATCTTTTATTTTATTATTTAATTTAATTTAAATTCTCCTATTTCATTGTTGTCGATTTTAAGGAATATGGTTTAGATCTAGGGTATGTATGTGGTTAGTGCATGTTTTTAGGGGGATAACTTATAGTTATTTGGACCATTAGTATACGTGTAATTGTGCTTTTGGACCAATAAAGTGACGAACACTCACTCATTTGATGTAAAACCATTTCGGTTCTTGAGTGTGCAACAATTGAATCTAGGTTAAATCGGAAGCGGATGTGATCCGGAAGCGGATGCGATCCGAATTACTGCGGTTAGTGTGTTAAACCCAATTGGCGGATGTCTAGGGTTATGCATTAATTAAGGAAGTAGTTAGTGGCAGACGTCCTGACTATCGATATTAGGGGAGAGAGGAATTTCTGGCGGATGTCGATTTTCTATAGCTAATTTAGGAGAAATTAAATTCATGACATTTTGGGAAAGATTGAAGACCATGATTGCCATTGAATTTTGATCCTGATTTGTGGAACTATAAACCTAGGTGTTACTTAGGTGTTCATTAATTGTTTTCAAAGATATTTTAGTTATTTTATTTATTTAGTTTAGTTAGATTAGTTAGTTAAATTATTTATTTAAAACCCCCCGATTTTTCCTTTCGTTGTTTTTAACCTTAGAAATACCACCAATCTCTGTAGGATCGACCTTTTGCCACTATTCTCCAAAATAGTTGGTATAAGAATTTTTATTTTATTAACGCGTTCAGCGCGCCTCAATTTTTGGCGCCGTTGTCGGGGATTGGTTTTCTTTCTTTGGTGTTTTTATTTATTTATTTATTTATAATTATTATTATAAATTGGAGCACCCCAAAGTTTTGTTAGGTTTAACTATAGATTATATCTTTTTTAGCATAATTTGAGCATTTTTATAGGAATTAACATGTTTATAGAATTTTAGGTGTTTTGAGACTTGGTTGGGACATATCCAACTTAAGTCGTCGTATTAGTGGCGGGATTTTGAGTAGACCCAAAACTCTAAACTTTATTCCATCATCTTGTTGATTTCACCATTAGTTGAAAGACTTCGGGCTCGCAAGACTTGATTGGAATTTTTTTGAGTTAACTCCTATGTTTACTAGTTCTTGCTCTTGTTATGATTGTTCTTTTATAGTTTCCTCAGTCACCTAGATATGAGAAATTTTGCGCGTTCATTGGTTTTTAGAGACATTTTTTTGTTATGCATGCATTTGTATCATCTTCTTATCCATGTTATTTTTCACCACTGCCTATTTCTTTTTGTTATATGGATGCATTGACTTGTTTTGAACCTTGAGGACAAAGTTCAGAATAAGTTTGGGGGTACTTTAGGATTTGTGGATTGATTTGGATGGATTCTTTGCGAAAGACCGCATGTGAGATCGTTTATTTTTTTTATATGTGGTTATATGCGATTGATGGATGGTAATGGTGGTGTTCTATATCATTTCTTCCATTCTTTCATTTCTTGTCCTTTCATATTTCTTTCTCATTTCATTAGTTTTTGATACACTTTCATGTACATGTATTTAGTATAGTTTTTGTGAAGGCCATACCCCCCTTGGGCTGGGTCCTCCAAGGTAGATGTATATGTGGACACCACACAGGACCTCCCACATATACATCTTCTATGTCCCCCCCATATATGAGTACTCACACGGGAAACCCGGATCACAACATATATGGGCACAATACTTTCGCCACCCAAGTTCCGAAACCGCACCCTGGAGGCTTAAGGTTACGATTTTTCCGAAACTTGTACCATTGAGTCGATTCAAGATGTATATGTGGACACCACCGAAAATTTGACTTGTGCCACGTGTCAAGTCGGAAACCCGGTCACAACATATATGGGCACAATACTTTCGCCTCCCAAGTTTCGAAACCGCACCCTGGAGGCTTAAGGTTACGATTTTTCCGAAACTGGGACCCACTCGTCGAAATACGTATGTGTCGAATCAGGTGGTATTTGAGATGATAATGCTAACTATGCGAGGATGATAATGCTAACTATGCGAAACACGATCGAAACACGACGTGCCTCGAGTCGCGTGCCGACGTGGGATCGAGATAGTGATTTTATGTGGGTTTAAAATGTACATTGGATATGCCTCGTGATGCGTGTAGCGCGAGTATTGAGATTTTGAAATGAGGCGGGTTGGTGCCTCGAGATGCGCGATGCTTGGTTGTTGAGTTGCCTCGAAGATTCGTGTTGCACGAATCTCGAGGACACTTTTGATTGAAATCAAAAAGAAAATAAAAAGAAAAATATATATATATATATATATATATATATATATATAAAGAAAAAAAAAAGAGGATAATATCAAAAGAGATAGATCGTGAGGTGAGGAGAGAAGCAGAGAGAGAGAGGGACGCGACGGTGGGGAAGAGGCCAGCGGCGGAGCTCCCTGCGGCAGCGCCTGAGCTCGCGGAGGCGGCCGGCAGCGCACGGCAGTGCTCGGCGAGCGGTGGCGAGAGCACGGCAGCGCGGGCAGCAGTGGCGTCCCAACAGCTGCGCGACGGTGAAGCGAAGCTTGGCAGCTCGGCGACTCTCCAGCGGCAGCGGCGGGGTGTAGGCGGCGGCACCGGCGACTCCGACGGCGGCGGCGACCAGCCCGCGGACAGCGACCGCGGCTCCAGATATAGCGGCGGCCGGCGGCTCGCGGTGCGCCAGTGGCTGCGCGGCGCTGACGGCGGCCAGGAACTGGGCAGTTGCGCGGCGCGGAGGACGGCGGCTCGGCGAGGCAGCGACGGAGCGGCAAAGGGGTGGATCGACAGTGATGGCGCGCGAGCGCGGCGACGCGACGCAACGCTATGGGACGGCGGCCAGCGGTCGCGGTGGTGGTCGACGCGGCCGGCGAGCAGCGCCGGCCGGCGGCGGAGCAGCGGTGGCGGCGCCGCCGGCGGAGCAGCGCGGCGCCGCCGGCGGAGCTGCGGCGCCGACGGCGCGGTGGTGGCGTTGTCGGCCGGTCGGATGCGCGATTTCGACGAAATCGCGACGACGCGATGGAGGTAAGATTTATTTCACCAAATTTTGTGGTGATGTGAATGATTTTAATAAATGAGGCCTAAAATGTCTAAATGGACACCAGGGACTTAGGAGTCGGGTGTCGGGTGCGCAAATCGAGACGCGAGCGAGACATTTTGAGGTTCGCGATTTCTCGAGGTAAGTAAACCAGCTAGGGATTTATACAGTATTTCATCTCTCTCCATTGGGTGTTGTTGTTTACTGTTATGTGATAGCTTTATTGTTGTTCACTGCTTTGTGATGATAGCTATCGTTGAATTGTTGTCGATTGAGTGAGTCCATTGGCAAGTGAGTCATGGTTACTGTTTATCTGCGATATGAGAGGGTTAGGGCTGGAAGGCAGGGGCCTCGTCCTAAACCTGAGGTCTTGATGGTCGTCTGTCGATATATCCCAATTGAGTGTACGTTGGGGCTCTTATCCGGGTCCATGGATGCTTCATAGTCGTACGGGCTAGGGGCCGGGAGACAGTGTCTCGTCCTAGATCCGGTCATGGATGTCTCATAGTCGCAAGGGTTAGGGGGTGGGGCGGGGGTCTCGTCCTAAACCCGAGTATGTCTTTGGGCGTTTTGCCGCGACTCAACGACTTTTTGGTCGGGACTCCTTGTTGTGTGGGCCTCACTCATTGATGGATTGTTTACAGTTTTGTATATTCATGCGTTCTTTATTCCTTTCGTACTATTTGCATGAATTCGACTGCTTTGGATATTGTGAAATGTTGTGTATATGTCCTACTGGATTTACTTACATGGGCTCGTCATTCTTATGTTTGATTGAGTGCAGAGCCGCGGACGAGTAGCAGAGGGAAGGCTTCATAGCTAGGTGAATTTTTGTATAGTTTGTATTACTCTCCTCTGATGATATTTACTGGGTTCCACAATTAGGTTGCCTAACTCCCTGATCTTTTTGTTGAGTTATTTAATGTATTAGTTGCTTCCGCTAAATTTTTAAATCTTGAAAAATACTAATAACTCAACTTAAAATTTTGAAATTTCTTGTAATAATGGATTGGAAGGTCGATTAGGCTGCGTTGACCTTGCGAGGCGGCTCGGGGTCCACGTGGGCTTAGTGGGGCGGGCCCAATTTTATGGGAAATTGGGGCCGTCACGGTTGGTATCGAGCTGCAGGTTGTAAATACTCGACTCGTGAAGGAAATTACAATTCATTAAGACATAAACCAGCGGAAGTTAGGAATCCTGAACTTAGAGTGGAACCCTATGATCCTGACTTAAGTCTTCGTTGGGAAGTGAGGAGAGTATTTGATGTGTTGTCTTATACTACTATCGATAAAGGTACGATAGAACTACTTTTGGTAGCCGTAGTTACTCTTGTGTATCAAGTGAGACACGATGAGTAAATTGAAAAGGATTGACGATAAATTTATCGGATCGGAGAAATTGATTACTTTGCCTATGCATACGTCCTAGAAGAAAATCGAATAGGAGTTCATAGGAAAGTAAAGTTTGAAAAAGAAGGAAAAATGACGAATTGCAGACTCTAAGGGAACAGAGTGTTGAGATGACTTGAGAGCTAACGATTACATCATGTACGGACTCCTTAGCTTTGACGAAAGCTTTGGAGTAGTAGTGTTGGATCAGAAGCCCAAGTAACTCCACTTTAGTGACACTACGCATTTATCGTCTCAGGGTTGGTGAAGTCGACCACCACCTTTAGGGACTTGTAAATGAATTAAGTGTTACGAGTTGACGTAGAGTCTGCAAATTCGTTCTAAAAGTTAGGGGCCACCTAAGTATAAATCCTATGAGATCGTATATCTCAAGAATTCTTGCATGCTAAAATTTGTTCAGATGCGTTAGTAAACGTACTGAAAGGGAATTTACGTGCAAGTAGTGCATGTTGTAAAAATGTATCCGATATGGTATATTTGTTGTGTTGTAATATATATACGATATCGAGGATTCGTGGCTATGGAAAATGCGACGACGTTTCGGACCGGTTAGGAATGATCGTGAGGTCGCAGTTCGCGGTTTGCGAGTATGCGATGAGCAAAGCATACATCGCACTACCAACAACTGCCGGAGATTTTTTGATTGTTAAGGGCACAGTTACAGTCGTCGTCAAATGCAGCGCTAGTTGGACTGCGGTGGTCGAGGAGACACATGTTCAAAGCCGAGATAATACTTCCTACACATGAGACACTACATGAGGAGATGCTAAGTGCGATGGCCGATACGGGTGTCGAGTAACGGCTAAGGCGAGGCAATCTCGCGAGTTCGGGCCGACATTTTCACGGTGGTACGGATCGCGGAAAGCAAAGATTTATGACATCTCGGCCACACCGGATCATATGAGGTCGAGCATCGTATTAGTTTCGTTGTTCGGCGAGGCCGATGTCCAGTTGTGCACTACGGTGGCGTCGATGTGGACGCTCCGGGTTGCGATCGATGTTATGGTGGGCGAGAGCTTTGGGAGCATACGCGCGGAGTACGGTCGCATTATCGGCATCGTTATAGTCGGTGCGAGGGTCTGGATATGATCGAGGAAATCGAGGGTTAGACGGTAGTGGCAAAGAGAGCAACCTCATAGCGTATTGCGTTTCCACCGTATGCGGTGTATATGGCGCTAAAGTGATAGATGGTCCGTAGCGTAGAGTTACGCTAGTGCATTACAAAGCAGCCTAGCACCGTCGGATCCTTAGCATAAGTACCATTAGAGGGTTGATGGCGAGAGGCGTGGCCGAGACGAGGTTAGAGATCCGATCGAGTGCACAGACGGGGACATCGATCTAGTCATGCACAGGGACAAGGACATGGACATGTTCCATTTAGATCGAGATTTCGGTGTATGGGCTGTATGGGCGTGTGGACGACGAAACAAATTCATGCTATTGCCACGTCGAGTCCGACTACTATCCATCGTAACCCGATAGAGGGTACGAGTTGGGTTGAACCTCGCTCGATGAGAGATCGATTTACATTCTCACGAGCATACATCGGATATACGTATGTTAGTGACGGTGAATCACGAAATTAAAGCTGTTCATTTGTATTCATTTGTATTTCAATATATGTTGCGAGGATGTTGCCCTGGCATATATTGATGGGAGGAGACAGATGGTGTGTTCTTTGCTTGGAGGTCTCGGAGGAGCCCACTCGTCGCGGATGAGCCGGCTTATCGCATGAGTAGCCCCCCCTACAAAATAAGATGGGGGTATGGCCTTGGCGAGTATGGCCTTGGGCGGGTATGGCCTTGGGTCTTCGTTCATAAAACACCATTGTCCTTTGAGACGTGCTTCAATTTCGAGGACGAAATTTTAATTCGTTGGGAAGACCGTAACGACCGAAAATTTGACTTGTGCCACGTGTCAAGTCAAGGTCGTATGTGGGACCCACTCGTCGAAATACGTATGTCCGAATCCAATTTGAGATGATAATGCTAACTATGCGAGGAATTCGGTGAGCCGAAACACGAACGAGGACGTGCCTCGAGTCGCGTGCCGACGTGGGACCGAGATAGTGATTTTATGTGGGTTTAAAATGTACATTGGATATGCCTCGTGATGCGTGTAGCGCGAGTATTGAGATTTTGAAATGAGGCGGGTTGGTGCCTCGAGATGCGCGATGCTTGGTTGTTGAGTTGCCTCAAGATTCGTGTTGCACGAATCTCGATGACACTTTTGATTTGAAATCAAAAGAAAATAAAAAGAAAATGTATATATATATATATATATATATATATATAAAAAAAAAAAAGAGGATAAGATCAAAAGAGAGAGATCGTGAGGTGAGGAGAGAAGCAGAGAGAGAGAGGGACGCGACGGTGGGGAAGAGGCCAGCGGCGGAGCTCCCTGCGGCAGCGCCTGAGCTCGCGGAGGCGGCCGGCAGCGCACGGCAGTGCTCGGCGAGCGGTGGCCAGAGCACGGCAGCGCGGGCAGCAGTGGCGTCCCAACAGCTGCGCGACGGTGAAGCGAAGCTTGGCAGCTAGGCGACGCTCCAGCGGCAGCGGCGGGGTGTAGGCGGCGGCACCGGCGACTCCGACGGCGGCGGCGGACAGCGACCGCGGCTCCAGATCTAGCGGCGGCCGGCGGCTCGCGGTGCGGCAGTGGCTGCGCGGCGCCGACGGCGGCCAGGAACTGGGCAGTTGCGCGGCGCGGAGGACGGCGGCTCGGCGAGGCAGCGACGGCGCGGCAAAGGGGCGGATCGGCAGTGATGGCGCGCGAGCGCGGCGACGCGACGCAACGCTATGGGACGGCGGCCAGCGGTCGCGGTGGTGGTCGACGCGGCCGGCGAGCAGCGCCGGCCGCCGGCAGGGCAGCGGTGGCGCCGCCGGCAGGGCTGCGGCGCCGACGGCGCCGCCGGCAGGGCTGCGGCGCGACGGCGCGTGTCGCGTTGTCGACCGGTCGATTCGACGAAATCGCGACGACGCGATGGACGTAAGATTTATTTCACCAAATTTTGTGGTGATGTGAATGATTTTAATAAATGAGGCCTAAAATGTCTAAATGGACACCGGGACTTAGGAGTCGGGTGTCGGGTGCGCAAATCGAGATGCGAGCGAGACATTTTGAGGTTCGCGATTTCTCGAGGTAAGTAAACCAAACTAGGGATTTATACGAGTATTTCATCTTTCTCCATTGGGTGTTGTTGTTTTCTTGTTATGTGATAGCTTTATTGTTGTTCTTTGCTTTGTGATGATAGCTATCGTTGAATTGTTGTCGATTGAGTGAGTCCATTGGCAAGTGAGTCATGGTTCTTGTTTATCTGCGATATGAGAGGGTTAGGGTGGAAGGCGGGGGCCTCGTCCTAAACCCGAGGTTTGATGGTCGTCTGTCGATATATCCCAATTGAGTGTACGTTGGGGCTCTTATCCGGGTCCATGGATGTTTCATAGTCGTACATGTGCTAGGGCCGGGAGGCGGTGTCTCGTCCTAGATCCGGGTCTATGGATGTCTCATAGTCGCAAGGGTTGGGGCCGGGAGGCGGGGGTCTCGTCCTAAACCCGAGTCTCTTTGGGCGTTTTGCGCGACTCAACGACTTTTTGGTCGGGACTCCTTGTTGTGTGGGCCTCACTCATTGATGGATTGTTTACGAGTTTTGTATATTCATGCGTTCTTTATTCCTTTCGTACTATTTGCATGAATTCGATCGTTTCGGATATTGTGAAATGTTGTGTATATGTCCTCTTGGATTTACTTACTGGGCTCGTCATTCTTATGTTTTGAGTGTAGAGCGCGGACGAGTAGCGAGAGGAAGGCTTATAGCTAGGTGAATTTTTGTATAGTTTGTATTTACTCTCATCTCGATGATATTTCTTGGGTTCCACAATTAGGTTGCCTAACTCCCGATCTTTTTGTTGAGTTATTTAATGTATTAGTTGCTTTCGCTAAATTTTTAAATCTTGAAAAATACTAATAACTCAACTTAAAATTTTGAAATTTCTTGTAATAATGGATTGGAAGGCTGACTAGGCCTGCGTTGACCTTGCGAGACTGGCTCGGGGGTCCACGTGGGTTTAGGCCGGGCGAGGCCCAATTTTATGGGAAATTGGGGCCGTCACAGTTTTTTTATTTTTATTTTTATTTTTTATTGCATATAGAGTCACCCGAAACTTTGTTTCATGCCTTTGGTTGTGGATGAGTACATAACGGTTGCCTTTTTGACTTGAAACTTATAGAAAATTAGGAGAAACACTCAATCGAGTTCATAGCTCTGCATTTTTATGATTTCTTGATTAGGGACTTAGTTGATGGTTAAACTTTGTGCTAGATAACGAAAATGAGCAGACGGTCAAATAATTGTGCAAGTTATATTATTTTAACCCATATTAAGGTAATTTACTTGATTATAGTGAAAGTGAGAAGTACTAACATGAGTTTTCTTAGTATAGAGAGTCCCACAGGTTTCCACAGGAAAAGAAGCAGGGAAACTTGTGGTGGGAAAAAGTGAGAAAAGTGATCCAAAGGAAATGAAGCAGAGACCGTATTTGTTGAAAAAAAAAGAAAAAAAAAGAAAAAATATAGAATATAAATTTATTTTGAATAAAGGCGGAAGTTATGAAAATTCCCCAAATAAAAGATTTAGCTTAAGTGCTTTCACTAGATTAAGTGAGAAGTTTAAACTTGCGCGCTTGAATGTATAGATCAAGAAAACTCGTGAGTAGATGATGGACTTTGTTTTGATAGAGTCTATCTCTTTAAAGTATGATCTTAATTGTGTTTGGGTTGCGAGTCTTGACATATCATAACTCCGAAATTTCTTAAGTGGCTTGTTAATTTGGTGGCTATGTAAACCAAAGGAACTCCATGAATTTGAGTTGGGTATAGGATTAGTGAGTCAATGCATTACTATATTAGGAATCTAGTTTAGTTTGGGTTGTCATTTACACATTTGCTCGAGACGTGCAAAGTCTCAAGTTTGGGGGTATTTGATAAGTCAGTATTTATATATATTTAATGATTTATATTAATATATTTAAATATAGAAAGTCTATAAAATATATATTTAATTATATTTATTGGTCATTTTCAGGTGAAACAGAGTGCGCGGTTGAATTTGTGGCAAAAAATACTCAAAATGGAGTGTTTACTCGCAGTGATCGTGTGACGGCCCCAACTACGAAACAGGGCACCGCCCGGCCTAATCACGTAATCAAGCATTAATCCAAATCACATAAGACTTAATTACGTATTAGTCAGCCTTTTCTCCCTATATTTCTCTGAATTCATGTCTTGCTCTATATTATCATGTTCATGTAGTTTAAAGATCATGTGGAAGCTATTATGAGTCAAAATTTCTAAGTGTGGATAACCAAAAAAAGACAACATCATATGCACGTATATATAGGACACTATTCACTCAACCAAATGTACAACCCAAAATGACATAATAATAATAATAATACAACAAAAGTCGAGACATACAAAATGAGTGAGGAGAGTCGCCGAACTGCTCAGAGGAAGTCGCCGATCTTCTCCTTCCCTTCTCTGTCGTTTGCTGACGGACCTATACCCACCGTCACAAACTAGACAGTGAGTATAGTGATATTTGAGTACTAAGTGGAGAATTCTATGTCACATTTCCAAAATAAACGAAAGGTTTTTAAAAGCATAAAGTAGCGAAGTAAATTGCTGAAACAAGTAATGCAAGTAAATACCACAATTAAAGATGTAGAAACAAACACATGCTAAGTCGAGATGATCTACGTCCGGTTGGCGGTGAGAACTATCACCTAACCTTTCCCACTACTATATGGAGCTGCGCTCAACATATCTCACATAAATAGCGGAGCTGCGCTCTACGCTTTACAACATCAATCTCATGCTTGCCGACCACCCCGAGTCCCATACCTCGTGTGCCGCGCAAATGTAGTGTTGAGTGCCGGAACCCCGATAGACCCATGTCCCCGTAAACCGCGCATCTCTCGTGCAATTGACACTAAATAATCTCTACTTTAAGTTCAAAGACAAATAATTTCAAAATTTTAGGATACCAAGATAAGTTAGGCTACAAAGCCCAAAGAAAATCGAATACAAGTCTGCTTAAATCCACATTATTCCATCAGCAGGCTTTTTATCAATTTTGTTCAAGAATGACATCAAGTGTAGGAATTAGAGGCAACGAAACGATTCACAAGGCATCATGTCACAATATTCATCCATGAATAGATACAAGAACAACATGATTTGCGAGTTCAAGTAGTATTGTCTACCAATAGACGAATATATCAATAAAGATGAATGAAATGAAATATAAAATTCTCACGGTTGTACTTACAATTCATACGTTTGTCCTAGTCTATCCGATCTTTCGACAATTCGAAGTGCGTGCCCAAACGCCTGAGGTCTCCCCCTTAGTTCCATAACATTCAATAATGTCTCAATTTAGGCCAAATCGAAGTCGAGACAAAGTTCTAAAAAATTTTTTTTATTATTTTCTGCCAATCGACCCATTTCGCGTTTTTCGAGGTAAAACCCCCGCAAAATGTTCGTCCGAACTTCTAAATATTTTATTTTTCCTAAAAATTCATCAATTTCTATTTATTTTGTCGAAATATAATTTTTCGGAATTTTTCCCTATTTTTCTTTATGGAACTTTTCCCAATTTTCCTCTTTTTTTTTTTTCTTTTCTATGGGTTTGGGTTGAACCGGGCCGAACCAATTTCGAACCGGCCCGGTTCACCTAACCCATCTTCTCCTTTTTTTTTTCTTCTTTGAGCCTAAACCGGGTCGAACCGGGTTCGGCTCACCCGAGCCGAACCCGCCCGGTTCGCCCCCCTTATTCTTTCTTCCTCGCGACGAGCTTCTCTATCTTTTTTTTTTTTTTTTATTTGGGGTTGGGCTTCCATCCTCAACCCCAGGTTGGGTCTCATATGCATGGGAGACTACTCTCCTGCCTTCCTCGATCTCGGACGAAATGGCTGTTCGTCCGAGTTCGCCAACTCAAAACCAACAACAACCGAATTCAACAACAACACCATGACAACAACAACGAACTACATCAACTCACCTTGCGTTCAACTTCGGTCTCGGTCTCTCTCTCTCTCTCTCCTTTCTCCTTTCTTCCTTTTCTCTGTTCGTTCGTTTTTTTTTTCTTCACATCGGTTTGGGTTTGAGAGATAATGATAAGTTTGGACTTTGGGGTTACTTTGACTCATTTATATGATTTGGGGTTGGTGTGTTTATGAGCCACACATCTCAACCCACACACGTATCTCGAGGCACATCTTGTGGTCTTCAACACCACATTTGTCCCCCAAATCACTTGTGAGTGACTCAAAACCTTAACACACTTGCATAGAGATGGGTGAACGCGTGTCTCGATGCACATCCAATGCCTCATAATTTTTTTCCCAACTATAGGCCCATTTGTTATATAGTAGTAGATGTGGCCACATTAACACCACACATTACCAAAAATTCACATTTTATTTCAATAAATTAAACTTACCCCTAATATGCCGCTACCTCGGTCCAACGTCGACACGCGACTCGAGGTACGTCCCCGCTCGTCTCGGTATCTGCATACCCGTAAATGACTTAGTAGTCTGCACATATACAGTACACTAGGCATACAACACACAAATATAAAAATGTACCTCGGCCCTTGCCTCGGTAAACGGACATATCACGGTGTGGGTCCTACAGTACGGGTCGTTGAGCCTGTTTAAAGACATAAACACAGTTAAAGATTTTGGGCCGTTACAGATCGGACACCGGACAATTAGCCTCGAGTTACGTGTTGCGCGTCGGTAGAATCAGAGACTGCTGACACGTGGAAGCTTCCCATTGGTCAATTCTTTAATAGCACGTCATTCACAACCTATCCTCTAACCTGAGCGTGACACGTAGCGGACCTCAACGCAAGTCACAACCGGTTTTCGCCAATCAGGAGCCGCCATGTTAGCGCACGTAGGAAAACAGACCAATCCGAGGCAACCACGTGGCGTCTCACGTCACCATCACCACGTCACAAACCAACAACAATTCATTCGTTCAACAACTCTTCGATTTCCTTAGGATGCGCGTCAGCACCGTCTCCTAGATTTTCGTCGATTTCGTGCGACTTTCACTCCGCCTCCAACGCCCGCCACATGTCGAGCTCTCAACCACCCGGACGTCATCAATAGCTTTTTTCTCCAATCAGACGACGCTACGTTAGCGTGCGCAGTCCAAACGACCAATCGCGCTGCGACACATGGACAGAAAGTGATTTCAAGCCAAATACAGCCATACGATGCTCCTCGGCGCACGAGTCACCTCCCCAACCCACAAAATTAGTTTCTCTCACCTCCCGGGACTAATTTTTAGTAGTTTATATATTAGGAACTTAGGTTTTAATATTTGAAACACCGATTATTATATTTTTAGCATCGACTTCTCTCGACGATTGCCTAGGTCGGCGGGGAAACAAGTCGGGATTATGGATTCATGACATATTATGTGAGATCTTTTATTTTATTATTTAATTTAATTTAAATTCTCCTATTTCATTGTTGTTGATTTAAAAGAATATGGTTTAGATATAGGGTATGTATGTGGCCAGTGCATGTTTTTAGGGGGACAACCTATAGTTATTTGGACTATTAGTATCCGTGTAATTGTGCTTTTGGACCAATAAAGTGACAAACACTCACCTATTTGCCGTAAAACCCTTTCGATTCTTGAGTGTGCAACAATTAAATCTAGGTTAAATCAGAAGCGGATGCGATCCGGAAGCGGATGCGATCCAGTTTTTTAGGATTAGTGTTCCCACAAATCCAAATTAATGCGGTTAGTGTGTTAAACCCGATTGGCGGATGTCTAGGGTTATACATTAATTAGGGAAGTAGTTAGTGACGAATGTCCTTGCTATTGAGATTAGGGGAACGAGGAATTTCTGGCTGATGTCGATTTTCTATAGCTAATATAAGAGAAATTAAATTAATGACTTTTTGGGAAAGATTGAAGACCATGATTGTCATTTAATCTTGATCTTGATTTGTGGAACTGTAAATCTAGGTGTTACTTAGGTGTTCATTAATTGTTTTCAAAGTTATTTTAGTTATTTTATTTATTTAGTTTAGTTAGATTAGTTAGTTAAAGTATTTATTTAAGACCCCCGATTTTTTCTTTTCGTTTTTTTTAACCTTAGAAAGACCACCAATCTCTGTAGGATCGACCATTTGCCACTATTCCGCAAAATAGTTGGTTTATGAATTTTTATTTTATTGACGTGTTCGGCATGCGTCAGGGACGGTATTAAGGAAACTAAAGATGTTAAGGAAACTAAAGAAAATATAAACTTGTGTAATAGGAAACTAAAGAATATGGAAACCCGAGTAATTATTAGGTTCATTTTGTAGCCTTACACTTTCCTTTTGTATCCAAGACCTTTGTGGATATATATGTTATCTGTATCATCTCTTCATAAATTGTCACAATTAAGTTACCCAATCGTGACACATAGTTGGTACCCGATTGTTGAAGGGATTTAGAATAGACCGAGTCATCATCAGATTCACATTGACATAGATTACATGAGTCTCCCTATAAATAGAAGATGCCCGGTATGGGCACCCCACCAATTCATGAATGCACCCTCTTGTTGAGGGCACAAAGCATATTACCAAGGGCACCCAAAAATTAGGGCCGAAATCCTGAAAATACCCATCGTTCAAAACAGAGGCACCCCACCACCCCACCACCGTCCTCTTGAAGCAACCAATATTCTCTTGAACGAACGAGCAAGCAATCCCGAGAGTCATTTGTCTTCGTTCCTCTCGTCGTCTCTCCTCTCTCGTTGTAGGACGTTTTTAGAGTTTGAAGGTTACGGGTATTGGTCGATTTCGTCTCCACATTAGGGCTCGGTTCAAGTTCTTCGTTCACACACTCAAGTCGTGAAATCGATCGTTTGAAGGTACGTTGATAGTCTAATTAAGTTGCATTTGGTAGAGTAGTTGTTATGTTTGTGTGGCGGTGCATTCAATGGTTCATTTATTGGAAAGTCGTGGTTCTCGGCCACACGAGCCGAGAGAGTTTATTCTGATCTCGCCAAGCATGGCCGAGATCGAGGGGAATTTTTGGGAACTCGTGGTTCTCGGCCAGACATGCCAGAATAGTTTACACAGTCTCGGCAACGAATGGCCGAGAGTAATTGTGTTATCTCGGTCACCACTTCACGAGAGTAACCATTAGTGTATAGTTTATGTCATGTCGGTGATGTACAACCGCGAATGTAGAATATCTCTCGGTTGTCCATTACTGAGACTTTTATTGTCGTATCGGTCACCACATCACGAGAGTAAGTCGAAGTGTATAGTTTATGTCCTGTCGGTGATGTACAACCAAGAACGTAGCATTTCTCTCGGTTGTCCATTACCGATACTTTTATTCCTTTCTCGGTTATGCGTCACCGATATTTTAAGGTTTTTCTCTAACCTGCTTGACCGAGACAATAGAAATGGTAGATTTTGTTCATTTTTTTTTGAATTGTACTTTTGTTTCTGCTCCACACACTTACATGTTGTAGTGTTTTCATGTATGACTCGTTCGAAAACCCCGGTGACTAGGGAGGAGGTTGGTGTTGAGGTGTCGAGGGGTAACCGTGGGCGAGGCGGCCGGAGACCCCCGACTGCATCTTATCGGAGAATGAGAATGTAGATGTTAAGGGAAATGCTAAGATTGATGGTAATCGTGCAAAGATTTTACAATTGCACGATGAGGGTCTCAACATCGACACGCGGCGACGAAAAGATCTTGTTGTTGCCCGAGGCGAAGATGAGGCTCATGCATCGAAGTCTAGTAGTAGTGACTCATCAGCGGCGGCAAACACCACGGAAACTGATCGTAATGTGGGTGGGAGTACTAGTGGTGGAGGTGGCCATAATGAAGGAGAGTCACAAGGGCGTGTAGAAATGCGTGCTCCTTTCCCCGGTGGTCCTTTAGACGGTGCTTTGTTGAAGAGCTTTAAGGATCATGTCGCATTAGCGATTTGGAGCAATGAGGTATATAAAGTTTCATTGAATGGAGTACTTAAAAACTTAGGGTTTTCACCGAGTGATGAGATGTTTTTGTTGTTGGGGAGCGTCCGCACTCGAAGTGATCAATCGCGGAGCTCAAATCCAAGAATGGGATTTACAATCGTGCCACCCCGATACCGAGGGCCTTGAGAGGATTATTCGGCGTTACGGGTTGAATACGCGATAGATCTGTTCATACCGCAAGGCTAACAAGGAGGTTATCTCGCATTTGTAGAGCGGTGGCGGAGGAGACGAACACATTTCACTTACCATTTGGTGAAATGTCGATCTCCTGGAGGATGTGAACATCCTCCGAAGATTCTGTGGGCAAAGTGGTGGCGAGTTGAGAACTTCGCGAGTTACACGGAGGAATCTTGCTCCGATGCTATTAAGCTGGTCTCGAAACTACTTGGGGTTAGCATTGAAGAGGCTGAGGTGGAAGTGAATATCTGCAAGGGGCTCACAGTGCGAAAATGTTGGTTGAAGAGTCGATGGTGCCCCAAAGCTGGTTAGAGGAACACAACTTATCCTCTTGTGGAATGCACAGCCCGAGCGTACTTGTTGTATCTACTTTCTTGCACCCTGTTTGCGGATAAGAGTGGATTTCAGGTATCTATCGCGTTGTTGAAGCTTTTAGAAGATTTGGACGACATGGGAAAGTACGCATGGGGTGCAGCTGCATTGGCGTACTTGTACCGACACTTGGGGTCTGCCACCAGATTACAAGTTTCTCAGATTGCCGGCTACCTCACATTACTTGAGGTTTATTACAAAATTGACTTACATTGTTTAGGGTATTATTATTATTATTTTTTGCATTTTCGGACTAACTAACGTTGTATGTATTTGCGGGGATGAATGTACGACCATTTCAAACTTGGGCTCGCCACACCCAATGCGAAATAAATGGACTTCGTGCAACCTCGTGTCTGTAGATGGATTCAAAAGCACGAGACCGTGATGAATATTGACAAGGTCGGGTCCATTAGGAGACGTTGGATAGGTTGCGACCTAGTGAGGTGAGATATTTAGTCAAATCCGGATCTTAATGTTGCATCTAGTGTATGGTTACTAATAATGGTTGATTATGTCACTTGGGACCCATATGTTAATTACAGGGATAATGGAGCTGTGCACGCGATGGCCTTTTACAGTGGGACACTAAAGTACATGGATGTAGTGGAGCCCTACCATCGGAGAGGATTCGAGAGAGTTTGGTCACGTGCAATCTATACCGGATCCTCCGTACCGTCCATGGAAGCACATCGAGGCCTATCTCGCGAACAAATACTCGGTCAAGTATGGGTTCCAACAAGACAATTGGGAGTGTTGGCGGAACCATTTGTTGGCCCCGAAATTCGTGGTGACAATGCGAGTTCGAGTTTTTGGCTACACGGACTACCTACCTTGGTTCCTCAAAGTGTCTCACCCAGTGATCACCAACCCGCGCTATGAGGACGAAGAGATGGTCGCCACAACCATCGCTGACAATGAGCTACTGAAAGTATTGAATGTGTTATACATATTATGTAGAAGTACGTGCAATTTCTTGAAATCCCGATATGTATTACATTAACACTAACCCTTTTTCTTTTCATCAGTGTAATAGGCGTGCTTTGGACACGACATTAAGATGGATGGACCTCCCGCCGGAGTTGCGTACGCTAGAGTCTGCGAGGAAAATGGCGAGTGACATCGTCAATTTCCTTTCGGGGAGGAGTATCGGTCCCACCACCACCACTACTACCACTCCGACCACCGCAATCGGCACAACCGACACATCCGCCCCTACCGAAGAAGCGAGGCCCTATAGGCAGTCCCAACACGATAACACTTCTACACGGACATATTACATAGACAAGCATCACTATCGGTAATGTCGTGCCGAGAAATTAGTTAGGTTTCGGTAGATAAATGCCGAGACTATTTAGTGGGTGACGGACGGTCTATGCCGAGAGGATAATTTTGCACGAGGAAAAACCATAAAATATCAATAAAACTACTTTACAATGTTTACAAGATTAACGAATTTACAACACACTCGTACTTAAATACATGTTTTATACTACGGTGTATTTAAATCTACCACGGAAAGCGTGCCTTCTTCGAAGTTACAACGGGCACGATATCTCGAATTACGAATCCATCTCGCCAACCTTTTGTGCACTCTTCAACATACCGGTCCCACGATGGATATAAGGATGGCGGCGGTGCATTCACAATCAACTTCACTGTCAAAGTCAAAAGTAGAACGAGAGAAGCTATTGTCACATACTCGATTAAGGGTGAAACAAAACAATTCACAAAAAATCTACGAACTTACCCTAACCCAATGGATATTCGTTTCATTAATCACGGCAATGATAAGTCTGCTATGTAACGACAATGGTGGAGCACTACGTAGAGGTATAAATGTCGAGGCACTACCATGCAAGAGGTTTACTAGAATGACATTAAAGACCGTTGATATTAACAATCACATGTCTGGAAGTGTCAACCATTCTTTGAAAGAGGCAACAACATGATTATCTGGACAATGCACAGCAGTCTTTACATTCTCGTAACTCGTTCCAAGCACTTCACGCCAAAGGTTTTCATACCCGATTATCTTATCAAACATCCTTCTACGTACTATCCTCCAACCGTCTACATCGGCAAGTCCTAGCCCGAAGGCAACACACCGATATCCACAATTTACATCGGCTAGCACATCGATAGTGCTCTCAACATATGGCAACCAATCTGGTTCTATGCAATGAGCATAAGCCATGTTAGATGCACTTTAGGTGCGTCGACTTGTACGACGCATTTTAAGCCCCACTTTACTTTTCTTTGTCCTCGAACTAGAAGCCTCTTCTATTGATAGTACGTACTCAAATCCGCTAGACAATCTTGTCGTCGAAGAATCATCTTTATCGTGTTTTCTTTTTGATCCTGTCTTACTTCCTCTTTTCAACATACTTCCGATTGAAGACCCCGATATCATTCCCTTTGTCTTTATTTTCGTAGGTGGCACAACTCCCGATGTAGACGAAAGTCGACTAATCTCCCTGAGCTGCTGAATAATCCTGATGCGATCGTCCTCATCAGTGCAAACATGAAACTTTTGCAACACCCTTTCAATCTCATCGTGCACATTGTACCCAGACCGATCCACAGGATTCTCAGGTATCATACTCAACTTTCGCCAGTACAAATGAATGTCCTCGAGAGGGATGGGTGACCCATCAAATTTATGAAGGTTTAGCTCGTGTGCACAAGGAATGCAATGTGTGGTACGTATCTCGCAACCACAACGAGTTGAATCGTGTCAAACATCCTCTCCACGAGTCAATTCATCTCTAATTAACTTAAGCGCCCGTTGAGATACGTAACCACGCAATCGGCGATATAACTCATCAAAATATTCATGTTGGACCACATTCATACCGAGCTCAAATGATGCCTTGATGTTGTTATGTTGGATCCTAAGGATACCATCAACCACGCTCCACAAAGTCTCAAAATTTGTCTGGCTGTTGCCAAGATGTAACTTCAGAGTGGAATGCGCAGACTCAACCATCTGTGTCGTTGTTTCCCCAAAGTGCATAATTCGATTTGTCCATGCCGGTACAAATTTCTCCTTGTAGGTCTTGACCCATGTGTTATCCAAGTAATCAGTAAGACCCTTCACATTCCCGAACTCACAACGCAAGTCATTCATCCTAAGTTCGAATAAGGCCTCCGACTTAGCATACATCACACTCGTCCACTTATCCATGAAACGAGCGAAGCCTTCGTTATCCCCAAACATCTTCTTAGTCTTGGTCAATACTACTTTGTTGATGTGCCAAGAGCAAAGAAGGTGAGACGATGATAGAAATACTTCTTCGATGACACTAATAAGGCCTAACTCCCGATCCGTAACAAACACGTCAGGTTTAGGCCATCCATCCAATATGGATCTCAAGTTCTCCAGTGCCCAAATATAATTTGCATGAGTCTCCGTTGATATGAAAGCAAACCCAACGGAGAACGTCAAATGCGTAGAAGTGATGCCAACAATCTTCAATAACGGCATTCGATACTTATTTGTTTTGTACGTGCAATCCATCAAAATTACCGATGAGAAACACCTTAGCAACTTGATTGAATCAGGATGTGACCAAAATAAATCGGTGACGACATTCGTATCGGGATGCTTCCTATGCCACGACATCCACTTATTCTTCTCCAATATGTGCAATAGTTGTTGCATTTGAGTCCTCCCACCCGCATCCTCAATTCGTAATTTTTGTCGTGCATTATATATTGTCCGCATTATCGATACGTTTGTAACATCTCTTTGCTTCAACGTATTGAGGATGTCTCTTGGCTTCACATTACCCTTTGTCATCTGCACCACAACCTCCTTCTCCCCCTTATCCAATCTTATGGCAAATGAGTGGCCGTCCAAGTTTTTCGCGGGGTTATGATTGTGCCTCCCACATATGACAGTGACATACCACAAAGAGTCAGCATTTTCCTTGATGTTAATAAGGAAAGGCATCCACATTTCTTTGTCTAGGTTTGAGTCCTCCCGTTTCATCTTCTTCTTCATTTCTTAATTTCAAAGCAATTTTTGCCGCTTTACCCTTCCCAACTCTTTGTGACATTCCCCTATATGTACCAGACCTCTCTCACGCAAGTTTCACCATTTCCCTGCGCTTAATCCCTCCGGCATCAGAGTGCTTCGTTACTAACACAAACTTGTTCTCCCGACCTATCATTTGAAGCCATGAAATTGCCGATTCTCTAGATGGGAATGACCTACAAGGTGTAAACGCATCCTTGTAGTCTAGAAATAAAGTAGAAGCAGGCATTACTGCAATACAAACATTGTAACATTATGATCAACCAAAATGCACAAGATAAATTCACCAAAAAACCCAAAACTCAAGTCTTCGGTTGTGACAGTCCGAGACTATAAGTACGATTTCGTTCATGTCCAACCGAGACCTACGAAATAGTCTCGGTCGTTCTATACTGAGACTATGACTTCGTTTCGTTCACATCATGACGTGAACTACGTACAAGTTTCGGTGGATGTTGGACCGAGACGTTTGTATAACTCTCGGTCCTGCGAGGCCGAATCAATCGCGCCCGTAAAAAATCGTCTGAGAATTTGAGAAACCGCAAATAAAACACATTAAAATTCAACAATTACCGCTTGTTCTACCTCCTCTTGCACCATTGCAGTACAATCCTCCATTTTATAGTGCAAACAAGTTCAGATTAGTCGAATTTACCAAACCCTACGTTGACAAACCAAATCATCAATTTCACAGTTTTTGATCCAAAAACAGTTCATTCAAAGCTTCATATGGTTGTCAAACATTGTTACCTCGCTGTCGGATTATGTCAAGACGCAAGAATCGATACACGCTCGGCAAACACAATTGTGGCTTTAGGTTTCACTTGTGATCCAAGGTGGTGGGGTGCCTCAGTTTTGCTTTGAAAATGGTTTGTGGGGTTTGAGTGAGTATATATGAATGAGCAAAATAGTCATGTACATTTTAGATGAGAAAATGAGAAAAAATATGGATGCCTTCATGAATTGGTGGGGTGCCCATAGCGGGCCTCAAATAGAATCGGTCGCCAGACTGTTCGGTTGCGGACCCATCCCTTGGTCGTGCCCCACCCGATATTCACACTTCGACTACCTTGGACTGGAAAGTGGAAGAAGAATTTCTCTATAGACTGCACTTCCGCAAATAAGCCAGTGGTGGTGAGATCAGTGCCAGCAGCAGGAGCAGCAGCAGCCATGGTGAAGGCAATCCGAGTCCACGAATTGGGCGGTCCAGAGGTCAAATCGACTCTAATTTGTTCCTCTTTTATTTTCTTTGTTGTGCATACATGTTTGCACCTTCGATGATGAAGTCATCGTTCTATGAAATATATGAACTATATTTGGGGTTTCTCTCTGTTTGAATTGACGCATTTGAGTTCGTTTAATTGATTGTTCTCTAAACCTACTCTCTTCTTGCTCTGACTGACTCTACGCCTCCAAATTGAGACTACATTAAGTAATTATTCCCCCCTTGTTGTACGTAAGTACGATTCAAAATTCTCCTTTCGCAAAGCTAATTGACTATTAGCTTCTCCATTGTTTGCTTAGATGGAACTGCAAAACATAAGAGTTAGTTTATTTCAAGGTCTCGAGTAGTAATGAACATAGCCAATAACTTCTATCCTAGAGTAGATAGAAGCCAAGAGAATTTTAACAGACACCTTTGCTTCAACGCTTTCATTTTTTTCCCTGCTAATATATTACGTAAAAGTATAGTTGTCCATGAATGTATTTTATTTATGTTTACTTCGGAAATGTTGTAGTGGATTTGGTGGAAATAGAAGATAAAAAGGTCTAGATAACATATAGGATTTTATCTGAGACCACTTTATGAGATTTTAAGGTGTTTCTAACGGGAAATGCTAGAGTTGCCACTTTTGACACCTACATTTAACACCTAATTGTTGTGATGCTTCGGGTACACTTCGGAACGTGTGTGCACACATCTCGATGCAAAACTCAAAGGACCACAACAATCAGGTGTCAAAAGTGGATAACTCTAGCATTTTCCATTTCTAACTACTATTTAGACTCACAAATGGTTTCAAGTCTTCTTAATTTTATTTTTTTATTTCATTAGTTGGTTGCATCTTTTTTCAAGATATTATGTAGCATTGTATTATCCTTTATCAATTTTAAGAAAACTCAAGCATCCCATGGTTGTTTTTTTTAAGGTTATATTGAATAACTTGAACTAGGGTAATATTTGTTTGGATAATTTTCGCTGAACTAGGTGGAGCCTCCATTTGAATCAACAATTGACGCATTGGCTACCATTTGCTACATGGCCGGTCCCAAGTCCAGATAAAGGAGGACTCTGACGCCCATTTTTCATACCGAAAAATGGGTAAGGGAGGTCACAAACTCATTTTTCATACCCGAAAAGTGGGGGAGGGAGGCCCCCAAGCTCATTTTCCATTCTTGGAAAATGGAGGAGGGTTGCGATAGGTTGACAGCCAGCGTAAAACTTTTGTCACTTTTCATGAAATGGATCAAACATATATAAACGTTGGGGCGTTCCCACCTAGCGACGCGGTGCATCGGAGCCCGGGTGTAGTGAGAAATGAGCAAGGGTGTGTTTCATATCGCCTCCTGGGTGTGAAGAAAAATGAGCAAGGGTTCCCACACATAGGACGTGTGTGGGTAAAGAAGCTAGTCTCTTCACATCGTCGCCTGGATGTGAAGAAAAATGAGCAAGGGTTCCCACACAAAGGACGGGTGTGGGTAAAGAAGTTAGTTCAAAACAAACACGAAAACAAAAACAAAATCATAGATACGGATACTAGATTTTTTAGACAAAATAGAAATAGAAAAGGAAAACAAACACGAAGGGGAGAAAAAATTCATTTAGGAACATGAAACATAAGAACACTTACAGGGAAGTCAATAGAACTAGTAGATACTATGATTAGAAGGAGCGTCAATATTGCTTGCCTCCAAGAGACAAAATGGGTAGGAGAAAAGAGTAGAGAAATAGGAAGCACAGGGTTTAAATTGTAGTACACCGGTATAGATAGAAAATGCAATGGAGTAGGAATTGTGGTGGATAATGATTATAAGGATGAGGTCAGAGATGGTTAAGAGAATGGGGGATATATTGATTCTAGTTAAATTAATTATTAGAGACGAAAAAATTAACATACTTAGCGCTTATGCACCACTAGTAGGATTAAGCGAGAGCATCAAACGCAAGTTTTGGGACGATATGGATGGATTTATGCAAAGCATACCATTAGATGAAAATGTTTTTATTGGAGGAGATTTAAATGGGCATGTCGGGGCAAGTAACGATGAGTTTGAGAGAGTTCATGTAGGTTTTTGTTACAGTAATAGAAATGAAGTAGGAGAATCAATCTTAGAATTTGCTTTAGCATACGATCTTTTCTTAGCAAATACTAGTTTTAGGAAGAGGGAGTCGCATATAATTACTTTTAGTAGTGGTCATAACAAGAGTCAAATAAATTTTCTTTTAACAAGAAAAATAGATAGAAAAATATGTAGAGGCGCAAAGTAATACCTGGTGAAGCGCTTACTACCCAACATAAGTTAGTAGTACTTGCTATTAAGCTAAAACAACGACATAATATGAATAAAAGAGTTAGCGACCCTAGAATAAAGTAGTGGAACCTAAAAAATAGTAAACAAGTAGAGTTTAGAGAAAAACTACTAAAGGAAAATGTTTGGAATCTTGACTTAGATGCTAATACAATGTGGCTAGAAATAAGTAGTTGCATAAGGAGAGTGGGATCAAACGTATTTAAAGGCTTGAGACCACCAAAAAAGGAAACATGGTGGTGGAACGAGGATGTCCAATGAGCAATTAAGACTAAAAGAGAGATGTATAGGAAAATACCTAAGTGTCAAGATGAAGATGCGTACAATCAATATAGAGAAGCTAGAAAACAAGCTAAAAAATTAGTTAGTCAAGCTAATACAAATTTCATGGAAGATCTATATACAAGGTTAGGTAATAGAGATGACGAAAAAATATATATATATATATATATGCTAGCCAAATTAAAGATAAAAAGAAACAAGACCTAAGTCATGTAAGATGTATTAAGGACGAAAATCAAAATGTTTTAACGCGCGAGGATAATATTTAGGAGAGATGGAGAAGTTAGTTCGATAGTTTATTTAATGATGCCAAGTTGATACTATAATGATAAACCCACACCAAGAAAGAAATGTAAACTATACACCCAATATTAGAATTATAGAAGTTAAAGAGGCATTGAAAGAATGAAAATAAGGAAAGCATGTGGCCCGGATGAAATACCCATAGAGGTTTGGAAATGCTTAGGAGAAATTGAATTGACTTGGTTAGCAAAACTTTTCAATAAAATTCTAAAATCAAAACGGATGCTAATGGATTGAAGTAGAAGCACGCTTGTGCCAATCTTCAAAAACAAAGGAGACATTCAAAGTTGCTCAAACTACCGGGGAATTAAACTTATGAGTCACACTTTGAAACTTTGGGAGAGGATAATTGACAATAGGCTAAGGAGAGAAACAACAATATCAGATAACCAATTTGGCTTCATGCCTGAGAGGTCAACTATGAAGGCGATTTTCCTTGTAAGATGATTGTTAGAAAAATATAGAGACAAGAAAAAATATCTTCATATGGTATTCGTAGATTTAGAAAAAGCATAAGATAGGGTCCTTAGAGATGTTCTTTGGTGGGTTCTAGAAAGAAAAGGAGTGCATGCTAGATACATATATACTATTAAGGATATGTATGATGGAGTAGTAACGAGTATAAAGACATTAGGAGGAGCTACAAAAGAATTCCTCATTACGATAGGACTTCATCAAGAATCGGCTTTAAGTCCATATCTATTTACTTTAGTTATGGATAAACTAACTAGGCATATTCAAGAGGATATACCATGGTGTATGCTATTTGCAGATGATGTTGTCTTAGTAGATGAAACAAAAGATGAAGTGAGGAAACTAGAACTCTGGAGGAATACATTAGAATCTAAAGGCTTTAAGTTGAGTAGGACGAAAACTGAATACATGCACTGTGAGTTTAGAAACACTAGACATCGAGATGATGGAGTGGTAAAATTAGGGGAAGTAGAAGTTCCTAAGGTGAACCACTTTAGATATCTAGGATCAATCATACAAAACGATGGTAATATTTAGAATGATGTCACACATAGAATTCAAGCCGGATGGAAGAAATGGTGGAGTGCAACAGGGGTGATTTGTGATCGAATTGTTTCTACTAAGTTAAAATGAAAATTTTATAGGACCGCAATTAGGCCAGCTATGCTTTATGGTAGTGAATGTTGGGCGGTAAAGCAACAAAAATTACATAAAATGAACGTAGCAGAAATGAAGATGCTTAGGTGGATGTGTGGTAAAACTCGTAAAGATAGAATAAGAAATATAGAAATTCAAAGACAAGTAGGAGTAGCACCAATTGAGACAAAGATTAGGGAAGGGCGGTTGCGGTGGTTTGGTCACTTGCAAAGACGGCCTACAAATGCCCCCACTAGAAAACTTGACTCAATATAAACTGTAGAAATTCGACGAGGTAGAGGTAGACCAAAGTTAACATGATGCATTAATTAGGAGTGATTTGAATGGTTTGGAAAGCTCACCATCAATTGCACTTAATCAAACACAATGGAAAAGTTTGATCCATGTAGCCGACCCCAATTAATTTGGGACTGAGGCTATGTTGTTGTTGTTGTTGTTGTTGTTGTTGTTGTTGTATGAGGCTTTGCTTTTATCCCTGTGATAAAATCCGCCAAACTAGAGAAAGTTAATAATTTACTAACTTGCCTAAGCCTAACTAGTAACAACTATCGAAGCTTATTTTTCAACCTAGCAAGGCCAAATATTGGCCTAGGTGGTTACTTCCCTTTACAAGTTGACCATGCAAATTTTTAAATTGCTACATGAAGTTAACATTTTAAAGAAACCTATAGCATAGAGGCTATAATGTAAATAGTGGTGGTCCTTCATGTTGATGGGGTTTTCTAGACCTCCAAAAGTCCATAGTCGAGGATTTTGGACTTTTTTCTATCTCGGATAAGCACTCTTGGGTGGAAGTTAACATTGACGACCTCCTTACCGTGATGGTACCCTGATACCTCTTGTAAAGACTGTCTAAAGGGAGGGCTGACGATGTATATCTTCTTGTGGTGGAGAGAGTGTTGTAGGAGGATTGGGCTAAGGTGCAAGTCATAACTTTGGTTCAACTTGCCTGTTAATAAGCTCAATCAGCGTAACGTGGAGAATACTTGACACCGAAACCATTTTGTGATGCTCCATTGACTTTATTGCCATTTTTAGTTTTATGATTGAACATACAAGGCACGCTTTGAATCAGTGTTAGTCTTGTTAGAAGTTTTTGTTTTAATTGGAGTTCATCTCGCTTTGTTAAAATGCTCATATATGTGTCAGGTTGGCATAATAGCATAATCTTCTTTTATATCTGGACATCTTGCGTTTATTGAATAGGTAGCATGCTTAGTTTTATATTTGTTTATGCTTGTGTTTGATTGACAAAATGGCGTAAGTTCTTTTACTTATACTTTCCTCCTCTAAAGGTGAGCATCTTGCATTGATTTGAAAAATCTTCATGATATTTGAGTTACTTCTTCTCCCTTGTAAAAATGCTGCGAGTGCTAACTAAGGATATCAAAACTCAAAAGAAGAATATTTTGGAAAGCACTGAAGGGGTTGAAAGATGCATGCCACTCTCACCTTTTATGGTAGCGGAGGGTCCAATTATCCTAAGGTTGAAGGAGCTACCATTTGGAAGCTTAATTGCTAGGGCTAAGGCTTTTGTGGCAAAATAATTGCGCCATCTTGCTTTTGTCCCTAGGTAAGAGTAGTTAGAAGTATTATGATTTAGAAGCAAACATGTATTATGCAGGCCTAGCCCCTACAGCTGCCACAGATGTGCTTGGGAATCTATATGTTTGATTCTTTTTATAATTTCATCTATCATACTTCTTCAAGAATGGGCAGTAGTAGAACCATTTGTTTATTTCTTTTGGGAAATATTTATGCGTTTTATCTTCTTTGGCTACGTCATACCTTTTACTTTCTACTGTTTCCAATGTCGTTGCTGTACTTTTTTCTTTGGTCTCTTGAGTTTTGAGTGTGTCCTCCCTATCTAATATTTATCCTTTTGTCTAAGTAGAAGGTAATGTAATTTTGATTGCTCGAGGAAGTTCTCTTGCAAGTTTAGTTTGCATCACATTATAGGCAGTCCTATTCTTATTTTTCCATTTTGCCATAAATATTCTTTCCTGGGTTCTTGATTTAAATTGTGTCAACAAACTGCACAAAATTCAATGTAAAAATGCACATATAATTCTTATAAAAAAATAAAAATAAAAAAGGAAAAAGAAACTGTGCATATAATTCTTTTCCCAAATAGCATGCACCATGTGTTGCATTCTGAATTTTAGGAGTATTTCTTGCAGTGAGGGGTACGCGTGGACTGACCAAGGTTGAGACCAAAGCTCAGTCAAATCCAATAATGGTTAATTAATATGATTTCAAGCTGTCAATAGTGGTGTAGTAAAAAAGTATACCTATAATCTATCATAACTATGGGGTGCATATGATTAAATATGTTCACTATATTTTTTTAATAAAAAATCTAACAATTCGAAGCATTGTCAAATTCCTTATTGGGGCTTCTAAAAAAACATTGTCAAATTGTTCAAGTTATCATTTAACAGTTATTTTTTGACTAACTTTCAAATTAAAATGAAAATAGATCTAATGTAAAAGAGAATTTCAAAACTCATACTTAATACTCATATATGCTACCAATTTGCCTAGAATTAAAAGTATGTGAAGAGCACAAAACAATAAACAAAACATACCTATTATAAAAAATAGCATGATAAGTATTATGCTATTTTAATTAAAATATTATTAAATACAATATAATATAAAACTTATGGACTAAAACTTCTATTTATATAATATAATATATAATATAAAATCCTACCCAATTCGCATGGGCCAAATTGGATCGTCTTTATTACCAAAGCACAAGCCTTTTTTGGCACACATTTACTTGCAATGCTCAATAGCTCATGAACTTTGGTGCTGATGGAAGCATTGTACTTGGGGGCTGCTTTAGAAATGACTGATGGTGGTTTTTTCCTTTTTATTTTTTTGGCTCTCCTTTGAGCCATTTAAAGGAGAAGTTCAAAATAATTGTAGACAGCCAGATGCCTTTCTTTTTTCCTTTTTCTATAGTAATTGAATCTTTGAATACGTAATTTGAGGAAGTTTAATTCAATGTAGATTTTTTTGTAAATTTCAGCATTGCATAGAAGTATAAATAACTTTGTTTAAGTGCTAGTAGGTTTCAAAAATGTCGTCAAAAGATATTGAGAAGCATGTTATTTGACAATTTCTTATCTTCTTTTTTTATACCTAATGTAAAAGTTGTTAAACTCAAGTTTAATTGTTTTGATTCTTTCAGGTGTTATTCCTTTTTTGCTATAAGTCAGATTTTATTCCTTATACTTGACGCTATTTCTAGTCTTGCATAACTATATAAGGTGCTTCTATTATGTAGGAATTATTTTTTTTAAGAAATTGAAATTGGTTGGAATCTTTTTCCTTAAAAATTAGCACTACAATTTTCAATTTTGTTGTTTTCCCCTTAGTTTGGTTTGAATTTTGTAAAATTCTATTTCATGTAATTCTTCATTTGATGTTAGAAAAAATCTAAATAATCTGGGGAAATTCCTAAAAGTTCGAGAATTGTACCATGCTCAAAGAGTGAGAGATTGCGAGAGTTGAAAGTTGTTTCCTTCTAGTTGGTTTGGCATCTTGTAAGCATGTCAAAGGTTACTCTATTGTTGACTGGGTTGGGGGAGGTCCCATTTTTTTTTTTCCTTTCAAAGTCATTTCTAACAAGTTTATATAAAGAAGTAGGAGTCCTTTTTTTTGAGCAATACATGCCAAGGTCCTAGTTTGTTTGTAAGCCTGTGAAAGGTTACTCTATTGATGACCTTGGCATGCACATTACGATCCTGATTTGTTGAAATACATCCCTCTTTTTGAGTGACCAACTACTCTCCAATTGATTCCATCCATCTCTCTTATTCAATTGAGATTTTAATAGACTTTTGGGTACTTTTATAAGTGATGTCTTTTCTAAAGTTTGTAGGTTTTCATAGACTTTTAAAGACTATGATAAACTTTTATGTAAACTTCATTTTGATGACTTTTATTAACATTTAAGATTTTATTTGACTTTTGTGAATTTCTTAAACATGATTTTGATTGATACTAGTAGTTTTTTGTGATTTTTATGTTGAAACAAATATTTTGCACTTTATTATAAAAAATAGACGAATAATTATATTTCTTTTTCTTAAGAACTATCACTAATTTTTTAAAAAATATTTTTGTATTTTAATAAAAAAATCATATAGACATATTAATGAATTACTATCAAGATAGTAACATAACAAATAAGTAATAAATATCAACAAAACAAATAGGTAAATGAATCATCTTTTAATGGCAGGAAAGAATCAAGTAAGATCATTTTGTGTAAAAATTTTGCATTTTTTTTTACTTAAGTAAAAAAAGGTTATATTTTTTTTCCTTAAGAATGTTAGTTTAAATTTTTTAAATGCACTTCTTACATTGGAAAAAAAATGTACGATTATTTTATCCAAAAATAATAATATTACATTTTTTGAGATTATAATTATACACTTAATAAACGAAACTTCTGTGTAAAAAATCCTATAAAAATGTACAATGATGCAAGAACGAGATCTTATTAATAACGACATCATTTTCATTTTCATCAACATAGACATTAGAGTATAATGAGTGAACAATGAAATCCATGAGTTGTGGAGTGATTAGAGAAGTTGATAAAAACAATTGATAAGAACAGACCTTGTGAACAATGAAGTCCTTATTGAATAAGGGAGCCAAAAAAAAATAAAAGTCTATAAAAGTTTTTGGGTTGAGGTGAGGAGAAGTTGAAGATTTCTTTGTGTATTTTGATACAAAAAGTCTATAAAAGTTGAGATTTGTAACCAAACCACAAAAGTCACCAAAAAATTAAATACACATTACTTTTATAAACTCTCTAAAAGTTTAAATTGAATACCTCAAAATTTTTAGACGTTTAAAAAGTCTATAAAAGTTCACATTGAATACACCTTACTTTTATAAACTCTCTAAAAGTTTTAATTGAATACACCTAAACTTTTTTAGTAATTAAAAGTAACCAAAAGTCTATTAAAATCTCAATTAAATACACCCCTGTATTGCATGAGATTTTCACTCCTCTCAATATCTTTTATTGGCAAGCGAGATGATGTAGGACACATATTTGACTAATTAAGCATATCTTATTTTTATTCAAGTAACTTTACTAGTTTTGAGTGCTTCCTATCTTGAAGTTGTAGCTTTAGTATTTAGTTCTTATTGAATATCATCCGTGTAGTTGACTCCTACTACTTTGAGATTGATGCTTTGTTGTTGTTTGTTCTGTAGTAGTCTTTTTTCGAAAAGTAGTAAAAAAAGCCCTCATTACGATTGGTCTTATTCGTTCGATTGTTGATTTCTATTTCCTAGTTCTTTCATTTTCTCAAACCCTATAATTTATTGGTTAATTTTGTTCTTTTATACGGATCCATAAATTTAAATGCTTTTGCTATCGGAATGATAGAAAATAGTGCTTGAATAAGTGTGAGGCGTCCCCCTATTGGTAGAAGCACTCATTTACGCCTATCAAGTCCTTTGTGTATTTTTTTTTTTGAATCCTAAAAGCCTTGTCTATGGGCCCTTGATACTTCATGACCATTTCCTTAAGGTGCGTTGGACAAGAGAGGCAAAAGTCATCTGATAGAATTTCGCTAAGTTACCTCTACAAATTGATGTTTATCTTAGTTGATTTTTAGACTAAAATTCTTACATAACATTATTATCTTTATGGTAGACTTGGCAGTTACAACATTACTTTTCCTATTAAAAGGATGGGGTTTCATCAACATATTGATTCACCATAGTATTTTTGCCACCTTCCTACCTTCAGGAGAATGTTTGACCCAATATTCTACTTAGCATGTCCACCCACTAAGATGGTGTTGGGCATGTGCCCTAGGTCAATCTTATGAACATTGTTTCTAGTATTATTTTGGTTAATAAAATGGAGGGTTACATATGCTGTTCATTATTGTATTGATTTGCATGTTTACATTATAACAAGATCCATAGATGTTTACTGAAATATCCTAAATGTCCCTAGTCGGTTATTATACTGGGAACTATAATGAATAGTGTGAGTCTTGATTGATGGTCATATGATGATCATATGTATAAGGATACGAATCAAGATCATGAGTGCATGTTATGGAACATGGTGCCGGATCGACCTGCTATGAGAACACCACATGAATTAAGTCATAGGTGTTTTTCATGAGTATATCATTTAGTCCTCTGACTTAAGATTACCAGAGACTTCAACATTTCGATCATAGTGATTTGACTCAATCAAACGTTGTCTTTAACCGGATGATTATAAAGATTGTGATTGGTTACTATGTGAATAATGTGTGAAGGTGTGTAATCGAGATATAATTTGTCCCTCTCGTATAGAGAGATATCAGTGGATCGCTCGATATAATTGAATGATAATGGCTAAGTCCATGTGAATTGATATGATCAATATCACTTGGATGTTTTCAGTCCACCAAGAGATCAAGACTAGTACGATTAAACATCAAGGGTGACTTTTTCTTGCTTATGTTTGATCAAAGGATATCGTACGACAAAAGGATATATACACTATTGATTAGTTTGTATCGATTTTGATCTTCGTGCAACTTGGGTAGTCATAATGCCTTGCTAAAGACCGCTTATGATTTGTTTACCAAATTGGTTTTGGTTCACTGCCAACGTTGCATGAACCTATTGGATCGCACACAAAGAATGATTTTGCAGGATTTTAAATGACTCAGAACAATGAATTTTTTATGATAAAATTCGTAACATAAAAGTCCATAAGATGTGACATATTAATACCTCTTCAAGTAGGGGTATAATGGTAATTCACTTAGCCGACTTTATACGAGGGTTGTATAAATATGCGTGTTTAGTGAATTCACATTACGTGTGAAATTAGGGTTGGATTCTAATTTTCGTTTTTGAGAAAACGAGTTAGGTTTTCAGCCGTTCTTGAGTTTTAGGGAGAACAGAAAATTGTTTTCGTGTTCTCTTTTGGTCTAGCACTCGGAATCTCGGCCACCATTCGTGTGTGGATTTCTAATAGAGGATGTTCGTCTCTGGTAGCGCCTTACAAATCGATTAACACAGAGAAGGAAAATTGCGATTAAGGTACGGTTTACTTTCAATTAATCAGTTTAATTGAACTACGATTTGATCATGTTGGGGTTTTCAAAATAAAAATCTAAAATTTCCGCTGCATTTTAAATCCCAAAACCCAACAGATGGATCTCCTATCCTTAGCATCACACAAATATTTAGAAAAATAGTTGGAGTTTTATTTAATATTTTTTATTTTGTTATTATTATTATTATTATTTATTTTAGTTTATGTGGTACTTTATTGGTATTAGATACAATTGAAAAGTAATTCGAGCAAGTCTTATTCAATGTGGTAACAACAACAAAGCCTCAATCCCAAATTAGTTGGCGTCGGCTACATAGATCAAACTCTTCCATTGCGCTCGATTTAGTGCAATTGATAATTTGATGTAAGAAAGTTTTGTAAACTTCTAACACTAAAGCGAAGATAAATAAGTACTAATAAAATTAAAATTGTGTTAAAGCTCATTAAAGAATTATGTTGTTGATACTATTTTGTTTTATCTTTTCTCTTCTTATGTTGATATAAAAGTTTTCTAGTTTCGATTTTAATGTTTTGATCCCTTCAGATATTAGTTCTTTTTTTAATTTAATTATTTTAGAATTTATTCCCTTGATTAATTACTAGTCTTGTACGTAAAAAGACTAAAAAATGAAAAAAAATTGTAACTTTTTTCTTGCACGTTGGCATTAAAATTTGCAAATAATGTTACTTTTGTTTTATTATGAAATTTTTGTAAAATTTATTTTAATGTAATTGTTTATTTTATGTTGGAAAATATCTTTATACTTCAGGGAAGTCAGAGATTTTTTTTTTTTTTTTTGGTTCTTGGGAACGTTGTGGAAATAACTTATTCACAAAATTAGCATAGGCTGCATAGCAAAGACAAAAATGCTTAAGTAGATTTGTGGTAAAAGGTATAAGAATAAAATAAAGGATACAAAAGTTTAAAGAAAAATTAGGAGTAGCACCAAAACGTCAAGAATTAGTGAAGGGTGGCAGTAGTTGTTTGGACACTATCAAAGACGACTTGCGGATTGCCCAATTAGAAAGCTCAACAAAATATAAGTTGAAGAAATTCAACGGTATAGGATTATACCTAAGACAAATTTGAATACATTAGTTTTGAATGATTTAAAAGATTCATGTATCCGACCCCAACAAATTTGGAATCAAGAACTGGTAGGGAGCACCAAGGTTTGGAACTTCGACTTCGCCTTGTAATTTTTTCACCTAAAATTCGAAAATAATTCGGGGAATTTTAATTCCACGAGGGAAATTGTGCGAAATTTAGTCGGTGTTTGAAAGTTCATGGAATTTCATTTTAAATGCTAAAAACTCAAATTTCTCTTTAAAGATGTTAAAAATACACATAGTTCTATGATTGTAATGCATGAGAGTGACAATGTAATTTTTTCAAATAGTTGTTTTTTCTGCGCAACATGCAATTTGCAGTTTACATGACATTATTTCGCACTAGAACAAGCAACTCGTCGAATATGTTTTGGTAAATTCTACAAAATCTCCTTGAAATGTCCTTGAATCTTCCCCGAAACTTCCATGTAGTCGTGGAAGTCTTGCAATTTTTCCACTGTTTCGTTGGACTTTTCCTAATTATGTTGAATTTCTTGGGGAATATTAACATTTTTACCATACACATGGATTTCGTTTCCCCTTTTGTCGAAAACTGACAAAACTTGCCAAAGTTTGGGGAATTTTGTCTATTTATTTAAACCATTGGGAGCACCATAATATATGATAACACGTAGTTAGTGGGTTCCTTGTTATACCTTGGCGAGCTTCCATTTACGAAACCAAGGTTCATATCATGAAGCTTTTGGACTAACTAGTCTTTCTCTACCCACCTTATAATAGTTTGGTGGGCCAAACAAGATATAAAAATTTGAAAATAATTTACGGTGACAAATGTTGGAGTATATAATCCCACATTAGAAATATAATAAGAGTTGGTGCGGTATATGAGTGAAGTAGATTGGATCTTAGCACAAGCCAATTGGTTTTGTGCAAAATGGGCTCCAACCCCATTTATATGCCCACGTGTGCGTGTGTGCGTGGCCCAACACTCTCCAGGCATATGAATTTCTAGATTGTATCAGAGCGGGATGATCTTGGGCTCGTGTTTGAAGACCTGGTTGGCTAACAGTGGAGTCTAGAACTGTTTGTGGACCTGGAGCCTCTAAGAGTAGGCATAGACATGTTTGTGCGGACCTCGTAGGTTTGTGTTTGGCAAGTAACAACTGGTCCAAGCCCAGTTGCACTTGAGGGGGAGTGTTAGAGTATCTAATTCCACATCGAAAATATAATAAGAGTTGGTGTGGTACATGAGTGGAGTAGATTGGATCTTAGCACAAGCTAATTGGTTTTGTGCAAGATTGGCTCCAACCCCATTTATATGCCCACGTTTGCGTTTGTGCGTAACCCAACACTCTCCAGAGTAAAATTCTCCCGACCGCGTCGCACATGCGTGCGCGAACCCATGGATCTCCGCCAGGACCGATATTGTCCCCAACTTAACCACCTCTTCAACTCCTAGGCGTGGGGCTTTAACTTAAAAGACCTCGGTACTAGTTGGGGAGATATCACTTATATACTTCATTATGAAGTTACACTTAATCAATGTGAGATTATTATTTCGGTCCACACATCTCAACACTCCACCTTGGGCTGAAATTCATGATTCAAGGGGCTTTTCTCTCATGTCCCATCTGAACCATGCGCTCTTATACCTTGTAAAACTCTCCCAGCCTCGCCGCACATGCATGCACTAGCTCATGGATCTCCTCCAGCACCGATGTTTTTGGTATGAAAGCCATGTTATTTTCTTTTTCATCTTGGGCCCACCCAAACACGTGGGTGTGAGCTCGTGAGTCTCCGTTAGTATTGATATTGTCCCCAACTTGACCACCTTCAACTCATAGGTGTGGAGTTTTATGTCAAAAGACCTCGATACTAGTTAAGGGGAGATAATGGATTTTATACTTCTTTATGAAGTTTAATTTAATCGATGCGGGATTAACTTTCGGTCCACACATCTTCAACACTCCACCTTGGACCGAAAGTCATGATTCAAGGGGGTTTTTCTCCTAGGTCCCATTCACCAGGGAAGGAGAATGTTGAGATGCGTGAATCGAAAGTTAATCCCACATCGATTAAATATGACTTTATAAAAAAGTATATTATTGATTATCTCCCTCCTAATAGTACCGAGACCTTTCGAGATAAAACCCTACACCAAAAGTTGAAGGTAGTTAAGTTGGGGACAATATCGGTAGTGGCTGAGATCAACGGGCTTGCGTACGCGTGTGTAGCACAGCTCGGAGAATTTTTCATGGTATCAGAGCTCATGGTTCGAATGAGACCTGATAGAAAAAACCTCTTGGATCATGAAACTTTCGGTCCAAGGTGGAGTGTTGAGATGTGTGGATCGAAAGTTAATCCCACATTGATTAAATTTGACTTCACAAAGAAGTACATAAGTGATTATCTCCCTCCTAGTGCCGAGGCCTTTTGTGATAAAACCCCACACCTCTAAGTTGAAAGGTGGTTAAGTTGGGGACATTATCAAGGTGGTTAAGTTGGGGACAAAATCAATGTTGGCAGAGATCCACGGCTCGCGCACGTGCGGCGCGGCCGGAAGAATTTTACAACAAATTATTGCAAAAACTTCTCATTGCACTGTTAGAAATAACATGTCCAAGGTGCTGCAACAACTATTTATTTTTACTGCTTGTAGTTGGGATTGAGGCTACTTTTTACTAATTGTAAACTTCGAAACATAATTGCAAAGCTTAAACATTTAGTTCAATTGTTTTCTAATTTTGATTGCAAAAAATGATTGAATATCATTTAGTCATTTCAAAATTCTACTTTTATAATGATAGCTACGGCTATTGTTGTATGCTTCAATAAAATTTGAACTGTCGTTACTTGCTAGTAGGTATTGAAGTGGGAGGATGTGGAAGTAGAGGAGCCAAAAGAAGGTGAGATTCGTGTGGAGAACAAAGCTATTGGGCTCAACTTTATTGATGTTTACTTTCGAAAAGGAGTTTACAAGTCTGCCACAATGCCATTTATCCCGGGTACAAATTATTTTCATTTTCTAGAAAAATTGTTGAAGTTTCAAAATTATTATACAATTCTAGCTAGATATTTTTTTTGCTTGCATGACAGCATTACTCATTCTTTCATTATTGCTTAAGAAATGTTTTGAAAGATTATTAAGGTAGGCGACTTAACCCTAAGTGATCTGAGTGATGGTTGGGTTATTGCTTTGGGATGTTGAATGCCTTATTTAGAAACTTGCCATACGATAGGATAAGGACACACCAAGTACATTAGGAAGCTCCTTCAAAATTTGAACTGCAAAATTGTACTCTACGAACAAGTGGTCGGCAGTCTTGTAATCTTGTTGACAACTTGACATAAAATTGACCCATTATGGGATAGGCACAAGCATTGTGTCCTCTTTTGGAGGATGTTACCCATATTTGTCTTTTTAAATGTTAACAACCAAGAAAACCATTTTATTTATGTGGTGTGGGTTTTCTGAATGAACAGGTCTTTAGGAAAGTAGTAGGATTTAGTTGGGGAGGAAAGCTTAGTGGTCAATGATTTATGCATGACAATTTTTGATTTATGAAGACTCTACACTCCTACTATCATATAAATGCTTATGCAATCTCCACTCAAATTCGGCCTTTAAATCAGCTATCTCCTTCATTTCCCCTAGGCATTCCTGATCATCTCCGCAAGTGTACGACTTTGATATAGTTGTAGTGTCACTAACTTGAGCTGGTGTGGGGTTTGTCGAATCCTCAGAGACGATCTTCTCTCAACTAGGTTTAGCTAAATTATCAAGTTTAGGTGACAAAGAGTTGTTTTTTGGGAAATTAAATCAATTAACACTAAATAAGCTAATTAAAGAACTAACATTAATGCAAGCAAGTTTAATGGAAAATAGATTGATTAAGGTTCTAGGGCTCAATTTCCCTTGAACTAGTAAACCAACTCTAATTGACAATTGAATCTAAATTTCTTCACAACTAGCGTGGTAGACTTGATTTCCTAAAAATTCATTTCGCGTCTCTTCTGAGATCAGCAAGAATCATAATGTCACTCGGACTCCACCTTTTGGTATGAGTAGTGTAAGTTACACAAAGCATTAAGCTACAAATCCTAAGGTATCTCAAAATTGTGTCCCTTCTGATTTAACTTAGAGTTTAAGTTGTGATCTCATTTCCAACTAAACAAACCCTCTTTCGAGTGATATTTGTCAAATCTAGTTTCTATATTCTCTCGGCCAAGGAACAGGTAGCATTAAGCATGGAGAAACACAAACCATTCATAAGGAAGAAAAAAAACATAAATTCAATGTAAGAAGAAGAGTTTACATAGTCTTGAGCTCCATTGAACCCTAGCAAGAGGAGTTTGCCTCATATTCACTCCAAAATTGCATAAAAGAGGGAAAGAAAACATTGCAAACCTTGATTCTTCAACAAGTAAAAGAAAACCCAAGGATAAAAGCTTCAAATCCCAAGTTCCAATTCCAAAAACCTTATCCTCCATGTGTGTCTCCTAAGAGAATACAAGTGAATGAAAAATGTCTCTCAACCCTAAACAAACTAGCATTTACTATTTATTCCCCAAGTGAAAAGGCACCTAAAGTTACCCGAATACAATAACATAGCCTCAATCCCAAATTAGTTAGGGCCATCTACATGGATCAAACTCTTCCATTGTGCTCGATTTTGTGCAATTGATTCTTCACACCCAAGCGGCGATGTGAAACACAACCTGCTCATTTTTCACTACACTCGGGCTCCAATGGAGCGCGTCACTAAGTGGGAACACCTCGACGTTTATCTCATTTCTTCCATCCATTCACTGGAATGTTGTGCGCATAACATCAGCTAGTAGACGGGGAAGAATGCTTGAAGGAAGGGAAGGCAATATCACCAGCTTTAAGGATTGACCAATGGCTAGATTTGCTAAGTGATCAACCACTTGATTTGCTTCTCTGTATATGTGTCTAAGATGAACTTCCCAATCGCCTCAAAAGAGTAGTTTGCAGTCTTGAATTAGAGCAGTAGGCGAGTGTCTCCCATTTAAATCCCGAATAATCAAATGTAGAGAGTAGAGCGACCTGATAGTCCGATTGAAGTACCAATTTCGAGGGTTGTAATTGTTGGGCGAGGTGAAGACCCTCTCGAATACTCCACAGTTCTGCAATGAGATTAGAAGCATGCCCAATTAAATCCATAGAGCCCAGTTGCCATGAACCATTGTCATTGAGGAAAACTCCCTTAAAAAAGGCTCGTCCTAGATTACCTTTGGAGGCACCTTCTGTATTAAGGATGAGGGCATCCGGTAGATCAGGCATCCAATAGACCAAAGTTTGTGTTTCTTGAGGATCCTTGTGATGGCCTCTTCATTAAAACAGGGCACCGCCTGGCCTAATCACGTCATTAAGCCCTTAAATCAGCCACGTAGAACTTAACAGCGCATTAGTTAGCCTTTTTGTCGTATTTGTCTCGTTACTTGTGTTCAGGATAAGTATTTTTCATTACCAAGTTAATAGTTTTTTAAAAGTTAATTAAAAATTTCAAAAGTTTAAAAATTGAGTGGGAGTCTTAATTTAAGTGCAAAAATAAATAATAAACACCTATATGCGAAAACCAGGGAGATAGATCACATGTATATCAAAAAGTGGCAATATATAGTGTATGTACATGCATCAAGTCGAGGAGTAGTCTCTCAACCCAATAGACAACCCAAAAGTACAAAAGACATAACTAAACAATAAATACATCATAATAACAAAAACCTACTACATGAATAGTAGAACGTCGCCTAGGGCTCAGAGACAGTCGCCAATCTTTTCCTTCCCTGGTCAGCTACTCGACGGATCTGCAATTGTCACCGAAGATGACAATTCCAGTGAGTAAGGCCACTTATCCACATTTCATGAACAGGAAGGCAGGTAACTAGAAGCATATAAAGGCGGTAAAAATAATCCAGAATGAACATATGTAAAGAGTTACCAAAGTAAACCAAAAAATAAGTGAGTGCGGAATAGGAAATTGCTAAGCTGAACAAGTCTAGGTTAAAAAAGCCGCGAGTTACATCACATCAGCTTTAGTATAGAAATGTCGGTCGTGAGTCACATCAAATCAACCGATATGCTTTGTGGGCATTAGCCGTGAGTCACATCACATCAACCAAATGCCTATTGGCACTAGTTGTGAGTTGCATCACATAAGCTAGGTGGGACTTCTACAAATAGCCGTGAGTTACATCACATCAACTAGTGGAGTTCGCCGACCCCTAGTACTCTAATTCCGTGTCTTATCTCATAAACAGGTGAACCTAACCCAAGTCGACTACTCACTTTGAATTCCAGGTGGTTATGGAATTTGGGGATTTAAGTCAACTAAACTTAAATAAGAAAATACACTATAGGGAGGCATTCATCAATGTGAATCATACAATCTCAAACAAGGTTGAAACTTCGACTTCGCCTATAACTTCGCTCACTTAAAATTCAGAATTAATTCAAGGAAGTTAACTTCAACGATGGAAGCTTGACAAAAATTCGCTGATGTACGGAAGTTTATGAAATTTTACTTTAAAGGCTAGAAAGCTCAAGTTTCTTTGTAGAGATGCTAGAACTATGTTTTATTCGAATTTAGTCGAAGTTTAAGTATATTTTTAGCACAGTCGAAGTTTGCTCAACTTCCACGAAACATAACAATTTTACTTCATGTTTTATTAACTTCCATCGATGTTGTCGAAGTTCGGTCGAAGTTAGCCAAAGTTGAGTCGAAGTGTTGCAATTTTTCTACTGCCTATGAACTTCGCTTCGCTCACCTCAAAATCGAAAAACTTCGCCTGAACTTCGCCGAAGTTTGTCGATTTTTTAAACCTTGATCTCAAAAAGGGACATAGCATGCTATTTCAACTACACAATTAACAGTAATCAGCAAAAGAAAAATGTCAGCATGATATCAACATGGAATTGCTAAGGCGAACAAGTAGTGATGATAGAACTCATAAATGGGACTCATACCATGATTTTCAAGAAAGTGAAACAACAAGGGAGTCACAAGTCATGGCATTGAAGATTTAGAGCACACAAGACAGTTAGAAGAAATGTACAACAATGAATTAATGGAAGGAAATGGGAACAAGTACCCTACAGGTTTACTTACCTCAATCACGCCAAATCCTAACCAAAACTAGCCGCTATCCACCCTAAAACTCATGTCCCACATTCGACTAGCTTACCTTAAGTCCCTGGATGTTTTAAAATTTTTAAAAGTTTCAGGGAGTGGCGCCATGGAGCTGTGTGTATAAAGGCACGACATCGCTGGACGACACCAATTTTTTTCAAGTGGGGAGGCACAACGTCGTGAGGCGCCGTGCGTTCACAGGCACGACGCCATACAACGGTAGGCTTGCAATGTATTGCAGGCATGGCGTCGTGGCTGTGAAGCCCGACGTTGCCTGCCCCCACACTTCTCTTTTCTCTTCAATTTTTGTCGGGGCTCGTCTCCATTGCCCAACACCCCTCCCTTCAACTCGAAAGGGGGTGTCCACAATCACCAACACAACAGATAATAGTATTCAACATCGATACACACGAATTAACATGCATTTGTCAATTTAGCTCGAAAAATTAGAAATTCTTGGTAGCAATTGAGTAGAAAACAACGAGGAATTCGAATGAGATCACTTTCCAAAAACAATAGCTTATTAAAATCGGAACCACATATTTGAGACTCATGTAGAAAAACCCCAATTTATCTCAATATCCCCAATTTGAAAAAACCAAGGTTTGATACCCACTTGGATCATAAGAAAGAACACACAATAGGAAGACCAAAAAAGCCATGAAAACCAGAAATCAAAATTTCAAATTCTTTTTTGTATAAACACCCCATGGTTCATGACTAAGTTACATGAATTTAAAAGTAGTTGAGAAGCTAGAACACTTAAACTAGCTAGGGTTCTTTCTTGTTCTCTAATTCTAGGGAGAGTTGGCCCCAAATGCTCTCCCTAAATCTTAAGTTTCCGGCACTAAGGTTCCTCTCTCTCCAGAATTTTTGTGTTGAAGTGATGCTTGTGTGTACATGAAAGGAGAAAAAGCTCTTTATATAGGTTTCATGAATTTTACATCTTGGCCACACATCTTGAGATCTCATAGCCATCAAGAGATGTGTCAAAAGTTCTTATTAAACTCATCTCTTCCCACTAATTCCCACTAGGGGAGCACTAATCTTCATTGGATTCTTTCACATTCATATCTCAAGGTGAGATCTATGGTTGAATTTAGTTTTTTACAACTTAGGTCTTCTTAGTTTGATTTAATGAAGAACAATTTAAGTAGCCTAATTAGAATTCTCTTCAAATGAATGAATTAACTTAGACACTTACCACATCCCTTACTACCCGGGTGCTACTCCTGCACGCATCTCAAGGCGTGTCTCCATTTGTGATTCGATGCCTATACAAGGTAGGTAAATGTGATTTCATAGATCTACACATATACACACACTAGGAAAACACCACACAAATATAAAATATACCTCGCCACGTGCCAAGGTCAGACCGCGTATCTGTTAGCGGCTCTCACGTCGCGAGTCAATGATCCTGATTAAGGAATAAAACGAGATTAGAAATTTGGTCTGTGACAATCCTATGCTGGTGTTCTGGGAAATGCTAGCTCTATGAACTGTAATAATCGTCTCCCCTGACCGAGAGTACGTCCCAAGCTACATTGTCGATGTTGGATGACCTCTTCATTGCGCTTAAGCCAAATGGACCAGAGAGTGGTAGCGAAGTGAAGCACGTCCCCATCCGGACTAATGTACAACCCAACTTGAGCCACTCCAAAACCTCCCCTCAGAAGAACCCTATAGGAAATCGAGACCGATAAATCCTCAGCCAGACCTCTTTAGAAAATACACAATCACGTAGAAAATGAGATGCCATGTCCAACTCCATCTCCCATTTTGTATTTTGGGAACACCTTGTTGCAAGCAATAAGCAAATTTAGTAGTGAACTCTCCATTTGAAGCCCTGGACCAGTAAAGATGGCTAACCCCAATGTTCCTAGGAATGGGAATTCCTTGTTTGACCGATTGAATTTGCGCCGGAATATGGGCAAAGAATTGGGAAAAATTCCAATTGCGGTTAGCATCAATTATATCCTTCACATAGAGATCCCGATCCCGCAAATCAATGAGTCCCTAAGTATATGCCTAAAAGGAGTCTCAAGGCACCATGATTCTTCCCAAAGTTTGATTGAAACCCCATTATTGATTCTCCATTTGAGCCATTTGGACAGACATTGTCTCTCATAAATAATAGCCTTCCAAATGTGAGAAGCTGAGGGGAGCTTGTTCAATTTCTAAAAGGGGTGCGCCAAGCTAGCTTAGCCAGTAACGCTTCATTGTGTGTCTCCATAACTATAAGGCCTAGACTCCTTTGTTTCTTAGTATGATAGATGTTTTCCCTGCTAATCAAAGTGTACTTTCCTTTGCTCAAATGACGATCCGTAGAGAAAATTTCAGTTTATTTTATCAATCTTAGCGCACACATGCTTTGGAAATTTGACACACTGCATCATATAGGTAAGAATAGAGGAAGTTACAACTTGAATGAGTGTGACAAGACCCGCCTTGTTAAGCAGTTTTGTCTTCCATCCTACCAAACGTGATTTAATTATCCCCAATATGAGATCGAAGTCCGATTTGGAAGGCCGAGAATGTCGCATGGGAATACCCAAATATAGCCCTAAATCCAATGTAAGTCCAATTTGTAACTAAGAACTAATCTGAGCCGCAATATGAGGCCTTGTATTTCTTGAAACAAACAATTTAGATTTATGCACATTAATCTTCTCGCCCGACATAGAACATAATTTCGTCAAAATCCTTTGAATGAGCAAAACCTGTTGTTGGGATTTAGGAAGCTTGAGAAAAAATAATTTGATCATCTGCAAAGAAAAGATGGGAAATTCCCATCCCTCCCCTTGCTACCTTAATAGGTTTCCAGCTTCTCGTTGATACCGCACCATAAATGATATGACTCAGCCGCTCCATACAAAGAATGAATAAATAGGGAGACACGGGATAACCTTGACGGAGCCCCCTTTGTGGCTGGAAAGACTCTGCTTTTTCTCCATTCAATAGCATTGTGAAATCAATTGAAGAAACACATCACATGATGAGATTAATTAATTTGTTGGGGAAATTGAAGTACCTTAATGTGGAGAGGAGGAAGTTTCAAGAAATACGATCATACGCGTTTTCAAGATCAATTTTAAGAGCCATAAGTCCACCCTGCCCTGTCTCTCTCCTCATAACATGCATAATTTCCTGAGCCATTATGACGCTGTTAATTGTACTTCTCCACAAAATGAAATTGTGTGGTTTTCACCAACACGTCTATGAAACAAGGGTCTAAGTTGAATGACAATAGCGTCAGTAGGGTTTTATAAGGAAATGAGCAGAGACTAGTACGTCGGAACTGCGCCATTGTAGCTGGATTTTCTTGCTTCGAAATGAGAACTATAAGAGATTCCATAAATCCTTGTTCCTAAGCCTTTGGCAAAGACGAAACTAGGCTTTTTACACTAGGCCATAATTTTTGAAAGAAAACTGTTGGGAGACCGTCCGACCCATGAGCCTTATAAGGTTGCATGCCAAATAGAGAATCATAAATTCCCTCTCCCCCTATTGGCATTTGAAGAAATCTTGCTTCATCCTATGTGAGTGCATATGAATTATATGCTTGAGCTTTTGACTGCTAGAGCCCTGTTTTTGTATCAACAAACAATCCTAGAAAGTATTGGCGGGCATGGCTTTCAATTGGGCTTGATCAAATAATCCATTCTCCATTGATTCGAAGTCCTAGGATTTTCTTCCTGCTCCGTCGGGTTATAGTTAATAAGTGGAATAACTTGTTGTACATCACCCTTACGAAGCCATTGAACACGAGACTTTTGGAACCGAAGTAATTCATCTTGTTTTAAAACCTCTTCATACTCCTCTTGTAACCATCGTTCAAGATTAAGAAGGAAAGTGGAAGGTCTTCTTTTGAGTCCCTTTTAATCTAGCTAATAATGTCTTCTTTCTAGTGAAAATATTGCCAAAAGAGAAACGATTCCAAGCATCTAGTGCCGTAGCAAAAGGCTCTAGATGCTCAGGAATCGACTCAGGAAGATTCGTCCATGTTTCCACTGCGAATGTATCAAGATTCGGATGAGATGTCCAGTGGGATCCGAATCTGTTTGGGGTTACTAGGCTTGGCGTGGGATGGCTTTTGGGGCATGGGTACGCTATTGGAAGAATCGAAAACAGGTGATGTATTGCATGGCGCTCGCTGGTTGGAGGGGATTTCTGTTTTGTGCAACGTGTGTCTCACTTAGTGGGGGCAAAGCTGCAGGGTTAGCAGGGGTAGCAGCATTATGCGCCTCATTGATTGGCAGTGCCCAAAACAGTTCCTTTGTCCTATCTGGATGCCTGGCTGATCGAAAACCCTACGTGAGACTTGATTTGGTCTCCCGGGTGACGAGCCACCATCATCCATGGGCCAAAAAAACATTCGTCCCCTGAATTAGGTGGCTTTGATGACGATTCTGGGAGAGATGCAATTCCAGCCAAAGAGGCAGATGTTGCAGGAGGTTGTTCCGCCATGGATAGAGGATCTGGTACACTCACCGGAGGAGTTGCTTGAAGGCTCTGCTCTGTGTCATTGAGGGTACAGTTGTCCACAATATATCCATACTGACCACATTTGAAGCAAATTGAATGAAGACTTTTGTATTCCAGTGAAAGCAAGCAATCCTCCACATGATTTAAGGGATCAAAGGGAGTTCTAAGTTAACTTCAACACAAATTCGGGCATAACTACCTCTATTCGCCGTAACAATGGTCAGATCTGACTTGATATATTGCCCGATCTCCTCTCCAATCTGCTCCAACAACCCTTCATAATAATATCCAATTGGATGTCGGGGAACACACATCCACACAGGGGCGGTGGAGATGGTGTCTACTGATGGACAAAAATTGGGACACCATTCTTGAACAGGTAGGTAATGATCGTAGATAACTCATGGACCTTCCGTCAAAGCATTGAAAAAACCAAATTCCATAGTGAACTTGGCCAAAAAATACCCCTGTCCAGTATCTATAACCTCCATCTCTCCCGTCGGTAGCCACATAGCTCGCAAGCGAGTAGACAAAAGGTTATAACTAATGGAATGCCCTAGCAATTTGACAATCACAGTTCTTCTCCATGGCGCCCAGAGACGTCGTTTGGTGTTTCCCCCCATCAGGATATGCCGAATCTTCTTCTCCATATCAACAACAGTGAACTCATTTGTGTCCATCCTCAGACCAGCTTCATCAGATAAGAACTCCTTCTATGCTTAAATAGCAAAGCGATTCAACAATCTATCCCTATAGGCCATAGGGATGTCCTCGGAGACATGGGGAGCAGGGCCCTCTGGAGTCGAAGAACCAGTGCTCCCCTGGGGAAGCGTGGAAACTCGTGGATTCGGATTTGTCGTCTTGGACTTCTTCGTGGAACAATCCAATTGATCCTCTTCATCAATCGAAAGACCTTCGCGTTCTCACTCACTCACCATGGGGTCACGTGCTTTCAGTACAATTTATAGCAATCTCATATATATATATATATATATATATATATATATATATATATATATATATATATATATATATGTTTACTAGTTTCGTAGATATGTTTCGCACGAACAAGCCCGCTCGCTACACTCGCGGGAATTCAATTAATAAATTGTCTCTATTCACAAAGTGGATATATTTTAAGTTGTTACATGTTCTCACTGATTTTTTTACTTGTCAAATCTCAAAGCTTTATAATGTCAATATTGTTAACCATTGAAACTGCTCATCTCATAGCCACTGCACCACACCCTTTCATCTCGAGTTTGATTGCATGATATTAATTGCTAGTTTATGGTTTTCTTTATGAGCTTTATCGTTTCGACCTTGAATAATTTAAATATTTCATTCATACATGCAAAAAGTACATAAAATGAACATAGCGGAAATGAGGATGCTTAGGTGGATGTGTGGTAAAACTCATAAAGATAGAATAAGAAATATAAAAATCCAAAGAAAAGTAGGAGCAACACTAATTGACACCAATATTAGGGAATGGCGGTTGCAGCGGTTTGGACACATCTAAAGATAACCTACAAATGCCCCCACTAGAAAACTCTACTCAATAAAAATTGAAAAAATTCGACGAGATAGGGGTAGACCAAAGTTAACTTGGAAGTTGGGATGCATATGTTAGGAGAGATTTAAATGGTCTAGAAAGCTCATCATCAATTGCATTAAATCGAGCACAATGGAAGAGTTTGATCCTTGCTGCTGACCCTAACTAATTTGGGATTGAGGCTATGTTGTTGTTGTTTTTGTTCATACATGCGGTTTTGCTGAAAGAAAACTTGTGTCCTTGTGGAAATCCTTCCTCAATAGCATTGTGTCTTAAACATCTTAGCTTTCTCTTTAAAGTCCATAATCCACCAATGCCTGATACGGAAGCAAAAATCGTCAGCAAGAAAGCTTAAGTACATGCAAAATTCAAATGTTTCATCTTTTCTAGCTTTATAATGACTTGGAACGCTGGTTCCACTAAGAAAACTCAATTTCATTTTTCATTTTCTCAAAGAATATAGAAGTTATTGTTGTTCAAAGGCAACTCAAGGATGCAGTATCCAAGCAAACATAATTGTACTACTATCAGACTCGAAGATGGATAGAAGTCATCTTTTCGTTGTAGTGGGATTTTTCTATTTTTGTTTGAGGGAGGCATGTCTGCATTGATGGTCGACTCTTTTTGTGGAATTTCTTAAGCTTGCATTTTCTAAGGAAAAAGACAACTATCCATCAATGGAAATTGATAGGATCAATGCACCCGAGAAGTAAATAATGCAAAATAGTAAACAAAATGAATGCGCCAAACCACAACACCAAGATCTTGTTTACGCAGTTCGGACCTCCCGTCCTACGTCTGCGGAGCCACACTCAGGTGTAAGATCCACTAAGAAAAGTGACATACAGATTGACAAAAAGTCCCTAACTAGTGACCCCTCATCTAGCTAGCGATCCCTCGCCGAACTTTGTTACACTCCTCACTTCTCTTACAATGAACCTACACTATTACCCAAGATCCCCGTGGTACTCAAGATCCCCTAGGCTTACAAGTCAAGTCCCCTAGACAGGTTTGTAAAAAAGAAAAAAAGAAAGAAAGATAAAGATCGAACTAGTGTTCGTCTATCTCAAGAATCGATTTTTGGTCTCCAAAGAAGGGACAATTTGCGATTCTTGATTACACAATTTATAAAGAAGACGCGATATAAGATTTTAGAAACTTTCCATATTGCGTCTTCAATCAATGAGTTGACATATCTTCCCTTTCCTTCATTCTTCATTTTGTGCGAGGAAATATTGCCATATCTTGTGGGTTGACAACCAAAGTCAGCGCTGGTCATACTGGAGAATATATTCAAAGATATTCCAGCTGTATATTCTGTCCGTTGGAGAATATTCTCACATCTGTTAAATATCCTGCATATTTGTCAAACATTCCGGCTGTGTCCACAGACTTCTGTAGGCACAGAACCAGCAAACACAGTTCTGCATATTTAACCCACATTTTATAGTTGATCACATTATATCTACTTACCATATCAAGGGTGTGCAAATAACTGACAATCTTAAATCTTACCTTAACAGAAATAAACTAAGGAGAGTGGCACCTTTTCGTTATATTAATATATATATATTTTTTTCTTTTTTGAGAGGAGCTGTTGGGTTTGCTCTAGTCATGTGAGTAAAAGATGATGGCTTTTTTGAGCCATGATGGCAATTAAAACTATTACGGGAATGAAATTAAGAAAAGAAAAAAAAATTATAGAAATGTCAGAAGATGCTTGAAGATTTGAATATTAATATTTTTTGTATAAACAAAAAAATAATTTTACTTTTCGAGATTTATCTTATGATTATCTTATATTTCCTTTCGCTACGTAGCCAGTCTCAAAGTCCGGATTAGGATGAGGACTGTGACAATGTTAAGCTGATGGCTCTTTAAATTTCTTTTTGTGTACTTTGATCTGGTTTATTATGAAATGATGCAAGGATCTTACTTGATGCAAGATGTGAATTTCATATACTTATTTGTTGGGAACGTCCAGGCAGAGAGGCAGTTGGAGTTGTGACAGCTGTTGGCCCAGGATTAACTGGTCTAAAAGTTGGTGATGTTGTTGCATATGCTGGCAACCCAATGGGCTCATACATTGAAGTGCAGATCCTTCCTGCTAGTGTTGCAGTTCCTGTTCCACCTTCTATGGACCCTGTTGTTGTGGCTTCTGTCATGCTCAAGGGTTTGACAGCCCAGTTCCTTTTGCGACGATGCTTCAAGGTTTGTATGTTTTATTTGTCACTCAGGGGATTTCATGTCTTTGTTTTCTTTAGCTGGAGATTGACTTCTTTTTGGTCATTCCTTTAGTGCTACATTTACCGAATAGTCGAATACAATACTAGCTTTATTTGAAAACATTACATGATACTGCAAGCCCATGCGAAATAGGATATTAGTTATTATCATATCCAAACATGCTAGTCTTTTTTTTTTTCTTTTCTTAATAAAAGAAAACAAAAACCATTTAAGCGACAAAATATACCATTTTTAAGTTTGTACTTTTCTTTTACTAGGTTATAGTTCATTTAATCTGTCTCCCTTGCTGGTTTGACTTTTCACTTTTAGGTTTTTGCTTCAGTATTCTGAGCCAGTTTGTGGTGGCACTGTAATGAATATCATGCAACTTGTCACATTTAATTTTGGGTCTTTTTCACTAAGTAATGTGGGTATACTTTTTATTCATCAAATAGGGAAGGTTTCTTTAAAATTACAAAAGTAATGTATAACTCATTTTCAAAAGGAGCTATTGATGATGAGGTGGACACACCATGTTGTGTTGTTCATGAGTCCGTGGGGTGGTTTGATGAGGTGGAACTTTGTATGAATAACTCATTTTGAGAATGAGTAATTCATACAAAATACTAAGTGCATGAATTACTCCTTCTCAAAAGGAGTTATTTGTTCAACCCATCCAACTTCACGTCACGCGCGCATGTATCGAGGTGGACAATTCATGCAAACCACATGCACGTATCTCGATGAGGACACCCCATGCAAACGTCACGCACGTATTTCGAGGTGAGCAACCCATGCAAACGACACACACATCTCGACGTGGACAACCCATGCAAACGTCGCGCACGTATCTCGAGGTAGACAACTCATGCAAATGCCACGCACGTATGTCGATGTGGGCGACCCATGCAACCTCTTGCAATTCATGCAACCGTCACGCACACATCTCGAGGTGAGCAACTCATGCAACCTTGTGCAATCCATGCAAACCATGCAAACCTCACGCACATATCTTGAGGTGGACAACCCACGCAAACATCGTGCGTGCTTCGAGATACGCACCACGCATGTTATGCACAAAAACTTATTTTGTGCACATTCATTTTTACGTGGGTCCCGCACGCCATTGCATAGGGGTGTCACTTGGGGTGACGTTCTAATTATATTTTTCTATATTATTTATAAATATATATAAATATATATATATATATATATTATATTTATATATTTATATATAATATTATATATAAAAATATAATATATAATATATATTATATATTATATAAATATTTAAATGTCCACGTGGATTGATCCATAGGATTTACATGAATGACGCATTCTCCGAATGCACTATTCATGTTTGCTTGACAGTCTACGTGGACTTTCACGTGGACTTCTTCATAACACGAATGGCGCATTCGGTCCACGTGGACTTCTCCATAACACGAATGGCGCATTCTCCGAATGCATCATTTGTGTTATTGGTAGTGGGTCCAATTTTTTCACATTAATAGTGCATTTTCAAAAGGAGAAATACCTTAAGGAATAAAAATAAAAGCTAATTTATTTTACTAATTTAAATAAAAATTGACTGTACCGCTGTAATTTTTCCTTTAATTTTGTATATTTACATTGGACTCAACTTGCATATCTCAGAACTTTTTATTTGTGAGGCTGGTATCGATTATGTGCATTAACTTTTATATTTATTCATTACATATTTTATTCATAGAACCATGATGACTAGTGCAATGCATATGTATAATGTATTTCATATAGTTTGCTAAATTAGGTTGATGGTGATTTATTTATTTTATCCAATCATTTTTAAAGGACTTATCAGCAAAACATCATTTTAGCAGGGGAAATAATAGAACATGATTGTTGCGTCATCCCACCTATGGGATAATTATGACAGCGTATACAAGTCTATAATTTTTATGCGTTGTAGAATCATTATTTTCTCATGTTTTCTTAGTGCTCACTGCTCAGAATGCCGTCTGTCAATTTTTGTGATAGCTGAGAATTTAGTGATGGCAGGTTCAATCTGGGCAAACCATCCTTGTTCATGCAGCAGCTGGAGGAGTTGGGTCTCTTTTGTGCCAATGGGCTAATGCTCTTGGAGCCACAGTTGTTGGTACTGTGTCCACTGAAGCGAAAGCAGTGCAAGCCAAGGAAGATGGGTGCCACCATGTTATTATATACACTCAAAAGGATTTTGTCACTGCCATCAACAAGATAACTTCAGGAAAAGGAGTCGATGTTGTTTATGATTCCGTTGGAAAAGACACTTTTCAGGTACTTTCGTTGTCACTTTAGAGTCCGTTAACTTATGGTTTTTGAAATTATTATTAGTTCTCCATGTGTTGTTGTCATCGACATTGTTCTTCCGTGTGTTTGGGGAGGAGGGCATGTTCACCTGCATACTGTGAATGCAATAACATCCTGTAAGCAGAATTTCATCATCCGGTGCATGCATTTCTTAAACTAGCGAGTCTTCTAATGTAGGGCCACTATTTAAGAAACTCAGTAAGATGGGTCGTAAGGAGTCCTTTGGTTTTTTAAACTGCGAATGTGTCTTGCAACCTACTATTCATTGCCAGATTTTTAAGGCAATAGGCAGCCAAATAATGTTATGGGGTTCATCGCGGTGTTAACTGCACTTAATCTGATCAACATTTATAACTTTGGATGGAGAAAAAAATTTAAAATGGTCAAAGGGGCACCTACTAGTCTAAATTCTGAAGTTGCATGCCTACTTCCTTTTCTATTTCTAATGGTCCAGTAGTTAATTATGAAATTTTGCCTGATATTTTACTTTGCTATTTTGTACTTGATTTGTATTCTTAGCGTGGAGTGGTCTGTTGCAGGGTTCATTGTCTTGCTTAAAGACGAGGGGATACATGGTGATGTTTGGGCAGTCTTCGGGAATGCCAGACCCGATTCCTTTGTCCGCACTCGCACCAAAGTCCTTGTTCTTAACCAGGCCTTCTCTCTTTCAATACACTGAAACTCGAGATGAGCTACTAGAAGCTGCTGGAGAATTGTTTGCTAACGTTGCTTCAGGCGTACTGCGTGTCCGTGTAAACCATAAATATCCATTGTCCCAAGCAGCTAAGGCCCATGCGGATCTGGAGAACAGGAAAACAACTGGATCTGTTGTGTTGATTCCAGATAATGTGAAGCAGTAAGTTTTCCTACATAGTAGGAAAACATCACAAATTCATGATACTGTCTCTATTGCTTTTGGTGAAATAAATTTGAACTCCCACAGGGAGAATGTATATTTTGTATGAGATTGCAATCAATTTGAGCGCTTGCTTGTATTGTGTCAATCGTGTAACAACAACAAAAACAGTGTCTAGCCACTTAAACAACCACCCCAACTTCACTTGTTGCGGAAACCAAAACATGTAGCCTTGTTTGATTGGGGAAAGTGGGAGAAGGGAAGTGAACTTGACTAGGAGTGGAGGAGTTGCCACTTCCACTCCCCAAGGAAATGGAGGTGCAAAAAATGAAAACATAAACCATCATCGTAACATAGGAACTTGCCCAACACCGAATTAGCTTCATGTCGCCCGACTCTTGTGCTAAGGATCGAGAAGATATCAGAGCCTAGCTAGACAATGTGTTTTAAGTATGAAGAACTCCGACTGATTTATAATATTTTGACATGTACCAGATTGGGTCTTTTTTTTTTAAAAAAAAAATGTAATAGATTAGATTTTTTTTTTTTTTTTTTTTTTTTTTTTTTTTTTTGAAGAGAATAGAATGGATTAGCTATAAACTTATAATCAAGATATTTAATTTCACCTGAAAAAAAAAGAAAAGGAAAATGCAAATATTAGAAGGAAAATGCTACAATGACACTCCAAAGTCACATCATAAACAAAGGGAGGGGCTGAACATACACCAATTTTTGTTGAGTACTCACCGTACCCTGATTTTTGAATTTTATTGCTAAACATACCCCACTTATTTTTTCTAAAAGCCCCAAAATACCCTTACTAAATTTACCCCGCTTTTGCTAAATATACCTCATTTACTCAAACATTATGGCTTGTGGTTTTCAGACATACAGTGTTAGAGGTCTCGGCTGACTCCCACCGGTTTCGGCTGACTCCCTTTGAGATCTCTAATGTGGTATCGGACAACTTCATCCAGCTCCCACCGAGACTTTTGAAGAGGTCTCAGTCTTGGTGGAAGGCGAACGAGACCTATAAAGAGATCTCGGTGGGAGTCGGCCAAAACCTCCTTAGAGGTATCGGCCCTATGTGTCAAAAACCCTCGGGCAGCAAGAACGATCCAAGAAAATCTTAAAACTCCAAAAAACACATGAAACGATCAAATAGTTAGTGGGTTTTCCTCGGAATCGTTAGATATGCTTGATTTCATCATCATTTTTGTGCCTGAAATGTGAGATTGAAGCCCAAAATCGAAGCTCTAATCCACACAACACAAAAATTGACTAAAAAACAACTAAAAAAACCCAAGAAAACCGTATAAATCGACACAAAAGAGGTGGGAGATGCACTTATGACTTCAAATCGATGTGGTTTCGCCTGCATTCCGTCGAATTTGGGCCGGAGGTGAGTGTAGTTTGAGAGAGAGTTGATAATCTAGTTGATAGCTGAAAGCTGATAATCTAGCTAATAGCTGAAAAGCTAGTAACTGATAGCTGAAAGTTGATAATCTAGACGATTGATTGAAACTGTTTGGAAAAATTAGCTGATAGAGTAGTTGATTAATACAAAATGAAATAAAAGTACATATAACATATTTAAACATTATTTCTTCATAATCTATATATGTAATATATTTAACACTATATTGTTGAAAATCTATATGTAAATAAATAAATTACATGAAAATATATTTTTATGTTTTACATGAAAAGTTTGGAACGGATATATTGCAGGCAAATTTGTAAGAACTAAAAAAAAATTCGTCACATCGTGAAAAAGAAAAAATAAATAAAAATAATCACATATATGTAGGGGTGTCAATTTTTTTCTAGCCCAACAACTCGGTTTGTCTGGCTCGAAAAAAAAAAGTTTAGACAATAATTTTATAAATCTGGGTCGGGTCTGGGCAAGGTTTTGATGTCCAAATGAAAATCTGAGCTGGGTCTGAATAAGACCCTTCTAAGCCCGAACCTGGCCCGAGTCTCAAAAGATACCTATTTTATTTTGAAAATATACTTCCATACATAGTATAATTCACAAAAACAACAATATAAATAAAAAAACTACATAATTTGTGTGACGACCCAGCCGCCCCGAGGTGACGTGTCTCCATGTTCTCCTTGCCAGTTGGCCCAACTACACGTGTCTGGCACCTGCCCGTCCTCTTCATGTTTCGTAAATCATGTCTACGTGTGTATTATCTGATAAATTAGTAAATTATCCCTATATTCTTTATCCATTCTATGTGGGAATCTAACTATTTCAACTGTTACTTAGTTGACAATTTTTCCACAGTAGGATTTGCCTTTGAACAATGTTTATCATGCTAAATTACCTTGTTTAAATGGTATTAATTAAGACTTTCGCTGAATATGTTAATTTGTAAGATACAACCCACTAGTATGGTTAGGATCTCAATAAATTGCCAACTAAGTAACAGTTGAGACAGTTAGATTCTCACAGAGAATGGATAAAGAATAAGAATATAAGGATAATTTACTAATTTATCGGATAATACACACATGGACACGATTTACCTGACATGAAGAGGACGGGCAGGTGCCAGACACGTGCAGTTGGGCCAACTGGCAAGAAGTACACGGAGACACGTCACTCTAAGGCGCAGGCCGCCACAGTTGGTATCAGAGCAAGGTTTTCTACAAACTTGAAAATCGTAGGAACTTGAAAATTTAAAATGAAAGAGCATAAGACTTAATAAATAAACTTTAGTAGTGGAAACCCAATGTTATGCGGTAGAACCTTAGTTGGGAAATGACGTGAAGAGTGTAGAGTTAGAGTTATATACGTGTTATGTTTTCATTATATATATGATATACGTATATACACGAGACCGATCTGGAGCACGCTTCTCGATGCAGATCATGGACGAAAAGTCGACTACGCCTCACAAGACTGGTCAGCCTAGTGGTACAGTTAGAGATTCCCCAGTTGCACCTAGTATGGAGGATCGACTCTCAGCTCAAAAGACTCAGATGGTTGAGGTGTTACGGTTGCTACGGGATCAGACCGCCGCATTGACAGCATTGGCTACAGCAGTTGCTACACCCAGAAAGCCAGTAGCAGTTACGGTACCTATGGGGACGGCTATCGTCTCGGTTGCTCCCCAAACACCAGTTGAGAGAGTAGTAGATGGTACACAGACAGAGAGAGCCATAGTCGTTGTTGTTCCCTTGGAGACGCCGACTCCTACGCCTCCACTTACGACTACGGGTCAGACGACTACTCCCACGGACTGGTGACCCGCTACTATATCGGGATTCGTCTTAGCTCCCGATGAGGCAAAAATGTCCACGCACGAGGAATTTCGAAGTTTCATCAAGATTCTTTTACTCGGAGGTGGTAGACTGAGATTGAGGGAGAAGTTCTTGACCCTGAGACAGGGTAACCGGACCTTGATGCAGTACATGGAGAGATTCCGGTACCTACTTTAGTTCTCGATGGATGTCGCTGGGACAGAGCGTCTGCATATATACTATTTCACTAGAGGAGTTGATGACAAGATTTCTTCAGCAGTGGTATCTGTTGAGTTTTGGGGTTCATACGCAGTGGATATTACAAAACAATTTTGACAAAAACCCCGACAGGATCCGAATCTAATTCAATTAAAAACGTTTAAACCATGAAAACTTAATCATACCTCGGTCACAATATACCTTTATGAAGGTTGATCGATCTCTAAGGCGCTGCCAATGACGAACGCCTTTACCAGCAGTCCACACACGAACGGCGCCGAGATTCGAAGTGCTAGCTTCGAGAGAATACCAAACCTTTTTGTTTCTCTCCAAAACGATCCAGAACGTACCAGAAAACCCTAATTCGTTTCTCAAACGAAAATAGAGTTTCAACACTTAATCTTTTCATACGTGTGTTCTAACCTAAAACGCCTATTTATACAACCCTTGTATATAAACGGTTAAATAAATTACACATATACCCCTACTTAAAGAAGTATAAGTGTAATACACCACAAGGACGTTTCTGTCATGAATTTTATCATATAAAATTCGTTACCATCTTAAAATCTCGCAAAACCATTCTTAGTGTGCGACCCAATAGGCTCATACAACGTTAGCAGTGTACCAAAATACATTTTCGTATACAAGTCATAAGTGACCTCTAACAAGACATTATGACTACCCAAGTTGTACGAATATCAAATCGATACTATCTAATCAATAGTGTATATAACATCATTTTGTCACACGATATCCTTTTGATCAAACATAAGGCATGGAATTGCCATCCAACATGTTCAATCGTACTAGTCTCGATTTCTAGGTAGACTGAAAATATCTAAGTGACATTGATCAATATCAATTCACTTAGACTAGGCCTTTTAACAGTCTAACACATCGAGGGATCCACTGGATATCTCTCTTTATATGAGAGGGACAAATCTTATCTCGATTACACAACTTCATCACATTGCTCACATAGTAACCAATCACAACCTTTATAATCATTCGATTAAAGACAACGTTTGATTGTGTCAAATCACTGTGTTCCTAATGTTGAAGTCTCTGGTAATCTCAAGTCAGAAGACTGAAAAATATACATATCACGAGAAACAACTATGACTTAATCCATGTGATGTTCTTATAGCGGGTCAGTCTAGTACTTTGTTCCCTAACAAGTACTCGTGATCTTGATTCGTATCCCTGTACGTATAATCATCATATGATCATCAATCAAGACTCACACTAGTCTTAATTCATTATAGTTCCCAGTATAATGATCGACTAGGGACATTTAGGATATTTCGTAAATACCCATGGATCTTATTATAATGTAAGCAAAGAAATGAAATCCTCTATTTTATTAACTAAAAGTATTCATAAAGACAGTTAATGGATTGACCTATGGCACATGCCCCAACATCTCCCACTTGCACTAGGGCCAATCATACATGCATCTAATGCCTAATGATCTAACATGACCATCATGTTTTGCTTGTGGAAGAGCTTTTGTCAATGGATCCGCAACGTTGTCCTCAGTAGGTACTCTGCAAATCTTCACGTCTCCCCTCTCAATAATTTCTTTGATGAGATGAAAACGCCTGAGTATATGTTTGGATATGTGGTGTTATCTAGGTTCCTTGGCATGTGTTATTGCCCCGTTATTGTCACAATACAAACAAACAAGGTTAGCAATACTTGGAACCACACCTAGCATAAATGAACTTTTTGATCCAAACTGCCTCATTTCTTTCGCATCGGACGCCGCAATATATACTAAACACGTTGTAGAATCGCCATGATCTCTTGCTTCGAACTTTTCCACTTATCGCACCCCCATTCAAAGTAAACACATATCTAGATCTGCGATCTAAAATCATCTATATCGGTTTGAAAACTTGCATCGTGTAACCATTTACAACTAGATCATTTTCAAAACCTCCATAGACCAAGAACACTTCCTTAGTCTTTCTTAAGTATTTAAGAATGTTCTTTACTGCTATCCAGTGACTCTCACCAGGATCTGACTAATATCTGCCTTTAGTGCTCAAAGCATATGATACATCAGGTCGAGTGCATAGCATGACATACATGATAGATCTAATAGCTGATGCATATGGAATCTTATTCATACGGTCTCGCTCATCATTTGTCTTAGGACATTGAATCTTGCTGAGACTTATGCCATGAGACATTGGCAACAATCCTCTTTTAGAGTCTTGCAAACCGAACCTATTCAGCACCTTGTCTATGTAAGCACTCTGACTTAGATAGCCTCTTAGATCTATCCCTATAGATCCTTATCCCTATGATATAAAGGTGCATCTCCTAAGTCTTTCATTGAGAAACACTTCCCTAACCAAGACTTCACATTCTGCAATGTTGGGATGTCATTTCCAATGAGTAATATATCATCAACATACAATACCAGAAAAATAACTACACTCCCACTGACCTTCTTGTATACACAAGGCTCATCTTCATTCTTAATAAAACCAAAATCCTTGATTGCTTCATCAAAACGAAGATTCCAACTCCGAGAAGCTTGCTTTAATCCATAAATGGATCTTTGAAGCTTGCATACCTTCCTAGAATTCTCAGGATGTACAAAACCTTCAAGTTGTGTCATATACACGTCCTCAAGTTGACTTTCCATTAAGAAATGTTGTTTTTACATCCATTTGCCATATCTCATATTCATAATATGCAAAGAATGGCAATTAAAATTCTTATGGATTTAAGCATGGCTACTAGCGAAAAAGTTTCATCATAATCAACACCTTGAGTCTGACTGAAACCTTTTGCTACAATTCTTGCTTTACAAGTATGCACTTTGACATCCATGGCAGTTTTCTTCTTGAAAACCCATTTACATCCAATGGTCTTACCACCTTCAGGTAAATCAACTAAGTTCCAAACTTGGTTATTATACATGGATTGCATCTCAGAGTTCATGACACTTAGCCTTTTATCTGAGTCTGGTATAGCCTCCTGATAAGTGGTGGACTCATTTTGATCCATAAGCAACACATCACGAATATCAGTAATGAGAAATTCGAATATCTCTGGCTCATGTCTTACCCTACCAGATTTACATGGGCCTTGTGTCACTTGTGGAGGTTCAACTGGTTCAGAACGTTGTTGAACTTCCAGTAGCGGTTCGGTGTTTATCTGTGATTCTTGAACTTCTTCAAGATTTATTTCTCTCCCACTAGTGTCTTTTGAAATAAACTATTTTTCCATAAAGGCACCATACCGAGCAACAAACACTTTGTTCTCAGCGGGATTAAAAAAGTAATATCCTTTTGTTTCCTTAGGATACCCCACAAATAAACACTTGTCAGATTTAGGTGCTAGTTTTTCTGAGACTTGTCGCTTTACGTAAGCCTCACAACCCCAAATCTTAAGGAAAGAAAAACTAGGTCTCTTCCCGTACCATATCTCATATGGTGTTTTATCAACCGCTTTAGAAAGAACTAGATATAGAGTGAAAGTTGCATTTTATAATGCATAACCCCAAAAGGATAATGGAAGATCTGCGTGACTCATCATAGATCGAACCATATCTAATAAGGATTGATTTCTCCTTTCAGAAACTCCATTCCATTGTGGAGTTGCTGGTGGAGTCAATTAGGAGACAATCCCACAATTTCTAAGATGATCATCAAATTCTTGGCTCAAATATTCACCACCTCGATCTAACCGAAGTGTTTTGATAGTTTTACCAAGTTGATTATGCACTTCTTTTTGAAACGTTCGAAACATCTCAAATGATTCAGCTTTATGTTTCATAAGATATACATAACCATATCTGCTGAAATCATCAGTAAATGTAATGAAGTACTGATAACCTCCTCCAGCCATTGTGTTTATAGGACCGCATACATCAGTATGTATTAGACCCAATAAATCACTTGCCCTTTCATTGTGTCCTGTAAAGGAACTTTTAGTCATCTTGGCTAGTAAACAAGATACGCACGTTTCATATGTTTTTAAATCAAATGAATCTAGAAGTCCATCTTTATGGAGCTTCGTTATGCGTTTCTCATTTATGTGTCTGAGACGACAATGCCAAAGATAGGTTTGATTCAAATCATTTGACTTGAATCTCTTTGTATTTATGTTAAAGACTGGAGTATCAGTGGACCTTTTCATGCTTAGAATATAAAGACCATCACACAAATCAACATTTGCATAAAATATGCCTTTACGAGAAATGGAACATCTATTATTCGCAATAATAAAATCAAAATTATCCATATCCAAACATGAAACAGAAATGATGTTTCTGCTCAAGGCAGGCACAAAATAACAATTATTTAAAGTTAAAATAAGTCCACTAGGTAAGACTAAGTCATATGATCCAATAGCCAGGGCAGCAACTCTTGCTCCATTCCCTACGCGGAGGATGACTTCTCCTTTCTTCAACTTTCTACTTCTGGTGAGTCCCTGCACATTTATACAAATGTGAGATCCATATTCGATATCTAATACCCAGGAATCACTAGTAGATAAATTAATTTCAATAACATAAATACCTGTAGTGGTAGTCGCACTACCTTTTTCTTCTTTAGATCTTCCAGATAGAGTTTGCAATTTCTGAACCAATGTCCAAGTGCATGGCGAAATGACAATTTCCTTCCTTTTCTTTTGGGTGTTTTGAAGCGAGAACAGTGGGGCTTGACTTGTTCCACGAAGCTTTGCATGATAGTGCAAGCAGCACCTTGGCAACTTTAGCCTTGCCTTTGGCTTTCTTCTTCATTCCCTTTCCCTTTTGGACCATCAACACATTACTAGAGGGTTTCTTGATATTTTGTTCAGCAATTTTGAGCATCAAATGCAATTCTGAAATTGATTTCTCCATATTATTCATATTGTAGTTCATCACAAATTGTGAGTAACTCTCCGGTAATGAATTCAGGATCAAATCCGTAGCCAACTCTTGGCTTATGGGAAATCTGAGTCTATCAAGCTGGTCAACATAGCCTTTCATCTTCAGAACTTGAGGACTAACTGACGCACCCTCAGTCATATTGCGAGAATGTAGGTTCTTGACTGTCTCGAACCTTTCTTGCATAGCTTTGTTGGAACATCTCCTTGGCATACATACCATGTCGTAGGCTCCCATTAGTTCCATGTCCTTCTGAAGTTCAGGAACCATAGTTGCCAGCATAATACATGCAACATCAGTAGAATCGTTGACATGCTTATTATGTGCATCCTTCACAGCTTTCGTAGCATTGGCTGGTTCAGGGATTGGAGCATCCAGGACATACAACTTGCGTTCATGCTTGAGAACGATTGTCAAGTTTCTGAACCAGTTAAGAAAGTTAGTCCCAGATAGCTTATCCTTCTTAAGGATGGATCGCAGTGACAGGGGATTATTATTACTTGAAGAGGCCATTGATCTACAATAAATATTATGCAAAGTTTATTTTAGTATAGAGGAATAGACTCCCACTAAATTAACAACCCTCCTAAAACATACTGTTTATTTAGGGGACTAAAATCCATATTTCACCTAATTCTATGACAGCTATGGCATGAAACACAGAACTAGATTATTTAGGTAGGTAACATTTACCAATTACATCTTATTTAATTTTAGATACTTTTATGAGATACGGGACATCTTATGTCTTAGCATGTTTTTTATCTCATCATGTGCCTAACGCTCAAAACTATTTTGATAGCTTTATTAAGTCGGACCATTTTAAACATTTAGGTAACTCTTACCCAACTTGTCTCACCAAGATAACACAATACACCTAGCTATGGCTGAAACTATATTAGTGTGATCGAGGCCTTGACAAGTGTTTAAAATGGATGGCACGAGACTTAAAATTTAATAGATGGATTTTATTCAGTTTTAGTGATTTTATGTAAACAATGAAATATCATATATTTTATTGATTTGTTCAATCACTAAACAATTTGGAAATTTTTATAATGTTCACTAATAAAAGAATTCCCGTGCGCTAGGATTAGTTAGACGGCGGTCCCATTGGCCGATCAATGAAATTTATGGTTCCGAGATTAAATGGATTAGGGAACAATGGCAAATACGCCCGTTTTTATTTTTATTTTTTAGGAGACGAATTTCAATTCTGAAAATTAAAATTCGCTATAGAAAATCATATTTTTCGCTGATTTTATTATCCTAAATTAACCCCTTAATTTATTCGAAATTAAGTCAATTAAAACATTTTAATTAACCCGGGCTCACATCTAACTAATCATCTTATCCTAATCCAATTAGGACTTAAGATATTTGAATCCTAGCATATCACCAATAACAAAATTCTCGATATTTATCTCCTATCCAATAGGGATAACAAAACCGATTTTGCAAATATCTCCTAATCTAATTTGTTATCTATCTCTTATCAAATAGAAATTTCATAATGGAATAGATATAACGAGATAAATAAATAATTTCAAAAAATAATTATTTGCAATTTTGGTCCTCATCCAAATAATCACAAACATGTAATTGAATCATGAACTACTATCCCAATCGAACCTAATCATATTAGTTTCGAATTAATATTAAGACTTATACAATTTAAGAAACTTAAAACAATGTAACCTAAATATGCATACTGAATTACATAGATTTCATCCATGCATCAATACACGAAAAATAAAGATTATACATAATGGTGTCATGGATCACGAACACGAAATTCAATTCATTAAAATTATTCGAATTAACCTAACATGGTTACTAGCATGTACGAAACTGATTTCAATTAAATCACGAATATATGTATCATATACACAAAACATGATAATAAATCTCATAGAAAACTTATGTATATCACATATACATCAACTATTAACATGCTTTCAATCATATATCATGTATATTTCAGAAGAAAACATGCAATGAATTTAATGGAATCGAACTCGAAGGCTCTGATACCACTGTTGGGTTTTGGGGTTCATACACAGCGGATGTTACAAAATAATTTTGACAAAAACCCCAACAGGATCCGAATATAATTCCATTAAAAACGTTAAAACCATGAAAACTTAATCATACCTCGGTCGCAATATACCTTTCTGAAGGTTGATCGATCTCTAAGGCGCTGCCAACGACGAACGCCCTCTACCAGCAGTCCACAAACGAACGGCGGCCGAGATTCGAAGTGCTAGCTTCGAGAGAATACCAAACCTTTTTGTTTCTCTCCAAAATGATCCAGAGCGTACCAGAAAACCCTAATTCGTTTCTCAAACGAAAATAGAGTTTCAGCACTTAATCTTTTCATACGTGTGTTCTAACTTAAAGCGTCTATTTATACAACCCTTGTATATAAACGGTTAAGTAAATTACACATATACCCCTACTTAAAGAACTATAAGTGTAATACACCACAAGGACGTTTCTGTCATGAATTTTATCATATAAAATTCATTTTTCGAACCATCTTAAAATCTCGCAAAACCATTCTTAGTGTGCGACCCAATAGGCTCATACAACATTGGCAGTGTACCAAAACACATTTTGGTATACAAGTCATAAGCGGCCTCTAGCAAGACATTATGACTACCCAAGTTGTACGAATATCAAATCGATACAATCTAATCAATAATGTATATAATATCATTTTGTCACACGATATCCTTTTGATCAAACATAAGGCATGGAATTGCCATCTAACATGTTCGAGCGTACTAGTCTCGATTTCTAGGTAGATTGAAAACATCCAAGTGACATTGATCAATATCAATTCACTTAGACTAGGCCTTTTAACAGTCTAACACATCGAGGGATCCACTGGATATCTCTCTTTATATGAGAGGGACAAATCTTATCTCGATTACACAACTTCATTACATTGCTCACATAGTAACCAATCACAACCTTTATAATCGTCCGGTTAATGACAACGTTTGATTGTGTCAAATCACTGTGTTCATAATGTTGAAGTCTCTGGTAATCTCAAGTCAGAAGACTGAAAAATATACCTATCATGAGAAACAACTATGACTTAATCCATGTGATGTTCTCATAGCGGGTCGGTCTAGTACTTTGTTCCCTAACAAGTACTCGTGATCTTGATTCGTATCCCTATACGTATAATCATCATATGATCATCAATCAAGACTCACACTAGTCTTAATTCATTATAGTTCCCAGTATAATGATCGACTAGGGACATTTAAGATATTTCTATAAATATCCATGGATCTTATTATAATGTAAACATGCAAATTAATTATAATAAACATCAAATGAAATCCTCTATTTTATTAACTAAAAGTATTCATAAAGACAGTTAATGGATTGACCTTTGGCACATGCCCCAACAGTATCCTCTAGGGCACCCACTCTATAGGATATCTTTGATAGAGCGTTGACACATGAGACATATCTGGTGCAAAGAGATGGCAGGCGCATGACTGGTACGGAGATATAGACTGAGCAGAGTTCTCGGTCGAACCAGAGGCCGAAGAGACATATGGATCGTCGGATAGAGGCTGTAGGGATGATCATCACGGCAGTCAGTTCAAGTATGAGGAAAGACAGCAGGTTCAGGCCATCACATCACCACCGGTGGATCAACACAGGTAACAACTACAGATATACCATCAGGGTCGAGATCAGGGGGACATGACAGGGGTCAAAGAGACCGGGGTTAGGGTCTGAGATCTGGAGACGGACATACGGGTAGGCAGGACAGACGCAGATGTCACAAGTGTAGTCAGAGGGGTCACTTGAAGGTAGACTGAGGGACACCATAGTCACCACGTCGAGAGTCAGAGCAGGCCAGAGAGAGAGCTCATGCGGTAGCATAGCCGATTGCGGAGCGACCGGACAGCTCGTCGAGGGTACGTTGCATATTTTTGGTTGACCTATGCATGCTATGTTTGATTCTGGTAGTACTTTATCATTTATTGCTGAACGTGTTGTTGGAGTGTTAGGGTCAGATGCACAGACATTAGACACACACCTTGTCCTCAGTATGGCTGTTATGGATAAGATATACCCTAACCGGATATGTAAAGACATGATGATAGAGGTTGAGGGACATCAGTTACCAGCTGATCTACGAGTATTAGAGTACCTAGAGTTTGACATGCTTCTAGGGATGGATTAGCTATCACCCTATCATGCACAAATAGATTGTTATGGTAAGAGGATATAGTTTCGTATTCTTGGGATACCAGAGTTTGCACTAGTTGGATCTGTGATTGACTTACCTATCACTAGAGGCTGACTAGCTACAACGCAGGAGATGGAGGCATTTGCAGCGATAGTTGAGCCAGAGGTTAGGACGGAGGTCAGGATTGAGGATGTACCGATGGTTAGAGATTTTGTTGATGTATTTTCGGATGACCTACCGGGATTGCCACCGCCACGAGCTATTGAGTTTATCATTGAATTGATACCAAGGACGTAGCCGATCGCTAGTAGATCGTATAGGATGTCACCATTGGAGCAGGAGGATGTTAGACGACAACTTGATGAATTGCTGGAGAAGGACTTTATTCACCCTAGTATGTCACCTTGGGGAGCTCTAGTATTGTTTGTGAAGAAGAAGGATGGTTCGATGAGGATGTGCATTGATTATAGGAAGTTGAATCAAGTGACAGTTAGGAGCCATTACCCACTTCATAGGATATATGATTTGTTCGATCAGTAGGTAGGTGTCAGATTTTTCTCGAAGATTGACCTTCGCTCAGGTTATCATCAGTTGATGATCCGAGAAGAGGATATCTAGAAGACTTCTTTCAATACAAGATACATGCTATTTGAGTTCACACTTATGCCATTTGGGCTAACTAACGACCCAACGATTTTTATGGATTTGATGCACTCTTGAGACCATATCTAGACAGATTTGTCACAGTGTTCATCGACGACATCTTGATCTACAGCTGGACTTGTGAGGATCACGAGGGACATCTCAAGGCAGTTTTGACGACACTGAGAGAGCACAAATTGTTTGCCAAGTTCAGTAAGTGTGACTTCTGGCTGAGTGCGGTGAGATTATTAGGACATGTCATCAGTGACCAAGGTATCTCTATGGACTCAGAGAAGATTTAGGCTATCATTGACTGGAGAATGCCTGAGTTTGTTACCGACATGCTGAGTTTTTTCGGACTGGCAGGATATTGTCGGCGATTTGTGCTGGATTTTTCTTCGATTGCAGCGCTGATGACGAGACTGACCAAGAAAGATGTTAGGTTTGATTGGTCAGAAGAGTGTGAGCAGGCCTTCTGTGAGCTGAAGAGGAAGTTGACTTTGGCACCAGTAATGACATTGTCGGAGTCGGGCAAGACTTTGACAGTTTATACAGATGTGTCAGGCATTGGTCTTTGATGCGTGTTGATGCAGGTTGGTAGACCAGTTGCATATCTCTCGAGACGGTTGAGACCCCAAGAGGGGAATTATCCAGTGCATGACCTGGAACTTGCAGCGGTTGTCTTTACACTAAAGGCTTGGAGGCACTATCTCTATGGAGAGAAGTTCATCTTGTATACAGATTGGTAGAGTTTACGTTACATCTTCACTCAGAAGGATTTGAATATGCGCCAGAGTAGATGGCTTGAGCTACTGAAGGACTACAACTTCGCTATTGAGTATCACCTTGGGAAAGCGAACGTCATAGCGGACGCATTGAGCAAGAGCGGGGTTGATAGTCAGACTATTCTCCGACCCATGACACACGAGCATAGTCTGTTACAAGCGGCATCGGTTATGTGCATGACAGAGGTATCCACGACGACTGAGCAGCAAATTTGTGGTCAGATAAGAGTGCCTACCGTATCAATTGAGAAGGTTGCCGAGTGTCAGAGGGCTGATGGGCTTTACAAGTAGTTTAGTGGTCTGGCCCGGGATCTGAAGCGCACTGATTGGGCAGAGACCACGGATCGGTGTTTGAGACACCGGGGAGATTGTGGATACATGCGAATTCGAAGATACATGACTAGATTCTGGAGGATGTACACCGGTCTCGCTACACAGTTCATCCTAGTCGGACCAAAATGTATAATGATTTGAGATGACTATTTTGGTGGCCTGGGATGAAGGCTTATGTAGGCGTGTATGTCAGGAGTTGTCACATTTTCCAACAGGTGAAGGCTGAGCACATGAGACCCGGTGGATTGTTACAGCCATTGCCTATTGCACATTGGAGATTTGAGCACATCACCATGAATTTTGTTAGTGGACTACCGCAGACATCGAGGCGTCATGATGCAGTTTGGGTGGTGATTGATAGACTGACGAAATTGGCTCATTTCATTCCGATTTCCATGAGATAAACGTTTCCCCAGCTGAACATATTATTTGAGCGGGAGATTATTAGATTGAATGGGGCGCCAGTTTCCATTGTATCGGATAGAGATCCCAAGTTGACATTGAAGCTTTGGGAGGCTATGCAGGAGCGGTTTAGCACCAGGTTGCAGTTTAGTACACCTTATCATCCTCGTCTGACGGACAGTCTGAGAGACTGATAAAGATCTTGGAGGCTATACTCAGGGCTTGTATATTGCGGTTTTGGGGTTCGTGGGAGGATTATCTGCCTTTGTGTGAGTTTACATATAATAACAGCTATCAGGCGAGCATTGACATGCCACCGTTAGAGGCACTATATGGGAGGCCTTGTAGATCACTTGCGTGTTGGGCAGAGCCGGAAGATATAGTGATAGTTGGGCCTGAGATAGTTATTTATCACACATAGAAGATCATACAGATTTAACAAAGGTTACGAGCTGCACAAGATAGACAGAAAAAATATGTGGATCGGTATCTCGAGGGACTGAGCTATGAGGAAGGCGACATGGTATATCCGAAGGTTTCCCCTTGGAAGGGTCAACATACGTTTGCTGTTAAGGGAAAATTGGCGCCGAGATTCATTGGACCATACAGGATTGGGCAGCAAGTGGGCAGTGTTGCGTATCGATTAGAGTTACCTGCTGAGTTAGCTGGGGTTCATCCAAAATTTCACATTTTGATTTTGAGACTAGTTAGGTTAGGGTCGAGATCGACTATTGAGTCGGGGCAAATTGAGGTTCAGCCTGACGTGGCTAACGAGGAGGGGCCAATAGAGATAATTGACCGTAGAGTTCAGATTCTCAATAACAGAGAGCTCTCTAAGGTTCTGGTTCGTTGGTAGCATCATAAGACTGAGGGAATCACCTGGGAACTCGAGTCGACGATGAGAGAGCGATACCCTCATCTATTTCCTGGTAAGATGTTTAAGTTACAGTTAAATTTCGGGACAAAATCTTATTTAGTTGGGAAAAACTGTAACGACCCATTTTATTAACGCCGTTATTTATATCGTAATTGCATACATGTGTGCCAGCTCAGATCCACGTAGACGCCGCGAGTAAGCTAGGACACACGTCGACCTAGGTACACTAGTTAAATTATGTGTTGGATGGATTATTTGCGATGTAATTTATTAAATTATTTGTTAAATACATTGCATGTGTGTATGTTGAATAAGGAGAGCGTGCGAGGTTATGTGACAGGTAGCTGCCTCGATGTGCGTGTCAACGCGGGTATCGAGAGGCTTAGTATAGGTACACTAGAGAAAGCCGATAAACTCACGAAAAATGATTATGAAATCAAATTGAAATTGGTAATGTAACCATAGGCTAGCCTAAATTTAAATTCGATACATAAAACATTAACCATATGGTTGGATTAAGCTAAGGATAATGTATAATTAATTGAATAAACGAAGCCTATAGTTTGTCATGAAATAAAAGTGACCTTGAGATGGACATCTAGATCATCATTGTGGTTAGTAGTAGGAGGTGAATGGGCTATTGGAGTCATCGAGAGGTGTAGGACAACATGCTTGTGAACCACAAGATAAGCGTACGCACAATTGATTCCAACTAACATATAAATAGAGGGTGAGTGGAGTGTTGATTAAAACACTCGCACAATTCATGCAAACTGAGAAGAAATCCAGTGTAGAGAAAGAGAATTTGGAGCTGGAGATTCATTACTTAGAGGTCAAATCTATAGAACAAACCAAACTAATCATCTTCATCATCTTCTCCACTTTCCAATAAGCCAATTTTTGACATGTTTAGTGAATTTCGAGAATTGATGATTAGATCTCTGGATTTTGGGTGTAAATTAATGAATTATATGTTGTTAGACCATATCTATAGAGAATTGTTCACATACTTGACTAGATTTGATGGTTTTGATGAAATTGAAAAATGTAGTGTATGCATGAGTTTGGAGAAAATTGGGTTAATTGAATGATCTGGAGTGTTCTAATTAATGTATTGAAGTTATTTTGATGGGGAGATGGTGTAAAACTAGTTAGAGTAGCTAATTGAGAGGGCTAGGACATAATTCTCGAATTTAGAATTATGTCCCAAAAGGCGATTAGCGCGCTAATTGGAACGATTAGCGCACTAATCGTCCCGGGGTGTGCAACTGTTCTACGAAACGAAGAACAATAGTGCACTAGTTAAATTCCCTAGCGCGCTGATTCCATCTAGCGCGCTAGGTACACCCCCTTAATGCGCTAACTCAATCTAGCACGCTAGGTAGACCATATTAGCGCGCTAATGACAGATGAATATGGATTAGAAAGGGCTGTTTTGGGGATTTTCATTTAATACTTATCTAAGACTTTGTAAACAACCTAAAATTGTAAAAATGGACTTCAGAGATTTAGGGTGTCGATGAGCTTTTCGGGTTAGGTACATGAGTGCGAGGAGGTCGGAAAGTGGCGCGAGGTTTGTACAACCCAACTGAAAGACTCTTAGTATTTATTCTGCTTTACATTTCATTTCTATCATTCCTTGTTGTTCATTATTCTATTCGGTTACTTGGACGTGGGTTGAGGTTACTCCCCTGAATTTCTTGGTTATGTGTTCATGATGCACTGGACTGCAGCATGTGTGACCTAACCCTCAGTGAATGACAACTTGAGCTTTCCCTTGGTGCACGTGTTGGTGACTCAGCGGATTTGGCCAGTGCCGTGAGGGACCAAGTGTCGGCCAATTGGACGTGACCACTGGTGGGAACTTAGTGACATGAAGTGCAGTCTAGTCCATCTGGAGCGAGCAGACACATTTGTTAGCTTGTCCGTTGTCTATTCATGTGATGAACCATTTAGAGTTGTCTATTTTATATTTCGCATGTTTACTTGACAGCATTCCTTGCATTTCTTTTATTTTATTATATGAATGCTCAGAGGAGTTCCTTGGGATTTTACTTATCATACTCGTCATCTGTCTTTTTGTGATGATTGAGTGCAGATCCTAGTACCAGTAGGGGCAAGGGAATCCTAGGCGACTATATTTGGTTGCCTGCTGTCGATGACCTATTTGTACGTGTTTATTTTTGATATTTTGTATATTTTAGGTATTGGGAGACTTGAGATGACACCGCATATGTATATATACCTTGTTTGTGGTACTTTCGCTTATATACAGAGTACTTTTCAGAGTTTTCCACAGTGGAATTTGCCTTTGAACAATGTTTATCATACTAAATTACCTTGTTTAAATGGTATTAATTAAGACTTTCGCTGAATATGTTAATTTGTAAGGTACAACCCACTAGTATGGTTAGGATCTCAACAAATTTCCAACTAAGTAACAGTTGAAACAATTAGATTCCCACAAAGACTGGATAAAGAATATAAGGATAATTTATTAATTTATCAGATAATACACACATGGACACGATTTACGAGACATGAGGAAGATGGGCAGGTGCCGGACACGTGTAGTTGGGCCAGCTGGCAAGGAGTACAAGGAGACACATCACCTCAGGGTAGCAGGGCCGCCACAGTTGGTATCAGAGCCCGAGTTCATGGAACTTGGAAAATTTAAAATAAAAAAGCATAAGATTTAATAAATAAACCTTAGTAGTGGAAACCCGATGTTATGTCTTAGAACTTTAGTTAGGAAGTGATGTGAGAAGGGTAGAGTTAGAGTTATATTCGTGTTATATTTTCGTTATATACGTGTTATATTTTAGTTATATATACACTGAGACTGATCCGGAGCACGCTTCTTGATGTAGTTCATGGACGGACAGTCGACGACACCTCAGGAGACTGGTCAGCCTAGTGGTACAGTTAGAGATTCCCTAGTTGCACCTAGTATGAAGGATCGACTCTCGGCTCAGGAGACTCAGATGGTTGAGGTGTTACGGTTGCTACATGATCAAACCGCATGATTGATAGCACTGGCTACATCAGTTGCTACACCCAGAAAGCCAGTAGCAGTTATGGTACCTACGGGGATAGCCATCGTCCCGGTTGCTCCCCAGACACTAGTTGAGAGAGTGGTAGAGGGTAAACAGACAAAGAGCCATAGCTGTTGTTGTTCCCTTAGAGACGCCGACTCCTAAGCCTCCACTTACGACTACGGGTCAGACGACTACTCCTAGTACTACTGCTACTACATTGGGATTCGTCTTAGCTCCAGAGGCGAAAATGTTGAGGGAATTTCTGAAGTTTCAGCCAAGCTTCTTTTACGGAGGTGGTGACCCCGAGGCTGCAGGGATGTGGATTGTATCTCATCATCAGTTCCATAAGCTGATGAGGAATGAGGAGAGTGTCCAGGCACAATTGTCGGGAGCATGCCTGAGAATTAAATAATTGGATAAGGAATAAAAAAATAAATGCAAACAAGATCACCTCCATGCACAACGCTTACCTGCATTTATCTCATTCATTGCTTTGCGAACTGATTGGTCATGTATAATGTCAACCATCAGTATGTGCTCAATGTTGTATCCATACGCGCCCATCACCTAATCGACAAACATAACTTATGAAATTACTGCATAAGTCAATTCAGACCAATTGACACAATCTCAAGAAACACCTAAACAATAGCAAAACTCAACAGACATAATAGAGATCTACAAAGAAAAAGAGAAATGTGTATCATTTGAAACTTGACAGATTAGAGCCCATAAATAGATCTGTAACAATTGTTAGTTCACTCGTTGACCCGAAAGCTAAAGCTAACAAGGGCAGGACCAGTAATGAATATTAAGCTATTCTAACAAAACAAGATATCAAGCAAAATTAAATTGATGAAAGAAATTCTGCACAAGATGATGTATGCAAGGCCACAAATGATGATGAACCAACAATTACACGCACTTCTTCAGTGATGAAACATTGTCATTAATACAAACAACACACAAGCTACACTTAACTACAACTATAAACAAAAAACAAAACCGCCTCGGATTAGTTAAACCAAATGCACATAAATTCGATGATCTAAAATTGAAAACCTCAAATCCAAGCCACAACTAACCAAATAAAGAACCACATAACCTCCCAATCCGCACGTAGTAATCGTTGTTGTCGTCGACGACGATGACGGCGAAGAACTCGATTTCAACAACAAAAGCTCCTTCACCATCTTCACTTCCTCTACTTTCGACGCAACAAAACTATGTCCCGACGCCGCCGACGACGCCTGGCTAGCTCCGCGAGCAGGCAGATGAGGCAACTCCAGCCTCGTCGACTTCAAATTCGCCTTAACCTTGACACGACTCCTCGTCGTGTGCGGTCCGAGGAACGACGGATAGTACCAATCCCGCTCGTGAATGACTTCGGGGAACCAAGCGGAGCCGGACGATGAGCACAAAACCCACAAAACCCACATAGATGTGACTGCCCAAAACTAAAATCCCTATTCAAGCACCCATCGATTCTTCCAAAACCAAAACCCTGTTTCAATCGCTTACCCAAACCTGATGCGCGAATCTCAGCCCCTTCGATTGACGATGAAAGAGAGAGTTGACGGCGTCGGTGAAGACAGGAGTTCGACAATGAGTGATTCGTGATTTTAGGGTTTGAGAGGCAAGGGAGAGAGAGTTCGAGGAGACAGAGAGAGTTCGAGGACGATGAGAGAGAGAAATGTTTGATGAGAGAGAATGTTTGAGTGATGCATCGATTCATGCACGAATCTCGAGACGTGATGGGCGGTCATAAACTACTGAACTTTTGGCGGGAAAATTGGCACCACTTTGTTAGAAACGGATTTTATTTCCGTCTCTATTCCGTCTCTATTTTCGTTTGTAATCTGTCTCTATTCCGTCTCGACTGCTTCAGTCTCAATTCCGTCTCTGATCATTTCTAGTTAGCAACGGAATTAGATTCCGTTGCTAATTCCGTCTCTAATTTACTATTATTTTGTAGATACCAATTTCTTTCTAAAATTCTGATAAGCCAATAGAATCTCTTCTAGAGCTTAGAATGAGTTCCATGAACTAAACTAGACTGAGACTAAGGATGTAACATAAGAAAAATCCAACATCCATATTGAAGAAACATTCATCCAATGTTAATTGGTCTAAGAGCATCTCCAATGGGATCATGGATTGGGGTGGAAATGGATCCACCTAGGATACAATCCACATCTAACCCAAAAAATGATATCCAATGAGACCATGAATTGATAATGTTTATTCTATGTGGCATGGAATTAAAGTAGAGGGTGTCTACCGCAATGTCTACTTCTAGACATTGCGGTAGACTGACACGTCATACAAATGGACTCTTTTTTTTTCACTACAAAACATTGTGAGTTTAGCGACATTAATTTACTCATTTAACGACATTAATTAGTGTCTCTAAAAATTTTACCAACGCATCATAAAGTGTCGCCATTTGTGTTGATAAAAGTGATGTGGCCCCCTTTTTTTACGACACAAAAAGTAGGTGTTGACAACATTTATTTAGGACACTTTTGCTATAAGTGTCCTTAAAATGGAGACGTTTGTTGTTTATGTGTCTTTAATTTTACGATATTTATTTCTTACGCGTCTCGAATTTAGAGACACTCTTATATGCATCCCAAAACTAAAGACACTTGTAAGCTTAGCGTCCTTAGATTGACAACACTTGTAAGCTTAGTGTCATTAGATTTACAACACTTGTGCACTTAATGTCTCTAAGTTAGCAACGCTTGTACACTTAGTGTCTTTAAGTTGACAACAAATGTACACTTAGTGTCTCTGAATTGACAACGCATTTGCGCTTAGTGTCTCTAAATTGACAACGCATGTGCACTTAATGTCTCTAAATTGACAACGCATGTGCACTTAGTGTCTCTAGATTGACAACGCACCTGCACTTAGTGTCTCTAAATTAACAACGCACCTGCACTTAGTGTCTCTAAATTGATAACACATGTGCACTTAGTGTCTCTAAATTAACGACGCATATACACTTTGTGTCTTTGAGTTGACAACACATGTACACTGTGTCTCAAAATTAACAACACATATACACTTAATGTCTCTAAGTTGGCAACGCATTCATATTTAGTGTCGTCGTGTATATATATAATATCAAAAAATAATTAATATTAATATTATTGGAAGGAAAATTTTATATATTAATATTAATATTATATTGAAAAAAAACCCTTACAAGAATATTATTTATCAATATAAAAGAGATTTATATTTATTTCATTTAAACAAAAATCAAACTAACAATAACACTACAATAACATTTTTTGGGTTAATGGGTAATTACAAAAGAATAACACTCATCACTCCAAATTCAACAATAACACTACAATACAAATTTACAAAGTACCAATGAACAATCGTTTGGTCAAGAACGTCCAACCATCTTTGTGTCTGCATCTTCAACTTTGTTTGTGCACTCTACTAACAAAATTTATAACCCATTGTTTTGGTCAAAGACTTCAAAATTAAAGTAGCTTACCTACAAATATGTTTCACATACAACCAGTTAATATAAGCAATGGATAAAACAAAGAAAAAGAAGAAATAGAGGAAAACAAGAAGAATCAAAAGCAAGTCCTCTAAGACCCCCACCAAATAGTTTCATTCAAGTAAGGGCAAAGAGAGCGCAAGCAACACACAAAAAAGGAGAAGCTTGTCTTCAAGAATGCGAGTTATACACAATACAAGATTTTTTTAGAATGAACAATAAATAGAACGGAAAATAAACTTACCCTTCTTTTTATTATAATTGGTGTTGGATGAAGAGATAGTGGGTCTCAAAAGCTTGTTGAAGGAACTTCCATACTTACCTTCAAATAGATAAGCCAACTACTTGCCTCGATTAATATCCACAATGCAAGTGGTAACCAACATGAAGAGTACCTTCAAAAATAAACTTGCGACTCTTAAGACTCATGCATAGACAAAAACTTAATTGAGGTAAATAGCATAAATTTCCAAAACACCAAAATTAAAATCACTTCGTGACTGGAGCCCAAGTTCCCAACTAAATTCTATAACTTCTCAAGTTAGAACATCTCGCAAAGAGAAGAATTAGATAAACTAATATAGGCACTTAATTGGGAAATAAGAATTACCTAATGTTCTCCAGTGAGCATTGAACTATATATAGAGAACGCTTGTGGTATCTTTGACTTCACGTTCCTTCTCGTTCATTGAATCGGCACCATAGTGTTTTAGGAAACATCTTCGATTGACATCTTTGATTGAAATCTTTAGTTTCCTTATTCTTTAGATTCGATTGCAATGCAATGGTGGGTTGTCCTTCCTTGTTTGTAGATTCTTGTCTTCCCATGATTCACGAGATATTTAACGATCTTGCATATATACTGGATGCTTATGTGGCGACTTACATGACAAAGCTACACAAGGAATGTCTCAATTGATTTGTTAATAGTAAAATGTATTTCAATAGCCCGTGACACTTAAGGTGTGACATACAATAACAATATTTAGGGAATTTACATTTTAACAAAGCCAACAAGTACAGGAAGTGTTGTTAGATTTTAAATCTAAAGACACATAATTTGCAAGTGTTGCAAAATTTCAAATTTAAAGACACATAATTTACAAGTGCTATCAAATTTTAAATATAAATACACATAATTTATAAGTGTTGTTAAATTTCAAATCTAAAGACACTTAATTTACAAGTGTTGTTAGATTTTAAATCTAAAGACACATAATTTACAAGTTTTGTTATATTTTAAATTTAAAGACACATAATTTACAAGTGTTATTAGACTTTAAATCTAAAGACACATAATTTACAAGTGTTGTTAGACTTTAAATCTAAAGACACATAATTTACAAGTGGACTTTAAATATAAAGACACATAATTTACAAGTGTTGTTAAATTTTAAATCTAAACACACATATTTTACAAGGGTTGTTAAATTTCAAATCTAAACACACAAGTGTTGTCATGGCTTAATCGATGATCGATCAACAGGTCATGGACACAATTTCAAACAATGAAAAAACAGAGCCGCCTACGTTCAAAGGAACTAGTGCTCACATTTTCGTTCACTTAATGACACGGAAGGGTACAATAGTCTATTCACCCAAAAACACAAAAATGTACAATAAGACATCGGAAATGGATGAATTTGAACATTACGGTTTGAAAAAAATTTTGGTTGTATGTCAAACTAACAATACAAGATTGAAAATCCATCACGACAATTTGCACCGAAACTTAGTTAATTATAAATCTCCGTAACATTCAAACCGACTCTAAAAAGGGTCAATCCATAAGTAAACAACAATCAAAACACAACAACAATCAAAACACATCACAACATTTGCATATACATAGAACATTCGGACGAATTGGCAAAATTTCTAAATGTTTAGTAATGTCAGGTACAAGCTTTAACCTACGGTGTATCTAAATCTACAATGTGTATGGTGGCTTCATGATCAAGCGGTTGCAATGGGCGCGATGTCTCGAAAAACGAATCCATCTCGGCAACCTTTGGCGCAGTCCTCAACGTCACCGATCCCACGATGGATATAAGGATGGCGGCGGTGCATTCACATGCAATCGCACTGTCAAAGTGAACAATAGAACATAGAAGATATTGTCACAAACCCGATTAAGGGGAAACAAACCAATTCACAAAAAATCATAGAACTTACCCTAACCCAATGAATATTCCTTTCATTTGCCATTGCAATGATAAAGTCCTGTTGTGCAATGACGACGGTGGAGTACTACGTAGAGGTAGGAATGTGGAGGCACTCCCATGCGAGAGGTTGACGAGAATGACATTGAATGCGGTGTATACTAACAATCCCATGTCCTGGAAGTGTCAACAATTCTTTGAAAGATGCCCTCTCTTGCTCTCTGCGGGCAATGCACCGCATTCTTGACGATCTCGAAACTCGAGCCAAGCATTTCCCGCCAAAGGTCTTCATACCCGATAATCTCATCGTACATCCTTCTACGCACAATCCTCCACCCGTCTACGTCGGCAAGTCGAAGCCCATAGGCTATACACCGATATCCACAATTTCCATCGGAAACGACATCGATAATGGCCTCAACATGTGGCAACCAATCCGGTTCTAAGCAATGACCATAAGCCATGTTAGATCCACTTTGCGTGCGTCGACTGACACGACGCATTTGTGGAACATTGACTTTCTTCGCTAGAAGCTTTTGTGGAGTGGGAGGACTCAAATCCGATTGGAGACGGGGTGCCTCCGACACGGGGTGCCTCCGATTGGAGACCCCCGGTGTCCTCCCACCCGCATCCTCAACTTCCTGCTCGCACTCCACAAAAGACGAAGGTGGACTAATCTCCCTAAGCTTGCTCACTTTCGGTCCTCCCCCGCATCCTCAACTTCCTCCTCCCCCCCTTATCCAATCTTCTGCGGTGTCGTGATTGTGCCTCCCACAAATCACAGTGACATACCATAAGGAGTCAGCATTTTCCTTGACGTTAATTTGGAAAGGGCATCCACATTTCTTCGTACCAGTGTGACTCCTCGCCTTTTCATCATTCCTTGATTTCTTTAAAATTTTTGCCGCTTTCCCCTTCCCTACTCTCTGAGCCAGTCCCCTATATGTCCCAGACCTCTCACAGGCAATTTTCACCCTTCCCCTGCGCTTAATGCCCCCGACATCCGAGCGCTTCGTTACTAACACAAACTTGTTCTCACCACCAATCATTTGAAGCCATGAAATAGCCGCTTCTCGAGAGGGGAATGACTTAGAAGGTGTAAAAGTGTCCTTGTAGTCTGGAAAATTACTAGATAACGGCATTACCTGCAATACAAATAGTGTAACATTATAATCAACCAAAATGTACAGCACAATCACAAAAAAACCCAAAAAAACATGTTCTCGGTTGTACAGGTCCGAAACTTTCTTCAGAGTCTCGCTTACGTACGACCGATATTTACTCATTACTCTCGGTCGTACCAGACCGTGACATTTGTGAATTCTCTCGGTCCTCTATGACCGAGACGTTACCATACATCTCGGTCCTACGAGGCCGAAACGATCGCGCACCCAGACAGAAACTTCGGATAACCGCAAAAAAAAACACAAAAAATTTGCAAAATTACCTAAAGGACGACCTCCTCGCACCGAATTTCTAGATCCATCCTTTGTTCTTCTTCGTTGTTTCAATTTTTTAGCAATTTTAGGGTTTTTATCGATATGATCGATTTGTTTGATCTGTTGAGGACCTTGAGGTGCTGCACTGGCGGCGAGCCCTAGCGAGTGCGGAGGCGTGAAAGCTCTGCAATAACTGAGGTCAACAGAGCCACCGCAATGGCTCTCGCCATCGCCAGACCTAGCAGAAGCAGCGCGAGCGGCCTCAGACCATCTATTCCCGTCTCTCCGGCCTTTCTGCCCCAAATCTCCCTTCAATCGTCTCCTCATAGACGGATTCGACGTTGCCGTCGTACGTTGGGTTTACTGACAGGAGAGGTTCATTGGTGATGCGACGAAGAATCATCAACACTGTTTTCGGTGAGTTTCTTGTGTTTCAGATCTGGTTTTGGGGTTTTATTTTGTTAACGTGTGTTGCATTGTATGGATCACTAGTTTTAGAGATGTAGTTTGTTAGTTGTGCTATGCGTTTATTGGATCTGAACTTTATGGATTCATTGATGATTTGACATGGTTTAGGCGATGATGAATGTGGTTCAAGTGTTGAGATGATTCACTGATCTATGTCTTGCTAGTGGATTAATTAGTTTGTTAAGCTATTTATGATGTAGAATTGCAAGATTTAAACTTTCTGGATTCATTGATATGCTTTTTATAGCGATGAATGTTTTTTTGTTGTCTGTATATCCATGCAAAAACCATTTAATCGAGTGAACATGGAAGGATTACCTCCATTACTTTAGCTTGGCCATAGATCACCAAATTTTTAGTTTTCTCAGTTCGCCAGGTTCACGAAATTGAAAGCTAAGGTTTCAAGGACGATGGTTAAGGCCTGTGGTTTTTGTACCAAAATTTCTTTAGGAGCGAGGGTTTGTGTTCTCTTCATTGGATCGAACTCCTAGGGCTCAACGCAGTTGATCTATTCATTACTCACCTTCTATGGGTAAGTATGGTTCATTCATTATATCTCTACTTAGAAAATTTTGAAATTTTATTCGGGCAAATGTCTTGGATTTTCCACTGATATTAGAAAATTTTGGATCTTTTAAACTTTAGTTAAATATACCTTTTTGTGGCCTTCACTTTATCACTCTGACGCCTTTTAGAGTTATTTGGCACAAAAAATCATTACATTCACAACTACGAAGGTTGGATGCACTTTCTTGTGATGAACCCATAGCCATATCCAATGAAATTTATGAAAAGTCAAAAATCCGTGAGTATTTTCCAATACTCTAGTATGTTTATTCATTTTCTATGGTTGTATATGAATATGCTATTCTAAAATGTTGCAGGCATGAAAAATATTATGTTATTCTGTGTTCTATTGAAGTTCTTGACTCTAATTAATATTTTCTCTAATATGTTGTAATTAAATCTTGTAGACGTGGAAGGCAGACTTTATCCGGATTGATCAAGGATGGATTGAGCGCTCCCTCATGTTACTATCTGAATAATTTTCAGGATGGCCTTCGGCAGTCATGATTCTTAATTCTTTTGCAACAAAAATATATGGGATTTTTAGTATGTGCTTAAACAAATAATGCGTGGCAACAAGCAAACATAAATTGCAGCAGTAAATTAGTTATAATGATCAAGAAAGCTAAAACTATTCAACAACAACAACAATATAGCCTCAGTCCCAAATTAATTGGGGAAGGCTAGAACTATTCCACTCTAATTTTTTTTTCAGTTTGACATAATTGCAAGATGTGATAGATCTCATCAGTGGGCGCTACTCCATCAACATAAATAGTCCCTCCCCATTTCAGCTGAATGGCTATGAATCGATCTCGGTAATATCATGGACTGTCCTTTTAAAATCATAATTTTATTTAGTAGTAGTATAGACATTTTGTGTGAGAATTCAAGTTTTGGGTGAAATTCCACGTTTCCACTTGATCCGGAAGTTGCAACTGACATATTGGGTAAACATTGTACATGTAAAGTACATAATATTTAACTCTCCCCTTCACTTGTGAGTGATCTGACAGCATTTACGATAGGATGAGAAGTCATCAATATTAGTAGACAAAGAAATGCTTCTTAAAAAATAGACAAAGAAATGCTTGCGCATAGAATTGAACATTAGATCTAATAATAGTTTCTTTAGTACCATGTTAGACTTCTCAGTTGTATCTAAAAACCTTAGCAAATAGATAGAGGCCTAACCTACATATGCAGACCGCATAATTTAACAACTGTTAACAACTTCCCATCAGATTAATGAGCGTTGTGCATTTAAATCTGAGACACTCCAGTTAACGCAACTCTAATCCATGTTGTTGAAACAACTACAAGTTATCTTTTTCTGTTTTGCTGCTTGTACATTTCGTGTCCATATGATTTGTGGTATAACTAATCATAATTAATTAATAATTATGATTAGTCAATCTCTAAAAACTTCACCTTTGTAGAACACTATGTGCAAGTTATCTTTCTCTGTTTTGCTGCTTGTACCTTTTTTATTTTAGGCATTGATATAGTTGAGCTAACTCAATTGTGAAATGGTTAATGTTTATGCGATTGATCTGTGAATTGGTCTTGATATCAATTTTATTCTATTACACAATGAAGCTATGATGTTTGCTGCCCCATGATGTTAGTTTGAGGCCTCCATAAAACTTGGCCCGAAGCTGAAATAAAGGTTAAAATTATTAAGGTAAAAACTATATTAATTCCTTCTAACTGGATGTTTTACATGATCACCCAATTTCATAGTTGATTCTAATAGAGGCTGCCTTAACCATGGACTCCTCATATCCTTGGAGCACTCATTATTAGTAATATAGTTTTTTGCTCATGAACTCATCTATCATATCATTTTATCTCCATATGCTTTATAGAATAACTAAGCGAGCTGGAGAGAAGGAAGGAAGTAGGCTAATGAAGGCAAATGCATGGCATCACCGTGCAGATGTTGTCTCATCAGTTGTAGCTCTCATAGGGGTCGGTAAGAACCTTGACTTATTATAGCAGGGAATTTCTTAATTAAGTTTATTTTACTACTTAATGAGGTTATTAAGGTTCATCTTTAACTAAAAGGATGAGTATCATACTATATATATCATATATATGAAGTTGTCTAATTATTTTGATAGTTGTTTCATGATTAATTTTGGAATTAATTAATGCATATTGTCTTCATAGTCTTTACTCATTCGCTTATGCTTGCAAGTTTGGCCAAGACTATCACTCTTCAAGACTCTCACATTTTGACACTTAGAATGGATAAACTATGATCAACTTTGATGTTTGAGTTTGGACTCAACATAAAAAAGGAGTACACCTCACCTGCAGTTGCATAACGCACTGGATGAGGAATCAGCCCGCGAGGAGGATAGTATGGCGAAAAAGGAGGTGTTTCCATAATATATGGACCATTGGAGATGGTAGTATGATGCAGGGGAGTAGTCGTTGTAGGCTTCGTTGGTTTTGTGGGGACATGATCAACCGTGGGGACATAGTCTTCCGTTAAGGCAGAGAGTGTTGTGGCCTCGGACGCCGGAGTTAGCTCGACTGGGGCGGCAGGACGACGCTAAACTGGATAGTCATTGGAACTGTTAGGGAATGTGCCATAGCTCGATCTATAAATATTATTTATTTTATAATTTTAGTTAATAAAATAGATGTTTCTATTTGCTGTTTTATTATAACTGATTGCATGTTTACCTTATAGTAAAATTCATAAGTATTTTGTTGAAATATCTTAAATGTCCCTAGTCGGTTATTATACTGGAAGTTATAATGAATTAAGACTAGTGTGAATGTTGATTGATTGTCATGTGATAATCATGCATATAGGGATAGGAATCGAGATCATGATTACTTGTTAGGGAACAATGTACTGAACCGACTAGCAATGAGAACACCACATGGATTAAGTCATAGGTGTTACTCATGATAGGTATATCATAGTCCTTCGACTTGATATTAACATAGACTTCAATATTAAGAGCACGGTAGTTTGACACAATCACATATTGTTTTTAACCGGACGATTATAAAGATTGTGATTGGTTACCTTGTGAATAATATGTAAAGGTGTGTAATCAAGATAAAATTTGTCACTCTCGTATAGAGAGAGACATCAGTGGATCCCTCCATATGATAGACTGATAATGACCAAGTCCATGTGAATTGATATAATCAGTGTCACTTGGATGTTTTCAGTTCACCTAAAGATCTAGATTAGTACGATTAAACATTAAGGGTGACTTTCCATGCATTATGTTTAATCAAAAGATATCGCACGACAAAATAATATAATATTTGTTATCTATTAGGTTGTATTGATTTTGATATTTATGCTACTTGGGTAGTCATAATGCTTTACTAGAGACTGCTTATGACTTGTGTACCGAATTTATTTTTGGTTCGCTGCCTACGTCGCATGAACCTATTGGGTCGCATACAAAGAATATCTTTGCGCAATTTCAATTGGTCCACAATAATGAATTTTATTATATAAAATTCATGACATAAAAACCCTTATGACTTTTTATATGATAACTTATTAATAGAGGCATATGTGTAATTTGCTTAAACTGCCTAAATACAATAGTTGTGTTACAAATATGATTTTAAGTGAGGGTTTGTCTAAACATATAAATAGAGGTTGAAACCCTAAAATGAAATAAGATTTGCATTTTTGCTATTTTCGAGTTCTCTAGATTTTGAGAGGGAAAGAAAAATGTTTTCTATCTCTCTTGGGGCTAGCACTCCGAATTGTGGTCACCATTCACGTGTGGATTTCTGATAGAGGACGCACACTTAAACATCTTGGAAATCAAACAATCAGAGAAAGAAATCACGGATTAAGGTATAGTTTACTTTTTATAGATCTAGTTTAATAAAACTTATTTTCGATCCAGTTGGGGTTTTTAAATTGTTTTGAATTTTTCGTTGCGTATAACCCCAAAACCGAATAGGAACGCGCAAGGCGCATCTTGCGACGAGAATCTAGAACGACGATATGGTTTGCTCTAGTAATGGATGAAGGAACATGAGCCGGTGCCGATGCAAGGGATGGATGGCTAGTGGAGGGTAGGTGACACGAGCAGCAAGTGTACGACAACGTGGTAGTAATAGTAGCACCAATTAGTGTTGGTACTGGGTTTATCAAATCCACATGGATGGTTAAATGCTAATTTGTAATCTAATTAAGATAGTTAGGAGCCAAATTTTTAGTTTTGTAAGAGAATTTGACAATCAAATCAAACTAACTACAATGCTAGGAACTTCAATTTCTGATTTCACAATGGAGAAATAGTACAAGGGAGTTGATTTCATTTAGGTTACATTCTTTCTATCCAATTTTAATCTTGCAATCCCTAATTTAAGTGAAGATATGCGAATATCCCTAATTTTTCACTCCACACCGAGGTCATGGGATAATGATTCTAGCATTGCACCCGGACTCCACCAATTGGCGTGAGTAGCGTAAGTGCAACACCGCATTAAAATCCGAATTCTAAGGCCTCCTTCGTCAACGGCCGTCGGTCGATGTACCACATTCAAGGGTTGTGTTTTCTATTTTTGGGTTGAAAACCCCAAGGTTATGGGTGAATTCAAGCCCTAAGTTTTGTACATACTTGATCAAGACAAGTATAACATTAAGTTCAAGCAAACATAAATCAACACCACAAATTGAAGAGAACATCATAAATCACATTGGAATTTGAGAGAAAAGGAACACCAGGATCCATCGATCCCTGGGATAAAGAGTACTACCCCATAGTGGGGCAAGAAACAACACATCATGGTGGAAACCAAAGAAAACATAAAATCAAATCTAGAAATTGAAGTTGAATCCACAAGTTTGATCCAAATCTATAGCCTCTACAAATGTTCCTCTAAAGAAAAAGTTGTCTATAAACTTAATTTTAAGTCCTATTTATACACCTAAGTCAATTTGGTCCAGAAATTACCCAAAACCCCATAAAACTAACTTTTTATATACTTTCCCGCAGTGGGCGCTGACCATGGCACTGGGGTGTTGGCCTCATTGCCCATCGCATTTTTTCCATTGTTTTGTAGCACTGAAGTTGGCACGAGGTGCTTGGGTGTCGGGATCCGAATCCTGCACATATACTCCATTTTGCGACCTGATTTTGAACCATTTAGAGGCCAAATTGGATGAAGCTCGTGACAAGTCAATAATTAGACATGTTTTATAGTTCATTTTGCGATGATTTTAGATGTAAAAGACTATTACACGAGATTTTCTCTTGTTTTGATATTTCAGGTAATAAACAAAGAATATGAAGAAATGAAGGAAAAAAGGAGGAAAATGAAGGAATAGACTGAGTGAGAAGATTGCATGAAGAATCTTCTGCAAGGAAGCAAGAAATAACTGGAAATGAAACATCGATCCTCTGCAATTCTTGAGGACACTAAATTATCAGCTAAATCGGTGGAAATGAGAAAGGACCAGTGAGTTTCAAATTATGGATTTTTCCAGCAATTTCACTTACATATTGAATTGCTAGGAATCGTTGGATACAAATTCGGGGGATTTTGAATTACAAAGATTTTGAGTCGGTTTAGGATATGTACTATCTAATATACTATAAGTAAAAACCATAGACTATGAAATTAGGGCCTTTTGTTAGTTTTATAATTTTTGTTTAAGTTGTTGAGGCCTTCTTTATTGTTTGGTTTTGGAGATTGAAGACTCAAATTTCTTTCAAGGTATTTTTATTATGTCTTTTAATTTCAAATTTATTTTGTTTAATATCATGAGTGAGTAGTTTGATTATCTAAACAAAACTCATAACATGAACTAGATCTATTTTGCAATTTAGTCATGATGCGATGAATACACGCTTAATGCTTTAAACTTCATTGTATTCTTTGATTTAGTGTTTTTATAGATTAATATCTGTTGATTTTAATAACGAATTTGAGTATTATGTGCATAGTGGCCAATATGTATGTGATATTTGGTTTCATTAACTAATTAGAGTAATAACTAGGATTGTTTGAAAGGCAAACACTATTTAAATATTCTAGGTGAATTTAAGATGTAAACCTAATGTTGAAGTGGCTTTATGAAGATATTAGATTTAGTAGTTCGAAGTTTTCATAAAACTAAAAGCGGTTTTATTGCTTGAAGTTAATATTTTTGTGTGAATGAAGAAGTTAGCTTAATAGAACAAGAACGTGGCTTTTCTGTCGATATAAGAAGAACAAATAGCTGGATAAAGGTTGTTTACTTACTTATAATTAGAGTTTAATGATCTAGGATGCTTAATAAAGTATATTCATGACTATATGATTTAACTAACATGTTTAGAATGCAAAATATATCTACGTTTCATGGTTTAGGAGGATTGTTTAGATATTTATTTATATTGAGTTGATTTATAAATTTAGTGACTTTGATTTTCGTTATTTAAGTAATTTTAATTATTTTAATTCCATTTTTAATCTAAAATTAAAATTAAAAATAATAAAACTTCTTTTCTTAAGAGATTTGCAAAATCCATGTAGAGATGATTCCCATTTACCACTACTACAAAATAATTAAAGTATAATGTATAAGAGGAAATTATTGTACACGTTAGACATGTGTCAGCTTGTGAGACATGAAAAGTTCAGCTCTGAGCCTACTTTCCAACGAAAGAAACGACAAGTCATTCGGACTTGAAATGAGGGGGTTATGGCGTAAACACTGAAGCTTGGATAAAATAGACTTTGTTGAAACTTAGCAATTTTGATGTCGTTCTTTGCCTGAACTTTGTATTCTTATCCAGAAACTTTCAAACATCTTCAAAACACATAAAACCATGTAAAAAATCATCATTACATCACTCGCCTTCGGCCTTGCTTTCCTTCATCTCGCCTCGCTAATTGCACAAACCATTCAATTGCCTTCTTTACCTACCACGCATACAAAATGCCCCAGATTAATATAAACTCATGGTTTATTTTGCCAAAATATAAAGTAAATATTACTATAAAACATATAAACTATGCTACACATCACACCTCTAAACTTGAGACTTTGCTCGTCCCGAGTAAAGTGGCATGAACAAAATTGCTACAATTTATCTAAACCAACTACATTAGCTACTTAACCTATTTACCAGCTCTGATCCAAAGTTCAAACACACCAGGTACATATAAGCAAAACTTATTCCAATATGCACCCATCCTTATTTCTCTACCTTAGAGGTGTCTTCTAGTCTCAAATTCAAACCAAATATTGACTCAACCCAAGGCCTTTCAATTGCCTAAATACCCAGCCTTTCAACCCAAACTTCAAAACTATCCACTTTCAACAACCCAAATGCAAATTTGAGAATCGAGCCTCAACTACTAGAGAGAGTCCACAAAAAGATTTAAAATCTCAATGATTTTTCATTTAAAGCATCAACTTCCAAGATATTTCATATGCTTATTTTTCGATCCATTATCCGCTATCATCGAACTTAAAAGACCAATAATCTTTGATTTTTAATAGGTTGTAATGGGGCCATGACTTTAGTTATCAAAAAGAGAATATTTAAGCTCAAACATATTTAGATTTCACAAACCCTTTCCTTAGAAACATAGAGCATTTAAAAAGATAAACTCATAAAAACATAAACTTTTTCTCTCATTTTAGAGTTTCACCCATAACTTCTCTTTTTCATCACGCCAGTCCATATTTTTCTTTTTCTTTGGAATTCATTAGGTAGATTCATTCATTTTCTTTTAACATTCCACTTTTTTCGAGTTGATTTCACTTTTTCACTCAAACTTTACAAGCTCTTTTCATTATGGATAAGGGTTGCTCATTGATAAGTGATTATTTATACCTATATACAGGGTTAGTTTAGTTGTATATTTAGTATAAATATCAATGAGTGCCAATTCATGGTATTATTGCATTTTTAGGGAATTAAGGTGTAATGGAAGGAATCGAGGAAAAATGGGAAGAAACGGAGCAAAAACCCTCAAAAAACACACTTGGCGCCGTGACAACACAAAGTGGCGCCGAGGGAAAAAATGGCATAGCATGGTAACATAATGCACGACGTGGGTGAGAAAAAAAGTGAGAAAATAAACTCTGGAGGCCCGACGCAGTGGCGACACTGTGGAGTATAGGGGACGACGCCAGAGGAGCAGTGGACAGCGCCGAGACACCAGGATCTCAAAAATAAGGGAATGAAGCAGTGGCGACGTCGTGGCTTAACAAACACGACGCCGGGGCAGTAAGTGACAGTGCCAAACATGCAGGAAATAGAAAGTGGAGTTCTAATTCGAGTTAAATTGTAAAGTAGGGTTTCTAATTATTATTAGGGAGTAAAAATATGTATTAGGACGTGGTAAACTAACCACATACCAACTATTAGCCACTATTAGAGTAATTTAGCATAGTTTTTACATTGAGTTTGAGTATTAAAGAGTTTAAATGAAGAAATATTAAAGAATTCATGTTTGCAATTCACGTTTGGTTTCGTTGATTAAATTCTAATTAATATCCATATTCATCTATGATTTGCAATGATTTCCACAATGAATTGTTATGTGTGTGTTTCAATGAAGTGTGAATAGTCTAATTATCTTAGGGATCAATGGATCCTATGGTATAAATGCTATGCTTTGAATAGGAATAAAAAGTGATAATAAAAATGCAATGATTAGAATTTGTATTGATTTTGAGCGTAATGCTTTAGACATCTTGATCACGTGTTTAATAAACTTAAGCTTTAGAAGTTATCATGGCCATTGAAGCTTTTAATTTGGACATGAACGATACAATAATAAAATATACAACATTAATAGATAGTTGTTGATTAGGGAGGCGTAGATAGTAAACTCAGTTGGTTATGAATCCAATGGTTTGAGACTTAAAGCAATGTGGAGCTTACATTATTCACATCGTTGGGTGGAGTTTTAGTTTGCACATTAGAATCTTCTCCGTCACGACTTTGGGTTGAAGTGGATTCGAAGCAAATCTGACTATTCTAATTAGGTATTGCACACAACATATGAAGATGTAAACATGAATACAAAGCATAATATGAAATTACCTAGGTGAAGTTATGAACTAAAATATCCTTAATATAAGAATTTAAGTAAAGTTTAAATTGATTTGTTAGATACTTTAGTTAGTATAGAACCAATTAAAAGTGAATCCCTTAGCAATAGTTCAAGTAAACCAATTAAAAGCGAATCCCTTAGCAATAGTTCAAGTTAAATAGGTAATTAACAATTAGTGCAAAAACCTTTCTTTGAGGATGATATCCGTAGTCAACGTAAGTTGGCTACACTATTACAATAAGCGAGCTGTTATACTTGCGGCACACAAATCAAGTTTTTGGCACCGTTGCTAGGGAAATGTAGCCATTAGATTTACTTAGTTAGTTTAAAAAGTTGTTATGTTTTATTTTCAGTACTTTAATTTTTAGTTTATAAAAACAAAAATAACAAAATAGGCTTAAGTTTTAGTTTGACTTTCTGCACTTGATCAAGGGATAGAAAGAACCAACAAAGGAAAGAAAAAAAAGGAATTAAGATGGCTGAAGAGCAAGCTAGAAACTAACAACAGGGCCACAGGAATAACCAACCCGTAGGTGATCTGGTAGTGCAGGAGAAAGTGCGAGGATTGAGATGCCTTATTGACTACTTCAAGCCAGAAGTTCAAGAGACGTACAACATAGTGATGAGGCTTCCAGCCAACACCAGCAAGTTCGAACTGAGACTGTCTCTGATAAACATGGTGCAAAATAGTCTGTTCAACAGGCTATTTAATGAAGATATAGTTGCCCATGTTGAGAATTTCTTGGAGATGTGCGGCACAAATGCACATCACTGGAGTTACGAAAGAGGTGATCAGGATGCAACTTTTCGTATTCTCATTGGATAGAAAAGCCAAATCATGGTTCCAAGGGATGAATGCAGGGAATATGACTTAATGGGAGGAAATCAATGAAAGACTTCTTGACAAGTTCTTTCCCCCAGTGAAGGTCAGCGAATAGAAGCTTGAGATTAACTAGTTCAAGTAAGAAGGCACCGAGTCTCTTGGCAAGGCTTGGAAAAGATTCAAAAAGATGCCGATGAGAGTTTTAGGGCATGGATATGTGATATGGGCACAACTCCTGATTTTCTACTATGGGATGAACCACAGCACGAGAACGCTAATAGATGCCACATCAGGTGGCTCTCTACTTACTAAGGACGAGGATGGAGTATTGCATTTCCTTGATCTTATGTTTCAAAATTCTACCGTCGGTACTCGTTCCATAGTAAGGAAACCAGAAGGCATCTTCGAGATTGACTCGCAAGCAGGAATTATGGTACAACTATCAAATCTGAGTAGTTAGATGGCAAAACTTCAGATGGGACACCAAGATCCACAAGCAACACATCAACCCATGAATTATCAAGGCATGGTGGTAAACGAAATGGACATACAATAGGGAATGGAGCATGAAGACATTAACTTCATGAAAAACCAAGGCTATATGAACAACTTTAGGCTAAAAAGAGTGGTTCCTCAATGGTTTTATCAAGGATACAATAATAACAACCCAAAATTTTTGTTCAAAAACTCTGATAATACACTGAAGTTACCTCAAAGGTTTGAACAACAAGTCCAACACGGGAAGTTGGGGCAGAGTGAAGAGATGACTTCTTTGAAGTCAATTGAGAAGTATTTGCAAGCCATGGAAGTGAGAGATAGGGAGTGCCATGAGAATCATGAGAAAGAGTTGGAAGGAATAAAGAAAGCCATAAAGAGAATGTATAAATAGCAGTCACAATCCATAAAGAACCTAGAGAGGCAAATCGGTCAACTTGCTGTAGGTTTGAACTCAAGGAAAGAAGGATAGTTTCCTAGCAACACCATCACCAATCCCAAGGAGAACGTAAGTGTCATTCACATGATGAGCACTGTTATAACAAAGGAGCGAAGATAATACCAAGTAATGTACAAGCATGGAGTGATGCATGAGCACAACACGGATGTGAGGCAATATGAGCTTGACGGTCTCAAGAAACAAAAAAATTAATGCCTTGAAGAAAAAGAAAGGGAAGCAACAATGGAAGGCCAAGAAAAAAGATGAAGGGCCTCTCGAAGAAGACCTACAAGGCAATGACATCAAGTTGGTTTCGAAGAAATAAGAACCAAAGCTCAAGTTTATTCCGCGACTTCAACCAATCAAATGGAGAGATCTTGGAGAGATAGGCATACCAATAAACATTGACGAGCACCAATTTAGAAATGTCTTATGTGATACGGGAGCCTCGGTGAATGTCATGCCACTGATGGACATGATACATGCCGACTTGAAGTTCAATTGTCCAAATATGAAAAATTTGCAAGTTGCAAATGGTAATTTGATACCTACTATAGGAAGAGTTTTAAATGTGCATGTAAAAATAGGTAGATTCACATCCATAGCGGATTTCGAGGTCATGAACCATAACATGGACGATGATGTGTCTATTATACTTGGGTCGCCATTCTTGAACACTACCAAAGCAAATTCATACACAAGAGAGAGAAAGATCACGATGAGTCGATGAGGGCGATGATGCTGAGAGGTTGTCTTTATCGATGGTGAAGAAAAACATCCGAACGGGAATGACATTATAATCTCTGATTTGCAGATGGAGCTTCTTGATTTAGACTCGGATTAAATGAGTAAAAAGGCATCAGGCTAATGACATTAAATCTTAAATTTCAAGTTTTCGAATTTCAGTTAGTAGTTAGTTCTTTAGTTTAATAATTACAATTAACGAGTTTTATGTTCTAACTTTCAAAAATTTGTGTCGAATATGCAGGAAAGACCATTCCTCGAGTGATAATTCATCGGAATGGAAATGTCTTGCAAATCCATTAAAAGAGCGAAAATGAGCGAAAAAGTTCAAATCAGTTAAGGTAAGGTACATGGGTGAGTTGAAAGGTAAAACTTATTAATTTTTATATTTTCATGGATTTCATGCGGTCACAAAACCTTGTGTGAGTTATACACAAAGTCGGAGGAGTATCGGAGGAGAATTAGCGAATAATTATACGCAGAGATGTAGGTTGTGAGGCCAACGCCGTGGGTAATATCTACAACACCGTGAGTACAAGTCACACGTCGAGGTGGCAGTAGACTAAAAAATAGAAAATGCCATACTGCGTTGTTGATGCAGTGGCAGCGCTGTCACGACCTCGGGGTCGAAATTAAGGGGTTTAAAACCTATTTTGCATCCATTCTTCACACTTGGACAAAAACCTTACCCCAACCACTAAGCATACATCCCTCTAGAGCCAAACTTTGATCATTTTCAAGTGAGATTACTGAGTTCCTAGTGATTTAGAGTGAATAAATAAGTACATTATGGATTTACACAATTTGGAAAGCTAGGGTTTAGATTTGTAGATTTTGATTCCAAAGAGAGCTAGTGTTCTAGTTGGTGAGAAACGTTAGAGAGCTTAGATTGGAAAAAACTTGAAGGAGTGGTCTACACCGGAAATTAATCTGGCATTGAGGTACATTTACAATCTCACCTAGTTATGCGTTGAATTTTGAAAGTTTTGATGATATTATATGAGATTGTAGTGGAATTGAGGTTGTAGGATAGGTTTTGCAAGGTTGCTTGAATGTGAGCATTAATATTACCCATGGAGATTAGTTGAAATCTTTGCATTATTTGGCGTATGCATGATCCATGTTATATGAATTTTAATTTTTTAGGTGATTTGAAGACCGAGTTGCGTTGCATTGTTGTTAGTTGCTTGAAATTTGAATAAATTGCCGGAACAAGGAAACAAGTTAACCAGACTAGAGCAAATGATTTTGAGGCATCTACCTCTCAAAGCCCCAACGAAGAAGAGCTTAGACCTTTTAAATCTAATTTTTTTCATTTGTAAAGAGGCTAGGGAATGATATGAGAAGATTTTACGTAGGGAGTTCATTTGTGAAAGGTGAATTAATTTGCTGGCCAAATATGATAAAAGAGTGAATAATCTCAATAGGCGAACAAATTGGGAACATCCTACTCAAGATTGTAGAAAGAAAGATTTGAAAGGAGTGAGTAGGATTGTTTATGAGTTTCACGCCAATGCAAAATTCACGGCTGAGGATGAGCCAGTGAAGGTGGGAGGGATTCTTGTTCCCTTTAATGTGCGTGAGGTTACTACCATCTATGGATTGGAGGTCTTGAATTTAATAGAATTGCAACTGAGTTTCCCAGTTAGCATATATAAGAGACCCTACGACTTATACCCTTTTAGAGCTATAGAGCAAGTATTAGTTATCCAAGGACAACAAAGATGGGTAATTAGAGCTAAGAATGTGCCAAAGAACATTAAGAAGGGGAGCGTTCAAAAGTTTTATAGAATGTGGTAGTATTTCCTTGTTGCTTCATTATTCCCTACTTCTCAGCAGGGTGAGATAAACAAGCCGAAAGCGGGTTGTCTTTAAGAGATTACATAACGCTGGTAAATCAACACCAGGGAGATTATCTACAACAATCTGAGGGAGTCAATTATGTAAGAGAGAGTCAATAAGTTAATTTTTCCTATATTGGTTACTCAGATGTGTTTTAGGGTCGAAGTAAGACTGAGAGACTACAAAGAATTTGATATAGAGGCCCAACCAACCATGGATGAAGCTTTCATGCTCACATTGAAATCACCACCTAGTTATCAAGACTCTGAGGATGAGAAAGAGAGAGAGAGCCGAAGGAGCTAGAATTGAAGCCGAGTTGTTGGCCAAGAGACAAGAGGATCAGGTAGTAGTATATGCAACAACAACAGAACTAGCCCAAGAGCTAGAAGATGAGGAAAATGAAGAAAAAGAGGAGCGACAGTAGCAATGATTTACTGAAGGCTACGAGTTTGTAGACCCAGAGATAGGAGAATAGGACTTGGACGGTCTTGAAGTCTTTCCATCACCTCGTCCACCGCAGGCACTTATACCGCCACTTGAGGATTTAACTCCACGACAGTAGAGGCTATGGATAGCAAATATGAGGAGATAGTACCAAAAGGATAGGGTACAATACCAGGCAACCATGTTGAGATATGAGTAGGATATGGAGAGTAGAGAGCAATACCGACAGGACGTGCGATGCAATTTCATTGTCATTTGTTAATCATCATCGAGACAAAGCTAGATATGAGAGGAGTAGATGGTTGAGACCTACTGATAGGTAAATATGTTTTCTAGCAGCACCATGATATGTGTTTGATAAGGATTTAGTGTAGAGCAGTAGGGTGGAGCGTCCATTGACACTATCCCAAGCTGGAGCTGATGATGCAGATAACGATGATGACGCGAAGTCCTGAAGTTAGTGTAATAGGAATCCTTTAGACCTGGGGAGTTGAGATTGACTTTAGTACTATTTAATTTTTAAAATTTGGGATATTTTGTTAAATATTTAATTGTCTTAAATATATTTTCAGTTTAGTTTAATTTAGTATAACTTGTGCATTACATATGTTTGTGTGTTTTAGTGTTTTCATGTTTCAGGCTTACTTTTAAACCTTGAGGACAAGGTTTGGTTTAAGTTTGGGGCATCAACACTATACTGTGGGAAGTGTTAAGATAGGCTGAGAAATAAGTATAAACACTGCAGATATATTTGTTTAAATTTTAATTTGAAGCAATTACGCAGGATAACATGATAGTATATAAAATTCTCATTTATTTATTATATGAATGTTTAAGTAGTATATATTAGGTTATATATAGTAATATGTAATGAATAAGTAGTTCATTTGCATGTTCATGCCTTTAATTATGGATAAGTAAACTACACGTGTCTTGTTGATTTGAAACTTAAGAGAATGTTTTTAAAATTTGAAAAAGAAACAATGAAATGTAGCAAACAACGGTGTGATTTCATGATTAGAAACCTAGAGTTAGGGAAGACTTTGAACTTGAAACAAAAGCAAGAAACTATAAACTTCTTGTGGAAAACGTTATCTCTAAGGATTCTATAATAAATATGAATCTTACTTGGTAATAAAAAGAAATAAAGACTTAATGCAAAGAGGGGAAGAAATATGCATTATATATTAAAGTTAGACTAAACTTACTTGATTTAGTGAAAGTGAGAAGTGCTAACAAGAGTTTAGAAATAAAGAAAAAAATGAGAGAATCCTACAAGTTCTACAGGAAATGGAGAAGAGAACTTGATGATTGGAAAAATGCGAAAAGAATGAAGTCTATAGGAAAATGAGCAGATACTGAAAAATAAAAAATGATGAGAAGAAGAAGAAGAAATGAGAGGGGAAAATTAAGAAAATAAGGTGAAATTATAATAAAACTCTTTAAATAAAAAATTCAGCTCGAGTACAAGTAGCTAGTTAAGTCAAGTTTTTAGTCCAACTATGTTAAATCTTATAGACTCTTGAAGTGCTAAAGTCTAAAAAAGATGAGTTAATCTATGCTTATTTATGAATTCTTGGCTTAATGAGAAATCATGAGATTGTATACTTGCTACTTGAGTGTCGAAATGAAACAAACTTGTGAATAGTGATGATTTTTTTATTATGATCTACTTTAGTGTTTCAAAGTGAAGTTATATGTGTTGTTAAAGCTATATGTCTTAAAAATATATGTTTTTGCAAAGAAAAACTCTTGAGTGGATTGTTAACTTGAAACTTAGTGAATTAAAGGACACTCTAATGTAGATTGAATGAGAATTAGTTATTAGGAGACTTAGTAGAATGCACCTTTGATCGGGGCGCGAAAAATCTTAAGTTTGGGGGTATTTGATATGTGATTATTTATACCTATATACAAGGTTAGTTTAGTCTTATATTTAGTATAAATATCCTTAAATGAGTGCTAATTCATGTTATTATTGCATTTTTAGGGAATTAAGGTGTAAGGGAAGGAATTGAGGAGAAAGGGAAGAAATGGAGCAAAAACCCTCAAAAAACACTTTTGACACCGTGGTAACACTAGGTGGCGCCACGGGAAAAAGGGCACAGTGTGGGAAGACAATGCACGGCGTGGGTGAGAAGAAAAAGTGAGAAAATCAGCTTTAGAGCTTCGGTGCAGTGGTGGCGCAGTAGAGTATAGGGGACGGTGTCGGAGAAACAGTGGATAGGGCCATGACACCAGGAGCACAAAAATAAGGGAATGAAGCACTACCACAATGGCGGCACTGTGGCTTAACACACACTGTGGCAGGGAAGTAAGTGACAGTGTTAGACACGGAGGAAATAGAAAGTGGAGTTTTAATTCGAGTTAAATTGTAAAGTAGGGTTTCTAATTATTATTAGGGAGTATAAATAGGTATTAGGACGTGGTAAACTAACAAAATACCAACTATTACCCACCATGAGAGTAATTTAGCATAGGTTTTACATTGAGTTTGAGTATTAAGGAGTTTATGTGAAGAAAACATTGAAGACTTCACGTTTGCAATTCACGTTTCATTTCGTTGATTAAATTCAAGGTAATATTTATTTCATCTATGATTTGCAATGATTTCCATAATGAATTATGATGTATGTGTTTCAATGAAGTTTGAGTAGTTTATTTATCTTAGGGATCAATGGATCCTATGATATGAATGCTATGCTTTAAATAGGAATAAAAAGTGACAATAAAAGTGCAATGGTTAGAATTTGTATTGATTCTTAGCGTAATGCTTTAGACATCTTGATCACGTGTTTAATGAACTTGGGCTTTACAAGTCATCATAGCCATTGAAGCTTTTAATCCGGACATGAACAATACAACTGTAAAATATACAACTTCGATAGATAGTTGTTAATTAGGGAGGCCCTGATAGTAAACTTAGTTGGTTATGAATCCAATGATTTGAGACTTAAAAGAATGTGAAGCTTAAGTTATTCACACCGATAGGTGGATTTCTAGTTTGCAAATTATAATCTTCTCCATCCTGACAGTGGGTTGAAGTGGATTTGAAAGAAACTTGTCTATTCTAATTAAGCATTGCACACATCATATGAAGATGTAAACATAAATTCAATGCATAATAATAAATTACCTAGCTGAAGTTGTGAACTAAGATATCCTTAATATAAGAATTTATGTAAAGTTTGAATTAATTTGTTAAATACTTTTGTTAGTATAAAAAATAAAGGTGAATCCCTTAGCAACAACTCAAGTTAAATAGGTAATTAAGAACTAGTGCAAAAACCTTTCCCTAAGGACGAAATCCGTAGTCAACGTAAGTTGGTTAAACTATTACTACAATCGAGCTGTTATACTTGCGGCAGACACATCACTCATTACTTAAACTTTAGATGGTGTAAGGATTTTTGGCTCGTGACAATGTTCGGTGCCAAGAATGCATGATAAACAAGGCTCAATGGGGTGACTAAGGATATCATGTATGGGAAGGATGTGTAAGAAATTGGGATATAGCATTCAAACAAGGCCTAACTCCTTTCCTCAATCTTTTTAGTTTGGAATTTATCGCCTCGAGTGGATCTAGAACAAGTTATAGAATCTCTGAATCCTCATTAAAGTCCGCCTACTTTCAGTTTATCCCCTTTTGTATTGGCATAGGTCCTTCCTCACACCGGGCTCTGACGAAAAATCCTTGATCTAGCTAAGCTGAAAGCTTAAGCTGTAATGACCAGTATTTTAAATTATTTAATTAATCACTAATCATGAATTATTAATGGTGTAATACCTAATCGAGAGTTGTGGTAAGTCAAGTACTCAAATATTCATAATAAATAAATAAAATGATTTAATTTTTGTCTGGCATACTACTGCGTGTAGTATATTGTATATCGAACGCAATGATGAGACTTAAACTATTAATTTATTGAAAATTGGCTAAGTGAGGTCAAGATAAAGGTTGTGTGTGCTAAACGTGTTGAGTTTGAGGTCATAAGGTGACCGGAAGGGTTATGGAAACTTATATCCATTTTTAACTATGTTGTATTGACCCTTAATCTTAAGCGTTGTTCAAATCGAGAAAGGGATGAAGATGTGAGATTGGTTCTCACTTAAAAAGAAGAGAGATCAAATAAAAAAGGTTAAAACCCAATTTCATCTCAACAAACACAACGCACAACACTAAGAGAATGCACAAAGGAGAGAGGCACCCATGGAGGAGGAGCCCACAGCTCTTGTGATAGTAGGACGGTGGCGGCGAGGCTCCAACAGCGGCGGACAAACAGGCTGGTCAGACGGCAGGAGCGGACGACGACTAACAGATGCATGGACAGCAGATGGCAGGATGGCCAGCGAGACGCGTATGACTCGATGCCGGCGAGGAGTAGCGACTCTGGCAAGGGACGACTAGTAAGGCGCTGAGTCACCAAAGGCAGCGGCGCGACGAATGGCATGGTGCGACGATGGGACTTCGACAATGCTTGACGGCGGCATTGTTCGTAAAGAAGAGAAAAAGAAAGAGAGAGAGAGAGAGAGAGAGAGAGAGAGAGAGAGAGAGAGAGAGAGTCCTTGCTAGACATGTAATCACAAAAGGGAAATTGAGTTGATGACTCCATTGAAGGCATGGTGAGGTTATAAATCGAATTCAATTCAAATATAAGACCAATATATAAATTCATATTAGTTGTTGATGGTTGATATGATTTAATTAGAAGGTTTGAGTCATGTTTTTCATTGGAAATTTCTTTATGAACAACTTTAGTGATTTTACTAACTTGAGATTAATGTAGGTTGAATTAAGGGAAACTCTTGCTATTGTGCACCAAATGTTTGTTGAAATGTACAAAAGAGACTCTACACATCCTAAACAAAGTTTCGAAACGAGGATTGTGATTGTAATAGTAGACCTTGATTTCTAATTAATTTATATGGATCTTTTGGCTATGGAGTGAGTTGTAGAATTCAAAGAAAGTCTCATGAAATTCTAGCTTTGTTTTAAACACATGCTTGGTTTAATTTAACTTGAAAAAAGGGTCTTGCATTGGTGAAATTATGATAGAATGAATATGGCCAATGCATTGGCATATTGCTATATTTTGATTTCAACTCACAGAAAGGATTTGATCATTACTAATTATTTGAACTTATTCTCCAAGAACTTCAATTTTTGCAAATGACTTTTAAAGGGAGATGAACTCCAAAAGTTTGAGGAAACATTCAAAAAAGAGTATGACTTGTTTAAATAAGCATTTTAAGTCATTTAGTCCTACTTTTATCTTAAGAACCAAGTGAAGTAGAATCTCATGATTTTGAAGTTGTTTTCATGACTTTTTAGTCAAAGTATTTTGTTTTAAGTGGTGTTGGTTCAAATAAAAATACTTGAGTTGTGAACTCTTTAAAATAGACTTAATCTCTATTTATGAAATATGGATGAAACTAATCAATTTGGATTGGTCCTAATCTAAGTTAAGAAGTTCAATAGATTGTAATTCATTTTTCTCAAAAATGAACTTAACTTGTTCAAGTTATGAATTTCTAATAAAAATTGGTGAATTGAGGGTTCTAAGTCGAACTTGACCTTTATTTGTTCATTTAGATTTCTTTTGGTCGAGATTAGTAGACTTGAATCTATTTAAGTTGGAAAACCAAGTTTTATGGCTCTTACCTTGTTTTGTATCATTGCATTCTTATTTTCATTGAATGATCGATTTTGATTTGAAGTGTTAGTTATTGATTTTAGAGTCGTGAAGGATCTAAGTTGGAAGTAAAAAGTAGTGGTTTGGTAGTGTCGAACCCTTTGAAAACCTTTTTTTGAGTCAAATAAATTTGAAAGAGTTTGTAACGTAAATGCGTACATGAATAACTATAAATTTATTTTACTAACACATAAAAGTAAGCTATGCTACTTGGAAATTATAATTGGTAGATTCATGAACTAGGGAAAACATATAATGTGAATAATGTTTTGATTTAGCAAGTGGTCCATAAACAATTAAATATAGTCTAAACAACTTTGTTGTACCTATCATAAATGTAGATACGCAATGACTCAACTAGGCTGTTCGAACGATCAATTTGAGGCGGTGATTTATGCGATTGTATTTAAGTAAACTAGTAAGAAATTCAATAATAATTATTTTTCTTACATATTTTGATGGAAATGATACCTATTGTTGGACTCTACTTCCCTACCGAGTGACCTAGGGTCTAAAGTGGTCAAATCGAGTCGTTGTTTACTCATGGGTTGAGCATATGAGTTGCACTCGTGGCTCCTAGACGAGATTGAATCCTCTGAATGAGCATTCGCAACGTGTCGTGGCTCCTCATAGGACATTAAGGATTCCATTACGGTTGAGCATCCTGTTGCAACTATGGCTCATTTTAGAATTTTCTTAGGTTGTGGTTCAAGCGAGCCGACAGTGCATAATGGATTACGTGTGGTTGAAGCGGACTTGGTCCTGCCGTACCAGTATTTGACACTTACCCATAGTCAAGTGGCTTTGAGCCCACTTGTAGAGTGTCAAGACCACTTAGGCGGCTATTCCTTGCTTCGAGTCACTTGGTCTCTATCGTTGACCATTGTAGTCTGTCTATCATGCAATTTATCATTCTTTACCGCTTTGTTTCTTTCCTACATGATTTATAGACATGTTTATTGTTTAATATGAACTATTATTGAACTTTTTCTAGATTTACTCACTGGAATTGTCTCCTATGTGGTGACAATTGCAGGTCTAATATCCAAGAGAACATAGATGTTCGGTATACGTAGGTCTTTTGATGTATCTATATTATATTATTGTATTTTTATAATGGGTATTTCGATTGAGAGATACATGTATTTATCCTCGTCACTATAATTTGTAATTTGTATCCATCGTACGGGGTTTCCATATGCTAGCTTCCACACCTAAAACTCGTTGTGTGTTTAATTTATTTGTTATCTCGTTTTCACCGCATTTAGATTCCGCTGCATATGATTTCATATATATATATATATATATACTTTGTTGTATGGACTATCATGTACTGAATACCACTTTGTAAGGCTGACAAGGCCTTCATTAACTCTACACTGGTTTACTGGGGGTTAATAGAGACCTTGTGCCTGGCGGTGCCCAATTTATAAGGTTGGGGGCCGTCACAGTTGGTATCAGAGCATAAAGTTTTGACTTTAGCTCTTGATAAGCCTACAATCAAATTAGTTCATGAACACGAACTTGCAGAGTTAGGAACACCAATGAACTTATTGTGGAAACCTTATGAACCTAACTTAGAGATTTAGTTGAGAAGGGAACGAATGTGAGACTGGAGGATGTTGTGAATAAATCTTATTATACGCTATTTGATTATATGAATTTTATGGTATCGATAGATATACGATATAACTATTTTTACATCCATATTCACTATTGTGTTTCACATGAGGCTCGATAAGTAAATTAGAAAAGATAGAAAATGGATTTATCATATTCGAGGAAATTGATAGTAAAGAAGATTGATGGTAATAATCAATCTATGGTTATGAGTAAAGCGTGTGGATACCGAAGTATAAAAAAGTAATAGATTTCAATATATTAAATTAGAACTAGTTACAAGAATCGAGTCAGAATTGGAGACAAATAGAGAATGTAGAGTTTGATAATTCTAAGTTGTCTAATTTTGAGAAATTCTTGACAATAGTCAACTTTGAATCACTTGGTACTATGTTTGAATTTCCAGTACTATCTCAAGTATATAAATTTGAGATTAATATTCGAGGACATCTAAACTATGTGTAGTTCCTTGTTCAAAAAAAATGTAACTATGTTAATTGCAATATACATTACACTCTAGTATAGAGAATGAAATTAACCACTAATAAAATTTATGATTTACACAACCTAAAATCTTGTTGAAGGAAGGATGTGTAGCAAAAAGTAATGAATAAATTAGTTAGGATCTATAGTCCTACCTTCTTGTTTGTCCATGCGATGTAAATTAAGTTAGGATTGACCTTGATCTGAGCTAGCGCGTATAAGATGTGTAGTACAACAGTTGAATGACGTGAGCATAACTTAGTAAAATGAGGGATGAGTCAAAATAAAAAAAGGTGAAGAATTACGAGACGAGCGAGTTAAAGCAGACTCTAAGGAAGCAGAGTGTTGAGATGACTTGAGAGCTATTGAAGAAAACATGTACAGACTCCTCTAGCTTTGACAAAAGCTTTGGAGTAGTAGTGCTGGATCAAAAGCCCAAGTAACTCCATTTTAGTAATACTATTCAGTTATTGTCCTAGGGTTGGTGAAGTCAACCACCACCTTTGGGGACTTAGGAATGAATTAAGTGTTACAGGCAGAGGTAGAGTCCGTAGATCGTTGTAGAGGTTAAACGCAACCTAAGTATTAATCCTATGAGATTGTACATCTCAAGATTCTCATATATCTAAAATTGGTTTAAGTGCGCCAGTAAGCATACTAAAGGGAATTTCCATGAAAAAAAAGTAATGAGAGTGTGTAAAGTTGCTAAGAAAAGAGTAACGTACTTGACAAATCATGATAGAAAAGGAAAAACACATGTGAATAGAGTGAACGAGTTGCTTGAAAAAGAACCTGAAGATAGATAGGGCTAGGTTTCTTCAAGGTTTTGAAGGACACCTATCATGTTTTGGGGCTAGGATATTTCAAGACTCTACTCTAGTGCCGTTATTAAACTTGAATACTATGACGTATCCTAAGACTGGTGATAATTTAAAGATTGAGTAACTGGAAACTCTAAAGAAAGGACACTGTGTTGTGGGAAAGATAAATTAATGGAAATGTTTGAAACATGATTTGTTAGAAGCTTTGAGAATTAACATGATTGGATTAAGACTGAACACAAAAAAACTCAAAATTAAAAATGTTGTTCAGATAATCTGACATGATCACTAACTCACATGGATTACGAAAATCATATGATTGTAAATGCTTAGAGATGATCATATGCTAGTTGCCTAAATCTACTTGCATTTTTTCCAACTTTTACCAATAGACTCAAAGTACAATTGAGAAATTTATACATATGAAATCGAGATTATAAGTTACATGGAGTGCTAGTGTCCATTATTTTGGATTGCGATCCTTATATTTATTGCTAGGTTGTGGCAGTGTTTTCTTTTACTACTAAGTTGTGGTAGGGTTACTGACATTGATGGGCACCAGAATACATCTAAGTACATCTTTTTAGTTTGACGGCTAGACTGCAAGGTTGATCCAAATTATAAAGGTCAGGCTCATGTTTGTATTACGAATTCAGTAGCAAGTGAGGAAAATTGTTTGCCTATGTGTATGATGTAAGTATAACTTTAACGGTTGAGCTAAAGTAATGTGAATCTATTTAAGACTCTACAAGTGAGGTCTTGAAATTTGGGTAAGTACCGACATTGAGACATTGAAGTCAGTGATGGTTTAAGAATCACACAAATGAAGCCAAACATATCAGATAATAATTGGATTGACGGTAGATAAATTGATTGGTCATGGGAACTATTATAAAAGAGCATGCGTGTTAAAATGTAAAGAAATCATAGAATCAAGGTGAAAAAATCGCACTCAAATATCATCCCTACTTAATCTAGTCATGTGCTTAACTTCCTTCTAATTTTAAGGACGAAATTTTCTTTTAGTTAGGAAAACTATAATGACCCATATTTTAAATTCGTTAATTAATTGCTAATAACAAATTATTAGTGGTCTAATACCTAATCGAGAGCCTCGGTAAGTCGAAGTGCTCAAATATTTATAAAAGAAAATAAATAAAATGATTTTAATTTTTGTCTAGCGTAGTATTACGTGTAGTATTAATTTATAGAAAATCGGCTAAGTGAGGCCAAGACAAAGGTTGTGTGTGCTAAGCGTGTCGAGTTTAGGGTCATAAAGTGACTGAAAGGGTTGTGGACCCTTAGATCCATTTTAAAGTGTGTTGTGTTGACCCTTAATCATAAGCGTTGTTCAAATCGAGGAAGGGATGGAGAGATGAGATTGGTTCCCACTTAAAAAGAAGAGAGATCAAATAAAAAAGGTTTAAAACTCTATTTCATCTCAACACACACAACGCACAAAACTAAGAGAATGCACAAGAGAGAAATGAGGTCATGAAGGAGCCCACGGTTCCTGCGAGAGCAGCATGGTGGCAGCGCAGCTCCAGCAGCGGCGCACTAGCAGGCTGGTCGGATGGCAGGCGCGAACGATGGCTAGTAGACTCGTGGACACTAGCTAGCATGGATGACCATCAAGACGCAGATGACTCGATGCCGGTGAAGAGTAGCAGCTCCATCAAGAGACGTCCAACAAAGTGGTGAGTCACCAAAAGCAGCAGCGCGAAGAATGATGTGGCGCGATGACGGGCTTGACAGTGGTGTTGTTCACAAAAAGGAGAAAAAAAAAGATAGGAAAGAGTGAGAAAAAGAGATTCCTTGCTAGACATGTAATCACAAAAGGAAATTGGAGTTGAAGACTCCATTGAAGACATGGTGAGGTTCTAAACCAAGTTCAATTCATATATAAGACCAATCTATAAATTCATAGTAGTTGTTGATGGTTGATATAACTTAATTAGAAGGTTTGAGTCATGTTTTTCACTGGAAATTGTTTTATGAACAACTCAAGTGATTTTGCTAACTTGAGATTAATGTAGGTTGAATTAAGGGAAACTCTTGCTATTGTACACCAAGTGTTTATTGAAATGCACAAAAGAGACCTTACACATCCTAAATAAAGTTTTGAAACAAGGATTGTGATTGTAATAGTAGACCTTGATTTTTAATTAATTTATATGGATTTTTGGCTAAGTATTGAGTTGTAGAATTCAAAGAAAGTCTCATAAAACTCTAGCTTTGTCTTAAACACATGCTTAGTTTAATTTAACTTGAAAAAGAGGTCTTGCATTGGTGAGATTTTGATAGAATGAATATGACCAATGCGTTGGTATATTGCTATGTTTTGATTTCAACTCATGGAAAGGATTTGATCATTATTAATTATTTGAATTTATTTTCCAAGAACTTCAAGTTTTGCAAATGATTTTTAAAGGGAGTTGAACTTTAAATGTTTGAGGAAACATTCAAAAGAGAGCATGACTTGTTTGAATAAACATTTTAAGTCATTTAGTCCTACTTTTATCCTAAGAACCAAAGTGAAGTAGAATTCCATGATTTTTCAAGTTGTTATAACTTTTTAGTTAAAGTATTTTATTTTAAGTGGTGTTGGTTAAAATAAAAATACTTGAGTTATGAACTATTTAAAATAGACTTAATCTTTATTTGTGAAATATGGATGAAACTAATCGATTTGGATTGGTCTTGATCTAAGTCAAGAAGTAAAAGAGATTTTAATTCATTTTTCTCAAAAATGAACTTAACTTGTTCAAGTTATGAATTTCTAACAAAAATTAGTAAATTGATGGTTCTAAGTCGAACTTGACCTTTATGTGGTCATTTAGATTTCTTTTGGTCGAGATCAGTGGACTTGAATCTATTTAAGTTGGAAAACCAAGTTTTATAGTCCTTACCTTATTTTATTTCACCGCATTCTTCTTTTCATCGAATCATCAGTTTCAATTTGAAGTGTTAGTTATTGATTTTAGAGTCGTGATCGATTTAAGTTGGAAGTAGGGAGTAGTGGTTTGGTAGTGTTGAAACCTTTCAAAACCGTTTTGTTTTAGTCAAATAAACTTAGAAGAGTTTGTAATGTAAATGCCTACATGAATAACTATAAATTTATTTTACTAACACATGAAAGTAAGCTATGCTACTTGGAAATTATAATTGGTAGATTCATTATCTAAGGAAAACATAAAATATGAATCATGCTTTAATGTAGCAAGTGGTCCTTAAAAAACTAAATATAGTTTAAACGATTTTGTTGTACCTATCATGAATGTATATATGCAATGACTTAACTAGGCTGTTTGAACGATCAATTTGACGTAACGATCTATGCGATTGTATTCTAGTAAACCAGTAAGAAATTCAATATTAATTATTTTCCTTTCCTTATATATTTTGATGGAAATGATACATATTTTTGGACTCTACTTCCATACCGAGTGACCCAAGGTTTAAAGTGGTCGAATTGAGTCGTTGTTTACTTATGGGTTGAGCATCCAAGTCGCGCTCGTGGCTCTTAGATGAGTCTGAATCCTCTAAACGAGCATCCACCATTTGTCGTGGCTCCTCACAGGACTCTAAGGATTCCATTGCGGCTGAGCATCCGGTTGCGACTGTGGCTCCCTTTGGAATTTTCTCGGGTTGTAGCTCAAGTGACCCGATAGTGCCAAACGGATTAAGTGTGGTTGAAGTGGACTTGGTCCCACCATACTAGTATTTGACACTCACTCATAGTAAAGTGGCTTTGAGCCCACGTGTAGAGAGTCAAGACCACTTAGACGCCTATCCTTTGCTTCCAGGTCACTTGGTCTCTATAGTTAACCATTGTAATCTTTCTATCATGCAATTTATTGTTCTTTACAGCTTTGTTTCTTTCCTGCATGAATTATTGACTTGTTTATTGTTTAATCTAAATTACTGTTAAACTTATTCTGGATTTACTCACTGGAATCATCTCCTATGTGGTGATAATTGCAAGTCTAATCTTTGAGCTCGAGAACATTGATGTGCGACATACGTAGGTCATTTGATGTATCTTTATTACATTTTTATATTTTTTATAATGGGTATTTGGGTTGAGAGATACATGTATTTCCCATCGTCACTATAATTTGTATATTGTATCTGTTGTACGGGGTTTCCACATGCTAGCTTCCACACCTAGAACTTGTTGTGTGTTTAATTTATTCTTTATCGTGTTTTCACCGCATTTAAATTCTGCTAAATATGTTTTCATATATATATATATATATACGTACTCTGTTGTGTAAACTATCAGGTACTGAAGACCGACTTATGAGGTTGACTAGGTCATATTAACTTTGCACTAGTTTACCAAGGGTTAATGGTGACCTTGTGCTGGGCAGTGCTCAATTTGTAGGGTTGGGGGCCGTCACATATGCACAAGAGCCATGTTATCAACTTTGAAAAAAACTATCCTAAACTGTCAGCCACACTGAAAGAAAATTATAGAGAATAACACTCATTCATATGCCCATGCTTGCAAAATACCCCTCATTTCCATCTCCTAATCACCTAGAAAAAAAATCAGCGTTATGCACTCCCGAACTTAAGACGTTAATTGTCCCCAATGAACTAAAACATAATAAAACAAAGGACAAGAATCAACACCAAAACACGATCATTCAAAACAATCACACTATTGTAGAATTGAAACAAAATAAGAATTTCGAAATCAAATACTCCCCTAATTTGTGTTGATGTCGTTTTAGTTTCTCTCTATCATTCTATCCTTCCCTTGGTACTCTTTCAAACTTGGATCACATTATAGTTCCTTTGTTCTTTGTGTTTTTTCGCGGTCTACCAATTCGATGAACAATCACCTGACAATTGGTTTCTGACCTGAAATGTCATATAACATGTATCAACCACATACTCAAGCAAATTCATTATTTTCTTTCTTTTTTTTTGAAGCAAATGCGACAAAATAAAAACTAAAACATAAACAAAAAAAACTTGGGCTACCTCCCAGTAGCACTAAGTTTTTCATCCTCAGCCCGACGCTTGTGAAGGTCAAGTGATATTGACTAAAATGTCGCTCCTTTCAAGCGGACCATGAAACACCTCCAGATTTTTCTAAGACACCACCAGAGCGCGTCCCTTGCTATTATGAATCTCCACCTTGCCTTCATTGTCAATATGTTTCACTTTCAATGCTTCCTTCCATTTCGGTCTCAAGCCCACTTGCAAAGTCTTCAGTTTACGTTTGGAGAGAAGGACCAAATGTCATTTTTGAAACAAATCATGCTCCCTCTCCTGTTCATAGCAATGCATAGGCTTCTCAAATGCATGAATTGTATGAAAAATTATAGACGAGTCCTTCATGGAATTCTCTTAAACCTTTTCTTGAACGGAGGAGTTCTCTTACACTTTTCTATCTTATGAACAATGATCGTGCTAATATTCTTAACTCGGGGGCCCTGACTCCTCTCTTTTCTGATTTGGTTTCTCTTGCAATATTTCAAATTCACAAGCCTTTTCTTTCATTTCAATGCTCAACAAAATGGCATTGATCTTCTTTATGGTATGGCATGGTTGGGGAGCCTTCAAATGCGTTGAAAATCATCACGAGCACACAACACACTACTTCTTGACCCAACTCTCAACATAATTTCCCCACTCTCAACATCTATGAGAGCTCAAGCAGAATTAAAAATGGTCTTCCAAGTATCATTGGTACATTTTTCTCCTTTCTCAAAACCCAACCCCACAAAGTCACAAGGAAACATAAAACGATCAATTTTGACAAGGACATCTTCCACTATACTTTTTGGTTTAGACAATGACCCCATCGGCAAAGTGTACACTAAAGTCAGCTTGTCTCAACTTAGTAATTTCCAACTTTTCAAGCAAAGCCAACGGCATCAAGTTTATGCCTGCTCCTAAATCACACAAAGCTTTCTCGGAATGTAGTGCACCAATAAAGCATGAAACCCGATAACTTTCCAGATCCTTCACCTTTTTTTGGAAGCTGTGTTGGAAGTGCCACATTAGATGTTTCCACCGCATGTACCGTCTTGACTTAATCAAACTTCATCAAACTTCATTTTCTTCTCCTCATTTTAGATCACAAGTTGTGGCTCTTTACCTTTGTCATTTTTTCTCCATTGTTAATGCATGACATTGATCATGAGCCTTGCCATTTGAATTCTCCATTGGATTCACCAATATGTTAGTAGGAAACTGCCCCTCATGGTGAGAATTTAATGTTCTAGCTATCTTCCCAGTCTATCTCTCTAAATTCTTGATTGATTGGTTCTTCTCATCTTCTATTCTTTTCAAAGTTTAGTTGATTCCATCCATATTTTGCTTCACTCCATCCATTTCTTTCTCGTTCTTTTCATGCCTCTCCCTATTGCTAACTATCCATAGCCCTCAAAACTTGCTTAATAGCTTTGAATGAAGCTTGCTCTTCATTAGGAAGTAGTCTTTGGTGCATTTGATTTCCAAAACTGGAGGAGGTGGCAATGCATTGTTTAGATTTCCATAAGACGAGTTTGGATTTTGATTGATCATCGGATAGTAACGTAGTGGCACCATAGCCTTTTGCCTAAAATTGTTCCCGTAGCCTTGATTATTCATGTAGTTCACTTCCTCATGCTCTGGGCTTAACGACATTTGATCTAATGGATTCCCCACCAAGGCTAAATGATTCGCATGTTGTGGACTAGGCAGAGGTGGGCACGATTGACCCCTTTAAAGCTTAGCATTTGGCTTGATAAGTTAGAAAATTGTGCCATAATTGCAATGTGCGAATTGACTTCATACATGTCGGGTGCCTTCTTTGATAATGATTGTGCTTTTGGTTGGGAGAAAGCATTCATGAACATCATTTCAACAAGTTCAAATGCATCATTCTCATTCTTAGATAATAAAGTACCTCCTGATGCCGCATCAACCAAGGTTTTTGTGTTATGAGTTATGCCATAATAGAATATTTGCAATATAGCACATTTTACCGAACCATGCCCCGAACATTTTCCTGGAAATTCCTCCAATCTCTCACATGCTTCACCAAGTGATTTAGTCTCATCTTGCCAAAAAGAATTGATTTCTTGACCGATGGAGAATTTTTTGGAAGAAACATTTCATTTATATCCGCTCAAGAAGTAAGTCTCCCTTGATTTAAACATTGAAACCATGCCCTAGCTTTCTCTGCCAAAGTGAATGGAAAATGCCTCATCCTGATAACCTCATTGGTAACATGGGGAATATGAACTCTATCGTACTTTTCCAAGAAAGTTTCCACATGAGCAACATGATCCTTACATAACAATCCATTCAACAAACTTTTATGAACCATATTGATGAGTGATGGCTTCAACTCAAATGGTCAATGATTATCAAGTAGCCGCATCACACCATTATATGCCTCCTAGTAACATGTGGAAATGCAACATAGGGATTGTTAACGCAGTTCGAACCTCCCGTCCTACATTTGCGGGGATACGCCCAAGTGTAAAATTTACCGAGAAAGGTGACATACAGATTTACATGAAGTTCCTAACTAGTGAACCCTCATGTAGCTAGTGAACCCCTCACCGAGATTTTTTACACTCCTCATTTCCCTTACAATGAGCCTACACTAACCTTAGATCCCATTAGAAGTCAAGATCCCCTCGATTGTGTTTGTTATATCAATGAACAAACTATTGTAAGCGATGAATCCTATCTTGTGATTACATCCATATATAAAGAAAACCTATAGCAAAGTTGTTATGTCAATTTGCCTTGTATGTCTTCAATTGTGGGTTGACATTATTTTCTTTTTTCTTATTTCGTCGTATGAAGGAAAGAAAGCCTGGAAAGAATATCTCTTTTAGTTGTCAAAGATATTCTTGTTGGGCTGGATCTGGAGAGATATATTCTAGATTTGTTCAGCTGTCATATATGGCCATTTGAGATAACCTGCAGATTTTGTTTGAGAGCAAGTATCTGTGTCCACAGACCATGTAGAATAATCCTGCATAAGATTCATGGATTATGTATGTTCATTACCATATTCGTTTTCTTACCAACCAAGGTTGTACAAATAATGACAATGGATATTTTACCTTAACACTGTAAGGTAATCATTTTACATCTCTTTTTCATTTCCTGGTACTACCTCTTTAATTCCACCTTGTTGTAAATTGGATGACCCTTTAACCAGGCTTATGAATGATCACATTGTCAAGCATGGCTCTCACATTGAATCGTAACATCAAGCATGACTTCTACATTGAATGTAACTTGTACACTCTACATAACTTGTATTCAACTCCAATATATAATCACTTATCCATGTATTTTCATGTAACTTGTAATCTTGTATGACATGAGACTTTGGTGTAACTTGCACACTTTGTGCAAGTACTTGTTATCATCATGACTAAGGGCCTATATAAGGGGGTTCCTCCACTTGTAAAGAACACACCAATGTATGAATGAAATCTCTACATTCTCATCTCTAGCTCTCTTCTCTCTTGTCTCATATTCTCTACTTGTTCTAGTAGTTCTTAGTTTATGCCTTCTATGCTTAAGTCTCTAGCAAGTCCAACTTAAGTGCTAGTTGGCTTACAACTTAGTTTACAACACACCTATGTTTTTTTGTCAAATAGTTTCATTAACCAGAATTTTTTACAACAGGGTTACCAATAGAACTTGGTATATATAGAGTCACTCCATAGTGTAAACATATGAGCGTTTAAGGCCCTATTGGCCAATTCATGAGCAATTAAATTGTATTTTGGAATGTGATGGAAACTAAAGTCCTTCATGCTACACTTCATGCTATGACATTTTAATTTGATTTCTTCAGCAAGAAGTTCATGATCACTAAATTGCACATCTTCCTTAATCAGGGTGATTACATTATTTGATTCATTATAGATATCAACTTTTTTCAAATTGAGTTGGGACTACCTAGAGTGCTTCCCTAATGGCAAGAAGCTCTGCCCAATGAACATCAATAGAATAAGCAAAATATTGGCATACTACTTGCAAAATAAGTCCATGGTTGTCTCATACTACCCATCCAACTCATGTTTTCCATGAGCTTGGGCCTCTAGCCGCATCAACACAAAAGATGTTCCCTAGGAAGAAGATTGAAGCAACCTGAGTATCCAAGTCCAATGATTGACTCGAAGTTCCCTCGGAGGCAAGCCACCCATTACACTTCTTATATGTAAGTTCAAAGGTGGAGTCAATAGGTTCTTCGATGTCTTAAAACACTTTTTGTTTATTCTTTTCCAAACTTGCCACATTCCCATTGCCAACCATGTCCAAAAACCAATGTCCACCTTTTCTTTCGTCAACTCCTTAATGATGGAAGTCTATAGTTCATTAAATCTTTGGCTCCTATGTTTTTCACATTCAATCCCAAGGGACTACCTAACCAAAATTGGCTTGTATATGGGTGCATTGAAAGAAAAAACGGATTAGTTCTTCATTTTCAACATTGCACATAGGGCATTGAGAAATAATGGTTATTTTTTCCTTTGAGTTTGAAAATTGTTGGTGGGTATGAGATTGTGCAAACACTTTCACAAAAAAATACTTGATTTTGGGAGGGCAGGGCAGTTTAGTCTAACCTATTATATGTATAAGTCATAGGAGTGTAGGTACACGGATATGATCCAATATCCAATTAGCGTTAATGGTCATCCAATCCAATTATTACAGATTCAGAAATTGCAATCAAATTTAGTTCGATCATTTATTTTATTAATGCAACTCGATCTAGTTTACAAAATGCGGATTTGACTAGTTGTGCAGATTGATAATTACAAAATTAATACTTATAAAACTATAAAGTAACATTTTAGGGAAATGCTATCGTAACCTACTTGTAACAGGCTCAAGGAACACGTTGTTGATGTGTCAATGCTTGGGTCCCACTAACTCACTTTTATTTCATTTTTGTTTCAAAGCAAAAAATATGTCTCGTCCTGAGAGCTGACTGACGCTTTGCCACGTACGGATGTTAGACTGTAGCCAACTGCCCCAATATTAAACCACATCTCGCTTTTTCTAAACTTATGTTGATATGTGTTTGCATATGTATTAAGGTGCATGACGTAATTGAGTCCAACAACCTATCGGTTGGGTGAGTTTTTTAGGGTTTAGGGTAGCTGCACTTGTACAATTTAATGGGTATAACATGTTGGTAGGGTTCATTGTTATTATTCAATATAGGTAAGTTTTTTAGGGTTTAGATTGTTGTTTTAGTCGACTATGTATTCTATTCAATTTGTTGCAATACATGGGGTTGAGTTGGATATATCTGCAATTAGGGTTTAATATGGTATGACACACATGTTAAGTCTACTACTTGTTCTTAGGGCTCATGGTAGTTGCTCTTATTTTAAACTAATAATTTCTTATAGCAAGGTAAAAATTAAGTGAAATATCCTTTTGCTCACATGGTTATGACATTCATAAGGGACCTAGGCCATTGGAACTATGGTAGTCCTAAACACTTTCAGAAGTATTGTCTATGGATGAAGGCATGCTCAACCTGTAAAGATAGGTACAGGGTGTGGAGGCGTGTCAAAAAGGAAGGCCCTAATAAAAATTGACCATTCTTGGGTTGGAACAATGAATAATGTGACTTCTTTAAGTGGGCTGACTCCCCTGCTTGTCGCTTTAACTTCTGTGAAAAGCCTACAGCTCACCAATTGAAGGAAGTTCCTCCAATGGAGGTATGGTGGTTGGACAAATAGTAGAAGCTCATCTGGTTGATGGATTGAGTAGTTCATTAGAGCACAATTTGAACATCAACCATCCAAATAGGGGAGGGAACTTCATCATTAGATCAAAAGTGACTATTTCGTTAATGAAGGGGAAGGGAGAAAAATGAGCCATTATGATCTTAATTTTTTTCATATTTTGTTGTTGAAGCTTGATCTTAATCTTAATGTAATGTTAGAGCACTCCTTGAAGGAGATGTCTTAGACATGATTGTTTAACATGAAGGTCTATAACAAGAGTTGGGTGAACTTGTTTCACATGAATTGAATTATGGAATTTCTCGCATTGTTTTGATGATGAAGTACAATAACTTTATATTGAACATGTTCCACTACTTACAGGGAGCCAACTGCACAATGTAATAGCAAGTGCACAAGTTACCTACAAGTAACCACTAAACAAAGTGTAGATGGTAGTCATGCCAACTGCACAACAAATATCAAGTGCACAAGGTAACGCTAAACAAATTAAAGATGGTAATCACGCCCTTCTTTATGAACGTGTATAATTAACATGCATAAAAGTTGGACTTGATAACATTGAAAGAAAAGAAGTTGGAGCATTAAAATAGTGATAACACAAAAGCATGAATAAAAAAATAGTTCAAAGGAATTGCAATCTAAGTTGTGTGTCATTTGACACCAGTAGCATAATGAGGTTCAAACAACCTAGTGTAAACAAAATTTCTACAAACACAAAAACATACAAAAAGGTACTAGTGATATAGTTTGATTGGAAAGCAAAATAAATAAAGTTCCTTGAAAAATTCCGGAAATGAAACACTGAAGCATTCCCCGCATTTCTATCGGACCCTTCATTGTGTTTGACCATTCCATCAGTTACAACAACTTCACATCAAGCTTTATATCCTTGAGTGAACAACAAAATCATCTGTGACACATCTCACCGCAGTTCGAGCCCTTGGGAATTGATTAGCTGATCCAACCTTCCCATACGAATGTCAAGAAGACTGCAATTCTGGCAGATGTTGCTATGGAGAGCGACTTCAAATTCTTTCAACATATCCTTTACTATGTTTCCAACCATGCTCTTCATACTTGTTGTTGAGGCCAGCAACATATTTTCCAATTGCTCCATATGGATTGAGGTAGTGGTTGAGCCTTCTCTCAAGGACTCCACAAAAGCCTTAAGGTTTTCTATTTGTTGCATCATGACTTTCAAAGATTCATGTATCAACATCCCCAACTCATCTATCTTCTTCTGAATTAGGGTTGGGCTAAGGATATTAGCAGACTGCGTCATGAGCTTTAGGTCCTGTAATAGTTGATTCACTACCTCAAAGTGATGCTGAGCTGGCTACCCCGAACTTACATTCTACGCAATTGCTTTCTTGATTGTAGCATCATTTGGTTGGTGACTTGGGTAGGCCACAAGTTGCTCCAGTTGGTGTTCCTCAAGGTGGTTCTTTGGTTGGTTCTCTTGGAAGATGTTCCATTCCCTTTCCTTGTTCTGACTACCCTTAACCTTAGATGCATGTTGTGAGGTCACTTTAGCGGTCATGTACTGATCAACATTCTCAAGAGATGCCTTCCCAACATCATAGGCTATAATAAGCATTATACAAGTTATTAAGATATCACACTAAGTAGGACAAAAAATCATAATCCTAATTAAGTAAATAAGGAAGGCTTCCAAATTAAATACGATATGCAGAGGTAGATTGAATCTCACAAATAACTAGAACAATTAAATTAATAAACAATAAAGTAAAGGTAATGATAATAACCATAAAAATTATTCCTAATTTAAATTACCATTGCTTGTTGAATTGGCTGATTGCTCGACCTGCTCATCAAAGCTATCCTAGTCACTGCCTTTTAAGTCATCTTCTGAGTCATCTTTTGAGTCCTCTTTTGAGTTTTCTTCTAATGTCTCTTCTTGTCCTTCATCACCATTTCAATCTTCTTCCTCATCAGAGCTATCTTTCATTTTGTTAATGGTATTTCTTGGTGTGTTGTTGTCATTCTCCTCTTTAGATGAAGTGTCCCTTAACGAAAGAGACTCTTTCATGGTAGCTTCCCTATTTGCTTGAGCCTTCACTCCCTTCTTTAATAAACGTTTCTTTCCTTTTACAACTTTCTTTCCCTTGTCACTATTGCTTCATTTTCCATCAATAAATTTGTAATGCATGAAGGACATGTTCAGCTCCCCAATGTCGTCCTTCAAGTTTTTCTCCACATTGACATACTCACTTTTGGGTGATGATTTCAAACCAACATCATCAAACAGTCTACAAAGGCGATTCGCATATGGCAGCCCTTTATTGTTTTCCCTTTTTTCTTCTTTATTTTTTTGATTATCTTGTAAATGTGGGAGACAATTATATGGGTGAGGTCTATTTCTAGTCTAGTGAGAACATCCCAAGTTAAGAAACAATTAAATTTGCTTAGGTATGTGCAACCTCTTGACCTTGGGCAAATGACATGGTTCACCTGAAAATGAATCAATTTAGCCTCTATGCTAAGTTCACTCACTATAGGTTTCTTAGGCTTGGTTGGGGTTATTCCTCTACACATGAGTTTCACAGTAGCCTTAGGATCAAATGTTGGGACTGTAGATAACTGCGCAACACTTGACCTTACCCTTCAATATGTTAAAACAACTTCCTAATTAAGGGTTTTCTCACAATAACATTAACCCCTTCAACAGATGTGTGCAATACAGAGGTGTCACTCACACTTTCTGTGTACATTATAGTATAGAATAACCTAACACGCTTATAGTTTAAAGGCACCTTTGTAGACAAAAAGTCAACCCACCCTAACTTATCAAACAATGCCCTAACATGCATATTCACATAATCAAAGTATGCGAAATCAAACCTCTTAGTCTTTATGCACTTTCTACTGGCAAATGAATAATCAATGGATGCTAATGTAGAGCCAATATTAGTAACCTTCTTCCACTTTTTGTGGCTTTACCTCGTCATCAAAAATGTTTAGAGGAGAGCTAGCTGAGGTAGGGGAAAGTTAATTTGCATACCTCAACATGTTTGACATATTCAATCTCGTATTTGCTTTTTTGGGCTTGGTAGGCGTCAATGAACCAGTCCCCTTCTCTGATTTTGGGAATAGTAGAGCGAGGATGTTGCTCTTCTATTTCATTTTTGCAAGCTCTTCAGGAGAGGTTAAAGGGATGTTGGCCTTTTGTTGTTTGGATTTCGCCATTGTTATGGTTTGGGTAGAGTCAGCTAGGGCAGAGATGTTGAAAATTTGGTGTTGTTGAAGGAGATGTGAGTCATTTGAGTTGGTAGTTGCTGCGAAGTGGGTGGGGAGTGGTGGCAATAGTGGAAGGGCATGGGAGGTAAGTGGAGTACTGGGTTGTGGCAAATTAAATCCCATTAAAATCATCAACCCCTATAGCCGCCTAATGTAACTTACATTATAATTAAGGCAATAAACATAGTAATTAAAGCAATAACTAGGTGAAAACATGGTAATGCCCAAGTGAAAACATGGAAATTTCTTTTTCACAAAGAATAGCATGGTAATTAAGGCCTTAAAAACAAACATTGCAACTTCATAATCAAAGAAAAATATGATACATTTATGGCAATAACCTTAAGCCTAATCGTGGTAATAGCACCCAAAAAATCAACCTCTATAACAAAGTATTATGGTTATGGATACAAAAATTAACATTAAAATTTAAGTAACAAAGGATTATAGATATAAAATTTGAAGTGATTAGGGAAGATAAGTACCTCATAATGGTAGCTCCAACGATGCGATATTATATTTCCCAAATTGGGTATCCCTAAAATAATACAAGATTAAGTGGCACAATATACAAAATGAACATTGGGTACATGATATGACCATAAAATAAAGAAATATTGACCCTGCATATGAAATATCACGTTTAAACATAAAAATAAGAGTAGTTGTTTCATCCTTGCACTTGGCTAAGTCATACGAAGAAATCTTGGGAAGGTAATGGCCAAGTCCAATCGTTAGTCTCGAGTAGAACTGGCATGTCTCCTATGCCTACAATCCTTGAATGTATAGGTTTCCATCATATCACTCTAATCCTTCTCAATATCCTTGATTGTAAGTGTATATTAAACTGCTTTCTTAAGAGCCCAAATGATGCGATCTTTATCGAGTAGACCTCCAAGTCTCTCAGGTAACTTTTTCGTGATATGCCACAAACATAGTCTGTGTCTTTGGCTGTTCCAACTGAAGGGAACTGATAAGTTATTATGGCTTGAGGCTTACCACCCATGCAAGCTTTCCAAGTATTGAATAACCACTTGTAAGAATTTAGAGTCTCGTCGACCAGTAAAACACATCTTGATAGATTATGATGATTCACACCAATAAAAGGTGTAAACAACATGTCATACTTGTTGGTCAAATACGTAGTATCGAATGTGACTACATCCCTAAAGTAATTGAATGAAGATCTCGACCTATAATATGCGTAAAATACATGTATGAGGTGCCTTTTGTCCCCAAGTTTGAATGCATGACAAATATTCACATTTTGTTCTTGCTTGTTCAAAAAAAATTGTTGTAAGGCCTCAGCATCACCAACCCCTAGCCTCAGTCGTCGTGCCGCTTCTACATGGCTCCTAATATCTTTCTCCCCAAAAGTCAATTGCTCAATACCACCTAAACAAACTGATTCAACCATGAATGATTTGCATACTGGGATCCCAACACTATCATTTTATTCCAATATTTTCTTAGTTGCTACAGGAATCACTTTGTTGCATTTGAAGAACCGAGTCTTTGTCACGCTGACTAAATGATTGTGTTCGAGGAATGCCTTTGTAATGTGCCACTTTGAGTCTAAGAATAAACGGACATCCACTTGTGTCTTACAACCAATCCTTGTCTGTTTGCTCATATAAATTAAGCCCTTCCCTTTACTGTCCTTCTTTCATACATGTAAGTACAGGTTTCCAAGTTACGCCCTTCTAACTATGGGTGGACCTCACTTTGGTAGTGAAGCCCACTATCTTTGCATATTAACTGAATAGTAACTTAGCCTCATCGATAATGTCAAAAAATCATCCCCACTTCAGGGGCCAGCGCCTTAGTTAACTCAAGTCCATCAACAACATCACCCACTACTTGCTAGGGCATATGCCCTAGGTCAATCTACAAACATTGTTTATCTTATAATTTTAGTTAATAAAATCGAGGTTTTCATTTGTTGTTTTATTATAAGTGATTGCATGTTTACCTTATAGTAAGATCCATGAGTATTTGTTGAAATATCTTAAATGTCCCTAGTCGGTCATTATACTGGGAACTATAATGAATTAAGACAAGTGTGAATCTTGATTGATGGTTATATGATTATCATGCATATAGGGATACAAATCGAGATCATAAGTACTTTTTAAGGAACAAGGTACTGGACCGACCCGCTATGAGAACACCACATGGATTAAGTCATCGGTGCTACTTATGATAGCTATATCATTTAGTCGTTTGACTTGAGATTACCATAGACTTCAGTATTAAGAGCATGACAATTTGACACAATCAAACGTTGTCTTTAATCGGGCGATTATAAAGATTGTGATTGGTTACCATGTGAATTATATGTGAAGGTGTTTAATCAAAATAGAACTTGTCCCTCTCGTATAGAGAAATATATCAGTGGATCCCTCGATATGTTAGACTGCTAAATGGCCAAGTCCAAGTGAATTAATATGATTAATGTCACTTGGATGTTTTCTGTCTACCTAAAGATCAAGACTAGTACGATTGAATATTAAGGGTGACTTTCCTTGCCTTGTGTTTAATCAAAGGATATCGCATGACAAAAGGATATGATATATGCTATTCATTAGGTTGTATCGATTTTGATATTCATGCTACTTGGGTAGTCATAATACCTTGCTAGAGACCGTTTATGACTTGTGTACAAAAATGATTTTCGTTCACTGCTAACATCGCATGAGCCTATTGATTCGCACACAAAGAATGACTTTGTGCAATTTCAATTAATCCAGAGTAATGAATTTTATATGATAAAATTCATGACATAAAAGCCCTTATGATTTGTTATATGATAAATTATTAATAGGGGCATATATGTAATTTACTTAAATTACCTAAATACAATAGTTGTATTACCAATATATTTTTAAGAGAGCTTATCTACACATATGAATAGAGATTGAAACTCTAAAATGAAATTAGATTCTTATTTTTGCAAATTTTGAGTTCTCTGGATTTTGGGAGAGAAAAAAAAACAATTTTTATTTCTTTTGGGGCTAGCACTCCAAATTGTGGTTATCGTTCTGTGTGGATTTCTAACAGAGGACGCGCGATTGAACTTCTTAGAGATCGAACAATCAGAGAAGGAAATCACGGATTAAGGTACATTTTACTTTTGTAGACCTAGTTAATGAAACCTATTTTTGATCCTGTTGGGGGGTTTTTTCAAAAATTGTTTTGAATTTTCCTCTGCGTATGAACCCCAAAACCCAACACTACTATCACCAACTATATCACCAGAGTTGTTGCCATTATCTACATTCACGTTATCGAAAACCTCTTCATCAATGGATTTCACCCCTTCATCTATGGGTTCCACCCCTTTATCTATAGGTTCCACCTCCTCATATTGATCACCACGTGAATCATGTTGTGCATCCAATTGGTCATCTGTGAGTGAGTATGTATGTGAAATTATTGTCCTGTAAAATATCTTTAATCAAGCATAAATTTATCATGCTAAACAACCTAATAATCAACTTTAATTATTAAGCCCCTTTTTAAGCCATCTTGATTAAGCGGTCGACTTAATGTTTCAAGCAGTAAATTGTTTCCTGAAATTCATTTTTATAGTTATATAAGCATTTGGGCAGGGTGGAGCATCTATGCAGGGCCTATAAGAATTTAGGCAAGGTGGAGCATCTATGTGTACATAGCACATTTACCACATTACAACATTGCAACTCCCTTGGTTAGTCGACTTAATGTGTGAGGAGGTAGCCCTAAATGCACTTGTTCCAAAAGTTACTGAGCTGTACATAACACTTGTTACTACCATTATTGTAGTGTTACAAGAATGTTATGACCATGAAACTATCCAGCTAGTCAAACAATAAATTCATGGTAAAACGACATGTAATACCCTAAGTAGTCAAGTAATAAATCCAGGATTGGTGAAACAAACCCTAACTATGGTCACTATCCGACCACCTACTAATACTTAATGCAACAACACATCACTAACTCATGGACCAGGGACCCAACCACATACAACAATCTGAGACAAAAGGAATCAAATCTGCACTCACCTTACTACTATTAGGACCTTATACAACTTTGAATCCCGTGACTATCTCCTTGTAAGGACGAGACGTTATTTTTATTTTTTTATTTGAAATGAAAATGAAAGAAAGGTGAGTATGTGGGACCCACGTATTGACACATTAGCAGTGTGTTCCTTGAGCGTGTCACAAATAGGTTACAATAGCATTTCCCAACATTTTAAAATTAAAATCTAGACAAATCCCAATAAGTAATAAAGTTGTGGTTAGTGAGGAAAATGATGAATACGAGTTAATCTTAATTCATATAAATTGCTTTTAAATCTTTATGTATTTATTTGACTTTAAAGCTTAAAATGTATACTTAAACATGAAGTAAATTAGTTTATCAAGTTTGCCTATATAAGTAATAGATGAATTAGTAGGATAAAAATGTGAACATCAACTCAATACATTTCAAGATTTGTAAGTTTATATGTATATATACAATTTTAATGTAATAAAAGTTGATCGGGCCGAATTGCAAATTGAATCCATGGATTAAGGTATACAATGCGAATCCGTCCAATTTGACAAACTCAAATTATGAACGAATTAAAATCAATTGGATTGGATCGAGTTGGATTTATAAATTTATGGATTTACGTGCACCCCTATGTAGAACATATGAAGCTTAAATCTAGATATTCGAATGAGAATTGCGATAGATTGAAACTAATATAAAACATTAATTTGTTACTAAATATTCAAGTGTTCGTGTTTGGCGAAAGATGCATATGGAGCATAAGTCATTACAAAAATTAAAGGGAACATCTAAATGGACCCTAGTTTTTGCTTACAGGGCCCCATTACTTCAACTTACCCCATTTTTGAATTTTTTTACCAAGCAGACCCTTTTTTTTGAAATCCCCAGAATACCCTCGTCTTCAACAAACAAAAAACTACCCCAACCTATTTTCAACATTCAGACCCCAAATTGAAACTTTCACAAAACCCAAAAAACCCATCTTCTTTATCTTTCATGGTCGCTGAGGTCATGGGAGGGTCTATTTTAGTCGAACCATGGCAGATATATCGTCCGTGTGCTAAAATTCAAAAATACAGTCTAGTAAGGACCGTATAGTAATTTGGTGGGGTATAAGTAAGATTGCGATCTAGAAAAATCAGAACTTCTATGATGAGTCATTATTTATGCACTTTTTCATAGGTGTTTTGCTATGTAAATCAAATCCAAAGTCAGGTTTTATGGCTCTTTATGTTTACTTTGGAGATTTATAGGGTGTTTAAGCATTTTTGCGTGATTCAAGTAAAAATTCAGCAGAACTGGTGTCGTGCATTCACCAGCGACGGTGCCACAATACACAATACGCCATCACTACAAGCGCCATGACAGAACAATCAACGACGTCAAAATTGAATGGACGGCGTCAAATTTACAAGGGACGGCGTCACCCACGGTGCCATTTAAGGAAATAGAAGTTTCAGACCAACATGCTGCCCAAGAATTTCTATATATTGCCACGCCACTACCCAACGCCATACCTACATAACCACGACGCCAACTTCGTAGAATAAAAGTTTTAAGACTTTTTAAATGGTTCTTATTCCCAGGAGTTGCTACTCTTGTACCTAAGCACACCTATATAAAGGAGGAACCTGTATGAATGAAATTAAAATTGTATTTAGAGTGATTTAGGAGTAGAGCAAGGTAGAGTACCCATGTCAGATTAGGTTCTATAAAACCTAGGTCGGGGATGAAGCTCTCTAGCTAGTAGTAGGTTATTTTCTATATCTTGTTGAGATTTGTTATAATAGTAGTGTTTTGTCTTAGTTCTCTATCTTTATGTTGTTGTTTTTAACAATGTTTCAATAGTAGTTTAGAGTTTGTATATTCATTGCAAATTTCTAGGCATAAACCTATTGACCTGCTATCAATCGGGTTGAGTTCGTGATACCAACCGGGTTGAGAAAAGGCAATCACCTAGAGCAAGAAACCTGACACACTTGTTGTTCTAGGTGAGTAACATCAAGAACTAGGTTAAATCTTGATAGCAGTTGCCCAAGGTTATTTAGGGGTAGGTGTTCCCACATAGATGCTAATTCTGCTCACATAATAAATCTTGATAGCAGTTGCCCAAGGTTGTACAGTAGAGTAAGAGAAGCATTTAGAGAGCAGTCACCCTACTTATCAAGAATAGGGGACTAGGGTGTTGGTGACCCCAAGACCTATAGCCTATCAAGGGAAAACTATTTTAAAACCCATTTTTCAAAGTCAATAATATAAGACATGGAAAAAACATAAGGTTAGATTATGGATTCCTAGACTTAGGTATGTCTTTATTCTTTGATTTGCAACTTATTCATTTTCTTGTTTACTTGGGATTTTGATAAAACTCTTTCAAAAACCCCCCAGATCTATTTTTCTATTTGTTGAACTTAGTTTGACTGAATCACGTGGATTCAACCTCGTTCTTACCTCTACTACATTCCAGTAGGATTGATAACCTATTACGGGTTATATTTGACATGTACGACACGTGATCAAATTTTGGCGCCGTTGCTGGGGATTCGATTCCAAATTGAATTTAACTTTTATTTTTTGTTCTTTAAGTCTACTAGTTTATGCATGATAAATGATTATATAGACTTATATATAGGGTTAATTTAGTAGTATATTTAGTATAAATATCCCTAAATAAGATTTAATTAATGGTGGTATTACATTTTTAAGTACCTAAGGTGTAAATGAAGGAAATGAGCAAAAAAAGAAAAAAATGGAGAAAAAACCCACGAAAACATGGTTGGCGCCGTAGCTACACATGGTGGCGTTGTGGAGTACTAAGGCACAACGTGGGAAGGAAAGCCACGGCGTGGGAGAGCAAAGCAAGTAGAGAAAATTAGTCTAAAGGTTCGGCGTAGTGGCGGCGCTGTGGAGTATTAAGGGACAACGCTAGATGACATGGTGACACCGTCAAGGTTACATGAGCAATAAAAGTTCACATAGGAGTTGGCGTAGTGGCACAACGTTGATTAATGCACATGACACTGGGGCATAAGTGACAGCGCCAGACTCGAGATAATTAGAAAGTTAGAGTCTTATTTCGAGTTATTGTAAAGTAGGGTTTCTAATTGTTTTTAGGAACTATAAATAGGTATTACGACATGGTAAACTCACCACATATAAACCATTAGCCACCGTTAGAGTAATTTAGCATAGGTTTACTTTGATTTTGAATATTAAAGAGTTTTGTGTGGAGAAAACATTGACGACTCCACTTTTGCAATTCAAGTTTAGTTTCATTGGTTTCATTGAAGGTAATATATTCATATTCATTTTTCATTTGCAATGATTTCAATTATGAATTATAATTTGTGCGTTTCAATGAAGTGTGAGTAGTCTATTAATCTTAGGGATCAATGGATCCTTTGGTATGAATGCTGTGCTATGAACATGAGTAGAAAGTGAATAAAGTGCAATGGTTAGAATTTGTATTGACTCTGAATGTCATGCTTTGACATCTTTATCACGTGTTAATTGATATTAGGTTTTAGAAGTTATCATGGCCATTGAAGCTTTTAAGCCGGACATGAACCGTACAGCCGTAATATACACATCATCGAGCGATAGTTGTTGATTAAGGAGGCACGGACGGTAAACTTAGTTGGTTATGAATCTAAAGATTTGGGACATTAAAGCAATGTGGAGCTTACGTTATTCATACCGATAGGTGGAGTTCTAGTTTGCATATTAGAATTTTTTCTGCCACGACAGTGGGTTAAAATGGATTTAAAGGAAATCTGTCTATCCTCATTAGGGATTGCACACAACATATTAAGATATAAAAATGGTCGAAAAGTATTATATTACCTAGGTGAAGTTGTGAACTAAGATATCCTTAATATAAGAGTTAAAGTAAAGTTTACAGTGTTTTGTTAGATAGATTAGTTTAGTATAAAACCATTTAAAAAAGGGATTTCCTTAACAATATTTCAAAGTTAAATTGGTAATTAACTAGTGCAAAAACCTTGACCTGAGGACGATATCCATAGTCAACATAAGTTGATTACAATATTACTATAAGTGAGCCATTATACTTGCAGTGCATATCAAGTTTTTGGTGTCGTTGTTGTAGATTGGTAGCCATTTATTATTACTTAGGTAGTTTGAAAATTTGCTAAGTCTTATTTTTAATATTTTACTTTCAAGATCATAAAAACAAAAAATAAAAATAAAGGCTTAAGTTTCAAGTTTGACTTTCTGCTCTTGATCCTTTTATGTTTTCTTTTCAAGGATAACTAGTGCATGCATAGCAAGGAAGAGAAGGACCTAGTGCCTTACGACCTTGAGGTTGATAGAACCAATAAAGGAAATAATAAGAAAGGAGTCAAGATGGCTGAGGAGCAAGTTAGAAACCAACAACAAGGCAGCGGGAATAAACAGCCCGCAAGTGACCTGGCAGTGCGAGATAGAGTGCGAGGATGGAGATGCCTTCGTGACTACTTCAAGCCAGAATTTCCTAAGTATTATAATAGAGTGACGAGGCTTCCAGCCAACACCACTAAGCTCGAACTGAAACTATCTCTGATAAATATGGTGCAAAATAGCATGTTACATAAGTTATCCAATGAAAATCCAGTTGCACATGTTGAGAATTTCTTAAAGAATTGTGACACCGTGCACATCACTGAAGTTACAAGAGATGTGATCAGGATGCAAATTTTTCCATTCTCATTGGGTGAAAAACCCAAATCTTGGTTCCAAGGGTCGAATGCAGGGAGTATGACTCCTGGGCGGAAATTAATGAAATATTTCTAGACAAGTTCTTCCGCCAGTGAAGGTCAGCGAAAGAAAACTTGAGAATAATCAGTTCAAGCAAGAAGACATCGAGTCTCTTGGCGAGGCCTAGGAAAGATTCAAATAGATGCTATGGAGATGTTCGGGACACAAATACAGGAAAATGGCATAACTCCAGATTCTCTACTATGGCATTAACCATAGCACGAGAACACTGGTAGATGTAGCAGCAGGTGGCTCTCTACTATCCAAGGATGAGGATGGGGCATTGGATCTCCTTGATCTTATGTCTTAAAACTTTATAGCAAGTACTCATTCCATAGTAAGGAAACCAACAGGGGTGTACGAGATTGACTCGCAAGCTGCAATTATGGCATAGCTATTAAATCTGAACAATTAAATCTTGAAACTTCAGATGAGACACCATAGTACACAAGTAGCACAACAACCCATTAATCACCAAGGCATGGTGGTAAACCAAATGGACATGCAGCAGGGAATGGAGTATGAGGACATCAACTTCTTGAACAATCATGGCTACGAGTACAACTTCAAGTCGAGAGGAATGGCTCCTCAACGGTTTTATCAAGGATACAACAACAACAACCCGGACTTCTCTTACATAAATCACGATAATAAACTGAAAGGGAAGTTGGGGCAGAGTGAATAGATGACTTTAAAGTCAATTGAGAAATATTTGTAAGCCATGGATATGAGTAATAGAGAACGCCATGAGAAGCAAGAGAGAGAGAGAGAGAGATGAAAGGAGAGAAGCAAGCCATGAAGAGGATAGATGGTGCGATATCACAATCCATCAAGAAATTAGAAAGACAAATTGGTCAGCTTGCTATAGCCTTGAACTCGAGAAAAGAATGATAGTTTTCTAGCAATACCATCACCAATCCCAAGGAGAACGTGAGTGCTATTCTGATGATGAACACTAAGGCAAAAAAGGAGCCAAGACAAGAGCAAGTGATGTACAAGCCAAAAAAAAATCAACACTCTGGCTATAAGGAATCGTGAAGAGATGCATGAGCATAACACGAAAGAAAGGCAAGATGAAGTTAAATGATTTAGGAAACAAAGAATCAATCCCTTGAAGAAAAAAGAGGGGAAGCAACAATGGAATTCCAAGCAAAAAGATGAGGGACCTTATGAAGAAGCCCCACAAGGCAATGATATCAAAGTGGTTCAGAAAAAGTCGAAACCAAAGTTCAAGTTCATCCCGAGACTTTAACCTATCAAAATGAGAGATTCTAGAGAGAAATGCAGATCGATAAACATTAAAGGGCACCAGTTTAGAAACGTCTATGTGATATAGGAGCCTTGCTCAATGTTATGCCACTAATGGACATGTTGCACGCTGACTTGATGATCAATTGTTTTGATACGATAAATTTGCAAGTAGCTAATGACAACTTGATACCTATTATAGGGAGAGTCTTGAATATGCATGTAAAAGTGGGTATATTCACATTCATCGCAGATTTTAAGGTTATGAATCACAATATAGACGATGATGTGTCTACAATACTTGGGCGGCCATTCTTGAACACTGTTAATGCAAATTTGTACACAAAAGATAGGAAAAATCACGATGAGTATCGATGAGGGCAATGATGCTGAGAAGGTTGTCTTTATTGATGGTAAATAAGTACATCCAAACAAGAATGACATCATAATCTGTAACCTGCAGATGGAGCTTCTCGATTTAGACTCGGACTAAACGAGTGAAAATGCGTTGGGTTAATGACGTTAAACTAAGTGCTACTGGGAGGCAGCCCAGAGGTTTTTAAATTTCAAGTTTTGAATTTCAGTTAGTAGTAAGTTATTTAGTTCAATAATTACAATTAAGACGTTTTAGTTCTAACTTTCAAAATTTTTTGCCGAATGTGTAGGAAAGACCATTTGTCGGGTGATGATTCATCAGAATGAAAATGTCTTGCTAAGTCATTAAAGAGCAAAAAATAACGAAGAAGTTCAAAGCGGTGAAGGTAAGATGCATGGGCAAATCAAAGGTAAAATTTATTAATTTTTATATTTACATGAATTTCATGCAGTCACGACATCTTGTGTGAGTGATACATAAAGTTGGATAAGCGTTAGAGAGGAAGTAACAAAAAAAATACATGCAAAGATGTTAGCAGACAACTCGATGACATGGGTATTACGCATGGTGTCGTGGGTGCTAATGACGGCACTGAAAGAGGCAGGCATGAATAGAACAAACACCCCACCGCGTCCTAGATGAAATGGTGGCGCTGTCACAACGTCGTGCCTGTAAGGCACCGTGTCGGGGACATTTTAAGGGGTTTAAAATTTCACTTCATTCTTCATACTTGCACCAAATCCCCTCCACATCCCTCTAGAGCCAAAGATTGATCAATTCTAAGTGAGATAAGAGAGTTCCTAGTAATTGAGAGTGAAAGAGGCAAGTGCATTGTGAATTTGTACAAGTTGGAAAGCTAGGTCTTAATTTAAGAATTTTGATTTCAAAGAGAGCTAGGGTTCTAGTTGGTGAGAAAAGTGAGAGGGCTTAGATTGATAGAGAATTAGATGAGTGTTCTTCACCAAAAATAAATCCAACATTGAGGTAAATTTACAATTTCATCTAGTTATGATTTGAATATTGAAGATTTTGATGAAACTGCTTTAATTGTGGATTTTAGGTTGTAGGATTGCTTTTGCAAGATTGTGTGAATGTTGAGCATTAATATCACCCATAGAGACTTAGTTGATGTCTTTGCATGACTTGGCATATGTATGATCCATGTGATATAAATTTTAATTTTTAAGTGATTCGAAGACCCGAGTTGCTAGTGGCATTGTTGTCGTATTGTTTGAATTTGAAGAAATGGCAAGAACAGGGAAATAAGTTAGCCAAACTAGAGTAAATGACTTTGAGGCATCTACCTCAAGAGATCCCATTGAGGAGCCTAGACCATTTAAATCTAATTTTTTTATTAGTAGAGAAGCCAAGGACAGATACGAGGATATCCAACACATGGAATTTATTTGTGAAAAAGGAATAAATTTTTCTGCCAAGAATGATAATAGAGTGAACAACTTCATTAGGCAACAAAATTGGGAGCAACTCACTCAAGATTATGGAAATAATGAAGTTTAAGGAGTGAGTGGGATTGTTCTCGAATTCTATACTAATGCGAAGTTCACTATCAAGGATGAGCCAGTGTTGGTGAAATGGATTCTTGTTCCCTTTAATATACGTGAGATCAATGGATTGGAGTACTTAAGTTTATATGGATCCGAACCGACTTTCCCAAATAAATTATATGAGAGTCCCTATAACTTATACCCTTTTAAAGCCATCAAAAAAATAATGGTTATCTAAAGACAACAAGGATGGGTCATTGAAACTGAGAATGTGCCGAAACACATAAAGAAGGGATTGTTAGGAAAGTTTACAAAATGTGGCAACATTTCCTCGTTGCTTTATTATACCCATCTCTCAGCAGGGAAATGTTAATAAGCCGAAAGTGGTTTGTCTTTATGAGATTACAAAGAATACGAAAATCAACATCAGCGAGATAATTTACAACAAGTTGGGGGAGTTTATCATGTTAGAAAAGACAAAAAATTATTGTTTCCTATCTTGATTACTCATATTGTTTAAAGGCCTGAGTACGATTGAGAAATGACAAAGAATTCGATATTGAGGCCCAACCAACCATGGATGAAGCTTTCACACTCACATTGAAATCACTACCTAGTTACCAAGACTCCGAGGAGAGAGAGAGAGAGAGAGAGAGAGAGAGAGAGAGAGAGAGAGAGAGAGAGAGAGAGAGAGAGAGAGAGCTTCACGCTCACATTGAAATCACTACCTAGTTACCAAGACTCGAGAGAGAGAGAGAGAGAGAGAGAGAGAGAGAGAGAGAGAGAGAGAGAGAGAGAGAGGGAGCTAGACTTGAGGACGAGTTTTAGTCAAACGACAAGAGGACCAGGCAGCAGCAGCAGCAAAATTAGCCCAAAACTTGCAATTTAAAGGATATGGAGAAGAGGAGGAGTAACAGCAGCAGGGATTTGCTGAGGCAATGAGTTTGTAAACCCACAGATTAAATAGCACAACTTAAATAGTCCTAAGGTCTTTCCACCACCTCCTCTACCACAGGCACCAGCACCACCACCAGAGTACTTGACTCCATGATAGCAAAAGCTATGGATAGCCGATATGAGAAGAAAGTACCAATAGGGCATGGCACAAAATCATGCATGCTTGTTGAGATACGAGCAGGATATGGAGAGGAGAGAGAGCAATACCAACGGAACAAGCAACGTAATTTCATGTTGTTTATTGATCATCACAGGGACATAGCTAGGAATGAGAGGGGCAGACGGATGAGACCTACTGATTGGTCATTTGGTTTTCCAGCAGGACTAGTTCATGAGTTCGATTCAAATTTGATGCAGAGCAGAAGGGTGGAGCGTCCTTTGACACCATCCTACGCTAGAGTTGATGGTGATGATGATGATGATGATGATGATCATGATGATGCGTAGTCCTGATGTCCGTGTATCATGTAATGACCCGTTACCTTAAGCAGGTGATTATCATTAATCTAAATTTTAATTATCCCAAATTAGGCTTGTAGTTAAGCCCGATTTATCTCGATTAACGTGTGCATGGATTTGCTTGTCGTTTGGTATTTGTATGAATTGTATTATTATTTATGGAAATAATTGGCCTATAATTGAATAATTGATAAATTATAGGACGCTTAATAACGTGTGTGGGTCAAGGGTGACGCACATTGGTTGTGGAGGTAGTGTGCACGCCCAATTGAACTCGTTGGCGCACACGGTGAAATCATAGGCATTTTAATATAGGCTAATATATATTAATATATAAATTGTATATATATATATTTGAAATAAATAAATAATTAATAATTGGTGGGCGCCAAGTGACACAGGGGTCATGGGCGACGAGCGAAGGATGTACAATAGTGTGCACGCCTAAGGGTGATTGTTAGCATGCATGGTGAATTTATGGGCACGAAAATACATTGGTGAATATATAGGTTATATATATAAATATATAAGTGAATCCTAGAGTTTAAATCAAAGAAAATGATATACTAGATTCATCTCGAGATACGTGTTACGCTTACATTGAGGAAGTAAATGAGTTGATCGATTGGAGTGGTTGGCATTGTGATGACTCGAGATGCGTGCAACCACATCTCAAAGAAAATCAATATGCATGTGTATGCATGTGCCAAATTTGGTGTCACATTAAGGAATGTGACTTTAATTCATGTCCTTTAGGTCGGCCTCGAGATTCATGCATGCAAATCTCAAAAAAACTGATATTGATCACAAGTAAGTCGGTCAGGAGATGATGGGTTTTGTAATGGTCACAAGATCGATCTCGAGATACGCAACACATATATAAGGAAATATCAAAATATAAAATGAAAGGATTTAAACTATTTGATGTGCCTTGATATTCGTGCGATACAAATCTCGAGGAAAATTTATAGCAAGGGAAAGGAGCTGGTACTTGGTGACTTCCTCTAAGCTTTCCTCAGAGTTGGCTTCCACTTTTGCTACTCGTAGGTCCTTTTGGTGTATTTATGTTATATATATATATATATTGTAAAACTGGTTAAATGGGCTGAGTGCACTTTGATACATTTATATTTCTAGTTTTATCACCTTATATGCATGAGATCATATTTTTGGGGGTTTCCACACCATAGGTTGTACCGACTTGTCATTTATTGAGTTATTTAAATTGCTTAAGTATAGTTCCGCTGCTTTAATTGTAAAACTTGTAAAAAATGTAATAACCAACTTTAAAATGCTAAATTTGTAATAATAATGGAAACGGAGGCTGACTAGGCTTGCGCTAACCTTGCGACGGCTGACTCGAGGGTCCACGTAAGTCTAAGCCAGGCGGGCCTAATTTGTGGGGACTGGTGCCGTCATAGTTGGTATCAAAGCATATGTTTTTGCCTTAACTCTTAATAAGCTTACATTTAACTAAAGTCCAAAAACAACTTTAGCGTTAAGACACAAATTAAACTTAGTGTGGAAACCCTACAATCCTGACTTAAAGTACTAGTCGGGAAGTGAGGTGAGTTGGGGAAAAATAAGAAAACTTAACTTTATGTGTTATTTGATGAAATGTACTATGCTATATACCGATAGCTATAACGCTGATCAAGCCTCGCTTTCATCGTAGATCACGATGGCCGATTAGCCTGAGGCTGGTAGCGATAATGGGGATTTAGCCGGGAGGTTTGAGGAGTTGTCCAAGCAAGTCACGGAACATGGACGACAACTTGAGGAAATCCTTGGGATTTTGAAAGGACAGGCTATACCTTCACCTGCACCATCTTCGTTGGTAGTACCTACTACTCAGGAGGCGAGTGCGCCTATGGTACATACTACTTCCATGGCTTCCATCATACCGAACGTGCATATAGCCAAAACAATAGTATTGGTACAGGCAAAAACTGCACCGCCTATGCCTTTAGAGATGAGCATTACGGTGATCGTACAAGCTAAACGGTCCCACAAGTTCCAACGACATAGGCCAGTTGAGTTTTATGGTGGCACATATTTTGAGGTTGCTGAGAAATTTACGAAGAGTCATGGGAAGATCTGCAGTATTCTAGCAACTGCGGAGCACATGAGATCGACCATATCATCTGAATCTTTGTTTGGAGAGGCGAATGATTGGTGGTGCAACATGGTAGCGACCCGAGGAGCGCCCAAGGATTAGGCAAAGTTCAAGAGACAATTTAACTTGAAGTACTTTCCTCCTTTAGTCATGAAACAGAAGAGAGTTGAGTTCTTGTCTTTGCCAGAACATTCGAGGGAGAGTGTGATGCAGTATATAGGTCGATATCTACAACTGTTACATTATGCCGGTAGTATAGCAGACTCCGATGGAAACCAAGGACATTACTTCGTAGAGTATTTTCGTCAGGAGATTGGAGGTTAGGTAGTCACTACAGAGCCGGAGACGCTTAAGAGAGCATATGAGCGGAGTTTAGCTCGAGAGACTGACCTTAATACATATCCCATTCATGATAGAGTTTTATCGACCAAGGCACAGTCAAGGCAAACATTAGGACACGATGGAAAGAGGAAGAGGAACTATGATGATGATGAGGTTAATGATGTAGAGATAGTTGCAACACCGAGACAGTCAGTACCCAAGGTGGCAGTTTCGCGTACTTCAACGCCAAGTTTCGTCAGTTGATCAGCTCGGGGAGTACAGTCGGAGCAGCGAGAGACGTGGAGTACCCAGAGTATGCATCACGACCTTACTCAACCGCACACAAGAGAGAGCCCACATTGTTGCAGATGTTGGTCTATAGTTGACGCGAGACCTTTCTATGGGTACCGTTTATTTTAACGTCATGCCATTAAGTGTAGATGGTGGGTCCATATTATAGATCTATCATGAGGTGAATTTGTGTGAGTCCGTTAATAAAAATGACATAAAACTATCAGTAAAACGACTTTGTGTTAGTCTACAAGTTAGACTAAAAGTTGAACAAAAAAATGACTTTGTGTAAGTCCATACTTCAAATGGAAGTATTGAGCTGTTTGCATTGACTTTGTGTGAGTCCTTCCTTTGAACTTCAGATATTGAGTTGTGTGCGATGACTCATGTGTGATGACTTTGTGTGATTCCCTCATTCAAAGTGAAATAGAGCTGTGTGAGTCACTCATTTGAATTTAAGATATTAAGCTTATGCGATGACTCTGTGTGAGTCAATAGTTCAAAGTGAGAAAACTAAGCTGTGTGCAGTGACACTGTGTGAGTCTATCCTTTGAACTAGATAAATGGAGCTATGTGCATTGACTCTGTGTGAGTCGAAACTTTTAAGGTAGATATCAAGCTGTGTGCATTGACTTTGTGTGAGTCCAAATTTCGAAGTGAATTATCAAGCCATGTGCATTGACTCTTTCGAAGTGAGATATCGAGCTATGTGCATTGACTTTGTGTGAGTTCAAAATTTGAAGTAAGATATCGAGCTGTGTGCATTGACTCTGTGTTAGTCCGGTATTAACCCCAAGAGACTTTATGCGTGTCCAAGATTAATAAAGCGATCCTAAACTATTCGATTTGGCTGTGTGCCAATAGTTTAGAGCGTTCAAGTCCACTTAGTCACGTTGTGATGAATCCACGTGAGGAAAAGTGAAGGGACCGGTGAACTAGTACTTCCCCACTGTGTGCTTCTGGTAAGATTTTGCACAAGTTAAATTTAATTTTGAGGGCAAAGTTCTTATTAGTTGGGAAGGCTGTAACGGCCCAAAAATATTTTATTTGTGAGTGGTGACGTGTACTACCTATATAGATACTCGTGTGCAAATTTTATATTTTTATAGTCAAGTGCTCGAGTGGAGTCACGCCTCGAGATGCATACAGGTGTGAGACTCGGGTAGTTGACGATGTGGCAAGTACCTAAGTATGTTTCAAATATATTAAAAATATTTGTACTTAGGTTACTCAATCCATTTAGGCAATTGATTTATTTAAGTGAGCCTAATCAAATAAGCCTAAGTTAACAATGAATAAAACAAGAAACATAGATCTTGCCTTGAGATTCACATACCTCTAAATCCTAGGATATCAAATGTATTTTATTAGTAGTTAGAGAGAGTTAGTGGAAGATTATAGGGTAAATAAGGGCCTTTGATGAGCCTCTAGATGGAAATAATGAAACAAGATGTAGGGCTATGATTTGAATATGGCAAGTAATATAAATACTAGCCCTTAGTCATTTTCACGTAACATGCACCATTAGAGAGATGAAAAATCAGAGGAGAAGGGCTGGAAATTGGTAATTGAATGATCAAAGGAGTAAATATTGGTGCAAAAGCTTCATTTTGATCAAGTTAGTGAAGAACAACTCTAGGTAATGAACATTTCCTCTCTTATTCATGATTCAAATCTATATAAATTAGGGCTTTTGTTTAAAACAAAATTCTGGAATGTTTAAATGTATTTCTTACTTTTAACAAGCTCTAATGGACTCAAATTTTTCAATAAATGTATGGTTTTTGAAAGGTTTTCAAAGTCTCGATGTCAATTGTGCGTTTTAGGGTTCATGAATGTAAGATTTTGATCTTAATTTGATAAAGTGAAGCGTAAGTTGTCGTATCAATGTTGTTTGGTTGCCTATAATGAATGTTTATTGATTTGTAGTGATTGGTGATGATTTACGAACATTTAAAATGACTTTTGGGTGACTTGGGAGTGCAAAACTTCATTTATATAGTTCTTCCCGACCCTGGAGCGCGCTCCATCAAAACGTAGAGCGCACTCCATGTTTTGGGTAGCCTCGGGACCATTTTGACTCGATTTCGTAAAATGGTCATAACTCACTTGTTTAACTCGGATTTTGACGCTCTGCATACCGTTGGAGATCTTAAAGAGGGCAATAACTAAGGGTCTTTATATTTCAAAAATAAAGTCATTTGATTTATCAAAAATGGGCCAAAAGTCAGGGTTTATCCGCGGGGATAACACATTTATAACTTATTGGGCTGGTTTTGTTTAAGGATTTTTTGGGGACCTTCCACTTATTGAGTTTGACCAAATTTTTTTAGATCAAGTTTTTTCTATGTGATTTTATTGCCTGTCGATTTTCGTGTCGTTTCAAGATCATTAACATGGTCGAAAACTTGATTTTAAACCATCCAAATGAGTTTTAATTGAGTTTTTATTGCTAAGTTTCATTCAATAACACCGAATTGAGACTCAAGCATTTCCAGAGTCTTTTCTAGGCGTTTTAGCATCATTTTCGGGTCATTTTTGTGAAGTAAAATTGGTAAGAAGGTGGTTATGAATCAATATAGGGCTGAGATTATATTAAAAGACGTAAACAAATTTGATTGGACTCTAAAACACATAGAACTGATCCAAATGGATACAAGGAGCCTAGTCGCATATTGCTAGGTGTCGAGGATCGGTTGGAAGCGTGTGGGAGCCGCAAAAGTTAGGACTTCGCATCGGTTTGAGGTAAGTAGGCCTTAATACTAATTCTCATTAACGTTTTTGTTAACATACATGGTAATTCATTCTATGTGAACTTTCTCGTCATGTTATCGCCGATATTGATGCTCTCTTTGTGAATTCCATTCCATATCTTGGTGATATGTTTTCCTTGTGAATTCATTATCTATAACTTATCTGTATGATTCATTATTCATCTTCGTGACTTAATTTTTGAAATGCATGCATTATTTGTGAATCTAAATTCAATTTATTGTCTATGATAACCTATGTGGTTCATATTGATTGTCTTTGTGATATACTATCGTATCAAGCGGATTAGGGCCTAAGTGGTCAAATGGTAGTCACTGGTGCGGTACACATGTTGTGTGATCATATATACCACCGTAACTACACGGATTGTAGATCGTACTAAGTCCACAATTTAGGATTGGAAAGTTAAGCTGGTAGAGGTGACTGTGTGTCTGCTACAGTTGATGGAACCAATCTAAATTATTGGAGACTTAGTTAAGTTACAGACTGCCTTGGAAGTTAGGTTGTGTACTATGTGTTGCTACTGGATAGACTTGGACTACTTAGATACCCATATCTGTATGATATTATCACTCAATTCTCTTTGAATTCCTTATTAGCTTATTTATTGCACCACTACAAAAAATGGCTATTTAGAGACGGAATTAGCAATGGAATTAACTTCCGTTGCTAAAAAAAATGGTTTGAGACGGACTAATTCAGAGACGGAATAGAGAGAGATCAGAGACGGAAATAGAGACGGAATTGGGACGAAATTAAATTCCGTGTCAAAAAAATGGCGCCAACATTCCCGCCAAAACTTTCATTTTTTTGAACCGTCCATTACGTCTCGAGATTTGTGCGTGCTTCGATCTAGACACCCCAAAAATGGGGACCAACCACAACTCTCACCAAAATCTCTCTCTCTCTCAACTCTCTTTCTCTCTCAACACTCTCTGTCTTCACTCTCGCCTTCTCTCTCTAACCGGTCTCAGCTCTCACCGTCACCCCTCTCTGCGCCCGGTCACCGTTCTCTGCGCCCGGTCATCGCTCTCTCCGCTCACCGCTCACCGATCTCTGCTCCCTCTCCGCTCTCTCTCCGATCCCAACTCTCTGCTCTCTCCGCTCACCGACCGATCTCTGCTCTCTGCTCTCTCTCTCTCGTCGCCGCTCACCGCTCTCGTGAGTCGCCGACCATCGCTCTCGCTATCGCTCTCTCACCCCTCTCGCCTCTCTCTCTCGCCGCTCACCGCTCTCGTGGGTCGCCGACCACCGCTCTCGCTCTCGCTCTCTCACCCTCTCTGCCCTCTCTCTCTCGCCGCTCACCCACTCTCGTGGGTCGCCGACCACCGCTCTCTGCTATCACTCTCTCACCCCTCTCTCGTCTCTCTCTCCGCTCACCGCTCTCGTGGGTCGCCGACCACCGCTCTCGTGGGTCGCCGACCACCGCTCTGCATTGTGCACCGATGTGTTGCTCACCGCTCCCATCACCGCCTCTCTGCTCTCTCGCGTGCATAGGCCGATCTCTCGGTGATGATCTCTCTCTTTCTCTCACCTCTCTCACCGCTCACCGAACCTTCCCAGTTCTCCTCTCTCTCACCGATGCTTCCTACTTCTCCCTCTCCCACCACTCTCTCTCTCTCTCCCGTAATATCTCTTCCTAGCCTAAACTTTTCGGTCGTCGCTGCGATTGGGGGCTTGGTGTCTCTGCCGTCGCCAAAGCCTAAACTATTTGTCGTCGTTGCGATTGGGGCTTCCGTCGGCTCTGCCGTCGCCGTCTGCCAGAGATTGGAGCCTCCGAAGCCCTTATCCGTTGCCCTTTTTCATCGTTTCCCTAAGGCGTCGCCGCCAAGCCGTCGCCGTTGTTTACCGCACCCTAAGCCATCGCCACAGCTCGTCGCGGTACCTCGCCTTAAGGATTGACTTGCACTAAATTTTGTTATTAGATCAATTGTTGCACTAGTCTTTTTGAATCATTTCTTCTATGCTTATGTTGTTATATATTTCTTGAAATGCATATGTAATTTTTTTTCCTGGCTGTGTGTTCTTGGAATTTAATTTTAGTGCAACAATGAGAACATAGCATGCTATTTCTGTTGCGCCAAGGACGTTGAATTGTTATGGATATGGGTTTGGTTTTGATGCAGATTAGCGTTAGGGAAGTGGGTGAAGTATGCAGAAGCGAGAAACGGATCGTAGTCGAAGTGCAACGTGTTTGTCTGGATTGCATTAATTGCTTTGGAGAGGTAAGGTTTTGTGCTATATTTTAGTTTTAATTTACATTCATTGATATCTTTATGCCACATTTTTTCATGTATTTCCTACTATATTTGGTTCAATTGTGTGTATATGCGTATGTATAGATAAAGCTACCAAAAGAGTAGGTATAGATGAATAGTACCTATAATTTTATATTTTCTACTACTACTAGGTAGGGTTCTAAAAACTATGATCACCATTTGAGTTACTGTTGCTATTTCACATAAAACGTCAAGAGATTTGAATTAACCTCTAACCTTAAGGAGGTACGAGTGAACAACTACTATGAGCTTTGATACTATGTGGTATTTGTATGCCGCTTATAAGTTATGATTTATGATATTTTTTGAACTCCTTGTTTCTTATATTTTTACGACCAAGTATCCTACTCTGTTTGGTATCAGTCATGTACCGAGCTAGGTCTTAAAATAGTTGAAATTAACATATGACGAGAAGCCACAACCATACATGAATATGGTAGACAAAACTAGGAGCTAACTTGTTTTAAATTGATATGAATGAAGGGGTTCTAATGATGAGATCCTACTTTTAAATTTGTTTCAAGTGTTCGTAACCAAGATTTGAAAAAATTTATGCCATTGCTTGTTGATATAGTTAGACAAATATTTTTTCCTTGATGACACATAGACTTGTATGAGTTTCAATTGAGTTAGAATGAATAATGATTTTGCTAAACCATGGTGAATGATATTGTTGTTGAAACAAGTCAAATTGAGACTCATTAAGAGTTTCTAATTGACTTCTTAGGCAAAATCCTAATTTGAACAATCGATGACCAGATATAGAAAAGCAAGAAATTAACAAGAAGGATCAAGATAAGTAACTAATGTATTTTTTATGAAATGAATGAGGCATCACTTGCTACAAGATATATAAAGTTGGGGGAGGCCCCAGATTCGACTTATGTTGGATTCGTTTTTCAAAAAAAAAAAAAAGATAAATATAAGGGATCAATTGGTGGTGTATATATGATAAATCGAAGCATAGAATTAATTAATGGAAATCCTTTTCTACATATGTGACCGACTGAGATATTATTCCTTATCTCACCATGCATGCCACTACCCTTTATTCCTTTTATTTTTGCAGCAACTTGTACCCATATATATATATGCTTTAATTTGACATTCCAGATTGTTCAGCCGTACTTCCACATCTTTTATATATGTATCATGAATTATGTCCCATAGAGCCTCGAAAGATCAATTTTAATTTCTTCTATACAACTAGCTATATATGTATACAAACATTAATACAATTGATACGTATATATAGCCCATTTCTTACACTACTCAAATATACATCACAAGTTAATTTATTTGCAAGCATACATTCCTAGCTACATTAATTTTATCATCGATCAAGTGCAATATTTGGTTCAACTTCTTGGATCGATTAGAGATGGATCGAGTGATGAAGTTGGTGTCGCAGAAGGCGGCGGTGATATTTAGCAAGAGTTCGTGTTGCATGTGTCATGCAATCAAGACGTTGTTCTACGACCTCGGTGTAAACCCTACAATTCACGATCTGATTGAGCATTTATTCTATGCTTATGAGGTTATATGTTTCTGAAATGCATATATATTTTTTAATTTGTGTGTTCTTGAAATTTAATTTTAGTGCAACAATGGGCACATAGCATGCTATTTCATTGCGCAAGGACGTTGAATTGTTTTGGTTTTGTGGTTTTGATGCGAGTAGCGTTAGGGAAGTGGCTGAGCTATACGGAAGCGAGAAATCCTTTGTAGTCGAAGTGCAACGTGCTTTGTCTGGATTGCATTATACTGCTCTATTGGATTAGGCTCCTCTTGTAAAATCAGGTGGATTTACCATTTGTTCTAATGAAGCAGACTTCAGGAACCATATGCTGGACGCAATTAAGGGTGTTTCAAAATCCAATAAAAATGTGTTGTTCATAAATTCATGTTTTGCTCACTACCAATCCGAGAGACAAGACATGTGGTTTGCAGATGATTCTCCTATGATTCAAGACAAGGTACCTTTTTTTTCCCCTTAATCTAAAGGCACTTGTTCTTTTTTTTTGCTATGAATTGTCTTCCTGCTTTCCTGAAAGGCTTACTATATTTACTAATATCCACTTGAAGAGACTTGTTAGTTAGTGGATCTTAAAAATCCCTTGTCAGAGGAGGAGTTGGTTTTCGCCATTTTTAATTACTACGCACATTTTTTGAAGGTTCTTTTACACTAGTAATACATTTTGGGAATATTAGCCTACATGTGAATTAAGTTAACGACAATGAATTTTCATCGGTGAAGAAAGATTTGCACTGTAAATGGAGATAGTTTTTTTGCGGTTTCATTTTGTTTATCATGAGTTTGATCCATTTTGCAATATTTGCAGAGCGTGGCCCTATCAGTAGGTGACTGGTTCTTCGATCGAGTGGGAGTTAGTGCCATTGATTGCCCATATCCCTGTGACAATAGCTGCCATAATCTGGTTTTCAAGTGAGAGATGAGGAATTTAAAGCATATCATGTAACTTTTATAGTTGTTTACATGACTTTTAGATTGATACTTCTTTTTGTGCATATTTAGAGGATTGTAAGTTTTATTCGGTGGTTGTTGAACAATAGGATTGGTAGTTTTTGTGAATACTTAGAAATTTGGAACATTTATTATACTTGACAAGCTTTCGTGGATATATAAATCTTTTTCAATGTCGAATTGTACATTTTTTTTCTCTCATTTGAATATTTGTTGATATATATTGTCGATGTATGTATGTCAAATTCTGCTTTTTTGGGGGATGTTAGCACCCCCAAGGAGTTGTTGGAGGGGGTGCAGGCGATGGAGTAGGTCCTATGGTTGTATTTTCAGGTTTAGAGGTTATGGAGAACCAATTGGATTGAGCTTAGTTTTGAAAACTAAACAAAGCGGAATTGAGATGGATTAGCAACGGAATTCAGAGATTTCGTTGCTATTCCGTCTCTAATTTCCGAGAAAATAGCCGAGCCCAACTGGGCAAAACTAAACTTTGATACTAAATAGCAACGGATCAGAGACGAATTCATGAATTAGCAACGGATCAGAGACGGAATTATTGCATTCCGTCAACGTTCCTATGCTAATCAAAGACGGATCAGAGACGGAATGCAATAATTCCGTCTTTGATCCGTCTCTGATTAGCAACGGATCGAGACGAATACAATAATTCCGTCTCTGATCCGTTGCTAATCAAAGACGGATCATATACGAAATGCAATAATTCCGTCTCTGATCCGTTGCTAATCAGAGACGGATCAGAGATGGAATTATTGCATTCCGTCTCTGATCCGTCTCTGATTAGCAACGGATCAGAGACGGAATGCAATTACAACTGTACCCTTTACAAGAATTTGCATTTCTGTTCCGTCTCTGTTCCGTTTCTAAATTCGTCTCTAATCCGTCTCTAATCAGCAACGGAAACACATTTCCGTTGCTGACTAAATCAGCGACGACGATTTTAGAGACGGAATAGATTTCGTCTCTGTTCCGTTGCAGAATTGAATTAGAGACGGAATTTATGCTAATCAGCTACGAAAATTTCTGTTTCTGATCTGCTGTTTTTTTGTAGTGCACGATTCCTATTTCATTTCTTTGTGATTGCCTGTGTGATCTATCATCCAACCTTTTATTGGATTATAGAAGTAAAGTTAAGACTTTTACTTACTGGAATTGTCTCATATGTGGTGGAAATTACAAGTCTGTCATCTAGTAGGGAAAGGAGCCAGTACTTGGTGACTTCCTCTGAGCTTTCGTTAGAGCTGGCTTCCACTTTTGCTACGTATAGGTCCTTTGGGTGTATTGATGTTATATATATTTTGTAAAACTCGTTAAATGGGCCGAGTGCACTTTGATACATGTATATTTTTATTTTTGTCACCTTATATGCATGAGATCATATTTTTTGGGGTTTCCACACCATAGGTTGTCCCGACTTGTCATTTATTGAGTTATTCAAATTGCTTAAGTATAGTCCTGCTGCTTTAATTGTAAAACTTGAAAAAATTTATTAACTCAAATTTAAAACACTAAATTTGTAATAATAATGGAAACGGAGGATGACTAGGCTTACGTTGAACTTGCGAGGTTTGACTTAGGGGGTCCACATAAATCTAGGCTGGGCAAGGCCTAATTAGTGGGGGCTGGGGCCATCTAAGTAGTGTATAAATTTTTCATTTTATTCGTTTACTATTTGAAGGTTTAAGTAGTATAGTTTATGTTATATATAGTAATATGTAATGAATAAGTAGTTCATTTGCATGTTCATGCGTTTAATTGAGGACGAGTAGATTACAAGTATCTTGTTGATATGAAACTTAAGAGAGTGTTATTAAATTTTGAAGAAGAAAATAATGAAATGTAGCAAACAACGATATGATTTCATGATTAGAAACCTAAAGTTAGGGAATACCATGAACATGAAACAAAATCAAGAAACTAGAACACTTCTTGTAGAAAAAGATAGATATCAAAGGATTTTATAATAAGTGTGAATCTTACTTGATAACAATAGAAAGCAAATAAAGACTTAATGCAAAAAGGGGAAGGAATAGACATTGTAAATGAAAAGTTAGAGTTAACTTACTCGATTAAGTGAACGTGAGAAGTACTAACAAGAGTTTTAGAAATATAAAAAAATAAGAGAATCACATAATTTTCACTAGAAATGGAGCAAAAAACTTGGTTGGAAAAACTGAGGAAAAATGGAGTCGATAGGAAAAGGAGCTGGGACTGTAAAATAAAAAAGAAATTAAACGGAGAAAAAGAAAGTAGATAAAATAAAGAAAATAAGGTGGAAGTGAAATAAAACTCTTCAAATAGAAGATTTAGCTCGAGTATGAGTAGCTAGTTAAGTTATGTTTCCTTTCCAACTATATGAAGTCCTATAAACTCACAAAGTAATAAAGTCTACTAAAAATAAGTATGATATATGCTTACTTGTGAATCTTGAGCTTAATGAGAAATCATGAGATTGGACACTTGCTACTTGAGTGTTGAGGTGAAACGAACTTGTAAGTAGTGATGGTTTTAGTTGTGATTTACTTTAAAGTTTTAAAAGTGAAGTTATATGTGTTGTTAAAGCTACTAGTCTTCAAATATAAGTTTTTGCAAAGAAAAACTCTTGAGCGGATTATTAACTTGAGACTTAATGAATTAAAGGATACTCCATGAAAAATGTAAATTGAACAAGAACTAGTTAATAGGAGACTTAGTAAAATACATTTTTGCTCGAGACGCGCAAAATCCTAAAGTTGGGGGGTATTTGATAAGTGATTATTTAGACTTATATATAGGGTTAATTTAGCGGTATATTTAGTATAAATATCCCTAAATAAGCTCTTATTAATGGTGTTATTGTATTTTTAGTTAATTAAGGTGTAAAGGAAGGAAATGAGCAAAAATGAGAAAATATAAAGCGAAAGCTCACAAAAGCATGGTTGGCGTCGTGTCTACATATGGTGGTGCTTTGGAGTACTAAGGCACATCATGGGAAAGGAAGACACGACGTGGGGATAGCAAAAGAAGTGGAGAAAATGAGTCTGGTGGTTCGTGACAAGTTAATAATTAGACACATTGTATAGTGTAATTTAGTTTGATTTTAGGCATAAATGATGATATTACACTATGTATTCTCTTGTTTTATAATTTCAGGTTTTAATTATGAAAATGAAGAAATGAAAAAAAGAGAAAGAAAAGCAAAATAGTAAATTGAAAAAATACACTAGCGATTAGCCAAGTATTTGGAATCGCCATATAAATCAACAATACAAGAAGGCCAGTGAATCCACAGCGAATTGGAGAATGAACTATAAATTGCCATCTGAATTGGTGGAGCACTTAAAGCTAAACTCAGTGTCTTACTCAGCGATTTGTGTATAAGTTAGGAATCACTGAGAAATCACTAAGGTTAGTTACAGGGATTTTTAGATTAGGTACGAATTTGAGTTTATCTATGATATGTATACGTGAGGAGACTATAAAAAGGCCAGAAAGCTGCGAAATAATTTTATTTTTCTTTCATTTTGCTTTCCTTTTGCTCTAAGTTAGTTTTATTGTCTACGTTTCAAGATATTTTGAAGAATTGATTTATATTAAAGTATTTATTCATTCATTACGTCTTTTAATTATATTTATGAATTGTTTATTTCCAGCACGAGTGAGTAGTATATCAATCTAAACAAACTCTAGACCATGTAGCATATTTTGGATTGCTAGATAGTTATAATTAAAAAATCATGTGCTTAATGCTTTAAATCTATTCATATATGTCAATCACGGAATTAACAAATTTTTTTTTTTGCGTATTACAACTAAAGGAGATTAGTATTGCATCCATAGTTGCAAATGTGTTATGTGGTATTAAGATTATGAATTGATGTCTATAGTTATTGATAACAATTATAGATGGAGTAACTAAGATTAACCTATAAGGCATTTCTCGAGTGGATGCTCTAGGTGATTGTGTTTTTAGTTGTTTATTATGCGGCTTCGGTAATATTGGCTTAGATTAGGCATGATTTGCATTGAACTTAATGCTACCGTATTTCGATAATGTTGTGTTTTATCTAATCGGTATACTTATAATGATAAGAATGTGACATTTTTATTGAGTTAAGAAAAACTGGTGGCTTGCTAAAGGCTATCAATCTATTACGAAATAAGGTTTAATGATTCCAAGACTCCATGTTTTAAAATTATAACTATAGTATGAATTGATATTATGTTCTAGTGTTTGAAAGTAATCCAAATATATTTTATTGTTTAGTGGGGTTTTGTTTATTTATATTGAATCACATTTTAATATTGTTTAATTTAGTTTGAATTTGCATTGTTTAGATTAATTTAGTTAGTTTGGTTATTTAAGTTAGTAATCATAGTTATTAGTTATTTAATATTTTAATTCCCGTTTAATTAGATTAATTAAGTTAATAAAAACAAGAAAAAGTTACTTTCCTTTGAGATTTCAAAAATCCCTGTGTAGACGATATCTCATTTACCACTATTACAAGTTAATAGTAAAACACAAAAAAATTATTGTGCACGCTCGACAAGTGTCAGTTCGGCGCAGTGGCAATGCTGTGGAGTATTAAAGGACGACGTTGGATGACGTGGTGACAGCACCGAGGTCACATGAGCTAAAAAAGTGTACATAAGAGTTGGCGCAATGGTGTCGTGGCTTAACACACACGGCGCCGGGGCATAAGTTACAGTGGCAGACTCGAGGAAATTAGAAAGTCGAACCTTTATTTCTATCTAAATTGTAAAGTAGAGTTTCTAATTGTTATTAGGAAGTATAAATAGTATTAGAACGTGGTAAACTCACCACATATCAACCATTATCCACCATTATATTAATTTAGCATATATTTACTTTAATTTTGAGTATAAAGGAGTTTTGTATGGAGAAAATATTGAAGACTCCACTTTGCAATTCAAGTTTGGTTTCATTGGTTTCATTAAAGGTAATATATTTAGATTCATCTCTGATTAGCATTGATCTCAGTTATGAATTGTAATATGTGTGTTTCAATGGAGTGTGAGTAGTCGATTAATCTTGGGGATCGATGGATCCTATGGTATGAATGTTATGCTATGAACATGAGTAGAAAGTGAATATAAAAAGTGTAGTGGTTAGAATTTGTATTGATTCTAAACATAATGCTTAGACATCTTGATTGCTTGTTTATTGATATTAGGTTTTAGAAGTTATCATGACCATTGAAGCTTTTAAGCCGGACTTGAACGGTACAACTGTAAAATACACAACATCAAGCGATAGTTATTGATTACGAAGGCACCGATAGTACACTTAGTTGATCATGAATCCAAATATTTGGGACATTAAAACAATATGAAGCTTACGTTATTCATACCGATAGGTGGAGTTCTAGTTTGCACATTAGAATCTTTTCTGTCACGACAGTGGGTTAAAGTGGATTTGAAAGAAATCTATCTATTCTCATTAGGCATTGCATACAAAATATTAAGATGTAAAAATGGTTGAAAAGCATAGCATTATATTACTAGGTGAAGTTGTGAACGAAGATATCCTTAATATAAGAGTTAAAGTAAATTTTACATTGTTTTGTTAGATGGATTAATTTAATATAAAACCACTTACAAAAAGGATTTCCTTAGAAATAGTTCAAAGTCAAATAAGTAATTAACTAGTGCAAAAACTTTTCATTAAGGACGATAGCCGTGGTCAATGTAAGTTGATTACACTATTACTACAAGCAAGTCATTATACTTGCGGCGCGTGTCATTGCATGATAGGATAACTCGATCTAAATTGACTGGATCACTTTCGATTCAGAAATTGATAAAACCCACCGGAGGTTGGCTAGGGAAGCTCTAAACAAAGAGTCAAGTTTTCCCTAACCTACTACGGCTAACGACGATCGCCACATTACCATGGGGCACATCAACGAAGATTTAAAAAATCTTCTTACTTAGCATCCCTTATGCATAAACTTTCAACCGCACAACGAATATTTCGAGCTGAAGTTCGACTTTATTCACCTCTTGCTCACATTCCTGGCATGGATAGTGAAGACCCATTGACATTCTTAAAGTAGTTTCAGACAAGTTGCCAGTCTATGAAACCTCTTCGAGTGGAAGAGAATGCGGTAAAGCTTAGGGCTTTCCCATTATGCTTAAAGGATAACTCATGGCACGACATGATAGATAGGTTCCTCAAAGGATATTTCACTAAAAATAAGGTAGCCCATCTAATCTCTGAGATATGCAATATTAAAATGAAGAATGGTGAGTCGTTTGCTGATTATTGGGACCATTATAAGCGCCTAATTGTCAATTTTCCACACCATGGCTTATCATATAGGGCCATTGCCCGATTCTTCTATGTCGACATGTACCTTTTAGAGAGGAGTATAATTGATAGCGATTGTGGTGATCACATTCATGACAATCCCAATTATACGATGATATTGGCATTGATGCGCACTGATAATTGATTATTTAGACTTATATATTATATTAGTTTAGTGGTATATTTAGTCTAAATATATCAAAATGAGCTGTAATTGATGGTATTTATGTATTTCTAGGTATACGAGGTGTAAAGAAGACAAATAAGTGATTTCGTGAAGAAATGAGGCAAAAATGCATAAAACCACACTTAACGTCCATGGCACATAGGCTTCACACTATGGGAAGAGGCTAGACATTATGGGCAAGGCGTGGAGGACTAAGAAAAGAAGAAAGAGTTGACAGTAGAGCCAACACGGTGGCGTTGTCATAGGTCATAAGAGACGATGTCAGAGAGGTCTACAGATGGCGCTGAGTGTGATGAATGAGAAAAAATACACACAAAATGGTCAAAGCTGTCATGGCGTCATGGCTTTGTACACACAACGGTGGATCACTTATGGACAGTTCCAAAACTAAAGAAAATAAAAAGTTTAGAGTTTTATTTCATGTGGAATTGTCTATAAAGGTTTCTAATTATTTTCTAAAGTGTCCTGTAACCATAAATAGGTATTAGAACGTGGTAAACATATACACCACCTTGGATTGCAACCGATTATCATAGATTAGCATAGGTTTACTTTTTCTTGAGTATTAAGAAGAATTGTGGAAGATAAGAAAGTGAAGACTCACGTGTGGTTGTTCAACATTATTTTTTCTTTAATTGAAGTTATTCGTTAAATCTTTGATTGCAATGAATACCATTATGTGCATGTTTATTTAAATGAAATGTGAATAGTTCATTAATCTTAGGGATCAATGGATCCTATGGTATGAATGTTATGCTAAAGTAGTTATGAGTGGATTATAAAGTTAAAAAGTGCAATAGTTAGAATTTGTATTGATTTTGAGCGTAAACCTATGAACATCTTGATCACGTGTTTGTTGATATTAGGTTTTAGGAGTTATCATGACCATTTGAGCTTTAAGTCGGATATGGATGGTATAACCGTAAAATACATAGCATCGATAGATAGTTATTGATTAGGGAGACACGAATAGTAAACTTAATTAATTATGAAAATAAAAATCTGGAACTTAAAGTAATGTGAAGCTTATGTTATTCACACTGATAGGTGGAGTTCTAGTTTGCACATTAGAATCTTTTTCGTCACGACAGTGGGTTGAATTGGATTTGAAGGAAATCTGTTTATTCTAATTGAGCATTGCATACAAATAATGAAGATGAAGGGAGAAAGTTGAAAAGCATAGTTATTCATTACCTAGGTGAAGTTGTGAACTATGATCTTCTTAATATAAGAGTACAAGTATTTACATTGATTTGTTAGATTAGATTAGTTTAGTTAAACACTAATTAAAAAAAGATTTCCTTAACAAAAGCGTAAATCTGAATAAGTATACTAAGTGCAATACAACTTTCCCTGAGGACGATATTCGTAATCAACATAAACAGGTTACACTATTACTACAATCAAGCGGTTATACTTGTGGCCACGATCAAGTTTTTGGTGCCATTGCTGGGGATAGGTAGCCACTTTAACTTATTTTACAAAATTGTTAAGTTTTATTTTAAGTAATTTACTTTCATGTTTATAAAAACAAAAAGAAAAAAAATAAAAGGTTTGAGTTTCAAGTTTGACATATGCACTTGATCTTTCATGTTTTCTTTTCAGGAAGAATAAGTGCACGCGTAGCATAAGAGAGAAGGATTCGATGCCTTGCGACCTTGATATTGACAAAACCAACAAGGAAAGAAAAAGAAAGGAATCAAGATGGCGGAGGATCAAGCATGAAATCAACAACAAGGCCGACGGAATACCCAAGCCGCAGGTGATCTGGTAGTGCAAGACAAAATGCGAGGACACGGATGTCTTCGTGACTACTTCAAGCCAAAAGTTCAAGAGACTTACAATGGAGTGATGAGGCTTCTAGTGAACACCACCAAGTTTGAACTAAGACTGTCTCTAATCAACATGGTGCAAAATTTCCTGTTCGACGAGCTGGCGAATGAAGATTTAGTTGCATATGTAGAGAATTTCTTGGAGAAGTGTGACATCGTGCACATTACCGGAGTTACAAAGGAGGTGATCAAGATGAGACTTTTCGCATTCTCATTGGGTAGAAAAGTCAAATCTTGGTTCCAATGACTAGAAGCAATGAGTATGACTTCATGGGCAGAAATTAATGAAAGATTTTTGGACAAGTTATTTCCCCCAATGAAGGTCAACGAAAGGAAATTGGAAATCAATCAATTTAAGCTGGAAGATATCGAGTCTCTTGGTGAGGCTTGGGAAAGATTCAAGGAGATGCTGAGGAGATGTCCAGGACATGGTTACGTGAAATGAGCACAGTTATAGATTTTCTACTATGGGATGAATCACAGCACCAGAACACTAGTAGATGTCGCAGCAGGTGGTTCTCTACTGACCAAAGATGAGGATGGAACATTATATCTCCTAGATCTTATGTCTCAAAACTCTACAACCAATACTTATTTCATAATAAGGAGACTAGCAAGCGTATATGAGATTGATTCGCAAGCTGCGATTATGGCGCAAGTATCCAACCTGAGCAATCAAATGGCAAAGCTTCAAATGGGAAAATAAAGTCCATAAGTGCAACCTATATAGCAACAGATAAATCACCAAGTAATGGTGGTAAATCAAATGGACATGCAGCAAGGAATGGAGCTTGAAAAGATCAACTTCATGAACAACCAGAGATATGGAAACAACTTCAGACTGAGAGGAATGACTCCTCAAAGGTTTTTATCAAAGATACAACAACAACCCTAATTCCTCATATGGAAATCCTGATAACGTACTGAAGTTATCTCCAAGATTTCATCAACAAGTCCAATAAGGGAAGCTAGGCAGAGCGAAGAGATGACTTCATTGAAGTCAATTGAGAAATTCTTGCACGCTATTGACATGAGCAATAGGGAACACCATGAGAAGCATGAGACATAGATGGAAAAATGTGAAACAAGCAATGAAAAAAATGGATGATGAAAGATCACAATCCATCAAGAACTTGGAAAGACATATTGGTCAATTAGCCATTGCTTTGAATTCATGGAATGACGAGCAATTTCTGAGTAACACAAGCATTACTCCTATGGAGAATGCACATGCAGTCCAATTAAGAAGTTGAAGAACAACTAATGATCCAGTATAACCAAAAGATATAGCATATGACACAAGGAAGAAAATTGATGAGCAGCATTAAAGGGATGCAGAACACTTAGAAAGTGACATAAGTAACCAAAAGGAAGTTGGACCAGTAGAAAAATAAGAATCGGCACAAAGGAAGGTGTGACAAATCTGAATCCCAAAGTAATCTGGGCCTTGCCATGCCGCCAAACACGTCACCAAGTCTTGCTATATCATCTGCACGTATTTCCATGACGATCTGTGACAAGTACTTAACCTTTTCAATTGGCCTAACTATCCCAATTATTCGGTGTTTTATGAAAATATGTTCTTAATTTGGTTTATTAAATCTATTTATCTCACTTAACTTATTTGATAAGTTATTTAGTTGTTCCTTTATCTTTTCAACTAAATGCATGAGTTATTGAGTGTAAGTTAACAATTATAGCATAAATATTTCATTTTAGATAAACGAATAATAAATAACAAAAAATTTACTTCATTAATAAACCCTATGTAGTGGAAAACCCATCAAAAGGATACCATATATAAGGCGACAAAATGTACAATAGGATCAATATACATGTATCAGTGTATCAAGTCCCTAAAATATATCCAAAAATAGTAACATAGTATATACAAACACCTACGAGATGAGCTAGCGGAGGCCCTCAATGATCAGATGAAGTCGCCAAGTACGACTTTCCCTCGGTTCATCGTAGGATGTGCACTCATTCATCCATGCAAAAAGTTGATGACGAGTCTAGTGAAATGCAAGTTACATTTAATAAGAGTGTAAATAAAGTGGCTACAAATCATGCTAGTCAATAAGAAATGCAGTGAAAATGCTAGTAGCATGAACGTAAGTCGCTAAGAAAGTAATAAATATTGGAAGCGAGTGCAGTATATATTTCCCAAACTTTGAGACTAATAACACTGGAGTGAGGAGACTATGGTGATGAAGTAACTCCCCGCCACAGCTCTAAGGTTAATGAGGAACTCCGTTAGTCAGAAGTTTAAAACTCCCTGCCAACTACCACAAAGGAGAGGAATCTGCGTCGGGTTAAGTCCTCACGACACCTCCTCTCAAGTCATCGACTCGTAGAGTAACTCTCACGCTTAGCCTAAGGCATGACCAGAACCGTAGCAAAAATCGGATCGCTAATCATGAGGGAGCCGGTAAGGGGTCATACCGTCTCGTCGACCATATATAGACACACACTGGAGTGGATTAGTCAAACAAACCCAACTTGCATAATTCAGCGGTATACCCGTCCGTCAGTCCCCTAAGCTTCCCTAGGCCTCGAATATCCTACATACCAATTTTAAATAATTTATGGTCACATTAATTGATTTTATATGGTGAGAACAAAATTTTGAATTTTATTCTTATTTTTAGTTGTGACACATTTTTCAAGTTTTATTGGGGTGCCAAACGCCCGAAAAAGTCTATAAACCCAATTTTATACCCTTTTTTTCTAATTTCTCATATTTTTATGATTTTTCTGAATTATTTTGTAATTTTTATTTATTTTTCTATAATTGTTTTTAATTTATTTAATTTATTTTGTATTTAGTTTTAAATTAAATTATTTTTTAATTAATTAATGGGGTTGGGCTAAACTAAACTAGGCCCGATTCGGTTGGCGGGCTTAGGCCGGCTTGGTCCAAGCTTGCATACGAGCTCCCCTCCCTCCTATTTTCTTCTCATTTTTTCCTTTTCTTTATTTCTTCGTCATCAACAACAATTGCAACACAACATCAACAACAACAATTTTCATCAAATCATCACTATCATCAACATGCATCCATCATATTCTACAAGAACATTAAAATACCCAAAAATCTTTTGAAAGCCAAGATTTTCCAAGAACTTTATTCATCATATTGAGTCTAATAACTCAATAAATCATCAAAGAAATCTTCTTACAATTCATTTGGCAAAAACTCCCCATTTTATTTTGCATTTCAATACATCATTAGAGCAAAATCGAAGAAAATAGCAAGGGGTTTGAGTTACCTAAACTTGAAACCTTGAATCTTTGACAAATTTTGCTCCAAATCTCCCTTGTTGAGCTCCCGATACTTTGAGTTTCCAGCACACAAATTGGGGTTGTTTCTCTTGAAAGCTCAAAAACTTTCTAGCTTGCATGTTGAGCAAATGCGCTAAGTCTTTTATTTATACTAGCTGACCTATAGTCTTGGCCCTCGATTAAGTCACACACACTCATCTCGAGGTCCATCCATGGTTCTAGTTATGTCCATCCAAACCTTTGTGTCCACTTAATGTTTCTTTAAGTTACATTATCTTAGACTTAGCTTTTTAATGACTTAGCCAATACTCCTCACCATTGGCACATTAATCAAATTAACTAGCTTAGTCTTATGGTTAATTAGTAATTTACACACCATAGTTAGACTAAGTCTTACTTACTTGGGTACCCAGCGCCATCGCGCAACTTGAGGTGCATCGGGTCCATTCTCGGCCTACCGTGGTTTATTCAACCTAGTTCAAGTTAATTAATACTTAGCTTAGGGTTTTTTTGAAATGCTATTATTTTATTCTCCTAAGCTGTTCTACTATTTCGAACTAATAAGTCCCTTTTCGCATTGCACGCATCTCGAGGTGCTACACGTCGCACTCGTAACTCACGTAAAACGCGATAACAATGGTACACATGGCTAATGATATTATTCACGTCGACCATAATTATGGTTCATTAATACCAGCCATGAGGACATAATCTAGTTTAATTAGTTCAGGCCGTCATAGAAGGTAGGGAGAGATAGGCTGAAAAAAAGATGTGGTACTAGGGAGAGTGACATTTCCTGACAATCCACTATAAATAAATCTACCTCTACCATATCATTAGCGATTTAAGAAACAGAAAGATCAAGAACGGTTCAAGAAATTTATGGAGATGTTCAAAAAGTTACACATAAACATCCCATTTGCAGATGCATTGGAACATATGCCGAATTATTCAAAGTTTTTGAAGGACATAATGGCAAGAAAAGTGCGACTAGAAGATTATGAAACAACAAATTTAACAGAAGAATGTAGTGCTATTTTACAAAGGAAGTTACCACAAAAGTTAAAGGACCCAAGAAGTTTTTTCATTCCATGCATATGAGTACACTTGTTTGATAAAGTCTTATGTGATTTGGGAGCAAGCATAAATTTGATGCCCTTATTGGTATTTAAGAAGTTAGGTTTAGTAGAAGTAAAGTCAACCAATATGACTTTGCAATTAGTAGATCGATCAATGGCATATCCAAAAGGAGTGATAGAAGATGTATAGGTAAAAGTATATAAGTTTATTTTTCCCCTTGACTTTGTAGTACTAGATATGGATGAAGATTCAGAGGTACCATTAATCTTCGGGAGACCCTTTCTAGCAACTGCATGAGCATTGATAGATTTTAAGAGGGAGAATTAAGGTTACGAGTAAACGATAAGGAAGTTATATTCAACATTTACAAGAATTTGAAATTTCCAAGTGAATGAGAGCATTGTAAATATATTAAAGTTAGAGATATAGTTTCTGATTATGTTTCTGAGATAGCTAAGGAATATATGCCAGATGACCCGTTGGAGCAATGCCTAGTTCAAAGCATAACCACACGTTCTGCAGTTAAGAGTGAACTTCAGAGGCAGTAAATGCTCTATCACCAATAGGACCCCTAAAGTTTCATAAAGGTTTTGAAAAACTAGAAACGAAACTGAAAAGTACAGTTATTGAACCAATAGTGGAATTAAAGCTTTTGCCAGAGCATTTGAGATATTTAGGAGAAAATTCAATATATCTTGTTATTATTTTGGTAGCTTTGACGGAATTGGAAGAATAAAAACTGCTTTGAGTTTTGAGAGAGCATAAGCAGGCATTTTGACGGACAATCAAATATTTAAAAGGACTTAGTCTAACTATCTGCATGCATAATATTTTAATGGAACATAATCATAAACAATCAATTGAAGCTTAGAAGCGGTTAAATCCAATGATGAAAGAAGTGGTAAGGAAGGAGGTCATAAAATGGTTAAACGCCAGAATCATCTATGCTATTTCGAATAGTTCGCGGGTTTCATCAATACATGTGGTATAAAAGAAAAGAGGAATAACCATTATTCAAAAAAAAATGGAGAGACCGTATCCACTAGAATAGTAACTGGTTGGAAAGTTTACATTGATTACCAGATGCTAAATAAGGCTACAAGAAAGGATCATTTCCCTTTACCATTCATTGATCAGATGTTGGATAGATTAGCAGGATATGAATACTACTATTTTTTTAGATGTGTATTCGGGATATAATAAAATTACTATAGCACCAGAAGATCAGGAGAAAACAACATTTACCTGTCCTTTGGAACATTTGCATTTAGACGAATGTCATTTGGATTATGCAATGCACTAGCAACTTTTTTGATATGTATGATGGCTATTTTCTCTAATATAGTGGAGGATATCATGGAGGTATTTATGGATGACTTTTCGGTATTTGGAGCATCTTTTGACTTATGCTTACAAAATTTGGCCTTGGTACTGAAAAGATGACAAGACACAAATTTAGTACTTAATTGGGAAAAATGTCACTTCATGGTTCGAGAAGGAATTGTTTTGGGACATAGAGTGTCTGCTCATGGATTAGAGGTTGATAGAGCATAAATAACAACAATTGAGAAACTTCATATACCAAGAAACATTAAAGATATAAGGAGATTTTTAGGACATGCAGGTTTCTACATAAGGTTTATTAAGGATTTTTCAAAAATCACGAAACCATTGTACACTTTGTTGGGAAAAGATGTTCCATTTGAAATGAGTCCTGCATGTGTAAAAGCATTTGAGACAATGAAAATACCTTTGATTTCGACACCAATAGTGGTAGTACCAGATTGGGAATCTAAATTTGAAATAATGTGTGAATCAAGTGACTATGTTTAGGAGCAGTGTTAAGACAACGGAGAGATGGAATGTTTAGAGCTATTTATTATGCAAGTAAACATTAGATCAAGCACAACATAATTATACTACCACAGAAAATGAGTTATTGGCAGTAGTGTTTACGTGTGACAAGTTTAGAGCTTACATAGTGGGATCAAAAGTCACTATATATTGACCATGCAACAATCTGTTATCTATTTGCAAAGAAGGATTCCAAACTAAGGTTAATTAAATGAGTGTTATTATTGCAAGAGTTTGACTTGGAAATCAAAGATAAGAAAGGAAGTGAAAATTTGGTTGCGGATCATCTCTAGGTTACCTCAGAAAGAGGGTGATACATGGAAGTCGGTAACTGAAGTATTTGTGGATGAGCAATTATTTAAAAACCTAGAGTTATAGCAAACAACGGTAAGATTTCATGATTAGAAACCTAGAGTTAGGGAAGACCATGAACTTGAAACAAAAGAAAGAAAGAATACTAGAATATTTCATGTTGAAAAAGTCTGATCTCTAAGGAATTCTATAATAAGTATGAATTTTACTTGAATATAAAAAGTAAATAAAGACTTAATACTAAGAAGGGGAGAAATAAGCATGGTGTTTAATAAAAAGTTAGAGTTAAAACTTGCTTGATAGAGTGAAAATGATAAGTGCTAACAAGTGTTTTAAAAGATAGATAAGATAAAGAGTCCCAGAAGTTCTATAAGAAAAGGAGCAGAAAAGTTGATGGTTGGAAAAAGTGAATAAAATGGAATCCATAGAAAAAGGATCAGGGACCGTACAATATAAAAAAAATATAAGGAGAAAGAAAAAAGAGATAAAATAATGAAAGAAAGGCGAAAGTTAGGTTAAATGAGAAATCATGAGATTGTACACTTGCTACTTGAGTGTCAAGGTGAAATAAACTTAAGAGTAGTGATGGTTTTAGTCGTGAACTACTTTGATGTTTCGAAAGTGAATTATATGTGTTGTTAAGCTACATGTTTTTGAAAGTATAAGTTTTTTGCAAATAAAAGCTTTTGAGTGGATTATTACCTTGAACTTATTTGAATTAAAGGATACTTCATGAACGATGTGAAATGAATATGAACTTAAGTAGTAGTAGTAGTAGTAGTAGTAGTAGTAGTAGTAGAAACACTTAGTAAAATACAATTTTGCTCGGGACGTGCAAAATCTAAATTTTGGGGGTATTTGATAAGTGATTATTTAGACTTATATAGTATTAGTTTAGTGTCATATTTAGCATAAATATCCCGAAATGAGCTCTAATTGATGGTATTTATGTATTTTCAGGTATACGAGGTATAAAGGAGACAAACGAGTGATTTTGTGAAGAAACGAGGCAAAAATGCACAAAATAGCACTTGACGCCATGACACATAGACTTCACGTCGTGGGAAGAGACTAGACAGCATGGGCAAGGCGTGGAGGACCAAGAAGAGAAGAACAAATGATAGTAGAGCCGATGCAATGGCGGCGCTATGGGTTATAAGGGACGGCATCAGGGAGGTCTACACAGGACGCCAAGTATGTTGAATGAGGAAAAATGCATACAAAGTAGTTGAAGCTGTTATGGCGTTGTGGCTTTGTACACACAGCGTCGGATCACTTATGGACATCACCGAGAGTAAAGAAAATAGAAATTTTAGAGTTATATTTTGTGTGGATTTATCTATTAGGGTTTCTAATTGTTTTATAAAGTTTCTTAGGAGTATAAATAAGTATTAGAACGTAGTAAACATATACACCACCATAGATTGCAAACCCATTATCATAGATTAGCATAGTTTTAATTTTTTCTTGAGTATTAATAAGAATTGTGGAAGAGAAGACATTAAAGACTCACGTGTAGTTGTTCAATATTATTTTCTTTGATTTAATTAAAGTTATTCATTTAATCTTTGATTGCAATGAATACCATTATGTGCATGTTTATTTCAATGAAGTGTGAGTAGTTCATTAATCTCAGGGATCCATGGATCATATGGTACGAATATTATACTAAAGTAGTTATGAGTGGATAATAAAGTTAAAAAGTGTAATGGTTAGAATTTGTATTGATTCTGAGCGTAATGCTATGAACATCTTGATCACGTGTTTGTTGATATTAGGTTTTAGGATTTATCATGGACATTTGAGCTTTTAAGCAAGATATGGACGGTACAACCGTAAAATACATAACCTTGATAGATAGTTATTGATTAGGGATGCACATATAGTAAACTTAATTTCTTATGAATCTAAATATTTGGAACTGAAAACAATGTTGAGCTTACGTTATTCACATCAATAGGTGGAGTTATAGTTTGCACATTAAAATCTTTTCCATCACAATAATGGGTTGAAGTGGATTTTAATGAAATGTGTATTCTAATTGAGCATTGCACACACATAATGAAGATGAAGGGAGTGAGTTGAGAAATATAGTTATTCATTACCTAGGTGTAGTTGTGAACTAAGATCTTCTTAATATAAGAGTACAAATATTTACATTGATATGTTAGATTAGATTAGTTCAGTTTAAAACTAAATAAAAGTGATTTCCTTAGATATAGCATAAATTTGACTAAGTATACTAAGTGCAATACACCTTTCCCTGGTGACGATATCTGTAATCAATGTAAGTTGGTCAAACTATTACTACAATCAAGTCGTTATACTTGTGGCCACGACCATGCACTGAAGTCCGTTAGTTGGAGCTAATACTAGCTCTACTGACAAGAAAATCGATCAGTTGACTTCCCTGGTGGAATGTATTTGAGTAATAGCCAAACGCATGTTAAAGCTTGTGGATTCTGCTAAGCCACAAGCCATGTAATTGATGAATTTCCTACTCTATATGAGGACTATTAGCAGGTTAATGTTATAGGTAACCAATTCCAAGTGCAAACTCGAGTGCCATTCGAATATACCTACAATCAAGCAATGATGAGGAACAACCCTAAGTTCAGTTATGGGCCTCGAAACTAGAACTACTCATATTTTGTCCCAAGAGGACAACCCTTGCTTGAACCAGTGACTAGTCATTCCTTACTAGGGGAAATGATTAAAACTCTAGCGACTCAATAGAGCCAATTTGCTAAAAACATCAACCAGTTCCAAGTGAACATTGAGAAAGCTCTTAGTGACATGAATGCAACAGTTCGAAACCTGGAGGTCCAGGAGGGCCAAATTGCACAACAATTGGGAATATTAGAGGAAAGGTGGAAATCTCCTTTGCAACCTTACCCCAATCCAAATATGGGTAGTAACCCATCAAACGCACAAGTGAACGTTATTATCTATGGTAGCGCCACCACAGATAATGAGGTCTACAAAACCATCACACTAGGAGAAACCAAATTAGATGACCAACCCAAACCCCTAACGACATCTCCCCTAAATAGGCCAATTCAGGGGTAGTAGGTATCATTTGCACAATAGCAGGAATCTATTTGAAAACCATAATGTTTGATTTGAGAGCATCAATTAACATGATTTCCTCATATTTTCATAATTCTATAGGGATTGGTGAGTTGATTGAGACGAAGACTCGAATTCATGTCATTGATGGCAAATAGATCTCTTTGAAAGGTGTAACCCAACACTTAATGGTACATGTAGGGGATTTGAAACTCCCTATAGACTCTCATGTCATCGACATGACAGAGTCACGAAAGTCCAAGCCATTCTCGGTTCTTTTTGGTAGGCCCTTTATGGGAATGTGCAGAGCCAACATTGACTTAATCAAGGGTTCTGTGCCCATTGAGCATAAAGGAAGAGTAGTCAGTTTTAAAATTCCACATATCTTGAATTCTTCGACTGACACTATATTTTCTCTTTCCGTTATTTTTTTGAATAGGATATTTATGAATATGTATGCATGGATCAAGGATGCCCTGAGAGAGATTGAGCCAGAGATAGTCCCAGGAGAAAAGCCCCACAAATGGGCACGCGTATTAGTACCAGGCCTCCATAGAATCTACAACTCGTCGAATGAGGGGTCAGACGGATGATAGCAAAGAGAAGAGGACCATGCTCCCTGACACATTGCATTACCAATTCCAATCTGACAAAAACCTTAGGATGATCGTGCTCCCATGAAAGATCAGATACAAGAGGTTCCTTAAGGTGGTATATGACACGGGTGCTACAGTCAATGTAATGTCATCTAAAATCTTCAACCTATACGGATTAAGTGTCACGGGTGATGCTAAGACCAATGTGATATATCCAAACGGGATGGTGAAGAAACCCAGAAGGATGGCCGAGAATGTATCGGTTTGCATAGGAGATTTCGTGTTCATCACAGACTTCTGAAACCACACCCAAGAGGGGGTGAATTGGGTGTATCGAGAAGTTATCTTTTTTTTTTAAATATTTCTATATATAACAATGATATATGCTCATGCAAGCCCAAATATGATTGCAATGCGAAGGTGAAGGTGGTAGAAGAGATGGAAATAGAGACACGATATTTATAATGGTTCGATCCAACTGATCTACATCCACTACCTAACCTCCCCGGTTAGGATTTCCAAATCCCCACTTAAATTATGACTAAGTGTTACAACCTAAGCATACAAAGCTTAGAATGCCTAATTTGCAAATTAGGACTTCCCCACCTAGCCGCAACTAGGATTTGTGCCTAACCTCAACTAGGTCTTCCCTTCGACTTAGATCTCACTAAGTCTTCAACAAAGTTTGTCAATACAAATAAAGATTTACTTTACAAAACAAGATGGTAATAAGCTCAACTCTTACAAGCCTTCCTAGAGATGAAACACTCAAATGCATGCAAGAGTGAACTCGACTAAGATATGTATTTGTAAACTTTAATGTATGCTCAAATCTTAGTCATGAAACAGACAAAAAAGATATCGATTAAGCACGCTCGATTTCAAATCAAATGAACAAGTGGTTTTGTCTAAAAATCAAGATTAAACACAACAACTTCTTCAAATAAGACCTAGGTTTTTGTAAAAACAAGTTTAAGTACAAGAAACCCTCGGCTTGTATGTATGAGAACACACCAAATGATTTCTAACCAAATACTATATTCAAAAACTATAGATTAAGTAAAAATAGAGTATGAAATCAAAAAATCTTACAACCCCAAGTGTATAATCCGAAAATGGGTTTGGAGTGTGAGTTGTAAGCTTGTGAACACTTCTTTGATGTCTCCGAAATCGCCGAGACAACGAGTTCAAGTTTATCCAAGTGTATGCAATTGAAAATCAAGCACAATGTGAGTTGGAACTTGGATTTTGAGAGTTTGAGTAATGAAAGTAGTGTTTTTGGTGTTCTCTTGTTATTCTTGTTGTTTTGATTTTGTTCCCATTTGTTTTATGGAGGCTTGTGACCGTTTTAAACCATCAAGGGTCGATATTGCCCCCAAAATCCAAATTAAAGGTGGAGATTCAAACTGCCAGAATTTTTGTCAGATGACAGGTAGCGCGCTATGCTTTTTGTGTAGCGCTCTATGTGCATGCGTAGCGTGTTATGCAGACACTACAAAAAAACAGCAGATCAGAAACGGAAATTTTCGTCTCTGATTTGCATAAATTCCGTCTCTAATTCAATTCTGCAACGGAACAGAGACGGAATCTATTCCATCTCTAAAATCGTCATCGCTGATTCAGTCAGCAACGGAAATGTGTTTCCGTTTCTGATTAGAGACGGATTAGAGACGGAATGTAGAAACGGAATAGAGATGGAACAGAAATGCGAATGCTTATAAAGGGTATAATTGTGATTCAATTCGTCTCTGATCCGTTGCTAATTAGAGACGGATCAGAAACGGATTGCAAAGTTCCGTCTCTCTCGATCCGTCAACGATTAGCAACGGACGATAGCAACGGATGTGATGAATGCAATAATTTCGATCTCTCTAATCCGATCTCGATTAATAAATCTCGATCGAGTAGTAACGGATCGAAAATATTATATTCCGTCTCTAATTCGTCTTTGATTAGCAATGGAGCAACGGATCATAGACGGAATTATTGTATTCCGTCTCTGATCCGTCTTTGATTAGCGGAACGGATCATAGACGAAATTATTGTATTCCGTCTCTGATCCGTCTCTGATCCGTTGCTAATTCATGAATTCCATTTCTAATCCGTTCCTATTTAGTATCAAAGTCTTATTTTGCCCAGTTGGGCGCGTCTATTCCTCGAAAATTAGAGATGGAATAGCAACAAAATCTCTGAATTCCGTTGCTAATCCGTCTCAATTCCGCTTTGTTTAGTTTTCAAACCTAAGCTCAATCCTATTGGTTCTCCATAACCTCAAAACCTGAAAATACAACCATAGGACCTACTCCATCGCCAGCACCCCCTCCAACAACTCCTTGGGGGTGCTAACATCCCCCAAAAAATAGAATTTGACATACATACATTGACAATATATATCAACAACAAATATTCAAATGAGAGAAAAAAAATGTACAATTCGACATTGAAAAAGAGGGAAATATCCACGAAAGCTTGTCAAGTTTAATAAATGTTCCAAATTTCTAAGTATGCACAAAAACCACCAATCCTATTGTTCAACAACCACCAAAAAAAACTTACAATCCTCTAAATATGCAAAAAAAGAAGTATCAATCTAAAAGTAACAATAACATAAACTACTCTGGTACTATGTTCCATAAAATAGAGAATTCATCCAATAAACGCGAAGTGTATGTCACATGGTTTCAAGAATTCTTTAGAACTCTTCGTTGTATATGCATGGGCGCTGACCCAATAGAAAACATAAAAAATGCTTTCCATGACACAAACAAAAAAATGGAAAGATTATCTAAAGACAACGCCATTTCTTTTTTGTGAATGGAAAAAATGTCAAACTTCCCCTCAATAAATTTGACATAATTCGGAGAAGTTCAGCATAATTTCGGGGAAGTCCTCTAAATAGGGGCAAAAACTGCAAAACTTCCATGACTAAGTAGAAGTTTCGGGGAAGTTTGTGGAAGTTTATGGAAGTTTCAAAGAAATTATGCATATGGTACTAAAACCAATCTAACATGAAAACTCACAAACAAATTTTAGTAGTTGCCAAAACATTTAACTCACAAACAAATTTTACTTTTTGTCGACAAAAATTTAATCATATCAAAAGCATGAGAATTCCAAACAGCCAAGTGGAAGGAAACATGATTAAATAACACAATACTTCAAAGAGAAATAATTGAAACACCAACTTCTTACATGCAACAGAAAGTCTTAAATCTCCAAACGTATTAAAAAAAATCAGTTTAAAGTCACTAAAACTTGCTTGTTCAATAATTTGCCATAGGAACCAATGATGCAAGACTAATAATTTTCATTAGTCATCTAAAAGAGGATCTAATTTACTTGCTAATACTTCAGTCATTCCTTGGTGGACCAGGGACTTCTCTTCCAGCTACCTTGATATCCACTTTCACGTAGAGCAATATACAGCACGCACGAATCATCGAGACAAGTATAAAGAACCCACAAGTTCACTATCTACACAACTACAAGAGATATCACATACACAACTCTGAGTTTGGAAAAAGAACTGCAAGAGATATCACATACACAACTGAATTCAAGTTTATCTCAATTCTCAACTAAACTGAATAGCAGAAAACTGCTTGCATGAAACATGTGAGGGTTGAATCCACTGTATACTAGAGCCTCAAAATACAACATTACGTCTATCTGAATGAATGACATTAAGATTGAATATAGGGCTTTAGCCGACATTTGGTTTGTCATCTAAATGCACCCATTTTCTAAAAATGAAGAAATCATAAAAGAAGTAAAAAAAAGACATGCATGTTCAGTTCTTGACGCTCTCCCACAGCACCACGACTGACTTAAGCATAACTTACCAAACCAGGCTGCCTTTCAAGCGCTGCAGCAGCCTTTCATGGAGTTGTGATGCTAAGAAAAATTATTTTTATATTGTTCTAGAATTTCTTTTTTTGTTGATTTAAGTTATAGTAGGTATATTATCATGTCTAGTTTATCTGCGGTGTAGGTTAGGGCAGAAATCATATATTATAGGGATTTTATTCATGTGAATTATGTTGTCCCCATTTTTTATCTAGTTTATCTGCGGTGTAAATTTATAATTTACAAAACTAAAAAACATATTATGTCCTTTACAGAGTATAAAAGTAAGATAAAGCATAATCTAGTTTCTACACCAATGTTCCTCTCCAAAGTCCAAACTCAAAAGGGATAGCAAAAGAAAATTAAATCATTCTTCTAATTGAAAAAAAAAACCTCTTTTTAGCACTGAAGAGGATCATTTGCATACCAAACAATCTCCAATGAAGAAACCAATAATCAATTCACTTGGGTTTCATTATTTCAATAAAAAAAAGGTAAAATCAATGCCAAATGAATTCATCAAGGCAAAGGACACAAAAGAAGATGAACCCTGATCAAGAGAAAAATCAATCACTCACCAAAGAACTAAATATAATTTCTTCTCTATGTTCCCATCCTTGAAAGACCAAAAAAAAAAACTAGATAAGAGATAGCTCCAAAGAACAAGAAAAACATGATAAAAAAGAACAACCAAAAGGGCTTGAGAGAGAGATCGATGTGATTTTGCTTTATTTAGGGAGAAAGGCTTGTATGGTCTGCACAGTAATCACCATTTTTCCTTCATCAACCAATTCTTTCCCAGAATTTCAGGCACCAAACAAGCTCGATTTCCCATGTAAATTAAAAAAAAAAATCAAGAACAAAAAAAGGAATTTTTTTTTATTTGAGGAAAAAAAAATTGCACCAAATGATTAAATCCCAAAAAATTAAGAGAGATATATGCAAAGAGGGGGAACACAACCATATATCAAGTCGGGTGTAGTTTTACAATGAGATATATTCACTAATGGATTCGGGATTCTCACTTCCAATCCTCTAAATATGCACAAAAAGAAGTATCAATCTAAAATTCATGCGAACAACTGCAAAAGTTATCTACAAAAGCAAAAGTATAATCTCAAAAGTTACACAAACAACAAGAAAAATACCTAAGTATCACCAAGCTGCTCATCTCTCGTAAGCCAATCTTGCATCTCTCGCTCAACATTGCCCTGTTGTTGTGGTGGATCGGCGGGATCTATTTGCGGCGGCTGTTGCTGGTCATGAGGTGGTGGTGGTGGCTGTGGCTGAGATAGGCCTGCTCCGTCCATGGTCATCCCGAATTGCTGATGCATAAACGCCATAACCTTTTGTAATTGCTCGGCAACGATATCGAACTCTGCACGTGGCACCATCTCCGCCATCCGGGACGTGCTAGCACCAGGATCTGCATATCTCCTCTTCTTTCTCCCTAAAGACCCGAGACCGTAGACACGTCCTTTGGGACACTCACCCGCCACATTGAGGTACACGCCTCATCATCCACCGGCTGGTCCGGTGTGGCCTTGGTCAGCTCCAGATGTCTCCTCTGGAGCTTATCCTGCATGGATCAACAATAAACAACTTACATGATATGCTTTAAAGTAAACTTAATACTATTTAACATTTCACTTATATACTTACATAGAACCGCTCTGATCTAGTATCGATGAATGTCACCCTGTCGTGATTTACGGTGTGGAGATGCAAATACAATTCATTCACGGTAGGTGGCGTCTTGGATGTATTAGTCTGCATACAGACCGGTTATAAATTCAGCATAAATATGTCAATTAGTAGTAGGTCGACGAACTCATATTCGCCAAACACAAATCAATTGCATAGTGAATAAGTGTATAAATGTAAAAAATAAACTAGAGTGTAAAAAACACTTACCATTCTTTCATTGGTAGTCACAAAAGACACTGAACCACCACCGTGCTTCGAGGGTCCAGTCCCAGGTCCTTCGACCTCAATGTTCCTATTCGTTGACGCTTGCCTAGACCTGGCAAGAAAGTCCTCGCTCTCCCAGTACTCCAAGTATCTTCTTCATGCCTCATCTGTAACAAAGTTTGGTTGAACACGATTCTTCTTTAACTTGTGCATCAATGTGGTGTACCTTGTGCTTGCATGCGTGTCGTACTCCGCACGAATGAGATCCTCGTGAATCGCGTCATCCCATCTAAAATATACCTATAAAATGGCGATTGCAATTGTTACGAGACATTAAAAAACTAGTATAAATCCTAAGACATTTGTTAGTCCTGCGTACCTTCCATTGGCGCCGTAGTGGTCTTTATGATGATTCGGGACCGACTTCCAACAATACCCTTCTGGAATCATCCATCTTTTGAAAACTTTTGTCATCCTCCGTGCACAAGAATGAGAAGGATGCAACTCCCTGTGTTTCATGAAAATGCATAACATCTTAAAAACTTTTTTAATAATTTACATCGATAATTAGAAGTACATATATGAATAAAATACAAACTTACGTATTATTGGCAATCAGTGTGATCGGGATCCGCTGCACGCGAGGGGGCTCGGTCCCTGTCCTCTGAGGTGCCCGCGGAGGGCCAGTCACCTGCAAGCCTGCTCTGCCGTCATAAGATGGGGATGCTGCTGGTGATGCGGTGGCTGGAGGTGCAGGCCTCGTCGGTACAGGAGTGTCATGTCTCGATGTCGGCGATGGTGACTGCAACGGACAATTTGGTATAGTTCATGATGACGATGTTGATGGTACAGGCAACGCGGACGGTATGGAAGGCGAAGGTGACGCTGAATGTAACTCATGCTCGAGTGAACGAGAAGTCGGAATCGATAATACAAGAATCGACCCACGACCTCGACCGCCACGACCTCTTTGACCCCCTCGTGTGGCCTGACCATGAGGCCCAGTCAGTATTTCGGTTCCGAGGTCTGTCTTTGCACCTCTTACGACTGGACGATGTCCCCCTAAAGGTATCCCTCGACTGCCCTGAGGTAATGTGCGCCCTCGAAGTGGGGGGTGATCACTGCCCGCCATGAAACCTAACAAAATACCAATAAAAGTTTAGAGACCAAATGCATACCAATAAAAGTAATGAACTGCTAGTTTCTAATGTCCAATAGCCTGAAATTAAGAAAAAATATATGCATTTCAGGAAACATATAACCTCATAAGCATAGAATAAATGCTCAATCCGATCACATGTTCCAACAGATACAAATACTGATATCACTCTTCGATTTTTTAACGTATTGTGATGTGCCCGCGTATATCTTAATTCCTAGCTGAAGGGCTCCAACAATTGTCTAGCGAATGCATATATCAAAAAGTATGTCAGCCTATCACTACCATCCTTCTGTTATTCAAATATAGCTAAACAACAGAAACGTAGATAAACTGAGAAAATTCAGGTACTTCAAGAAATTGAAATCTAGAATATATGATTTCTTGATGGACAAATAATGGCATCGGCAATTCAGAGATTGAAATTGAGGACCACCAGCACATAAAAAAGCAAGTGAAATTGAAAGTTCTACTCATGAATGATAGACCACACAGATTCCAGGATACCAGTGGCATCAAATGTCTTTATTATAAAAGTTTAAAGACAAAGCAATCAGGCAGAGACTCACAAATGAGTTATCCTAATCACAATGGGAAACAAAAATTTATCTTCTCTTCAAGCTGAGATACAAAAAACTGAGAATTGAAAGGTACAAGAGCAACCCCCTTTTCAATCATATTTCCCCATCATGCATTTTTATATTTTCGATTCGTTCTTTTTTACTCTATTTTCTTCTTTTTTTATAAATTTTTCGTTGATGAAACTCCTTCGACCTCATGTGGTTGTGCAAATCGCCCCCACAGTCATCACCTCCGATACGTGCCTCCAAACTCCTTCCGGGATTGTCAAGATAAATGAATTATGAGAATAAAAAACACGTAAAAATGAACTAAAAACACATTGCGGCCGCTTACGGTATTGGCACTCGAAAACCGATGAATGCATGTTGCTTAATGGCAACTAAAGCTCCCTAAACAATTTTTCGAACCTATCTCCAAAGCATGACATCTAAAATTGTGCACGAGTTCAAACAAACTCCGCTAAACGATCTACATTTCAAATCATATCAAACCAATTTAATAATGTAAGACCAATCTTGAGAAAAAAAAAAAAAAAGAAAACAAGGTAATCACATAGAAACCCATTGAACAAAAAATGGTTTTTTTTTTCTTCAATCAGTCATATTCCTACATAGTATCAAAATCTGAACTAATAAACCTCATTCAATCCAAATTGAGTTTTATCATTTTTGTTTTCTCAATCAGTCCTATATAGTATCAAAATCTGAACTAATAAACCTATCATTCAATCCAAATTGTAACACCCATTCAAAAATAAAAAACAAAAAAAAAGACTAACAGCTTAGGGTGTTACCTTGACTAGTTCGGCGACGGCTTAGGGTGGGGCGTAGGTCGGCGACGGCTTAGGCTTCGGAGGCTCCAATCTCGGCGGGCGAGCGGCAGCAGAGTCGACGGCCTCGTCGCAGCCACAATCGCAGCGACGGCAGAGATTTAGGGTTTGGGAGAGAGATTTCGGTGAGAGAGAGCGGTGAGAGAGAGAGAAGCGGGAAACGTCGGTCGAGAAAGCGGTGAGAGAGGAGAGAACGTCCTCGACGAGCGAGAGAGCGGTGAGCGCGGAGCGAGCAGAGAGAGCAGAGAGTGGTGAGAGAGAGAGAGAGAGAGAGAGCGGTGAGCGGAGATGACCGATGAGAGAGCGGTGACCGGTGAGAGCGAGAGAGCGGTGAGCGGTGACCGAGAGAAAGCGAGAGAGCCGATTAGAGGCGGTTAGCGATGAGAGAGAGAGACGAGAGCGCCAACGAGAGAGAGCTTCCAGTTGAGAGAAAACGACGTTTTTTTTATTTGGACGATCGATTTTTGGGGGCCTAGATCGAAGCACGCACGAATCTCGAGATTTGATGAACGGTTATAAAAAAAGAAAGTTTTGGTAGGAATATTGGCGCCATTATTTAGAGACGAAATTTAATTCCGTCTCTATTTCCGTCTCTGATCTCTCTCTATTCCGTCTCTGAATTAGTCCGTCTCAATTCCGTCTCTAACCACTTTTTCTTAGCAACGGAACTTAATTCCGTTGCTAATTCCGTTTTTAAATACCATTTTTCTTGTAGTGAGACTGTGTAGCGTGCTATGAGTTGCAGGGGCCTGAAAATAATTTCATTTGCATTTGGTTCAAAGCAACTCCCAACCTACATCCTTAACCTTTGAAAACACTTCACACAAGTTTAATAAAGTTCATTGCACATGATTGGACAACCCGGATGATTTCATAAACTTCAAAAATTGAATTTCCCGATTTCATGAAACATATAGGGGCTTTTTCTACAAATATTTTTGATGCACACTCAAAAATCATCCAAACGACTATCGGTGCAATCAAACACATGTTGAAAAGTTTATACTTTTAAAATACATGCTTTAAAATGTGTTTGCATGATTTAAAACGTTTTGAAACTTACGGATTTGGAAATCATAGATTCATGACTTTAAGTACTTGAAAATCCGAAATTCATGATATGCATGATTTTAATGCATTTGGCTTGTAAGAATGAAACTTGTATACCTTACATGAGTTTTATAATGATGAATTTGACGTTTCAGTCTTTGTATCCTTGTACGAGCCAAGTCTTGAGCTTTTCCGGCTTCATTTCATTTGCGTGACTTGTACTTTGAGCATAGCTTCAAGTTTCACTATACTTGACTTGAACTTTGAGCAAAGCTTCAACTTGTTGCTCATTCCTATTATACTTTAATGTTCTGAAACACTTAATCACAGTGTTAAAATACTCTCACTTTGTTTGTTTCCATCAAAATCTCAATCGAAGTGTAAGTGACGAATACTTGGTCCAACAACTTTTATGTAGTTAATAGAAGTAATACGCAATGTGAAATACTTCTGTTGGGATTACCATTTTTAGTGACAGCTGGTGCATCGATTGATGTGCAATTAAGGTACATTAGCATTTAGATAGGGAAGAAGATGAAGCCTTTCTAAAATGGAAGTGAGATCTTACATGACAAAGAGTGAGTCTTCGTAAGATTCTCCGTATCGACACTTAAATTCATTGACTTGGACCCCGACTAGGGGGAGGTAAATTCATCGAGCTAACGACTATAAACAAAAGCGCTACTGGGAGGCAGCCCATGAACAATTTTGTAGTTAGTAATCAGCTTTAACTTTTGTTTTTCTTATTTCCCTAACCATGCATGAAGTAGTGTACTAAATTATATATATTATCCATCTATTACCACCATTTATTTTATGGTTTGTATGCCATGCTTATTTTGAACCTCGAGGACAAGGTTCAAAATAATTTTGGGGGCGTTTAAGTGAGTGGACCGTGGACATAATCATTGGTTGAAGAAGACCTGCAGGTATAAGCATTACATTTTTTCAATTTACTTGCAACTTTAGTAGAATCGTGGTGGCAGTTCTTCCCTTTCATTCCATTTCTTATCTTCTACTTCTTTCAATACTTAGAAATTAGTACAATAATGCATGCATGTTTTAGGTAGTTTATTATATTTACTATTTTATAGAGTCTTACCTACAAGTGAAACTTTGCTTTCAGTGTTTGGAGTAAAAACTTTGTCAAATTGTTTACTTTCGGACTTAGAAGAAGTAGAAGAGGCTTTACACCTACATGACAACATTAATAGGAACTTGGAGTAAGGATAACTTATAACTCGAGACCAAAGTAGGTAGGTGGTCAAATTAACTTTGCAAAAAAAATTTGAAATCTCTAGGATTCTGAAACTAGGACTAATCCACTTAGAGTATAATTGTTAAGGATTTGACACTTGTAAGGGGAAGAAGTAGGCATAATTGCTATAATAAAATATGGGCTTGAAGAAACTATATTGGATAACTAACTTAACTTTAGCAAAAGCTAGAAGTGCTAACAAAAGATTTCTAAAAAAAATAGAGAATCCCACAAGTTTCGTAGGAAATGGAGCAGGGAACTTGATGGTTGGAAAAAAATGAAAAATCGATACCCACATGAAATGGGGAAGGGACCATACAATAAAAAACCATATAAATGGGGAAATGGGAATCTATAGTTGAACGAAAGGTGAAAGTTAATAATAAAAAAATGGAACTCTTATAAAGAAAGATTTAGCTTGAGTGCTTGTAGGTAGGGAAATTGATTTTTTCCAATGTTATGAACCAAATAATAGCCCACCTTCAAATAAGCCATATGGACTCTTTAAGGTGCGAAGATATGCAAATAAGCGAAAAGTGGTGATAAAGTCCATTTAAGAGAATTTGTCTAATAAATAGATCAATTTGGATCTACTGCTGTGATGAAGAGACCTAGAAAATCTATAAGTAAGTTGAAGGTTATGGTTTTCAAATGCTTCAAGTCTTGAAAAAATGTTGTCTTGAAAGATGACCATGTTTGACCAGCCTTCGAGATTTTTAAGTCTCTTGCTAAACAGATTGACCAAGTTTCAATTGTAAGGACTCCATTATTTTGCAAATTAGATTTAAAGTCTGGAAAGCATCACCCAATTTTGTCAGTGTATTTAGTTGTTGTAGTTAGATAAACCTTTGCCAAGATGTACAAAGTTCTACGTTTGGGGGTATTTGATGAGTCATTCTTTAAGCACTTTTTCATAGGTGTTTTGCTATGAGAATAAGGAGAGAACATACTTACCAAGTCGATTTCGTGTGGATTCACGTATTTTTGATTGGTCGGAGATTAAAGTGTGGAGTCAGTTTTGGGATTTTGAATGGGACAAGTCGGTGAAGGAGAAGAGAGGGTGGCATATAGGGAAGAAAATAGCAGTTTATATGAAAGCCAACTTGGTCATTTCCTCTATGGGTAGAATTGGAACTCATAAAAAATTAAAATGGGGTCCTCCAAGCCATAATTGAGGTCCGTTTAGCCGCTCCCAAATTAAAACTTGCCGTTGAATTTTTTGCTTCTTCCTTAAAGGACCAAAAGATTGTAACATAGGTCCGCCATATTTGGAGCTTACTAATAAGGAAAACTCTACAAGTACATCAGCAAACACACATAAAACGCACATCGTGTTCTGATGTGCGTGCGATGCTCCTCGACATGCGCGTGAATCACATCTCGAGGTGCATCGCACGCACATTGGAACGCAATGTGCGTTCTGATGTACTCCTAGCACTCCCTTACTAATAAAGCCCAACCCCAATTCAACACGACTTAATTATTAGTTTTTTAGATTTTAAACAATTTTAATATCTTTTAAAAAAAAAAATAATATTTAATGTACAAAACTTTACATTTATAAGTATAATAATTAAGAAATTATTTATTTTGAAAAAATTATACGCGGGTCTTTTAGTTTAGCTTGAGAAAAACGTTTACATGATCGAAATCATGCATGAACAAGTCTAATAACAGACAAAATACGTCAAACTTGGTTTTTTTTAATTTAGGTTAATCTAATTCCCTTTGGCCACATCACTGCCAACTTAGCAGCACGTCTTCGTCATATATGTTAGCAGTACTCGCCGGTAATTTTTTCTTACTTTGCAGTAATTTAACGAGGAAGTATGAAATGACCTCGAATAAAACTTTTAGCAAAATGTGATGATGACCACATCCATCAGTTAAACGAAAAGGCTTAATTGATTAAAATATCCTAACTTTTTACAACTTTTGTTATTATATTCTACTCTTTTTTAGATTTATTATTATATCCTCACCTAGATAGTTAAATCTGCATCGCAATTAAATTTTTAACTTAAAATTTGAATAGGTGACACCTTGATTATAAGTTTAAAAACCACCTCATTACCTATAATTATTAAAATAATTATTAATTTTAAGGTTTAAATTCATTATCTAAGTGTGACATCATCAAATTTGGAGTTTAAAAGTGGTTTAGGATACAATTAGACAATCTAGAAAGGTTAGAGCATCTCTAATGGTAAATGTGGATTATAGGTGTGGATTGATGCCGCGTCAACAATGTGGAGAGAATGTCCATCCTAAGTGGCTTGAATAAGCATTGAAGTTCAAAAATGCTCTCCAATGGTCAATGTGGATTGCACTTTCTATTTTTAAATTTTATTATTTTTTTTATATATTTTAAAGAGAATTGCTGAAGTGGATATGTATTGCACAGTCTAGAAGTAGAAATTGAGAATAAACACTGTTTATTTTTTTCACACCATGTCAACTACACATTCGAAATACACATTTGTTGGGAGATGTGCCATAGGTCAACCTACAAACATTGTTTATCTTATAATTTTAGTTAGTAAAAGTGAGGTTTTCATTTGTTGTTTTATTATAAGTGATTGCATGTTTACCTAATAGTAAGATCCATGAGTATTTGTTGAAATATCATAAATCTCCCTAGTCGATCATTATATTGAGAACTATAATGAATTAAAACTAGTGTAAATCTTGATTAATGATCATGTAATGGTCATGTGTATAGGGATACGAATCGAGATCATGAGTACTTGTTATGGAACAAGGTACATGACCGACCCATTATGAGAACACCACATGGATTAAGTCATAGGTGTTACTCGTGATAGGTATATCATTTAGTCTTTTGACTTGAGATTACAATAGACTTCAATATTATGAGCATGGTGATTTGACACAATCGAACGTTGTCTTTAACCGGACGATTATAAAGATTGTAATTAGTTACCATATGAATAATATGTGAAGGTGTGTAATTAAGATAAAATTTGTCACTTTCATATTGAGAGAGATATCAGTGGATCTCTCGATATGATAGACTGATAATGGCCAAGTCTATGTGAATTGATATGATCAATGTCACTTGTATGTTTTCAGTTTACGTATAGATCGAGACTAGTACGATTGAACATTAAGGGTGAGTTTCCATGTCTTATGTTTAATCAAATGATATCGCACGACAAAATGATATGATATATGTTATTTATTAGGTTGTATCAATTTTGATATTTGCTATTTGGGTAGTCATAATGCTTTGCTAGATACCGCTTATGACTTTTGTACTAAAATGGTTTTAGTTCACTGCCAACGTAATAAAGAATGGCTTTGCGCAATTTCAATTTGTCCAGAGTAATGAATTTTATATGGTAAAATTCATGACATAAAAGCCCTTACGATTGTTATATGATAACTTATTAATAAGGGCGAATATGTAATTTGCTTTAACTGCTTAAATACAATAGTTGTATTATGAATAGGATTTTAAGTGAGGGCTTATCTACATATATAAATAAAGGGTGAAACCCTAAAATGAAAGAAGATTTTCATTTTTGCAAATTTTGAGTTCTCTGGATTTTGGGAGAGAAAAGAAAAATGTTTTCTATCTTTCTTGGGGCTTGCACCCCAAATTGTAGTCATCGTTCGTGTGTGAATTTTTGATAGAGGACGCGGCTTGAACATTTTGGAAATCAAACAATCAGAGAAGAAAATCATGGATTAAAGTAAGGTTTACTTTTCTAGATCTAGTTTAATAGAACTTATTTTCGATCCTGTTGGGGTTTTTCAAAATTGTTTTGAATTTTCTACTGCGTATGAACCCCAAAACCCAACAACATTTGCATCGGAGATGACTTTTTCGTTTCAATGTCTATTCAGTCCTAGGTGGCACACATTCGCATGTACCCCAATCCACATTCCCATTGGAGATGCTATTAGGTTAGGATATAATAAGAAATCTCAAAATGTTAGGATACAATAACAAAAGTCCCAAAAAGTTTGGATATTTTAACTAATTTGGCCAAACAAAAAGTTTTTCTATGATCATCCAAGTAATTGATTAGTCCATTGATTGACTTAATTAACATGCATATACACATTACACATTGAACATACACATTACATATTTTTAATCACGTCTTTTATTAGTAGAAAATATGGATGGCAATTAGACCCATAGGTATGGGTACCTAAGGGTACCTGACCTTAATGGACAGGGTAATACTCGACCCGATGTATCGTGGCAGCCCCGCGCCATAAGGCTGCCCCGGGGTGTTGCCGTGTCGTGCGCTCCTCGCCTAGTGGGCCTAGCTACATGTGTTTGGCACCTACCCGTCCACCTTATATGTCGAAAATCGTGTCCACGTGTATGCTAACATTTTAGTTAGTTGATTATCCATATTTTCTTAGGTATTTCCTTAAGTATTTATAATTCCTTAAGTTCAACTATATGTAGCTTATTCGAGTCCTAGTCGTGCTAGTAGTTTGTATTTTACAAGTTATCAATAAATTAGCGAAAACCTTAATTTATGCAAGTAAATTATTAGATTAGCATGATAAACACTGTCCATATGAGCATATCCTACCGTAGAAAACCCGGTAAAGTACTCTGTATATAGGCGACAGTACCATAAAATAGTGTATATATACAAGTACAATGTCACTCCAGTCTCCCAATACCCAAAATAGTACAAAATATCAAAATAAGCATATACTAGTAGGTCCTCGACGGTGGGCAATTAGATGTAGTCACCTAGGATCCCCTTGCCCCTACTAGTATTGGGATCTGTACTCAATCATCACAAAAAGATAGATGACGAGCTTAGTGAGTAAAATCCTAAGGAACCCCTTTAAGCATTCACATAATAAAGTAAGGAAATGCAAGAAATATTGTTAAATAAACAAGTTGAATGTAAAAGACAGGTAACTGTAATTGGCTCATCGCATGAATAGATAACATCTAAGCTAACAAATGTGTGTGTTCGCTCTAGATGGACTAGACTATACTTCGGGTCACCAGGATCCCTTCGTTGGGTGCCCCCTATACTCTTTCACTTGGTCCCTCACAGCGCTAGCCAAATCGGCTAAGTCACCGACAGGTGCACCAAGGCAAGCTCGAGTTGTCATTCACCAATGGCCGACCCGCACGTGCTACAATCTAGCGTATCATGAACACACAACATAGAATCCAAGGGAGCAAACTCAACCCACCAAGTAACGAAATTGAGTAATAGAAAACAGTAGGAAATGATAAACACAGAATCAAAAACAGAATTAAATAGTCAGAGTTTTTTAATTGAGTTTTACAAACCTCAAACCACTTTCCGACCTCCCCGGACTACCGTATCCAACCCGACAAGCTCCCCGACACCGAGCTACAGTCCCCTAAGTCCTTGAAGTCCAATTTTATAAGTTTAAATTGATTACAAATGTTTATCTATGTATTAAGTTGGAAATCACCAAAACAATCCTTAATATTCAGGTTTTATCACTCATTAGCGCGCTGATGAGTCTACCTAGCACGCTAGGTGTGATTAGCGCGCTAGGGAACCAGTATAACGTGCTACTGTTCTTCGTTTTGAAAAACAGTTGAAGGCCCAGACTGGTTAGCGCGTCAGCCAGCCTGATTAGCGCGCTAATTGCGCACTGTAACATAATTCTTAACTCGAGAATTCTGTCCTCCCCATCCCCATTAGCTAAACTAACCTAGTTAAAAATCTCTTCACACAATAGTTACTCCAAAACATCATTTAAACCAATATCAGAACATCAATTAGATCAAAATTATCAAATTTCATGCATTCACTAGTTTTTTTTCCCAAAATCACCAAAACCCCAATTCTTTCAAAACCAGTTGTAAATTCTCAAGAAAAATTTTCATTATATATATAATTCATCACTGTTTCATGAAAAACCATGGATCTAACCCTCAAATTCGAATTCCATCAAAACACATTAATTTTAAGTTCATTTGGAAGTGTAGAAGATGGAGAAGAAGATTACCTCAAGTTTGATCTTCCAATTTGATCTTTAAAAACTGGATTTCATATCCTAATCTCTTCTCCTTCTCTGGTTTCTTCTCAAGATTTGAATGTAACTTTAGTTAGTGGAGATGAGAACTCCACTCACTTGATATATATATATATATATTTGTCTTGATCTAGTGTGCTATGCTTATCTCGAGAATTATCTTATGGTCCTTAAACATGTTGTCCACACCTAGTTTAATTACTCCAATAGCCCATTATTATCCTAGATTCACTCACTAGGATCATCTAGATACCCATCAAGGGTCGACATTAACTTGATCAAACTATAGTCTTATTATCATTTGATTTTAATTACATTACATTAAGCTCATGGAACCATATGGTTAGTGTTCTTATTTGCCAAAATTAACTAATTTGTGGTCCCACTAACATTCGGCTACCTGGTACCCAGTGCCTCGCGTCCCGACATGCATTCTGAGGCACGTCATAGCCTATTGTTCTAATTTAATTGACTTAGCCTATAATTACATTACCCATTTTATTTGATTACTTAGTCATCTTAACGTGAATTAGTCGAGTTTCTAGTGTACCCGTAATTCGCCTATTCGACACCCGCGTTGACACGCGTTTTAAGGCGACTACTCATCACACAATCTCGCACGATATAACCATTCAACATACACATATGCGATGTATTAGCAAATAAAATCATAAATATGTATCGCAAATAAGCAATTCAACACACAATTTAACTAGCGTACCTAGGTCGACGTGTGTCCTAACCTACTCGCGGCGTCCATGTCGTCCAAGTCTGAAATTACGAAATAAATAACGACGTTAATAAAACAGGCCATTACATGTACTTTGGGTAAATGTATGAGTTTATAAATGAGATACATATATGGGTATGGGTAGGACAAGGGTATTAACATTTACCCGCCTCATTTACCCAATTACACACCCCATATACCCATTTATATTATATTTTTTATTTATATATATTTACTTGATTTTACTATTATGATATGTCTATTGTCGAAGATTGAAGCTATATTCCTACATTTTTTGAAGATTGAAGATTTTTTTGGCTTAAATAAAGACTTTAATATTTTAAATAATAATAATAAAAATAATAAAACGTGTACATTCTATTAATATTTTATGCTCGAATATTTTATTTTACTCATTTTGAATTTTAAATTTTTTATATCATATAAATTAATAATGGATATAGATACCCATGGGTACCCTACTACCCAAATGGATAATACAAATACCCACCTCATCAAAAAATAGGGCAAAAGGGTAAGGTATAGGTAGGATGCGCATACGATGGGGCGACAAGTATGGGTATGACGTACTTACCACATACCCTACACATTGACATCCCTAGTAGGAGATTAAGGCGACTCTTCAAGGCACCGAAGTATTACGTGTCAAATTATCAAGTAAAAAAATCCAATTACCATGTAGAGTGGATGTACATTAAGAGCATCTCCAATGTTACCATGGATTGGGGTGGAAACGGATCCACCTAGGATACAATTAGGGTTGAAAGTGGGGCAGGGCGGCAGGAAGGGAAGGATCGTAATTACTGTCCCCGTCCCTGCAGGGCTCGGGGCGGGGATTTATTCATGCAAATCCCCTGCGGGGTGAACTTTGCCGCCCCATGCCCCACCCCATTGGGATCCTCGCGGGGCATGAAATCCCCACGGTGCCCCATAAATTTCTTAAAAAAATATTTATTTTAATCTTCATTCCTTGATCATTTTGTCACTTAAGTACTACTTTCTTAATTTTTTTAAAGAAACTATTTTTCTCAAATTGAAGGATTAATGTGGATTTGTTTTGTTAATTGAGTTACAAGTTATCGTACTTAATTGAATATATAAGACTTCCAAATCTAGTATGGCAAATATATTTTAATGATGATGTAAATATAATTTTATACATCTTTATGATATATTATACATTATAGAATTAATTTAATGGTAAAAATAAATTTTAGGAGATCTTGAGTTTCATTCCATATATTACATATGTTTTAAGTAAGAAAGTTATATATATTTTTTTGTAAAAATATAAAAAATGTAGAATTCTATGCAAGGGATGCGAAACCGGAAATCCCCGCGGGGCGAGAACAATTACCGTCCCTGCTTTGCTCGCCACGCGAGGCAAGATTTTTGCCTCGTGCCCCACCCCGTGGGGATCAAAAAGTGGGGATTTCTTGCCCCATCGAGGCGGGGCGGGGAATCCCTAGCTACGGGGCGAAAACAATTATCGTCCCCTCCTTGCCCTGTGCCCCGCCCCGCGGGGAGCAAAAAGTGGGGATTCCTTGCCCCATCGGGGTGGGGCATCGCGGGGAACAGGGCTTCCCCGCCCCACTTGCAACCTTAGATACAATCCACATCCAACCCAAAAAATGTTCTCCAATGGGACCATGGATTCATAATGTCCATCTTATATGACATGAAATCAAAGTGGAGGGTGTCTACTATAATATCTACTTCTAGACATTGTGGTAGACTATCACAACATTATTAGTAATTCGCTTAAACTTTTTATTTTTTCCAAGCCTTTATTAATATTATAAAAATTGAAAATAAAAGTGTCAACTCATCAATCCATGGTCTAAATCTACATTACCATTGAAAATAATTTTAAGAGGTGAATATCTATCTAGTGCCACATAGAATAGACATCATCTCCACATCTATGTTGTGACACCAATTTATGATCTAAATTCATGTTAGCATTGGAGTTGCTCTAAGATGTGTAAAATAAATCTTTGCGGCTATCTTACGGTTGAAACAGGTTTAGGGATTTTTCCAAAAGTAGGGTTGTTTTACAATTTATTTCCCAAAATAGGGAGGTTTTTTTTTATCACGAAAGTAGGCAATAACGCCTTCTCAAAAGGCGTTATTGGGGTGAATGTGGGTTCGTGGTGCTGACTTGGCGGTGACGTGGCGGCGTTTTGTACAGATAGCGCCTTTTGAGAAGGCGCTATTTGTACATGTGGCCGCCACGTAACCGCCACATCAGCGCCACCTCACATAGTTCAATAACGCCTTTTGAAAAGGCGTTATTAGCCAAAGTTGCGTATGTGAGGTGGCGCGATGTGGCGTTACGTGGCGGCCACATGTACGAGATAGCGCCTTCAAAAGGCGCTATCTCGTACAAAACGCCGCCACGTCACCGCCAAGCCGCCGCCGACCCAATAAACAAACTCGCCCACGTCACCACCACGTCATCGCCACCTCACCGCCACGTCGAACCGGACTCGATTTTTCGCCGCCACACCGCGAGTCGTTGGACCGCGTCGTCGTAGTCGTAGTCGAGCGATCTCGACAATTACAACCAAAGGAGTTTAGATTTGTATAAAAAAGAAACAAATATTTATATATATATATATATATATATATGTACATTGATTTCAACCTTCAACTTTATTTTCTAACCTAACTAATCGAACCTAACTAAACTAACTAACTAACTAACTAACTAAACTAAATTAACTAACATTAACTAAGGGAACCAAACCAAACTAAACTAAATTAACTAACCTTAACTAAACTAAATAAGTAACTAACTAACTTAACTTAACTAACTAACCTTAACTACCCTAACCAAACTAAACTACCTAACAAAGTAAACTAAGTAACCTTTAACTAACCAAACTAAACCAAAATAACTAACCATAAGTAACCTTAACAAACTAAACTAACTAACTTAACTAACTAAATAACCAAGTAACTAAACTAAACTAAACTAACTAACCTTAACTAACCTAAGCAAACCAAAGTAAACTAAATAAGTAAGTAACCTTAACCAAACTAACTAACTAACTAACTAACTAACTAACTAACTAACTAACTAACTAACTACAAGAACCGAAATAACTAACATTAACTAACCATAAGTATTCTTAAATAAACTGGAGTAAACTAACCTTAACTAACCTAACCAAACCAAACCAAACTAAGTAACTAACTAACCTCAAGTAAACTAACTAACTTTGTGCATGACATTGTTGTGTTTTTTGTGTCGTAGTTCAATGAAAGACGATGACGATTCTCACACAAACAACAAAAAATAGACTATCTTAATTGCAAACTAAACATACTAACTAAATGAAACTAACCAAACTAAACTAAGTAACCTTAACTAACATAACTAACCTTAACTAACCTAACCACGTAAACAATAAAAACTAAGTAAACTAAAATAACTAACTTAACTAACAAAATAAACAACCAAAAAACGATCCACGTAAACTACGAAACGAAACTAAACAAACATCCAAGTAGCTCGAGAGTTACTTGTTAACAACCTAACCACACCAGGTTCTATGCGAACTAAACTCGACTAACCTAACCTAACCTAAGTATGTAAACTAAATTAACTAAACTACACTAACGAACATACCCTAACACAACTACACTTAAGTAAGTAACCTCAACACCTAAACTAAACTAACTTAAGTAACTAAGATAATTAACCAAACCAAACGAAACTAATATAACCTAACCACCGACACCTAACTAACTAAGCTAACTACTTAAGTTAAATTAAACAAAGAACCTAAACTAAATTAACAAACTAAACTAACTATCGAAGAGTATAATAAAATATACGACATTTTAATAATATAGAAAACATGATAAATAAGTTTATTGAATGAGAAGGTTGTATACACGTACTTCGTTCACCCAAATCAGTAGCTATCTACAAATCACCATGACTTGAAGAAAAGTCATCATGCAGTCTATTCTCGCGGTTACGTTGACGTTGTTGCTCGGTGATGCAAACCGGACGTACTCTTTGTCTAGTTGGTCGATGTGTTTGTACATCCGGTTGAGGTTGTTGAGGTAGCTACTCGCTTCACGTCGATCGTGACACCTTGATCGGTTTTGACGACGCTTTGGATCTCTCGCGCCATCATGTTGGCGTCAAGTTGGGCATGACCGCGTTCTACGTTGGGATTAATACACGTGTGTGGTACGTCTAACTGTGTTATCTCCCATAATAGTGTTTTCTTTCGGAAACATGCGCGAAGACGCCACATACACCCGTGTTGTGGAAATCTGCACTTAATCGCCCACGAAGTTGTAGTCGATTCCATCACATGGTATTGACAATGTCTATTAACATGCCACACTTTAACGGCATGTTGTAAATCGTTTTTATTGTCAAAACACATCCCTATCTCCAAATCGAAGTTAGGGATGTCCCCCCAAGTTTGCTTACGGGAATGTTGGGTCGCAGTTGAATTAGCCACCTCCCAATCGATTTCGTTATATCCCGGTATTGGTTGGTGAACTTCATCGTCACTAGCTTCCTCCAACATAATCTCTTCATCGATAGCAAATTGCTCATCATCTTCGACATTCTCCGCACCCGGAGGATCATATCTTGGATCATCGTGCAAACGTTAACGTCATCCCAAACCGCAAATTGATGGAGCTTCTTCGTTGTGATGCGTTTCCTCATCAGTCTCGTTATTTTCGTCGTCGTTTTCGTCATCGTCGGTATATGCATTATTATCTTCATGTAATGGAGCAACGAACCCCTCTTGCGCTACCTCATCCACTGGGGATTGCATGTGCAGTCTGTCCATGTCTAGTAAGTCTGCGTCTGGCGTGCCGCCACGTTCGTCAAGAACTTGCGAATGAATCGTACGATTTTGATTTGAGTCGACTGACTCAAATGTTAAATATATATCAATCGTTGCGGTCTTTGGTAATTTGTCCACCGTATCCCACATCAAGTCGAAGTGTGTCGCATCATTCAACAACACAGGAACGTAATAATGTGAGCCTCCGGGGAGAGGCATCATGTGGCGATAAGTCATATGAACTATAGTATTCGTCGTACATTCAGGGAACGCGTTAGAAACGTCATCAATCATTTCACGGGCACTAGACCCAAACTTCACCCACAACACTACTGATGGGGGTGAGCTGTACGCGATGCCATTGACCCCATTAACAATGGCGCCGTACGCATAGAATAGAATAGAGATGTTTCTTTGTGACATGCCCTACATAATGTTTTGAAATTGGATGTAAAGATGTTACAGACAATTGCAAAAATTTGTTCAGGGAATTAGTTGAAAATCATGTGGTGATAAAGCGCAGTCGAACTTTCTGATGTAGAAGATCGCAATAATAGCGCAACTACAGAGCATACTCATTCTTTCGCACTTACATTTTCTGTGTAATAACGTTCAATAAATAAATATATCAACCGTACTTCATAAACAAAATACCTATGTCCCTATATATCATGCAAACCATAACCTAACCTAAAAAAATTATTATGAAAATACTAAATTAATGAACTTACTTTTTTCCACCGCTTTTCCTCTTCAACAAAATATTCCTGCAATAACATTGTATTTTCGTTAGTTTAGAACACAAAGAGTATAATAATTCGGCTATAACAAAACTAAACATAGCATATAAAAGTAAACCTTAACCCAAATAACGAGTCATAACCGACCTAACCTAAGTCAACTAACAACACCTATGTCCCTATATATTAACAATGTAAACAAACTAAAATATACTAACCTAAACAAATTTGGCTAACATATCTTGCAACATTGTGATAACTAAACAAACTACATTAACTAAACAAACTTACCAAAATTAACCTAAATACCTCAACTACCTAAACTAAACTAACCAAACTAATACATAAACTTAAACTAACTTAAACAAACTAACTAATCAAACTAATTAAACTAACTAACCTTAAGACCAAAAATAACGCAACTTAATTGACTTAACAAACTAAACAAACTAACTAAACTAAATTAACCAAACTAAACTAACTAACCTTAACAAACATAAATACATATAATAAACTAAACTAAACTAAACAAACTTAACTAACTAAACAAACTTAACTAACTAAACTAACCACCAATACCTAAACTAAACTTCTAACCTAAACTAACTAAACTAACTTAAACAAACTTAATTAACTAAACATACCTCCTCCTTGGTAATTTAACTTAAACAAATTTAATTAACTCAACTTAATTAACTAAACTTATTTAACTAAACTCACTTCAACAAACTAACTAAACTAAACTTAACTAACTAAAACAAACTAAGTAAACTACACTTAACTAACTTAAACAAAGTTAACTAACTAACCTTAAGACCAAAAATAACGCAACTTAATTGACTTAACAAACTAAACAAACTAACTAAACTAAATTAACCAAACTAAACTAACTAACCTTAACAAACATAAATACATATAATAAACTAAACTAAACTAAACAAACTTAACTAACTAAACAAACTTAACTAACTAAACTAACCACCAATACCTAAACTAAACTTCTAACCTAAACTAACTAAACTAACTTAAACAAACTTAATTAACTAAACATACCTCCTCCTTCGGTAAACTAACTTAAACAAACTAAATTAACTCAACTTAATTAACTAAACTTATTTAACTAAACTCACTTCAACAAACTAACTAAACTAAACTTAACTAACTAAAACAAACTAAGTAAACTACACTTAACTAACTTAAACAAAGTTAATTACCTCCTCCTTCCACTCCCTTCTTGCCGGATTCTCTGCGCCGCCTCGCGCCTCCTCCTCTCGCCTTGCGCCGGAGATCCTCCTCCGCCTTTCGGGGCCGTTGTTCTTCCTCCACGTACCCATCGCCACGGAAATGCCTCCACGTACGCGCGCTGCTCGCCGCCGAAAGCCGCCGCTCCTTGCTCCGTGAGCCCGCCGCACCTCCTCTCCTCCGTCTCCGCCGCGCGTATGCACCGCCGCCGCCGGTCAAAGAAACGATTCTGATCGCCTCCTTCTTCCTCCCTCCTCGGTGTCTCTCTCCACGGATCGCTCCCACCCTCCCCTCCTTAAATAGCCGCCCCACCCAACAGTAAACCCGTGACCTACCACCCCCCCTACCCCCTACCCCTACCCTCACGAGAAAGCCGAAACCGACGCAGAGATTCTCTGCGTCGGTTTCGGAAGACGACTGATGGGGTGCGAGATACGCCTTTTGAGAAGGCGCTATCTCGCGCCCTATGTCACGGGTTTTCCCGGTCCACGTGGATCCACGTGGACCGGAAAACCCTTCCGTGTGTCACACGGACACGATAGCGCTTCGCGAGAGGCGCTATCGTGTACATGTCCACGTCGGTCCACGTGGACATGCCGACGTGGACATGTACATTGATAGCGCCTTCTGCGAAGGCGCTATCCGATCCACGTGGACGGGGGATACCATCTCGTTGTCCACGTGGACACTGATAGCGCCTTCGCAGAAGGCGCTATCAGTGTACATGTCCACGTCGGTCCACGTGGACATGTCGACGTGGACATGTACACTGATAGCGCCTTCTGAGAAGGCGCTATCAGTGTCTCCACAAAAAAAAAAAAAATTTGTCCACGTCACATGCCACGTAGATGGCGCCTTCCTACAAGGCGTTATTGCCTACCCCCCGGAATAAAAAAGTGTTCACCCCTATTTTCCTCATTAAAACTAAAAACATGTGTACTTTGGTGAAAACTTCGGCGTTTGCTCCAAAAGTGGTAATTCAGGACAAAAACCTGTAATATGTAGTTAAAGCGGAGGGCATACTCGTAACTTGAGCTAAAACCAAATCAGACAAAACCGCAACAACAGCATGTCCCCGCAACAGACTGTACTACACACACTACTACTACTACTATGATGTATACATGAAGCAGCGCTTCAGTCTCAAAATCTCTTTTGTGTCATCTCCTTAAGAAGAAAGAAGCGCCATTGCAGTGCTTGCAGAGGCTCTAATCTTTCTTTCCCTCTATCGATCAAAGCGCAACAGATAAAGCTAGCTTTGCATGCAGATCAATCATTTTGGAGCATCAGCTAGGGTTTTATAATCTCCAAAGCTGCAGCGAAATCAAGGATGCGCTTGTGTTACTTGATTCAGATTCTCTTTTCTTGAATTCAACATAATCAGTGATCAGGTATAGCTAGTTTATTCATCGGAGATTCTCACTTCTTTCACGTCATTTTCTTTTTGGTTTTAGCTGATCGATAATGATAATCCAGATCAGTCGGTTTGATTTCCGTGAATTTGCTTTTTGTTTCTGGTTGATCTATCGTCTTCTTCTGTCGCGAAAGAAATTTGATTAGAAGTTTCAATAACTGGAAATCTTGTAGATCTGTTTTGAAGTCGGCCTTAGTGTTCATCAATCGTAGTTTTATGGACGGATCAAGGTTTCTTGGTTGTAGTTTTGGATGAATTTAAGGTTATTTTCATCATGAGTTCATAGTCTTAATTAGTCTTCATTTTCGATGTTTCTGGTTAAGCGATTACATGTGATCTCATTAATTTCAAGCATCAAAAACCCTAGATCGATCCGTACGTCGACGTTCTTTGTTTATATAAAAATGTGGTTCGATTGCAATTCTTGATGATGATGATCTTCAATTTTCTTTTCCTTTCAGTTGATCTTGAGTTACAAGGATTGATCAATTCATAGCTTACTTTCAAGCCTTTAGTTTTTTCTCTCATTCAATCTCTCTTCTTGAAGTTGTTCAATATATGTGCGTGTTAATTTCCTGTGTTTTTAACTGATTAAATCTTTGGAAAACAAAGAATTCATTCCGGACAAATTTTGAATTATCTGTGTTTTTAACTGAATAAATCTCTCATTTTCCTTCTTATTTTTTACTACTTGTTTGTTTGATTGCTGATTCATTAATTTGTTCGTAACAGCTTTTGATCCATTTATATATACATCATCTCATCATGGAATCAGATCCAAGCCAAGAAGAAACTTCAGCTGATGAACGGATCAGAGTAATATCTCTCTCTCTCTCTCTCTCTCTCTCTCTCTCTCTCTCTCTCTCTCTCTCTCTCTCTCTCTCAACTTGGTTTACTTTCTCTCTTTTCACTTAGCGAGAAAATGTGAAAGATTAGGCTGTTAAATTAGTAACACTGAGCGAGTCTATGGTCGTTGATCTAAAAATGCACAAGGAAATGTCACCACTGCACATTGTTACACTATCTGGTGAAAAGAAAAAGATGAGCGAGATATCTGCCGTTTCTGACATCAGTAGTGGTGTTGCCTTTTGCGGTTATTGCAGGATATCGAGAATTTGAAAAGGCGCCGATCCCACCCAATCATGGAGCCCAAAAGTGTTTCTTCGGCCAGACAACAACTGCCCATCCCGGATACTACTCTTTCAGCTTCCCACAGTAAGCAGGGAAAAAGAAATTTTACGACTTCTCCTGTTCATATGATTAATGGCTAATGCCCACCCCAACCAATTCTTCTTTTCAGCTATATCATATGCCCCTATTTCGTTTATTTAATTATCCATCTCTGACTCTTAATTTTTCTGGGTCAGCGAACATAGAGATCGGTCGTCTGTACAAAATTGATCACAACAAGTTACCAACATGGTCTCCCATTCAACTCACAACAGTCCGAGTGGTCATGGTACGCAATAATACACAAAAATAGAATAAACTTCAGTTTCATTGAATTGATCCTTTTTAGGTTTTCCCATTATATATACCAGTACTTTTGATTTGAGTTCTTAACATCTACATTGATCTCTGCGTGATTTTCAAGGTGACCGAGAGGACTGATTATACTGTAACAGTCAACTACCCGAGCAACCTTTCGCTTAGAAAGTACCTAAGCAACAACGACATGGGGTTCAACCTCCCAGGTAGAATTAGGCATCCCGATCTAGACGAAGAGTATGTGATGCAAGCAAAGCTCGCCAGAGAAGCACTGATTCATCAAGTGTCACCTCCTGAAGAGTCTGCCAAAAAAGACCAACTGCGAGGCTTCTGGTTGGTAACATCGACCTACTCAGGAAGTCATCAGAGTCCACTAGTGCTCAGCGTCCCGAGCAGTGATCTTTTGGATGAACCTGCCTCATTAAAGGGTAAGTGCTGGTCCGCTCTAAATTGTCCCGGATCAATTCATTGGGGTGCACGTCGGAAAGTAACCTTCCTCGGACGATATAGTGAGAAAGCCCAAAGAGTACCATCACTGTCAAGTATAGTCAAAGATGATGAAGAAGTGGCTGCTGCAAAGAAGACTGATCATATGAGGAACCAAGTGCAGAAAGTTATACAAAAGAAAAGAAGGCTAAAGAGATCCAGGCATGGCCTAAAGAGGGAAGTAGATCAAGCACATGAGAACAAATCCATAATCACCGGTGTCCATATTGTGAAAAAGAAAAGTAAAAGTCGAGCTAAGCTGAAGGACTCCTATGATCGGTGGTCTGAAGAGCGGTATTTATATACTTAAGAAATCAATTGACATTTACTACTTTTTTCTGTTGCTCCTTAATTAATAGTATAATCGGTGTACGTCCTATTATTAACTCCTGAACTTATTGTTTTTTGTGCTCATCTTGTTGGTCGGAAATTAATTAAGGTATAAGAGTGCGGAAGTGAAAATGTTGGAGATTATGAAGGAGAAGGGTGCGGTGCACGGGAAGCCGGTTCTAAGGCAGATGCTTAGAACGGAAGCTCGAAAGCATATAGGGGACACTGGTCTTTTAGATCATTTGTTGAAGCACATGGCAGGGAAGGTCGCTCCCAATGGGGAAGACAGATTTCGTCGTCGGCACAATGCGGACGGAGCCATGGAGTACTGGTTAGAGAGCGCAGACTTAGTAAACATCCGAAGAGAGGCCGGAGTGAATGATCCCTACTGGACACCCCCACCCGGTTGGAAGCTCGGCGACAGTCCTTCCCAAGACCCTATTTGTGCTAAAGAGCTGAGACTGCTTCGAGAGGAGATGGCCATCATTAGAAAGTATGTATGCAGTAGTAACTTATTTTGTTAATTTTTACTGTTTTTTTGTTCCGTTTGACTGCCTTCTTAAATAATTCTTTTTTGGTGGAAATAACGCGATGCGCCTTGTGATGTACGCCTAGCAGTATTAAAATAATGGACTGACATTTTTGTTCTATTTCTCCATGCATATATATAGGAATTTGCAGGAGTTGATTGAGTGGAAGGGTAGAAAGGAGAGAGGTGAGAAGCAAAATATGAACCAGCAGCAAGAAATTACAAATGAGCAGACTTCGGAGAGCAAAATAAAAGAGCTGGAAAAACAAGTACTTGCAATGACAAAGTCTCTGGAACGTATTCAGGTATACACTATAAAAATAAAATAAAATAAAATAAAATAAAATAAAATAAAATAATGGTAGTGTGTATATATATGCTGTATACAGGAAAATCGTAAAACATTGGTATTAATTGATTTTTGATGAAACCATTAGTATTAATTAATAGTTGCTAATTATTGCCATGTGCTAGCTTGGTTATATTGCTAGGTACACACACGAGGGAGCAAATAATTACTTTGTTATATGGCACGTGACATGCATATATGATCCATGATTCCATATAATCGTGGCATGGAGATGCATGGGGTCCAGTTTATTAATTAATTGGATATAGAATATGATTTGTGGGCGTGGGATGAGCATGCAGGAGGAATCAACAAAGCAGCAGCGCAGCAAGCAGGAGAGATGTGGGTCAGCAGGTGGTGCAGTGGTGGAGGGCGAGGGAGAGAAAGCAGAGGAGGCGGCTGCTGCAGCTGCAGCTGCAGCGTCGAGGGCAGCCAAGAGACAAAGGCTGAAGAGCGGGTTCAGGATCTGCAAGCCACAGGGCACGTTTCTGTGGCCCAACATGGGTGCTAATAGTACTGGTGCCGGGAGTAAGAGCAGCAGCGTAGTGGTGTCGCCTCCTCCACCTCATCAACATCAACATCAACATCAACAGGTGGCGGAAGATGACGATGATGATCTCCTGATGGTCCCCACACCCCCATCCGTTTCCTCCTCCTCCTCCAACCCCTCCTCAAAACAACACCAGCAGCAGCAGCAGCTGATGCTCCAATTCGACCGTGATCATTACCCCCAGCAAGCAGCTGCTTATGTGGCTGCTTCCCCTGTCAGACCTGTGGCAGAGAAACGCGCCCTCAAGCTCCGTCTCCTCCCGACCCAATCACCAACTCATCATGCTCAGTACCCTCGCCCTCTCCCTCTCCAGGTTGTCTCTTTCGGCATGTCGACAACCCTCACCCACGACGTCCTTGCTAATAATCCTCGTCCTTTAATCGTCCTACCACCTCACCATCATCAACCTCCACAAACCACGGTACGTACGTAATTAATCAATCAAGTTTAAATTACAATCTAATTAACTACTAAGCCATTAGGATGGATATAATTAATTATGAGCTCATTAATTAATTATTCTCTTGAATTTTATGTTTATTTTTGTGTACAGTTTTCGGCACGTGGAGAGGGATTAAAGGAAGCTGTGAGCAGCAACAGTACTACTACTACGGAGACGCCTGGACGGGTGGGGAAGAAGCAAGGGCAGCGGGAAAACGACAACTTTGGAAGTGACACGTGGCTGGCTTTGGCCACGCCTAGCCCTTCTTAGAATAGAATAAACATGCAATTTAAAGATAAAAAAAAAAAAAAAACAATACAAGTAAAAAATGCAGATTATATAGGTTAAAACAAGCTAGATATTGTTGGTTAAAATACAAGTAAAGAGCAGCTACATGCGGAAAAAGAGTGGGAAGAAAGAGAAGATGCATGCATGGTGCTTTATCTTTTTGTTGTGGTTTCATATATAGAAAGACACTTTATCAGACATAGGGAGGAGATGCCCCATTAATGCCAATGTTCTTACTATATTAAGAGGGACAATGCGCCACCTTTTTCCTTTGTATTAATTGTAGCTAGCTACCTAGCTATGAGGTGAGCTATAAATCCCTATATATATAGGATATACTAATAATAAAAGCACATTTGAGTAAACATGTATATTCAATATTGATTATTTCCATTAAATTTTATGCAGACTTCGTATATCCTGTCCAACCATGCATATATGCCTATTCATATACCTTGGTCATCATCATGATCCACTATAAGAAAAATGCAATACTACAACACCAGAAGAACGTTTTTGACAACTTTCAAAAAAAGTAGTCCATCAAGGAGAGTGGAAACTGGAAAGTTCTAGAATTTGAACAACCTCCAGCTCGTGTTGCCAAAAAGCAAGGAAATGGTGGTCGATGGTGCAATAACGACTGCAAATTGTATAAACAATTACACCTTGAAACTTCTTAAAAAAAAAAAAAAAAAACCTACACCTTGAAACGTTGTCCTCTCTCGTGACGTTTAACAACGCTCACGGACAATCACCATATATTTTATTAAAACGTTTCGCGATGGTTGTTGCAAGTTAATGTCCCACTCTAACTATCGATCACACGACAAGAGCGTTGTCGTTTGTTTAGAATAGAGGAACAAAAACTTGAATTTTCCCTTGTATATTATAGCTAATTGAGATAAACAATGACCAAATCTTATATAGTGTTACATTTAAACTAAAAGTACATGCTACATAGTGCAAAAGTCAAGTTCATACAAAATTCGATAATCCATTGTAACCAAAACGAAAATTAATACATAACAAAGAAATTGAAACTTTATGCAAAGTACATAGTACATGTTCAAAAAAAGCTCTTTAGCATCACAAATACAAAAGGTAGAATTCTCTTCACCACATGCATCATCTTGATTAGGGCTGACAATTTGGGTCATGAAACGTTTAACACGACACGACACGACACGTGATAAACATGTCGTGGGTTTGGCAAAAGTGTATGTGGGTCATAAACAGTTAACTTTGTTTATACGGTTAATAAACGAGTCGTTAACATGTTAACCCGTGTGACTCGTTTATGACTCGCATAATTATTTACATATAAATTATATAATTAATCAGTAATCACTATTCACTAATCACTCATATAAATACAAATTTTTTATTTCCCTTCAAGTTTCAACAATTCAACTCTTATCAAACCCTAAAAAATATCAAAAGTTCAAAACCAAAAAAAAAAGTTGTCTTCACCACCGCCACTTCGCCGGCTCTTCTTCCACCTTGGGTCGATGACGACGATGACGACGCGGAAGAGCGCCGCTGTGAGTCAACAAGGAGAAGGAGATTGCCTCAGCTTCAACCTCAGGTAACAAAATCTCTCTCACCCGGGTCACCCTCTCTCTCTCTCTCTCTCTCTGTCTCGACAGCTGACCTATCTCCACCTCCAGTGCTCCACCCATCTCCGCCTCCACCCATCTCCACCTCCTCGTCCCCCCCACCACCCACTATCGCCCCCATCACCACCGACCCCATTCGTTGTTGTTGTTTCTGGGTTTGTTCTTCTAATTCCTCGGTGAGCCGAACTGCAGAGATGAGAAGTTGGAGTGGTGGAGTGATTGAGTTTCTGGGTTTGTTCTTCTCAAATTTCAACCACCGACCCCATTTGTTGTTGTTGTTGTTGTTGTTGTTTCAGGGTTTCTGGGTTTGAGTTTGGCTGTGAAGAGAAGTGGTTGAAGAAGTGGTGGGGTTATAGAAGAAGTGCAGTGTTTTGGGGGGATTGAGAGGGATTTGGAGATGAGAAGTTGGAGTGGTGGAGTGATGAAGGAGAGGGAGTTATTGAATTCATGGGTAGTCCAGAGAGAGAGAGAAGGATGAGGCTGTGAACAAGCAAATGTGGCTAATAACCGCGCCAAATAAATAACTACACCAACTGCTTGCTAATCAATGCTCCCGCTCGCCATATGGTTCTGGTGCGGATCGAGAAAAGAAAAGATTTGTTGCGGATGAACAATAGGCAGGTTGTGCTGTTGTTTGATTTTTGGGTTCGGAGTGTTCGAGCACGGATTCGACAAACTCAAGCACATTTTCCACGATTGAGAGGCAGATGCTCGTAATTTGGTTGATGATGATAAATTAGTTAATTAATGTGTCGTAATTAATTTCTAGGATATACATATATGGTTCATGTTCTCTGTTAATCGATCCATCTATTGTCAATACAATAATTCTTTGCCTTTTTCAAGTTTTCAATCGGGATTTTTCCTTGTTTGAAGAAGAGTACTATTGCTATTGCTATTGCTGGCCATCATTCATATATATATAACCTTGTTTGTTCATTTTATTTGATATGGTGATGAGCTTTGATATATATAACCTTGTTTGTTTTTTGTTCCTACCAAGTTGTACCAACTGTTTTTTAATTAGGGATATATGGTTTCATGAATTTTTATAAATATTGTGTTTGTGTTGTTGATTTTAAATTTTAATGTGCTGCAGTTGAACAACATTCTTGATGAGATGAATGATGATGAGTTTGACACCAACACTATTGATGATATTGAACTTGAACACACTAATGATGATGATGATACTTGTGATAAAGATACAAATCTCCAGCGAAAGAGAAAGAAAACTTCTACTGTGTGGCGTCATTTTGAAGAACTTCCAAAAGGCATAGATGGGAGGAAAAGGGCAAAGTGCAACTACTGTAAATCGGAGTACATCCATGATAGTAGATTCGACACAGGTAACTTGCAACGACACACTACATCTTTCTTAAAAGAAAGCATCGTGATATTAGTCAGTCGTTCCTTTCACAAGATAGTGGTTATATTTCTTTTGGTTCATCTAAATTTGATCTGAAAGGTTTCGTGAGTTGTTAACTAAGCGATAGTGATGCATGATTTGCCTTTTAATTTTGTTGATTATGAGGGCATAAAAAGGTTGTTTATTTATTTGAATAAAGACGTTCAACTTGTGACAAGAAATCTTTGCGAAGGTGATATAATTAATAGGTATAAAAAGGAGAAGGAAATTGTTAAGTCTTTGTTGGATGACGCTCCTGGGAGGATATCTTTTACTTCAGATTTATAGACTTCTTTGACAACTGATGGATATATGTGTTTGACATGTCATTTTATTGATATTAATTGGACTTTGCAAAAGAGAGTCTTAAGTTATATGTTCATGCCTCCTCCTCATTCAGGACTTGCATTGTCTACGAAAATTCATAATTTGTTGTGTGAATGGGGGCTTGAAGGGAGAGTTTTTAGTATCACATTAGACAATGCTTATACTAATGATATTTCGGTTGACACTTTAAGAGATGAATTGAATCTTAAAGACTTACTTGTATGCAAAGGCGATCATTTTCATATGAGATGTTGTGCCCACATTCTTAACTTGATTGTTCAAGAAGGAATGAAAGGAGTTGATCCATCAATTGTCAAATTTGAGAGAGTGTCAAATATGTGAAGGGATCTCAAGCACGAAAACAGAAGTTTCTTGAATGTGTTAGCTTGGTATCGAGTGGGAATAAAGGATTAAGTCAAGATGTGTCAACTAGGTGGAACTCAACTTATCTTATCTTTGCAAAATGCTATTCATCATCGTCGGGCATTCCAACACTTGGATTTAATTGATTCAAACTATAAATATTGTCCTTCAAAAGTGGAGTGGGAAAAAATAGAACAATTTTGTTCTTTTCTCAAAGTGTTCTATGATTCCACATTAATGTTTTTTGGCACCAATTATCCTACAGCGAATTTGTATTTTCCTGCCGTATATTTGTGTTACATAGAATTGAAAAAACAAATAGAAGGGGATAATGAGCACTTGAAAGTTATGGCAAGTAAGATGTGGTTGAAATTTGAGAAGTATTGGTCTGAATTTTGTGCAACTTTGGCTATTGCATGTGTGTTGGATCCGCGTTATAAGATGACTTTTATCAACTTTGTCTACACGAAGATTTATGGGGAATGTTCTCTTGAATTTCATCGATTCAACACCAAGTTGCAAAGTTTATTTGATGCTTACAAGTCAAGCCATTCTCTTCAACCTTCAAGTTCCAATGCATTAGGTAATGACCTTAATAATGTTAGGAATGATGACACATTTGACACTATGGAAGCATTCAAGGTAAGAATCTTATTTTATTTATTTTATATAGTATGTTTTATCAATGTAGATTAGAGCTATATTGTTGTATTTCTTTTTAAAATGTTATTTGTTATGTGATTTAGGAATTTGATGAAATGTCATCCAACGAATTTAGATGCAATTCACTAAAGTGTCAATTGGAGCTTTACTTAGATGAACCAAAGATGTCAAGACATGTGAAGTTGGATATCCTTGACTTTTGGAAGTCAAATCAATTCCGTTATCCTAATCTAGCTTCAATGGATCGAGATATATTGAGTATCTCGATGTCTACTGTCGCTTCAGAAGCTTCTTTCAGTGTTGGGGGACGTGTACTTGACCAATATCGATCTTCTCTTAAGCCCGGAGAATGCAGAAGCAATTATTTGCTTGCGAGATTGGATATGTGCAGGATTAGAAGGTTATATTATTTTTGACATTTTTATTGTTATTTATCTTTAGTATCTCAAGCTTTATAATTATTAATAAACTCCATTTTTTATTTGTTGTAGGGCAAGATGTCAAGCTGGATTTGGAGAGTATTACAGTCAGAGAAGATGTACTTAACTTGAGTGTGAGTGATGATCCACGGTCAACTACTTGCTCAAACTCTGTTGGAAACTAGAGAACTCGAAGCCTTTTTTGTTCATTAACCTTGAATTTATCTCTTACTTCTATGTTAACTTCATATAACCTTGTAGTTGGGTTATTAAACTTGAACTTGACTATTTGAGAACTTGTATTTTTAATTTTTCCTTGTTAAACTTAGATTTTGTCCATTTCTATGTGACAACATTGATATAACTTGGTAGATGGGTTTATAATTAATTGTATATTTTATGTTTTTGTATTGATTTTGTAGTGAGATATCATTAATCTAGTAGCATGTTTAACAGGTTGATAAACAGGTACACAAACGAGTCGAGTTAAACAGGTTAAACATGATCTGTTTAATAAACGTGTTAAACAGGTACACAAACGAGTCGAGTTAAACAGGTTAAACATGATCTGTTTAATAAACGTGTTAAACGTGTCATAAACAGGTTACCTGTTTATTAAACGTGTCGTGTGTCGTGTTTACAAATAGTGACTCGTTTAATAAACGTGTCGTGTGCGGGTTTAGGATAATTATGACACGACACATTTACGACACGACACGTTTACGACTCGCTGACACGAATTGCCAGCCCTAATCTTGATGGACTTCTTTAATATCTTTTAACATATCCTACTAATTATAGTTTAGATAAGAGTAAGAACAAAGGAGTTTGCATAAAAAAAAAAGAATAAGAACAAAGTATTAAAATTTCTTAGATTTCAAAGAAGAGTCTAAAAATTGTATTCATACAAATATATACAAATTGAGTACAATAAGGTTTTCTTATTTATAGAGCAGAACAAAGCATACTCCTAATCCAATTAGGAAATCCTAAACACACTCATGGACTAAGTACTCAAAGTCATAATCAAAACATAACTACAAAACTACTATAGTTTCCTTAACACCCTCCCTTAAACTCAATATAGTTCATGAAAATCAATTTGAAGTTGCCAATCGAATTAGAACACCTAACAAATCTAAGGTTCGTTGCGGAGCAGAATAACGACCACCCAAGAAGGCAAATCTAAGGTTCGTTGTGGAGCAGATCAACGATCACCCAAGACGGTAAGAAACAAATTCAGATGTGGCAGAGTCAGAACAGTAGAATAACGAAACTGTAGACCGAATAGCAGAACTGCGAAAAAGCAAATCATTGGACATCAGAATAGCAAGACAACAGAGTCGACGAGACAGATAGTGGAGTCGACGTAGCAGATGGCGGAGTCGACGTAGTCGATGGCAGATAGACAATGGAGTCGACCTAGTTGTCGACAGGCAAATAGCGGAGTCGACGGCAACCAGACATCGGATCATGCATGCAGAGTCACACCAATAAAAGGGGCTTGTGGGCTTGGTGACTCACAATCGTGCTTGAATTTATGCCTTTCTTGAAAGAGAATATATTAAATTTGATTCAATGCTTTGATAATTGGTTAGCTAAACAACTCCCTATTTCTTCCCAACATTGATACGGTGCATGAGAAGAGAGACTTTCCGGAGACGAAGTCTTGGCAGAGGTGAACAGAGGAGACAGAGTCAGAGACGCTACCAAAAGTCGCGAAGAGGTCGATCTCTATGACGGTTGGATCGTGTAAACAAGACTTCATCAAAGGTTTTAAGAAACTTAGCTTCTCTAATCTTTACTGAGAGAGAGCTTATGGTTTGTATTTATACATGAGAGAATACATTGTATCCATACACGTGTACATACAGGATTACATTCATCTTAAAAACCTAATTAACTTACAAGTACAATTACCAATATAACCTCAGTGATTAACACTTACATCCCCCTCAAACTCAGGGGTAGATGAAGTACACCAAGTTTGGATCGTAAGTAGTAAAATCTGGAAGATTATAATGCCTTAGTGAAATAATCAACATCTTGATCAATGGATGGAACATGATGAACATCAAGCTTGCCCTGTAAGACCTGATCACGAATATAGTGAACATCAATCTCGATGTGTTTCGTTCTTGCATTAAAGACTGGATTGTAAGCTAAGGCCGTGGCACTCATATTATCACACCACACCATTGGCTTGGCAAGTAGAGGAAACTGAAGTTCTTGTAACAATGATCTCAACCAAGTAATTTCAGCTGCTACCTGAGCAAGTGCCCTGTACTCAGATTCAGTACTAGACCTTGCAACCGCTGCCTGTTTCTTAGATTGCCATGAGACTCAACATAGCTAGCAATTAATTTCCTATCATCCACTAAGCCCAATCTGCATCTGAGTGGCCAGTAATGAGAAGTTTCGACCCAGCTTTAAAACATAAACCACATCGATCAGTCCCTTTTAGATACCTTAAGACCCTCTTCAATGACTGCTAATGAGAGGTTGTAGGAGCTTGTTGAAATTGACTTAAGCAATACACAATGTAGGTAATGTCAGGACGAGTATGCACCAGACACTGTAAGCCACCCAAAATACTACGATAAAGAGGGGAATCAATAAAGGGAGAAGGAGAATTAACTAAGAAATCTTTGCTCATAACAGCTGGTGTGTCTACCGCCTTAGAGGAGGACATGCCAGTTTTTTGGAGAAGAGAATGTATGTAACTTGTTTGAGTGAGATATAACCCAGTATGATCTCTAGCTATGAACCTCAAAACCAAGAAACATATTGATGTCCCCAATATCCTTTAAAGCAAACATCTGATGAAGCTTGTGAATAAACTGCTGAACTCAGATTTGGCTCCAGTAATGATAATGTCATCTACATAGACAAGAACATATAACATGCTTCCTTGAAATTTTGTGATAAATAAAGATGTATCAGATTTCAATTGAGAAAAAACCCTAAGATAGAAGTTGTTGTTTCAATTGATTAAACCAGACACGAGGGGCCTGTTTAAGACCATATAAGGCTTTATGCAGTCAACAAACCATGCCAGACTTAGCAGGATCCACATACCCTTCAGGTTGGCTAGTATAAACTTCCACATTCAAATGACCATTCAAGAAGGCATTATTAATATCAATTTGCCTAATTGACCCACCAAAGGTGACAACAATGGAGAAGATGACTATCGGAGTTGAAGATTACAAAAGAAGACTGTATGTCTCCGAAAAATCCACTTCAGGTACCTGTTTGAAACCTTTGGCTACCAACCGAGCCTTATACCTGTTAATACTACCATCTGAATTTCTTTTGATGGTGAAGATCCACTTTTTAACTACTATATTGTAATGAGAAGAAGCAGGAACAAGACTCCAAGTTTGATTACTTTGTAAAGCCTAAAACTCTCGATCCATTGCATATTTCCAGTGAGGAATCATCATAGCTTCTTCAACAGACTTAGGAATTGTATCAAGTGTAGATGAAACAGTGGAAACAAAAGCTTTCTTTTTGTGTATACCATTTTTAGCTCTGGTAATCATAGGGTGAGTATTATTAGGGAATTTATCAGGAACTTGAGCAGGGGCTGGGTCATAAGGAGAGGCAATAGAAATCGATGGAAGTGCAGATGTAGTTGATAAAGGAGTCACATGTGGAGAAAAATCAGATGTGATGATGAAGCAATAGGTGAAGTACTTGACTGTGATTGAACTTGAGGAAGCAAAGACCCAGCAGTAGGTAAAGAAATAATAGGACTAAATGGAGTAGGTAACCTCTGTGATGTAGAGGTAGTAGGAAACAACTGGTCATAAGCATACTCCTCTTCATTAAATAGAACATGTCTCGAGACATACACTTTTCCTTTTGAATTCATACACTTATAGCCTTTGTGTACTGAACTGTGTCCTAAAAAGATACACTTTTCAGACCTGAATTGATACTTATTAGCATTGTAGGGTCTAGTGTATGGGAAACATGAACAACCAAATGCTTTCAGTATAAAAAAAATCAGGTTTTGTATGATATAACTTCTCATATGGTGATACACCAAGAAGAACTCGAGTAGGTAATCGATTGATGATAAACACTGCAGCTTCACAAGCATTCCACCAGAACTTCATAGGTAAATGTGATTGAGCCAGTAAAGTTAAGCTAGTTTCCACAATATGTCTATGCTTCCTTTCAATTCTCCCATTCTGTTCATGTGTATATGGACATGGATGCTGAAATAAAATGCCATTATTCTCCAAGAAAGATTTAAACACACGAAATTCACCTCCCCAGTCAGATTGTAATCTCTTAATCTTGGATGAAAATTGATTCTCCACTTGCAGCTTGAATAATTGAAAAACCCTAAATGCATACGATTTATGTTTAAGAGGATATATCCAAGTGAATCTGGTGCAATCATCAAGGAAAGAAATGTAATAGTTATAACCATTAACTGAAGTAACTGGTGTTGGACCCCATAAATCTGTGTGAATCAAATCTAACACATTCATACAATTTGAAGATGAATTCAAGAATGGTAAAGCATGATGTTTCCCCAATGGACATATAGAACAAAATTCATTACTAGGAGCTGAAACGTGTAAGTCAGATCTTAGAATTTGTTGAAGTATTTGATGAGAAGGATGACCAAGTCTTATGTGCCACAAGGAATAAGGAGAAATATTTGATGTTAAGTATGCAGTAGCTCCACCATGAACAACAAAAGCTTTAACACCAGCAACATGATTAGTAGAACCAAGGCTTCCAAACTGGTAAAGTCCACCTTTCAGTATTCCTTGTAGGAGGATCTGTCTAGTTAGTGAATCCTTCACCAAATAATGTGTATTAGTAAATTCAATAATCACATTGTTATCACGTGTGAGTTGAGAGATATTGATCAAATTCTTCTTGATATTAGGCACACATAATGCATTTGGAAATTATAGCTTAGACTTAAGAGATTCAATCTTAGCATTCCCTGCACATTGAATAGGTAATGAATGACCATTTCCAACAATAAGAGAGTCATTACCTGTGTAAGGAGAGCAATTTGTCATTTAAGATGCATTTGTAGTGACATTAGAAGTTGTCCCACTTTCAGCATACCAGGAAGTATCACTCATTGACTCATTTAATGAGAAGTTGTTGCCTCCAAAGTTGTTATGTGAACTCAGGAAATGAACACTTAGAGATTGATGAAGACCGCCTCTCATCCCATTATTTGGAAATCCTGAACTTTGTTGAAGATGATTGCCTTGACCAGGACCATTAAAACCTTGGGATCCCATGTAATTCATGTCAGCCCTATAGTAACACACAACTGCAGAATGTCCCATTTTGTTGCATATCTGACATGTGGGTCTATTGTTACTCTGGAATTTGAATCCTCCACAGCTTCTAGTACCAAATCTTCCTCCTCGACCTTTAGTACTGTTGTTTCGTCCACAAAATCCAGCAGAAACACCACTTTGTTTTGAATTATTCCAAGTCTGAGGCCCTCCATGTTTAACCTCTGCAGAATTGACTTGAGTAGGTGTCTGCAAAGTCAAAGAATTAATGCCTGCAACTGTGTGTAGCTGATCCAGTTTAGCCTCAAAATTCAATAATGTGGACTAAAGATCTTGCCAGTTTAAGATCTCCTTATGTTCAAGTACAGTTGTTATTGGAAGATAATCACTATCTAGGCTAGTCGATGTGCAAAAAATAACTCTGCAACTGAAATTGATGAACCAGCTATTGCAAGAGTTTCAAAGATTTCATTCATTTTCTTCAAGAACTCACTCATCTTCATAGATCCTTTACGAGTGGTTCTATTGGCTGTCTTATAAATCTGGATTTGTGCTTTGTTATGTACACCACATTGTTCTTCAATTGATTTCCACAAATCATGTGCAGACTGTTTTCCAGGAATCTGACTGGTTACTTGTGATGCTATATTAGATTCTAGGGCACACAACAACCAAGCATACAACATTCTATCAAAGTAAAACCATTCTTGATAGGATGAATTAACATCACCATTATCAAGAAGTTTTGAAAGACAATGAGTTTTTCCAAACAAAATTTCATCTAAACCACATCCTTTAATCAGAGGAACAATGATCGACCTCCACAAAGAAAAATTTGAACTATTTAACTTGATTTAACCGATTTGATTCAAGGAGTTACTAAAGGGAGTTACCATTCGATGATTAAATGGTGGTGATGTTCCTTCTGATACTCCGGCTGTGACACCAGCTAATGCTGCCTCGATGAGTTCTCTTGATCACCCATGGTGATGAACCTTCAAGCTTTGATACCATGTAAACAAGACTCCATCAGAGGTTTCAAGAAACTTAGCTTCTCTAATCTCTACTGAGAGAGAGCTTATGATTTGTATTTATACATGAGAGAATACATTGTATCCATACACGTGTACATACAAGATTACATTCATCTTAACAACCTAACTAACTTACAAGTACAATTACCAATATAACCTCAGTGATTAACACTTACAGATTGAGATCCCCGGCATACATCGATGGACGCATCTCCACCATATGTCGAGAGCAATTGACATACAATGATGCTTGATTCATGATCGTTTGTAGAGAGCGAGTTCTTCCTCTTATTTAAATCGTAAAAATCAAAGCTTGTGACCATGGGATCTAGCTAGGGAGCAGGTAACCATATGTGGGAAAGGACGAATTAACACATCATAAAGAGCAGATTCAAGGAAGCACATGGCAAATGGGCAAGGACAAATTACACACGGACGTAAGAATAGATGCGAATGGTGCGGGCACCAATGCAAGATGACTGGCCGAAGACACATCAAACTGAAAGAATCTATGTTGACCAGAAAAGCTCGCATTGTAGAAGCGAAAATGACAGTAGAGCCAAATGAATCACCAATAGAACGGTCATCAACTCAAAGTCGGATGACCTAGGATATAGCGCTCTAATACCATGCTAGATTTTAAAGAAAAATGTAAGAATTGTATTAATACAGGCAAATATAGGCAAATTGAGGTGCTCTTATTTATAGATTTGAACAAAGCATACTCCTAATCCAACTAAAAAATCCTAAACACACTCATAGACTAACTCAAAGTCGTAATCAAAACACATCTACAAAGTTACTATAATTTCCTTAACAAAACTGATTGGAAAATGATGAAACTATGCATAAAGTGAGATGTTATACGTTAAAATATAACTTCTTGTTGACAAACAAACCAGCTTTACAATTGTAATTGATCCTACATAAGACAATACTAATCATTTAGATCAAAAGATTGACTCCTCACAAAACTGTAATAATTTACAAACTCCTCTCAAAGAACTATGAAAATCAACAAACACAACTTTGGAGGAACTTGTAAAGAAGAGAAATAAAAGAAAATTTATAACCTAGGTAAGTAACTATTCTAGACAACCATATCCATAATCACTTCTATCCTACTTTCGTTAGCAATTGAGTTAAAATACATACCAATTCAAACCATAATCAAATAGCTATTCCCTTGCAAATGAATCAAACTTCCCATTACATGGGACAAATTCATATATTATATACTCAAAAACACATAAACATATTTTACCTACCACATTTGATAAAAAAAAAGATATGATAAGCAAAGGCACCAAAATATGTAGATTAGAAACCTCCTATAAAATGGATAATTTAGTCATCTAGCTACTCACTCGATCTACACATCATGATAAAGTAAAAGGAACTAGAATAATTAAGCTAACAATCAATGTTGCGCCAAACCAAAAAAGAGCGGCGCTATAGGCACCCCAACTTTTTGTAAGGGCAAGCAAATTTACATGCATTTTATGTGAGGCACCCCAACATTTTGGGGTGCCTTTAGTCGTGCTAAAAAAAGTGAAGCTAATTAAGATTGGTTATTTTCAAAGAAATAAGATAATATTTGGTCCACAACCAACTACACATCCATAATGCACTTCTAGTAAAAGTGAAGAAACTAAAAAAGAAAAAAAATTGACAAAGAGAAAATTCCTACGACCTTTGGTATATTGTATGAAGATCTTTATTTTCAAAGATATTTCACATGTATATACAATGGCATAGTTATTAAGCATATATAGATCACATGATGAACTATGCTATAATGAACTAATCAAGCATTATGGACAAGTAGTAAGCAACAAGAACAGCAGCAATTAACAACAACAACAACAACAACAACAACAACAATACTTTACTCCAAAATTAGTTGGGGACGACTACATAGACAAAACTCTTCCAATGCCTCAATATAGTGCAACTGATGGTGTGCTTTCTAAATCCTTTAAATCCTTCCTGATCAATGTGTTCCAAATTAGCTTCGGTCTATCCCGACAATGGTAAAATTCTTCAATTTCTATGAACTAGTAATGGTAATTATACTAATTTAATTAGTTGATTTATTTTGACCAAATAAGAGTAGCTTACTTAGTTATGTGTGTGCAATATTATGTTTTGATTGCAAGCAAGTTATCCTTAGCACATGCAAAGCTACAGATTGAATGCAATACTTCTAGAAAAGTTGTCCAACCCATTAAATCTCAACAAGGATTTCTCTCACTACTAGCTAGTACATATAGATTTTACAATTGAAAGGACTGCTCTTCTCTCCTTCTACCAAATATACATAATTCCTTTCTAATCAAATCTTCTACAATGCCGCAAAATCACTGTGTTCCATGCCATTTTGAAACACCTAGAATTACCCCTCAATCCTCTCATTCCAAAGTCCAAACAAAACTTTCATGATACTCCTATCAAGTAATTCAATCCAAACATTTTTAATATGCTTGATGGGAACATTAGAACTAGTAGTCACTGTGTTAGTGTTGTGATCATATCACCAATTTAGATTTATCACTATAGTTGTTACGGTCGATATTATCAGTAAATAAGCTATCCAAAATCTAATACATGATACATGTGCTCAAATCATATCCGAAACAGTTGGAGATTTGGATAATGATATGCGGTTGCAACCGGTGAATCGATGTGGTTGCAACAGGATTTCTAGATCAGACAGTTGAAGATTTGATCTTATCTCCAACCGACTGATGGCTAACTAAAAATTATGAAGAGATTGGAGATTGCGATTCAGAAGAATTATCACCACGTGTTAATCATTGAGGAATGTGGTTATTTAGATATGGATATTGATTTGATCTTTCTAGTTTAGTTAAAATTATGACACCTACATTGGTCTATATATTTGTCAAAGAAATTGAGTCTTGTACACCAGTTATTCAGTTTACTTTATATAGTGAACCTGTTTTATTCTCTATCTTTATGGAGTTGTAAAACCCAAAGGGGACTTCGATGTTCCAGTGAGGAGGAGCCTCATAATATAAATTGGAGACTTGTATTTTATTAAGGGGAGCTCGACGCATCGAGTGAATGCTTGAGTATTTTAGTGAGGGGGAGCCTCGCCATATAAGTAACGAAAAACTTGCGTAAAGTCCATTGTGAAGGTGAATAGTAGTGTTGCAAGCCTATTTAGGGATCATTGGTTTGGGTGTTGACTAAATTTGTAACTCATTTATCTTAGTGGATTTTACATCTGGGCGTGGCCCGCAGATGTAGGTCTTAGACAAAACTGCGATAACATTTTTGGTGTCCTGGTTTGATTTACTTTCTGCATACTTTATTTTCAAGTACTTGCATTAATTTCTATTTCCCTATTACAACCAGTGTTGTATTCGTTGTAACTACATTCAGTTATTTCAATTGGTATCAGAGAGGGTACCGTGAAGTCTTTGTTTACAAAGACAAGTGAGATTCGCAGTAACCAAAATGTCTTAGTGAAATCAATCAGACCAGCCAGAGGGTGTCTCAAGTACGAGGCCACCGTTATTGACCAATACAAACTACATGTATTGGAAAGCTCTCATGGAAGGTACATTCTATCCATAAACGTCAAGGCATAGAGGGCTATTGAAAAAGGATGCAAGCCACCAGAAGTTGATGGAATACCAAAAAGTCTAGATGACTGGACTGTTGATGAGGAGAAGATTTTGTTTGCTAAAGCTACAAGATTGAACGCGATCTTTGGTGCGTAAACCAAGATCACCTCAAGCTCATCTCCTCGTGCAAAGTAGTAAAGGAGGCATGACATATTCTTGAAAACTTTTTTGAAGGTAACGAGGATGTTCGTGAGTCAAAAATAGTGTTGTTGGCTTCTCAGTTTGAAACTTTGAGGATGGGAGAAGAAGAAATGGTGGCTGAATATACAGCTAAGCACAAAGACATCACCAACCAAGCTCAACAACTAGGGAAGAAGTACTCCTACAAGAAGCTTGTTCAAAAGGCAATCAGAAGCCTCCTTGAAAAATACAATGTGAATGTTGCTGCTATTCAAGAGAATCGAGGTCTCAAATATATGAAGTTCGAGGAACTCATGGGGTGACTTACCACCTATGAGATGCATTTGAACCAACAAAAGAGTTCTAGAGAGTTTGTGTTGAAGGATGATGCCCAATATTTTACCTCGAGAATGATGTTTCTTAGAAAGAAGATGATATTGCTCTACTAACCAAAAGGTATAATAAATTGTTTCAAAAATTTTAGGGTATGAAGACTAGTGAAAGAGGAGATTTCGTAAAGAAAGAAGTCGAAATAAAGCCGATAGATAAGAGCAAACTCACATGCAGAGAGTTCGTAGGAATTGGTCATTTTCAGGCTGAATGCCCATCCAAAAGAAAGGATAAATAATTTACCACTACTTAGAGTGATTCAGACTCAAAAAATGACGGAGATCATGTGAATCATTACATTACTTTTACTGCCTTGCACTCGGTTGCAACCGCCGGCCCCAGAATCTGCAGTTGCAACCACATCCAAGGACACAACTCAACATGTTCATCAAATCCAAAAGAAGCTGTAAATGATTCGGATGATTTTGATTATGATTTACCTAATCAAACTAGTCATGCAGAAATGAAAGGAAATTATGCTGAGATGATTGCAAAGTGGGAGGAAACTATTGCATGTAATCAAGCCCTTGAACATCTCCTTGAAGAAAAAAAGGAGTTAATGTGAAAGCAAGTTGGGATGAGCCGAAAGTACACTCAGTAAGCTGAATAAAGGAAAAACCAAGCTTGATAACCTACCGCAGCATGAAAATGGGTATGGTGATCATAAGGGTCTAGGTTTCATTAAAGGATAATCTTCCAAGGTAACCCGCACCAAACCTATGAATTTTGTTAAAGCTGAGTAGCAAAGTGTCACAAATCAGTAGCCATGAATAAGACTCAAGCCTACATGCTACTACTATGGTTTCAAAGGACACATCCATCCTAGATGTTTCAAAATGATCCGAGAACTAGCACAAAGACAACATTAGATCACCTAGAAAGCTGCTAAAAAATAAGAACATCACAACCTTCATAATCATTGGATCCTAAGGAAGGTTGTGTGTCATGGTGCTCATATGTCACTAAAGTCCATGTCATCGTCTGATTGGTATTTTAAAAGTGGTTGCTCCAAACATATGACCGGTGATAAAAGTCTTCTCTGCAATTACTAGCCCTGCCTAGAAGGATATGTAACATTTGGAGACGATGTACGTAGCCAAGTTATTAGAAAGGGTACTCTAGAAGTCCTTAGCATGCCAGTCCTAGAAGAAGTCCATGTTAAAGATCTGAAGGGAAATTTACTAAGTATTAGTCAATTATGTGACTAGAATTTCTATGTAAATTTCACCAAAGATAGATGTAATGTGTATGATGTAAAAGGATAATATATCATGACCGGAGAAAGGTCATCTAACAATTGCTACTTGTTGCAACAGCTTAGTAGGTCATGTTACAACTCGACGGCAGACACCATTGAAGTATGACACCAAAAGCAGGGGCATGCTCACAACTGGAACCTGAGAAATGCTGTCGAATTTAGAGGTTATTCGTGGATTACCCAAAATCAGGCTCGCAACCTTTAGAGTATGTAAGCCTTGCCAACTTGGAAAATAGATACGAGAAGGACACGAACCTGTCAATAACTGCAATACATCAACAGTGCTTGAGCTACTCCATATTGATCTAGTTGCTCCTACTCAGGTGACTAGTATATCAGGAAAAATATACATTCTAGTATGTGTTGACAACTTTTCTCATTTCCCTTGGGTTCTACTCCAAAAGAAAAGTCAGATGTTTTGAATGTTTTAGTGATTTGTGCTTGAAGTTGATGAGTTAAAAAACACTTATTGGTGAACACATTATGAGGATCAGGAGTGATCACGAGAAAGAATTTGGAAACTCAAGGTTTCAAGAGTCCTGCAAAACATCAGGAATTCATCAGGATTTCTCTACTCCTTTAACACCTCAACAAAATGGGGTGGTAGAGAGGAAGATCAAACATGTGCAAGAAATGGCAAAAATTATGCTCACATCCAAAGAAGTCCCTACCAAACTGTGGCAGAAGTTGGAAACACTGCATGTTACATCATCAACATAACATATATTTGTCCATTCACTTACTAAACACCTTATGAAGTGTGGAAAGATAAAAAGCCTAATCTTGTCAATTTTTACATCTTTGGAAGCAAACATTTTTGAATAAAGGACAGGGAGGTGCTTGGAAAGTTTGATACAAGGAGCGATGAAACAATCTTCCTAGGATACTCTTCAAACAGTAAGGCATACAAAGTATTCAACTGACGTACCCAGAAAGTTATGAAGTCCATAAATGTTGCATTTGGTGTCCCTAGATTAGAGAAGGTAGTTCCGCAAGTTGATAGAAGTGAAGATGAATCTGTTCCAGTTGCAACCGACCCTAGTGACCCAGTTGCAACCGCCCCTAAAGCATCACCCAAAAATGATGATATTCCTGTTGCAACTGATCTTGGTTGTGTTGAAACTGCACCTACTACGTCTAATGCTATTGAAGATGATGATCAGAATATGCCACTTACTGATACAATGTTACTTTCAGTTAGTCGAGAACCATAAACCACAATACAGAAAGATGATCATTTCTCAAACATTATTTGGCTAATAGAACAAGGAGTTGTCACTAGAGAAACACCAAAAGTGGACTACAAGAAGTTGGCCGGGTATGTTTTTTATGTTTTGAACATTAAACCTCACCGAGGATCGAATATGTCTCCCCTTGATCAGAATTTGTCAATATGTTCTCACAAAGGGGGAGAATCTGTAATTGAGGAGGAGTCGAGGAGGAGTTGCAGTAGTTGTTAATCTTTTGGAGATACTGGTTATTTTTTCTTTCTTAAGTTTGTTGTTTTAAAGATACTTCTGCTAGTATTTTTTGTGACGTCTGGGTTTTTATTGAAGACTATTTAGAGACGTGACAGTGTGGTGCAACCAGATGGTTGATGCGATTGTAACCACCATGAAAGCTATTGTTACATATGTGTATCAACAATATCTTTATCTTTTTTACTTTCTTGAATTTTTAGAAGAGCACTGAACATGATTGAAGACTTACGCGACTCTTTATGGAGCAGAATGCTGATTAATGATTTCTATTTATGCTTTTAATCTCATTTTACTGATTGTGACAACATAATGAAAAAGGGGGAAATTGTTAGTGTCGTGATCATATCGACAGTTTAGATTTGTTGCTATAGTTGTTACGATCGACATTATCAGTAAATGAGTTATCCAAAATCCAACACATGATACATGTGTTCAAATCATATCCAAAACAGTTGGAGACTTGGATAATGATATGCGGTTGCAACTGGTGAATCGAAGCGGTTGTATTAGGATTTCTAGATCAGACAGTTGAAGATTTGATTTTATACCTAACCAATTGATGGCTAATTGAAGATTATAAAGAGGTTAGAGATTGCGATTCAGAAGAATTATCACCATGTGTTAATCATGGAAGAACGTAGTTATTTAGAGATGGAGATTGATTAGATCTTGCTAGTTTAGTTAAGATTATGAAATCTGCATTGGTCTATATATTTGTCATAGTAATTGAGTCATGTACACTACTTATTCAATTTACTGTGTATAGTAAACTTGTTCTGTTAACTCTCTTTATCGAGTTGTAAAATCCAAAGGGGACTTAGGTGTTCAGATGAGGATGAACCTTATAGTGCAAGTGGGATACTTATATTCCATCGAGGGGAGCTCGACGCACCGAGTGAAAGCTTAGGTATTCCACTAAGGGGGAGCCTTGCCGTGCAAGTAAGAGGAGACTTACGTAAAGTCCATTATGAAGGGGAAGAGTAGTGTTACAAGCCTAGTGAGGGATCACTGGTTTGAGTATTGCATAAATTTGTAACTCGTTTATCTTAGTGGATTTTATATTTAGGCATGGCCTCGCAGATATAGGTCTTGGACCGAACTGCGATAACATATGTGGTGCCCTGGTTTGATTTACTTTTCTGAATACTTTATTTTCAAGTACTTGCATTGATTTATGTTTCCCTGTTACAATCATCATAGTATTCGGTTGTAACCGCATTCGGTTATTTCATACACTATAGCCATGATCCACGAAAATATTAAGATTATGAACCATTGCACACTAACTGATTACTACTATACCATATTGAGCCATAACAGTCTTCATTTTAGGGCCTTAAGATGTCAAAGTCAGAAGTAGTTAAAATGAGATCTAGTGAAGCACATGATGATAATGGTAAATCACTAGAATAAATTCACCTTTTAATAGAGGTTTTCAACTTCTATAAAAGGCTTTAATAAAGGTTTTTGACCTCTACTAAAAGCGTAATCTTTTAAGCCATAATCATATATTCAAAAGCTTACATAGGGGTTTCAAACCTCTATCAATTCTAGTGATTTCATAGGGGTTCAAAACCTCTATAATATCTTCAGAGGCTTATATAGGGGTTTCAAATCCCTATCAATTCTAGTGATTTCGTAGGGGTTCGAAACCATTATAATATCATTAGAGGCTTATATAGGGATTTAAACCCCTATGAATACTAGCGATTTGATAAGGGTTTGAAACTGCTAATAATATCTTTAGAGGTTTACATAGGGGTTTGAAACCCCTATCAAATGTCATTTAAAAAAATTAATAGCTGAAAATTCCATGAATTATTAATTTCCATTTCCAATTGAAAATATAACAAATGTACATCCACTCACAATATTGTTATAGATGATAACATCAGTGATTCTGAAAAATTGCATCCATTAGTGACGATATAGAAATTTTACATTATACATGAAACATATGCATATATATATATATATACACACACATCAAGCAGCCAAGGAAATGCCAGCAACAGAGTTGAAGTTTATATCAACAACTTCACCATCTTTCCCTGTAAAGAATAACAACCAGTTAGCAAATATATATTCTATCTTTAGGGTATATGCAATCTACATAACTTAATCTTTGTTTGAAATATTCGCTAATTCTTTTAGGAAGAACCTTGAGAAGAAAAATATGTGTATCGGAAGTAGTTCTGGAAGAACCTTGAGATGTGATGCCACTACTATGTCGTGCACCGTGTCTAGCCCAGAGGCAGCCTGTACTTAAGCTCTAATATGAATGCGAAAACATATAACTGATGATCAATATTCTAGTTTGTTGTGATTAATCTCTACTTACATGATCAACAATTTCATTGTAGTCCTTGAAAATGAAAGACTTTGTTGAATGCATTAGAGTGAACCATATGTTGCTAAAACCTGCATAAATAACCCTCACTTTCGGTCTGCTCTCCATTTTCTTTAACATTTTTATGAAGTGTAGGAGAACCTCTGCACCTGAAGTAAGCATGTAGTGAGACTAAAGCTAAAGGAGATATAGTAGGTATCGAAAGAATATTTTCTTACATCTTTTCAAATGGAACTATGATAGCATTCCCATTGGTAGATTAGGAGAGTCCAATCCCCATCTCCATCAAGACATATCTATATAAAATTTAGTTTTAGAGGACAAAATTGTAGAAGAATCTAGTGATGCACATTAGAGAAACCTACAAACACCTACTTATGAATTTCCTTACAACACAAGATCTTCATGAAATTCACCATTCGTGATTCGAGCTTGCAGTGCACAGCTGTAACCCCTAGCTGCTTGAGACCTAGACCTCCATAACGAATATCCAACATATTAATTTGATGATCAATATACAAATTCAAATAGAATAAAACTCCTCATCTTTCCTAGTCGCAACATCTCGAGTGCTTGATATATTGAAGCAAATCCTTCACTTGGGCAGTTCGGATCGCCCTCCGTTTCAGTAACAAAGAAATCGATTGTTTCCTATGTGATTTCTGCATCTAAGGTTCCAAAAGGCGCTGTGGATGATTCATCTAAACCACCCAAAATAGGCCAATTTTCCTTTCCCTTGACATAACTTTCTTCAAACAGGTCTCTATCTCCAATTCTCATGGAGCACACTGCTTAGATTACTCTAGTGATTTTTAGCACCCACAAACTAAGATGCATGCAATTTAGCTAATGGTAGAAACTCTTAATAAGAAACTACGACTTAATCTAGCTAGATACAAGATAATGTACGTCTTTCCAGTCAAACTCCAAGTTAATAAATACCTATGAATAAATTTTCAAAGAGTAGTCTTTCTCAAAAAAATCCATATAAGACAATGGTTTATGTAATGACCCTAAAACTTTACCTTATGCCACATGTCATTTTCAGGACCTTGACATGGACCTGGTGTGATGTGGTGTGCTCGGTCAATCATTGAGAGTCAACACCGAGGTATATTATTTTTGTTTGATTTTTTATTACCTAGCTATACCTATTGTATCCAATGAAATGTGATTAATATTGGCGAAGTTGTGAGTGAGAGATTTGTCTTAATGTGCGTGCATGCTACAAGCGACAGGTAAGGATATAGTGGTATAATGCTAGATTAGACAATAACTTAGGTTATAAGGCGATGTAAATAAAAACACCTAAGTTAAACAAAGTATAGGCTAACTTAAAAAGACTTTTTGATCTAATAGTTTAAGTTAATTGATGACACACCTAGGTTACTCAATTTGGAAACCATAGGATTGGTCTCGAGATGTGTGTGTAGGAGAGATGAGATGAGGATCTAATGGTTATAAATCGAATACACACACTAAACATATATGAGTGGGTTTCCATTTTCGTCTCACCAAAAAAGTAAAAAATATGTAACTAGAATCCTAAACTAAAGAGGGCAAGTTAGAGAAAGGAAATGCTGAAATTCATCAATTTGTAGCTAAAAACTCAACAACAAAGAGCTACATTAAGAACCCATCTTTAGGGTAAGAGTTTATCTTGCTTTTCTCTTCAATTTTCTTAATCAAATTGGGGAACATTTGATTTGATGAGGTGGCTGAGTGAATTCGAATGAAATAGAACCATGACTTTTCAATGCACAAATGTCTTATAAAGAGATTTCAAGAATTGAGTTCAAATCTGTTGTTATGTTCATGAATGTCAAATAGATGAATCATTGATGCATGAGTGATGATTGATTATGGATAATTTAAATTCATGGTAAGACCCTATAGAAGACATTCTTTATTAAGTTTGGAAGACCTATATGGGTGGATTTTACTGCCAAAGTGATGCCCTGAGGGACGCTGTAATATCCCTGATTTTAATAAACCAATATTAAGATTTAATTACCAGATTAGTGGGTCTTAATCATAACATGTGTTGTGGGTTATGACTCAGATCAGTGAAAAGGGGAATCGCTAGGTTAATGTTATTTTTCGTTGGTGAATGCTTAGTGCGTGTATTATATAGTATTTCGTCGTGATGTCATATTGTATTGAGGTGTGTCCTCAATTTGTCATAATCAGGGTTGCAAGAGCATGTTTTAAGGGCACGAGTGAAAATAAATAATTAGTAAATAAAAAACTCGTAAATCAAGTGTTAAGTATCACGCGAGGTTTTTCTTCGATTTACGTGCAAGTTAAGATCGGTGGTAATGAAAAATGAGAACGAAGTGGGTGCAAAACCTTATCTCAAGCTTCGTTTCGATTGGCGATGGTCGAAATTGGGATTTGGTACAAATTGGTGCATGTTTGGTTAAATATGGTAAGAAAATTGGTCCATATGAGTTTGGCTTGTCATGGACAAAGTTAAGATTTTTGAGGTTTTGGTGTGGTTAAAACCAGTGTTATGGACGTTTTATATAGTTGGACTATTTTGTCGAGATGTTGACTCAATTTGGTGAAAAATCAGATCCAAAACGAGCACCGAAAGTCAAAACACCTCAAAATAGGGATTTCGAGAATTAATAAATCAAAAGAAATTAAGCTGTTGACAAGTAGTCCAGGGTTTATATATATATTAAAATCAAATGTTTGATTTCAATAGAACGATCGATTCATTCATTCCCTAACCCTTTCAACTCAATCTCTCGATCCGTGATCTCCCGACGTTCGATTTTCACTCGGTTTTTTTCCGCAAAACGTAGAGCATCACAACACAGTTAGCTCGAGCCAAAATTTTGCTGTGGAAACAAGGTATTTGGCTTCCAATTTGGTAAGTTCTCAATTAAGGGCCTTTTCCTCAAATCAATTTGAATTCTTGCGATTTTTCAATTCTTTTTCGCAGGGTTTTGAAGGAAATTAGTAGGAATTGTTGTGAATTGATATATTGGCTCGATTTGCACCAATTTGGGATAAATTCCACCGATGTAAGTTAAGGTTGATGTGAATTGAATTGATGTAGTTCATTTGATAACTATTTTGAAGACATCTTTGTCGTTGAAATCAATTTACATTGGGACTCTAGATGAATTAATTACTTGTTTTGATCTAATTTGATTCCACGGGGTGTAAAAATATTTTTATTTTGTTTTCGAGTGGGTTTCCTGGTGTTTGGAATCGAGTTTTGATGATTTAACTGCAAAAACATTGATTTGTAGAGGTTTCATTAGTTCAAAATAAATAAAGTTCACCTAATCCACATGCCATATTAGGAAATTCATAAATTCTCCATTTGTGATCCAATTTGAGTATTCTTAGAGTCTATAGAAAATATGAAGTGTGCTTTACAAGTTTTTTTTAGTCAATATGAGAAATATTGAGGTTTTCAAGGTTAAAAAGTTACCCCAAGTTTGCTAGTTGGAAACTAGTTGAAGTTGTTATAAATTTTTATTTTTGAAAACAGTTATCGAGCATACTTTGGCCGTTGTTTTCGTGGGGTGTCATTACTTGGTTTCACTTGAAGCTTGACCCATATTATATTTGGGTATGTAGGGAAGCTATTTGAGCCAATTTCAAAGTGATTCGCCACTCCGAGGACCCTTAATATTTAGCTCGAAGTTGGTTGGTTGTAAGTAAATCCTACAGTGATCACTTTATCATTATTTATTTATTATAATGCATTTAACTCCTTTTTTATGCATCATATTTTTTGATCATGCACTCATGCAACAAAGGTAATGTGGATCAAGCGTTCGAGTGTTAAGACTTCGATAGTTGGCACTTCCCAGAGTATGTTTCTGATGGGATCCGAAAGGAGCTACTGGAAACCGAAACATCTCTTGTGGGTTGAGTTAACACCGTGTCACGACCCAAGATTCTAATTTGAGTTTAACTCTTTAAGTAGGATCAAGTGACCCGTAATGTAGGACCCGCAATGAGATATGTGTCATAACCGAGGCGAAATGGCTGAGGTTTATGTTATATTTGTTATGGTGAATGCCTAATGTATTGTATGTGTAGACTACCAAGTCATTTTTACTTATGTATAGGTGTCGATACATGAGTGGAGACGCGCCTTGATATGCGTACCGGTGTGGGTCGGTGGTAGAAGTTGATATGGTAAGTTGGCATAAGGTTATTTAAAGCTTTTATAGTGGTGTATTATGGCTATGGTTGATAATAAAACTAATATACCTAAGTTAGTAAGTTAAAACAATAGCCATTTGATATTCATCGAGATACGTGTTGGCACATCTCAACACCAGTTGAGTAAACATTGGTCTCACTTAGCATGAGTAAATGGAGAGTTAGTGGGACATGTGTTAATACGTGAATCAAAAGATGAGCCTCGAGACACGTGTGCACAATGAGATCAATGGTTATTAATCAACCATATCCACTACTATATAAAACTAGTAATCAAGTTATAGATCTAAATAAACTTCATTTCATTTGCTTAGTTGAGAAGCAAAGCTTGCTGGAGTGAAGAAGCTGCTGGAGGAGGAAGAAACTAGGAGAAATCGGTTTGATTTGGTGAAGAAGGTCAAGTAGGTGGAGTGTTCATCAAACTAGGGACATATTTCCCTATTTAATTGAAACTAGTTCTGATATTTGGTCAAATTCAGAGGGTAGATGATTAAGATTTTGCAATTGGTTTATATATTTGGATTCCTCATTTCAAGCTGATAATCCAGCTACATTAAAGCTCTTAATTTGGTTTTGTAATCATAAAGAAATGAATTTTTGATTTTGTAAGACCAAAACTGAATTTCTGCATGTTGTATGAGGGATTAATTTGTGTAATTTGGACATAACTTGCTCATTTTAGATCCAAATTGACTCAAATTGTAGCATTTGAAAGCTTACTCAAAGAGGAACAACTTTGCTTATATGTTGATGTTGTAATTCAAATGTTTTTATGTCCAAAAGTGCTTTACAAATGGGTGCTATAATGCAGTAGATGATGTTTGAAACTAAAATTGTTAAAGGCATAAATCCCTACCTACTTATCCAAATGAGCTAATCTTTAAGTATGTTGTTATTGGATATGGTTGCTGCCTTGTGACCCAAAGTCACATTTATGGAACTATAAATTGGGAGAAATAGATTTTCTAAGTCCGCTTGTCAGATTACATTTCAATTAGCGGTATGTTTAGTAGAATTATGATATTTCTTTCATTTTAAATCAGAATTTTGAAAACTAAACCTTTTTGGAAAGGTAAGATAGAGACCAACAATCTTTGTGCGATTGGAAGATTTTGATATTTGGACAATTTCATGCCTAAAATCGAACTGCAATATAAGACTAAAATTTCAGTTTGTTTAGTCTTAAAAGGATGTTTTGGGTTAAGGTTCCTAAACCCATTTAACCTGACTTAAACCCAACTTATTTGGATTAGTTTGATATCATGAAACTAGGGAAGTGTTCTGGGATTTGAATACGAGTTTTAAGGTGTTGGGAGACCAGAGTAGCTTAGGAAATTGCGTGGATTGTAAGTAAACTGATCGAGATATTTATTTACATTTCATTCCTATTGATACATTCATTTCCAGTCATTTGGACTGAATTGTCTTTGTACTCCATATGTCATGACTTGTTGTTCATTCTTACTACATGAGGTTGCTTTCATGGTATAGTTTGTTGATAAAATGATTTCATTGACTCCAATTCATGTGCTATGTCATTATTGATTGTCAATACATGTGGTCAGTGAAATAGCATGCTATTAGGTAGTTATTACACAGTGTTGAGAATCTATATCCTTTGTGCATTAGTATGCAATGGTTTCGTTGGATTCCATTACCGTGTTGTTCTTAAATACGAAAGTAGTTATTGTATCTAGGACCACTTTATAATAGAAATCTAGCGGACATACGGGGGTCACTAGACTTTCCTGGGTGATCGGGATTTCTCCACTATCTTGAGCAATGCATGAGGTATAGGACTCGGGGTTGTTGGCAAGCATAACTTGGGTGACTTCATGAATTATGGGAATCAGGGTTGTTGGCAAGTACACATCCCAGATGACTGATATTTAGGATAATTATAAAGGCGTAGAGTGCAATCACGACCTTTACAGAGATGTGGAGCACAACTCCATTATTTTATATTAGAATAGGCATTGGGATAGGACTCCCGGTCGACCGACCTAAGATCATTACTACTTAGCCTAGTGTTAGTTTTATTTTTTTTAACTAAAGTATCTCATTGCATTATTTTCTTTCAGCATAGTTGCTATTATTATGCATTTTGATACTTGTTGCATATTTGGGAATGTGAACAAATGTCTCTCAGTGTTACTTTCTACTTTCCTATACTCACCGTCTTTTTTATGACGGTGGGTGCATATCCATCGAGTAGCAGGCTAGGTAAAGAGAAGATCGACGACTACCTCTGAGCCACTGGAGTGCTGCCACGCTCGATTTTGTTGGTTTTGATTTTTGATGTATTACTTTTATATGCCTATCATTTAATTTTGGTGTTGTATATTATGAGTTAAGTGATTAGTACATTTACCAGACACATGTTGTGATATATCGTCGTTTTCTTATATATATGCATGTGATCTTTATTCCCTGGTTTTTCCATGATTGTTAGGTATCACATTAATGCTTTCGTTAATTTGTAAGACTTTCGCTGAATAAAATTTTAAGTAAGCAAAATTCTAATTCACTCTGATTTATTATATGACATAAGACATTAAAACTCATATTGAACTTATAATTTGTAAGTAGGTAAATGGTTTTGAAAAGGCTGACTAGTTCCATGTTAAGTTCTACGAAATAAGGTTAGGGCTTAATGACAGGATCAGGCCGGGCGGTGCCTTAATTTGAGAAGGGGTCGTCACAATTGGTATCAGAGCCAGGTTCTAGAATATTATGGACAGTTTATGAAATTTTCCAAAGTTGAGATACCATAGTCACATGTGGTATCATATTCTATGTTTATAGAGCTTAGGAGAGCCTAAGCTTATAGAGCTTAGGATTTCAGAAAATAATCATTCCATAAGGTGATACTAAAGTTACAGTGTGTAGCAAAAGGCCTAACTTTTCCAATAAGTAACAAATAAAAATTTAAACATGAAAACATAAATCTTAGTTGTGGAAAACCAGATGATCTTTGCCTGCAAACCATTAGTTGGGAAGTGAGTGAAAGTGAGATGAGGATGTCTTATATGTATACATGTTAATTTTCTATATGTATATATGCATTATCTACGTAGCTGTTGGTGTCACAAACGTTGTGATCGACGCAAGATCAAATATTGCAGCAGCTCCAATGGTGCACACTCTTCCAGTAATAGACATCTGGGACTCTACCATTTCTCTACGCCCATATTTTTCCCCATATCAGTCAAGGTCTGGCTTGTCAAAGACTTCATCAGACTCATGCCTACCTACTCAGATAGAGTGAGGAACTTTAAGAAGATCGAGAAATGGGAACTAACTCAAGAGAAGCTTCATAGGATAATGAAGGTCAAGGCAAAAGTAGAGAAAGAGGTCGAGAGAGTTTCCCAACAGGGGCAGAGACAGGCATAAGCCCAAGATCAGGTTTAGGGACAGCATAGACCAGTCACTTATTTTGTGTGCAGTAAGGTTGGGCATTTGATTCGAGAGTGTCCATAGCCAGCAACCGTGATTCCACTACAGAGCCGAGAGGGCATACATATTGTTGCACAGCCTGATGCAGATGCCACATAGAGACTCATTGACTCTATGGTTTCCATTTATGGTAGAGAGTCATATGTTTTTTTTTTTGATTTGGGTACCACTGCATCTTTCATTTTTGGTCACATGATAGGCATCTTAGAGTTGACACCGGTTAGAGTTAGCGTACATTTGATTTTTAGTACTGTAGTCGGGGATAGAGTGTACCCTAATTGTCTTATAAAGGGATGTCTAGTAGAGATAGGCGGGGTAGAGTTACATGCAAACTTTAGGGTGCTCGAGTTCTTAGATTTTGATGGGTTTTTAGGGATGGATTGGCTAGCAGCGTATCACGCTTATATTGATTGTTTCAGTAAGACAGTGATATTTGAGATCACAGGGCGTTCGATGCTCACATACAGTGGTAGTACAGAGAGAGCCGAGGGCACTAGAGGTCGACTTGCGACTAGTGGAGAGATGGAAACTCTGATAGCATTGTATGCCATGACAGAGAGTCATGAACCTAGATTAGAGGAGATTCCGGTAGTATGCAAGTTTCCTGACGTATATTCGGAAGACTTACCTAGTTTACCACCACCGAGAGAGATAGATTTCATTATTGAGTTGGTACCATGTACTAGACCTATATTTATACCACTATACTGCATGGCACTACGAGAGTTGGAGGAGTTGAGAAGTCAGTTGCAGGATTTTGGATAGAAGGGATTCATCACACCTTCTATGTCACCATGGGGAGCACCAGTCCTGTTTGTGAAAAAGATGGATGGTACTTTAGATAGTTGAATAAGGTCACAATCAAGAGTAAGTATCCATTACCACGAATTGATGACTTATTTGATCAGCTGTGTAGAGCGCAGTTTTTCTCCAAGATAGACTTGAGATCAGGGTATAATCAGCTTAGGATTAGGGATGAGGATAGGTCCAAGACGACATTTAGCACGAGATATGAATACTATTAGTTTACAGTCATGTCGTTTGGTTTGACTAAAGTTCCTGCACTGTTTATAGATTTAATGCACCGGGTGATGAGACCATATCTTGATCGCTTCGTGATTATTTTCATTGATGATATATTGATATATTCGAGGACTTGAGAAGATCACGAGCATCACCTTAGGGAGACGTTGTAGACTTTGAGGGAGCATAGACTCTATGCCAAGTTCAGTAAGTGTGAATTTTGGCTGTTAGTGGTCAAATTTTTGGGACATGTTGTTGGAGCAGCATGCATTGCTGTAGATCCAACTAAGAATAAGGCTATTATGGATTAGCCAGCACCGACGTCAGTCACAGATATTAGGAGTCTTCTAGGATTAGCAGGGTATTATCGCAGGTTCGTGAAGGAATTCTCGAAGATCACTTCACCAATGACCATATTGACCCAGAAAGACGTCAAATTTGATTGGTCTAAGGAATGCGAGGAGGCATTTGCTCAGCTAAAGAGATTGTTGACTAGTGCACCCGTGCTGATATTACCAGAGGCTGGAGAGGGATTTCAGGTATACAAAGATGCTTCTCATATGGGTCTAGGTTGTGTGTTGATGCAGGATATAAGCACGGTGGCCTATACATCAAGATAGCTAAAGATATATGAGAAGAACTATCCAACTCATGATCTAAAGTTAGCGGAGGTAATGTTTGCTTTGAAGTTATGGAGACATCATTTGTATGGAGAGAGATTCACACTCTATAATGACCATAAGAGTTTGAAATACCTCTTCACATAGAAAGAGCTTAACATGAGACAATGACGATGGTTGGAATTTTTGAAGGACTACAACTTTTCTCTAGAATATTACCCATTAAAAGCTAGCGTAGTTGCTGATGCACTAAGTAGGATGTCGGTTGGAGATGTCGAGGTTGTTAGATGCCATATGACACATGAGTATGGATTACTCGAGGCAGCGACGATGATTACTCATTCAAATATTCCTACCGATACTCGGGTGATGATTTGTGCACAAATAAGGCTTCAGACAGTGCCTACTCAGAGTGTTAGAGGGACAGAGAGCTGACATCGTTTAACCGAGATTTAGTGAGTTGGCCCAGAGTACTAAGTGTATTGATTGGAAAGAGACGACGGACCATCGTTTGAGATTCAAAGGCAGATTTTGGATACCAGCAGTGGCAGAGCTAAGAGATGAGATTCTTCAGGATTCACAGCATTTCTGATTCATTGTTCATCCAGGTAGGACCAAAATGTACCATGACATGAAGAGACATTTTTGGTGGCCAGGGATGAAAGTGGACGTATCGGAGTTTATCTGGAACTGTTGGATCTGCCAACAGGTGAAGGCAGAGCATCGTAAACCTGGAGGATTGTTATAGTCGCGTCCCATTCCACGATGGAAGTTGGAAGAAATAGCCATGGACTTTGTTAGAGGATTGTCGAAGACTGTCTGTCGACACGATTCCATTTGGGTGATTATGGATAGATTGACGAAATCTGCCCATTTCATACCAGTTGCAGCTCATTACACATTTGACTAGTTGAGTGTATTATTCAAGATAGAGAGATTATTAGGCTGCATGGGGTACCATTGACTATTACGTCAGACAGAGATGCTATGTATACGTCCAAGATGTGGCGGAGTATGTAGGAGTAGTATGGTACGCGCCTACAGTTTAACATAACTTTTCACCCTCAGACTGATGGGTAGACTGAGAGGTTGATTCAGACTCTCGACGATATGCTCAGGGCTTGTGTACTTGAGTTTGACGAATCATGGAAGGAGTACTTATCGTTGTGTGAGTTTGCATACAACAACAGTTTTCATGCTAGCATTGAGATGACACCATTTAAGGCTTTATATGGCAGACCGCATCGCTCACCATCTTGTTGGGCTGAGCCAAAAGACCAGGACATTGTAGGGCCTGAAATTGTAGTTGATCACACGGAGAAGGTACGAAAGATTCTTCAAAAGCTTAAGGGAGCTCGAGAGAGGCAAAACAAGTATGCAGACATGTATCGCAATGATCTCACATATGACGAGTGAACCTTGGTGTATCTTAAGGTTTCTCCTCGAAAGGGTCTTCAAAGATTAGGTTTGAAAGGCAAGTTAGCATGAGATTCATTGGGCTTATCAAGATCAAGAAATATGTCTAAAAGGTTGCTAATGAGCTGGATTTACCTCCACAGATGTCGGGTATTCATCCAGTTTTTCATATATTCATGCTTCGACTAGCCAATTCGAAGGCAAGCGAGAGACCGACAGTTGACTTGAGTCAGATTGATCTGAGCGAAGACATATCTTATAAGGAGCAGCCCGTACAGATCCTTGACCGGAGGATAAAGCAGTTGAGAGGCAAGTCTATCACAAAGGTGTTAGTCAAGTTGCAGTTCCATGGAGACTCAGAACTTACTTGGGAACAGGAAGACTATATGCAAGATAGGCTTCCATACATTTTTTTAGTCAGGTATAACTTTAACTCAAATTTAATTTCGAAGACGAAATCTTCATTAGTTAGGAAGAATTGTCACGGCCCAAGTTTCTAATTTGAGTTTAACTCTTTAAATAGGATCAAGTGGACGTGGGACCCACAATGAGATATGTGTCATATTGAGGCGAGATGGCCGAGGTATATGTTATATTTATTGTGGTGTATGCCTAGTGTATTGTATATGTGTAGACTACTAAGTCATTTCTACTTATGTATAGGTGTCGAGACATGAGCGGAGACGCACCTTGATATGCGTACTGGCGTGGGTCGGAGGTAGAAGTTGATATGGTAAGTTGGCATAAAGTTATTTATAGCTTTTATAGTGGTGTATTATGGCTATGGTTGATAATACAATTAATATACCTAAGTATGTTAAAACAATAGCCACTTGATATTAATCAAGATACGTGTTGACACATCTCAACACAAGTTGAGTAAACATTGGTGTCACTTAACATGAGTAAATGGAGAGTTAGTGGGACATGTGTTGATAGGTAAATCACAAGATGAGCCTTGAGACACGTGTGCACAATGAGATCAATGGTTATTAATCAACTATATCCACTACTATATAAAACTAGTAATCAACTTATAGAACCAAATCAACTTCATTTCATTTGCTTAGTTGAGAAGCAAAGCTTGCTGGAGTAAAGAAGCTGCTGGAGGAGGAAGAAGACTAGGAGAAATCAGTTTGATTTGGTGAAGAAGGTCAAATAGGCGGGTTGTTTATCAAACTAAGTACATATATTCGAATTTAATTGAAACCAGTTATGGTTTTTGGTCAAATTCAGCGGGTAGATAATTAAGATTTTGCAATTGGTTTATTTATTTGGATTCTTAGTTTCAAGTTGATAATCTAGCTATATTAAAATTCTTAATTTGGTTTTGAAATAATAAAGATATGAATTTTTGAAGTTGTAAGACCAAAACTGAATTTCTGCATGTTGTATTAGGGATTAGTCTATGTAATTTGATCATAACTTGCTTATTTTAGATCTAAATCGACTAAAACAGGTAGCATTTGAAAGCTTGCTCAACAGGGAACAACTTTACTTAACTAGAGATGTTGTAACTCAAATGTTTTCATAACCAAAAGTGCTCTACAAATTGGTGCTCAAATGCTATAAAAGATGTTTGAAACTAAAACCGTTAAAGGCTTAACTCCTACCTACTCATCCAAATGAGTTGATCTTCTAGTATGTTTTTATTGGGTATGGTTGCTACCTTGTGACCAAAAATCACATTTTTTGGAAATATAGATTAGGAGAAATAGATTTTCTAAGTCCGCTGGTCGGATTAGGTTTCAATTAGAGCTATGTTTAGTAGAATTATGATATTTCTTTCATGTTAAATCGAAATTTTGAAAACTAAACCTTTTAGAAAGGTAAGATAGAGACCAACAATCTTTGCACTAGTGGAAGATTTTAATATTTGGACAATTTCATGCCTAAAATCGCGCTGCAACATAAGACTAAAATTTTAATGTTGTTTAGTGTTAAGGGATGTTTTGGGTTAAGGTTCCTAAACCCATTTGACCTGACTTAAACCCAAGTTATTTGGATAAGTTTGATATCAGGAAACTAGGGAAGTGTTTCGAGGATTCAAATACGAGTTTCGAGGTGTTTGGAGACCGGAGTAGCTTAGGAAATTGCGTGGATTGTAAGTAAACTGATTGAGATGTTTATTTACATTTTATTCCTATTCATATGTTCATTTCCAGTCATTTAGACTGAATTACCTTTGTACTCCATATGCCATGACTTGTTGTTCATTCTCATTACATGAGGTTGCTTTCATGGTATAGTTTGTTGATAAAATGATTTCATTGACTCCAATTCATGTGCTATGTGATTATCGATTGTTAATACATGTGGTCATTGAAATAGCATGCTATTAGGTAGTTATTACATAGTGTTGAGAATCTATATCATTTGTGCATTATTATGCAATGGTTTTGTTGGATTCCATTACCGTGTTGTTCTTGAATATGATAGTAGTTCTTTTATCTAGGACTACTTTATGATAGAAATCCGGCGGACATATGGTGGTCAATAGACTTTCCAGGGTGATCGGGATTTCTCCACTATCTTTCGCAACACACGGGGTATAAGACTTGGGGTTGTTGGCAATCATAACTTGGGTGACTTCACAAGTTATAGGACTCAGGGTTGTTGGCAAGTATACATCCCAGATGACTGACATTTGGGATAATTATAAAGGTGTAAAGTGCAATTACGACCTTCATAGAGATGTAAAGCACAACTCCATCCTTATATAGTGGAATAGATATTGGGATAGGACTTCTGGCCGACCGACCCTAGATCGGTACAACTTAGCCTAGTGTTAGTTTCATTTTGCTTAACTAAAATACCTCTTTGCATTATTTTCTTTCAGGATAGTTGCTATTATTATGCATTTTAATACTTGTTGCATATTTGGAAATGTGAACATATGTTTCTCAGTGTTACTTTCTACTTTCCGGTACTCACTGTCTTTTTTATGACGGTGGGTGCAGATCCATCGAGTAGCAGGCCAGGCAAAGAGAAGATTTGCGACTACCTTTGAGCCAGTGTAGTGCCGCTACGCCAGATTTGGTAGGTTTTGATTTTTTATGTATTACTTTTATATGCCCATCTTATACTTTTGGGGTTGTATATTATGGGTTGAGTGATTAGTACATTGACCAGACACATGTTTTTATATATCGCTGTTTTCTTATATATATGCATGTGATCTTTATTCCCTAGTTTTTCCATGATTGTTAGGTATCACATTAATGCTTTCGTTAATTTGAAAGAATTTCACTAAATAAACTTTTAAGTAAGCAAAATTTTATTTCACTCTGATTTATCATATGACATAAGACATTAAAACTCATATTAAACTTATAATTTGTAAGTAGCTAAATGGTTTTGAAACGGCTGAATAGTTACGTGTTAAGTTCTATGAGGTAAGGTTAGGGATTAATGACAAAATTAGGCCGAGCGGTGCCCTAATTTGAGAAGGGGGTGTGACATACTACTGACGATTATCTTCAACTAGTGCAGTAGAAGTTACTTCTAGTACTATTTTCATTTCACTCAGGTATAGATCACACCTTAGTGATGCGCTAATAGGAAGGTTATGATCACACGTTGATATTTATTTGTCGATTCTTGTTGAAATGCATTTATATTTCTTATTATCTTGCATTTGGCTATGCAAGTAATTTGGATAATGTAGGATATGCTTATCTTAAATCGTTTTACCTTTTGTTGGCGGTTTCAAGTTGTGAAGTTCATGAAAGGATAAAAACAACTCATTAGGGTATTGAAATGTTGTTTAGTTTCTATTTCTTTTTGAACGAATTTTTTACATAGCATTATGTTTTCTTGGTTATGGGTATGAGTGATAGGCCGTGTAACAGATGTAGTGGCCTTACAGTCTAAGTATCTGATGATAATATTAGCGTGGTTCTTAAGGATTGAATAATATTTGAAGTTCAAAACTATAAATATGGATTATGGAGCTGACATGACTGTAAATAAGTTATAAGGTGAAAACTTGTGGACTTATTTAAAGTTTGATATTTTGATTCAAGTTTGATATTATATTGTGCATTGTAGTGGAGATATGAGTCCTTCTAGGCCTTATCCCCATTCCACTGTCTATTAGGTGAATTTTTTGACATGCCACTTTTAGGGGAGGTGCTGCCGAAATTTTTACAAAATACGGAAGACATTCTGTATGATTTCCTAATTTACTCCAATAAAAAATTAAGAACTGAAGTCATTTGTGGATTTAAATTTATGTTTGGAACATTATTAAGGACTGAAATAAAAAATATTTTGAGGTCAAGGTAAATTGTATAATTTAAGTGCCTAATTAGGGAAATTAGGCTAAGTTAGGACCCATACTTTGAATTTAACTTTGAGAATGATTATGTATCTTGAGGATTTTAAGGAATTGATGTCACAAAAGGAATTAATGAAATATTCTAGAGGCTAACTAGATTATCAGAGGATTGGGATAATCTAGGCTGGTCAGATGCCTTAATGTTGAGGGGTCTTACAAAGTTGGTATCAGAGTCTAGGTTTGGCTCATTTTAAGGATAAATTTGGTTGAGAACCAATGAGTGATTGAATGCAATTAGTTAGGAAGTGATTGTGAGTTGGGGTTAATTTGATTATTGTATTTTCTTTGGTCTGTATTTATGTTTTATCGCTAGATATGTGATAGGAAGTTTATTCTTCTTGTCTATTCGATACCTAACTCGTGGGATAAAACGAGTGAGGTTAAGAATAGATAATAACAGAGAGAATGGACTTATGAAATGATAACTTAGCGTGAATGGTAAGTGAAATAGACTTTGAAATTCTAGATTCATAAAGGATAATTGTAAGTAGTTCGGTACAAATATAACTGAGGGAAGTTGTTAGTTTTAAAACCAATGAGAAATTGGTTGAGAAAAGAGTCTTAGTGATTCATGAACAAAGTACTGAACATGGACTAATTTAAAATTGAAATTAGTATCAAACTATTACAATTTTGAAACGTTCAGGAAAAATGTCAATACAGACTTAAATTTAGTCTCAAACGATTGAGAATCGTTGGGTAAATGTAAAATGAAAGTGAGAATTTTGGGAAGCACAAGATATGAATATCTTTGGATTCAGAATAAGGTTTCCTATATTTGATTTCAGAATAAGGTTAGTACCGATTGAACTAGTAACTCAGGAAGACCTATTCTATAAAGTATTGGTTTAATTTATAACCAATCGAGAGTTGCTTCCGAAATAGTCTCAATGAAAAGTAAAACGGAGACAAAGTCTTCAAAAATAGAAATTGATTAGACAAATTGAATTTTGGATAGAAAATCACATTGGGATTGTGATAGGATCAAATAAAATTTTTGATGTCAGTTTCTATGAAAATAAAATACTCTAAGAAAAATAGGATTCAAAGAAGGAAAGGAGATCAGAAAGATACGCAGACGACTTGACTATGACATAGGTCGAATGTTTCCATGAGGAGTAAGTAGCGTATTTCTCTTGATTTTAGGAAAGTTGGTGGTCGCGTGTGAACTTACTCAAGGCAAGGGGCGGTCTGATTTATTCAGTAGATCCGGTCAAGGTATTTTTTTGTTTACCAGCGCGTAGGTGGTTTAAGTTCCAACAACTGAGTCTTTATGGTCCTGCATTCTTTTCCTTAAGTAGCAAAGTGCTTTTAATTCCCTTACTGTTAATGAGTAAAGGATGGTTGTCAGTATCCGAAGACCTAAGTTGTGTAGTTGCTTTCTCTCACATGCATGACTCGGTCTATCTTTAACTTCTATTTAGGAGCTGCTAACCTTACTTTGTTCAAAGAAGGCTTTATAGGAATTCAACATTTCTCCGCGATTTTTGGTACACCTCAGGAGTCAAGTACATGCTTTCCACTTATTGACAGTAGGAAAACCGCACTTTGTGAGATAGCGATCTCATTATCTTAAGGCCATATTTTGTCGTCAACTGACATACGAGTAGGGGAATGACTACAACTAGCAAGTTGTAACGACAGGAAATTGCTTTTACTGACTACCAGCGAGATGAAATTCAACATTCCCTATCCATATATATTTCTAGATATTGGTAATTCGAGATGCACTTTACCACATATGAAAGTAAGGTTTGACGGTAGGGTGAGGAGTCATTATTACCACTTGTGTTGTATTTATATAGGATAAAATGCCTCACTAAATATTGTCTCTTTCCAAAATAGCACAAAGTGAAATATGGGATAGAACCATGGCTTAACACAATTTAGTGACTTTTGAGAAAAAATATTAAGTGTTTTTCTTATTGTTTCTTACTTAAGTTGCTTAATTTTAAATGATGTTGAGCATAATGTTTCTATGATTCGACCAAAGAACACGAATAAAAATATTTGTGTTAGGATTGTTCTTTGTTGATAGCATGTAACGTGTGGTTCAAATTCAAAGATCTACGAAGCCTCTAACATAAAAATGAAGGGCATAGTGATAGGATAAACGTATTTGAAGTTAAGATATTGAGGAAATGGTATGATAATAGCTAGAATTAGCTATTAAATGAAAAATAAGTGTTTGTGTTGTAAACTTTCGAGCACCCAATAATTACTTCTATCCAAAACAAAGTTATGATGTCTATCACTACGACTTAAAATATAACAAATGGAGAGATAGATGTACTAATTAAGTATTAGTAAGTGATTTGTATAATAAGTCAGATTGAACTTCTATATTGTGAGAACTTCCATTGATATGAATTAAGGGATTGAAATAGCATCCTTTAAGAGCTTGATTGTCTATTAAGATGATCAAGAGTTAGGAAATTCTAATTCTTCAATCTCTTCAGTTGAATAATAACGAAAAAGTTAAATATTAAAAGTAAAGTGATAAAAAGTAAGATACTTCAAAATCTTACAGTTTCTTAAAAAGTACCAAAATTCTTTCTAAAAGAAAGAAAAGTCGGGAAAATCTGAGACTAACTGAAAAGAATTAAGGCAATCAAAACATTTAGTTTGTTTAAGTTATGAATATCTCTGTTTCGAATAAAAAGTAGCTAAAGAAGACTTCAATTGATTCAATGATTATAGGAAGTTGTATCATCCTTAGTTGTATTTTCAAAAAGAGAAGGATATAAATTGCCTTTGTAAGTCAAGATTAAGAAGTTTGTAAGTTGTTGAAGTGTTGGTAAAAATTGTGATAAGTTGTAAAGGGACCAAGAATGAAGTAAATGTGAGAATAGCTAAGATTGAAAAAATAGAATGGAATAGACTTTGTGTATAAAAAAGAATTAGACGTAGAGATGACTTGTGAGTGCTGGAAGTGACACGAACATACTCCTTTAGTCAAGGTAAGGCACTAGAGTAGTTGTGCATGACTAAAAGTCCAAGTAACTCCGTATCATAATCAAAATTCATTCACAACATAAAAAACTGGTATGATGACACTTGTATTTGAATAGTCGAATGAATTAGTGGTAATCGGTGTAAAAAAAAGTCTATAATGTTTCGTTGAAGTCAATTGGAAGCTTAAGTATCGACAAATATATAGTAAAAAAACTCTCCCATAAATATGAAAATAAAGATTTCAAGTCAACGAGTCCCGATAAGACTTAAGATATCAAATTATGAGTTTGATGGAATTTAATATATCTTCACAAAGATCTTACGAGGAATCAAACACCAAAAGTTGTAAGTTTTGAACCAAAATAATATACAATTGATTTTAGTGAATACGTTATATATTGGTTCAAAAGTAGCGCTACCATGTGATTAGTCAGCGGTGAAGTTTTTAAGCACTATATTATTTTAAATTGGAGTTGAAGTAAAATAATTGTACAGTCTGTGAAGATACATATGGAAATGAAAAGAAACACATGGCTTACAGCTTAGTTTGTCAGTATTATTCATGTTGGTTGAAAATAATGAATAGTGAACAATATATCTTGCTTAATATGTTTGAAGAATTGAATATTCTTCCATTGTTATTTTGAGAAAAACTAAAAGTATGTTTGAGTAGTGGGAAAGAGAGATAATATATTTATAAATTTGGATGAGATACAAGTTAAAAGTTATACTATGATAGTATAATCAAGGAATATGTTGAAATCTCTATTTATAAGCGTATATCTACTTGCACTTAAGGAAATAATTTGTCTTTATTCAGATGTAGGAATAAGTTTGGTGAACGTTAAGTGATTAAGATGTGAGATGTTGTAAAATCCCAGTAATTAGAGAAATGATGGAAACTAATGTGATTAAATTTGTAATGTGTAAATCCGAGTAGTTAAGAAGGCAATCAAGAAGAAATTGGTAGTTCAATGAAAGAAATGAGGTTCTTTTTGAACTCATAGATAGAGAATTATTTAACAATATTAGAAAAGTCATTAATTTTCTAACTAGTCAAATGAAAAGTTAAGTGAACTGATTAACGAGTTAGAATTGATAATTGCTTTCTAGTCTACAACCTAAATAATATTGTGAGTAGACATTTAGAGAATGAGTGAGAGTTGCACGATGTGTCAGGTTTCATTTTCTGATCGGACTGATATTTGAGATCTCTTGTTATGGGATGACATGTAATTCGAGATATGTAGTCATGAGACGACTTATATGATTACAGGTTTCGTTGAGAAACACTGGAATGGTGATGGATCAGATAAACACTCGACTTTACTTTAGTAACTAATGTTGTGCTCAAATATTATTTACATCATTACATATAGTTAAACTGATGATAGTTTAAGAATTGATCGACCTATGATTTTGATAAAAAGATGATCAATAATGAGAAAGTAAATTGGGATGTGGATAGCAGAGCTTGGTGGATAGGGAAAGAATTATCAACGATTTGTGGAATAGTACTCATTTAAGGATAAAAATTGTTTTATGAAAAACAAGATAGGCTTGATCTTGCTAGGCATTGATTATTGAGTGGGACTCAAAGGAATGAAATGAAGCAAAATTTAATCGATATTTCACCAGTAGAATACATGACTCGTCACAAATTCAAAACTGCATGAATTGGTAGAAAAGTATTACAACTTTTCACCGAAATGAAAAATAAGATTAAGATTTGAATTTCTTAAAATCTCTACTCGTAAATGTCGTATATGGTTATATATATAAGAAGAGTTTTCCTTCAGGTGATCTTGCCTGTAAAGAATTACTTTCTTATTTCTTTAAACATTTAATCTTTCCTTTAATCAAATCTCGAGGATGAAATTTAAATAAGTTGGGAAGATTGTAACGTCCTTGATTTTAATAAACCAATATTAAGATTTAATTACGAGATTAATGGGTCTTAATCATGACACGTGTTGTGGATTATGTCTCGGATCAGTGAAATAGGAATCACTAGTTTAATATTATTTTTCCTTGGTGAATGCTTGGTGTGTGTACTATATCGTATTTCGTCGCGACGTCGGAGTATATTAAGGCGTGTCGATGGATTGCAGTTTGAGAGGGACTCGTTGAAAGTTGCAAGTGCGTGTCTTAAGGGCACGAGTAAAATAAATAATTAGTAACTCAAAAACTCGTAAATCAAGTGTCAAGTATCATGCGGGGATTTTGCCTCAATTTGCATGCAAGTCAGAATTGGTGGTAGTGAGAAATGAGAATGAAGTAGGTGCGAGACCTTCTCTAGAGTTTTGTGTCAATTGGTGATGATCGAAGTTGGGATTTGGTCCAAATTGGTGAACGTTTGGTTAAGTATGGCACGTTAATTGGTCCATATGAGTTTGGTGTGTCATGGACAAAGTTAAGATTTTTGGGGTTTTGATTTGACCAAAACAAGTGCTATGGACGTTTTATAGAGTTGGACTATTTTGTCGAGAGGTTGGCTCAATTTAGTGAAAAATATGATCCAAAACGAGCATCGAAATTCAAAACACGTCAAAATAGGGATTTTAAGAATTAGTAAATAAAAAGAAATTAACCTGCTGAAAAGCCGCTGAGGGTTTACATATATATAAATCAAATCAAAATCCAACGTTTGATTTCAACAAAACAATCGATTCGTTCATTCCCTAACCATCTCAACTCAGTCTCCCGCTCTGCGATCTCCCAACATCTAATTTTCGCTCGATTTCTTTCATAAAAACTATGGAGCATCGCGAGACGGTCACTTCGAGCTAAGTTTCCGCGGTGGAAACAAGGTAGTCAGACCCCTATTTGGTTAGTTCTCAATTCAAGACATTTTCCTCAAATCAATTTGAATTCTCGCGATTTTTCGATTTCTTTTGTGGGGTTTTAATGAAAATTAGTAGGAATTGTTATGAATCGATATATTGGATTGATTTGCACCAATTTGGGATAAATTCCATCAATGCAAGTTAGGTTTTAGGTGAATTGAATTGATGTAGTTCATATGATAACTATTTTGAAGACATCTTTGTTGTTGAAATCGATTTACATTGGGATTCTGGATGAATTGATTATTGGTTTTGATCTAATTTGATTCCACGAGTTATGGAAATATTTTTAATTTTGTGTCGAGTGGTTTCCTAGTGTTTAGAATCGAGTTTTGATGATTTAACTACAAAAGCTTTGATTTGTAGAGGTTTCATTAGCTGAACATAAATAAAGTTCGCCTAATCGACATGCCATATTGAAAAATTCATAACTTCTCCATTTGTGATCCAATTTGAGTGTTCTTGGAGTGTATGGAAAGTATGAAGTGTGCTTTACAAGTCACTTTTTAGTTAATATGAGAAATATTGAGGTTTTCATGGTTAAAAAGTTACCCCAAATTAGCTAGTTGGAAGTAGTTGAAGTTGTTATAAATTATTATTTTTGAAAATAGTTATCGAACATACTTTGACCGTTATTTTCGTGGGGTTTCATTATTTTGGTTTTACTTGAAGCTTGACTCCTATTATAATTAGGTGTGTAAGGAAGCTATTTGAGCCAATTTCAAGGTGATCCGACGCTCCGAGAACCCTGGATATTTAGCTTGAAGTTGGTTAGTTGTAAGTAAATTCTACAATGACCACTTTATCATTATTTATCGTATTATCATGCAGTTAACTCCTTGTTTAAGCATCATATTTGTTGATCATGCACTCATGCATCAAGGGTAATATCGTCTGAGTGTTAAAACTCTGATAGTTTGTGCTTCGCCGAGTATGTTTCCTGTGGGATCTGGAAGAAAATGACGGAAATCTAAACCGCTCCCATGGGTTGAGTTAACACGGCTTGACAATTATCCTCATATAGTGCATTCGAAGTTACTTTTAATACTGCTTACATTTTTCTCAGGTATTGATCACACCTTGATGATGCACTAATAGGAAGGTTGTGGCCACACGTTGATATTTACTTGTTGATTCTTGTTGAAATGCATTAATATTTCTTATTATCCTGTATTTGGCTACACATGTAATTTGGATAGTACAGGATTTACTTATCTGAAATTGTTTTACCTTCTGTTGGCAATTTTAGATTGTGAAGTTCATGAAATGATTAAAGGGACTCATTAGGGTATTAAAATGTTGTTCAATTTTTTTTGAATGAATTGATTTACATAACATTATGTTTTCTTGGTTATGGGTATGAGTGATAGGCCGTGTAACAAATGTAGTTGCATTATAGTCTAAGTATTTAATGATACTATTGATGTGGTTCTTGAGGATTGAATAATGTTTGAAGTTTAAAACTATAAATATAGATTATGGAGCTGACATGACTGTAAATAATTTTTAAGTTGAAAACTTGTAGACTTGTTGAAAGTTTGATATTTTGATTCAACTTTGATAGTATATTGTGCACTTTTGTTGAGATGTGAGTCCTTCTAGACCTTATCCCCATTCTGCTGTCTATTAGGTGAATTTTTCAACATGCCTCCTTTAAGGGAGGTGCTGCCGAAATTTTTATAAAATACGTAAGACATTCTGTGTGATTTCCTAATTTTCACCAATAATAAAAATTAAGAACTGAGGTCATTTGGGTTTAAACTTACGTTTGGAGCATTATTAAGGATTGAAATAAAAAGTATTTTGAGGTCAAAGTAAATTATATAATTTAAGTGCCTAATTAGGGAAATTAGGCTAAGTCAAGACTAAGACTTTGAATTTTACTTTGAGGATGATTATGTATCTCAAGGATTTTACGGAATGAATGTCACAAAAAGAATTAATGAAATATTCTAGAGGCAAACTAGATTATTGAAGGATTTGGATAATCTAGGCCTATCAGATGCCTTAATGTTGCGCACTTGAAGCAGTGGTGGCGCTGCAAGGTAACACACACGGTGCCGGGCTTGTACACAGGAGGAACTGAGCCTACTGTGAGGAAAACTCACATACAAAGTTAGCGCTGTAGCGGCGCTGTGCATTTACACAAGGACCGTGGATCACTTACAGTTAGCATCGGGAAATAAAAATAGAAAGTTTTAGAATTCTAGTTCATTTGGAATTATTAATTAGGGTTTCTAATTGTATTATTAAGAGTATTAGGAGTATAAATATGTATTAGAACATGATAAACTCACCAATTATTACCCAACATCACCACAAGAGACCAATTATTATAGTTTTAGATTTGTTTTGAGTATTGAGAAAAGTTTTGAAGGATAAGACATTGAAGACTCCAATTGTGATTATTTGGTATTGTTCTTTGATTTATTTGAAGTTATTTTATTTCATCTTTGATTGCAATGAATACCGTGATATGTGCGCTGATTTCAATGATGAGTGAGTAGTTTATTTATCTTAAGGATTAATGGATCATATGGTATGAATGCTATGCTAAAGGAAGTATGAATGGATTATAATGATTAAAAGTGAAATGGTTAGAATTTGTATTGATTCTATTCGTAACGCTATGAAGATCTTGATCACATGTTTGTTGATTCACACCAATACAAACATATCATGCTTATCTACTAAATTAACCTCGATAATGGAACAAATTACTAAATTAAGGATTAGGGGCGTCACAATATTTCCAATTTTAGGAAGTTTCGTCATCGAAACTAAAATTAAGTCATGCCTTAAGACTCGAAGAGATTGGGGAAGTGCTTTGCCATATAATCCTCCCGCTTTAGCTCCTCATCTTCATGGAACTGCTACCGCACCTTGACTAGTGGGATTTCTTTATTGCGAAGCTTTTGAACCTATATGTCAAGAATTTGTATTAGTTATTCCTCGTAAGACATATCCTCCTTTAAGTCCAACTGACTCCAATCAACAGTTCTGGTATGCTTAGTCGGTGTCTTTCGCAACATCGATATATGGAACATGTCATGAACTCGCGCTAATTTTGGTGGAAAAACTAATCTATAGGCAATTGAATCTACTTGTTTGGTCACTAAAAATGTCCCAATATACCTCGGAGCAAGCTTCCCTTTCAGCCAAAATCTGTAATGTCCCTTCATCAATTAAACCTTAAGCGACTCATGATCATCCTTCTTGATGTGCACCTCTCGGTGACCCTTATCGGCATAATTCTTTTGTCTATCATATGTGGTACATAGTCGTTGCCTAATCAGCTTAATCACATCTGTGTGATCTTATACAATCTCTGGTCCTATCAACAACGTGTCACCAACCTCAGCCCAACACACAGGAGACCTAAAAGGCCTTACATAATGGTGTTATACTGATACTTGCTTGAAAGCTGTTATTGTATGCAAACTCACATAATGGTAGATAATCCTCCAAACTCCCAATAAAATCTAACACACAAGTCTTGAGCATATCCTCAAGTATCCAGATAATTTTATGAGTCTCGCCATCTAATTGCAGATGAAATGCAGTGCTGAGATTGAGCTTGATTCCCATCCTTGTCTGTGAACCCTTACAAAAATTGAAAGTAAAACGTGGATCTCGATCTGACACAATAGACACTGAGCCACCATGTAGCCTCAAGATCTCATCAAGATATTTCTTTCTCAGCTTTTCCACTGTATCCCTCATGGAAATTGGAATGAATTGTGCTAACTTAGTCAAATGATCTACTATAACTCAAACTGCATCATGTTTCTTTATTGTCGTCGTCAATCTGGTCACAAAATGCATGGCTATGTGTTCCCACTTCCATTAAGGAATAGGTAAGGGTTGCAACATCCCTCTGGGTTTCTGATGATCCTCTTTCACTTACTTACAAGTCACATAATCTTGGATATACCTCATGATATCTGATTTCATCATCGACCACCAATACATTAATTTCATATCATAGTACATCTTGGTGCTCCCTGGAAGAATAGTGAAGCACGATCCATGAGCATCCCGAAGTAAATCATTTTGCAACTATAAATGCAATGGAATGTATGCTCCATTTGCTGAATGCTTCCAATCTGAAAACCCTTCACTGTCAGCCTGTGATATATACTTTCCATACTCAAAATCAATCCTCTTACAGTGTATAATTCTGAAAATAGCCTCTGGCTCTACTCTCATCTGAACTCATACTAAGGAACTTGAAATGTTGGACAAATTCTCCTGAATATTAATGAATACATATAACTGAGGCTTGCTCGAGTAATTTATAGTCCTTTTTCATCATTATGCATGCATCCCTTGTTTCTTTCCTTACACGGCTTAGAGCATCAGCCACAACATTCGCCTTCCCGAGGTGATACTGAAAAGTGAAATTAAAATCTTTCAAGAACTCGAGCCAACGCCTTATTCGCATATTCAACTCACTTCGGGTAAGCAAATACTTCAGACTCTTGTGAGCCGAGAACAACGTGAACTTTTTTGCAATACAAGTAATGCCTCCATAACTTTAAAGCAAAAACAACTACTGCTAACTCCAAATAGTGAGTTTGGTGGTTCTTTTTGTATACTTTCAGTTGCCTAGAAGCATAAGCTATAACTTTCCTTTCTTGCATCAACACACATACCAAATCGATCTTCAAAGCATCAGTAGAAAAAACCAATTCTTTCCATGTTTTTGAAAGTACCAATATAGGTGCCAAAGTTAGAATGTCTCATAGTTCTTTGAAAACATTCTTGCATTCTTCTATCCACTTAAATTTTATGTTTTTCTAAGTTAGCCTTGTCATTGGTGCTGCAATCTTCGAGAAGTCTTTCGCAAACCTTCGGTAGTAACCTACTAATCCCAGAAAACTTCTAATATGAGTCACCTTTGTGGGTTGTGACCATTTCGTGATGAAATCAACCTTAGCTGAATCTATTGAAATGCCCTCTGTGTTCACCACGTGACCTATAAATTCACCTCTGAAGCCCAAAACTTGCACTTACTAAAATTATCATACAATCGGTGATACTTCAAATTCAACAAGGTCACTCTAAGATGTCTTTTATGCTCTTCCGGGGTCTTGGAATAGATCATGATATCATCAATGAAGACAATAATGAACTTGCCTTGTTAAGGCCTGAAGACTCTGTGCATAAGATCCATAAACATTGCCGGCGCATTTGTAAGTCCAAATGGCTTCACCATGAACAATGTCCATACCTCGTACTAAAAGCGGCCTTCTTTATATTTTCTCTCATATTTGTAACTAATGATACCCCAACCTCAAGTCTATCTTTGAAAAGAACTTCGCTTCCCGTAATTGGTAAAATAGTTTATCGATTGTAGGGAGTGAATATTTTTTCCAAATGGTCACCAAATTTAACTGGTGATAGTCAATGCACATTCGTAAACTACCATCCTTGTTCTTCACAAACAACATTAGTGCTCCTCAAGGTGACATACTTGGGTGAATAAAGCCTTTCTCTATCAATGCGACAACCCAAATTCCTACAACAAAGGTTGCCTAGCTTAAACCATCCCCAAAATCCTCGAGATGACCTAGTGAGTTGGGCAATGATCTAGTAAGTCTTAACCTGTAGAAATACTACATGATAATCAAGATGTAGGCTGTTAAGACATGTAATAGGTGTGGAATAAAAGTCTTTTGAGCCTATTAGGTTTGAAAATAAAATAGAATGTCTTACAAAAGTTAAATGACTAGGCTATGGGTTTCACGAGTCTACCTATAATAAAATCCCCTATTTATTACATAAAATGCTTCAAAACCAAATAAATAGAAATAAACAACCTTGCAAATGAGAAAACAATGCTTCTATGCTATGACCTTGCTCTTTCCTCAATCCTGAGGAAAGAGCAAGGTTTTTAATGTGTGGGGTGTGCAAGTATTACCTAATGCGTAATAAGTAGCATGAACAAGGTTTTTAACCAATCCATTTATTATTTTGGGCATGAAAGGATACATCCCATCATTAAGCCCTAATCTCACCACGTAGGACTTAACAACGTATTAGTCAGCCTTTTCAAACTTATCTCCTTACTAGTTAACCTTTATAATAATCATTGTATTATTCTCTTATTACTAATGATTCAAAGTTAATTAAAATTTAAACAATTTAATATTAAAAGATTATTCGGCATAATTCATAACAAACTAGCAAAAGCCATTAATATAAATTCTAAATGTGTGGAAAACCAGGAAACAAAGATCACATGCATATATATAACAAAAAGGACATATATATATATATATATATATATATATAAACACGTGTTTGGTCAGGTAACTATCCCTCATCCCATAAATATATACAACCCCAAAGTATGTAAAAGACATATATAAGTTGTACACCAAAATCTCAACCTAAAATATCATCAGTAGCTGCACTCCAGAGGCTCAGAAGTAGTCGCCGATCTTCTCCTTGCCCGGTCTGCTACTCGACGGATCTGAACCCACCATCATAAAAAGGATGGTGAGTACATGAAAGTAGAAAGTAATACTAAGAGACATTTGTTCACATTTCCAAAATATACAACAAGTATCTGAAAGCATAATAGTAGCTACTATGCTGAAAAAAATCATGTTATAATATACACTAGTTCAACAAAATGAAACTGACACTCGGCTAAGCAATAATGATCTAGGGTCGCTCGGCTATGAGTTACATCACGTCGATTTTTTTCCATTATGTAGGGCGTAATCAATCTTTTAGATGCCTTCAAATTATTACAAAAGTCTATCACATAAATATTACTCACAATTGACACATGTGACGTGTACTTGTCAACAACCCAGGGCCCCATACCCTATGTGTTGCACAAGCTAGTGGTGAGATCCCAACATCCCCGAGAATCTAGTGACCCTATGTGCTGCACTCATCTCTATTATATCATGGTCCTAGATACAAGAACTGCTTTTACAATTCAAGGAATGACACAATTTAGGAATCCAAAAATGTGATTTGCATGACTAATGCACAAAGGAAATGGACTTAGCATGCTATTTCACCTGACCAAATACCACAACAATCAAGAATGACATATCACATGAATTATGGTCAATGAAACCATTTAACCAACAACTAATGCCTTGATAACAAAACAGGAATGAAATGTAAATAAATATCTCAATCAGTTTACTTACAATCCACACAAATTTCCAAGCTAATCCGGCTTCTCGACACCTAAAAACACGTACCTGAACCCCCGAGACTTTTCCCTAGGTTCCTAATATCATTAAACATGCTTTTAAGTGTGCTTAGACAATTCTTTAAAGTATTAGACTTATTTAAAATGTTTAAGTTTAAGTTTAGAAAATGCAGAATTTGTATTGTCAAAGCATCTAGCGTATTGGACAACCCTATTAGCGCGCTACTCAAACTTATTAGCGCGCTACACACATGTAGTGCGTTAGCAAGCACGTTTAGAGCGCTATGTGTAGGAAAACCCAAAATCTTGCTCTTTGAATTCTGAGTTTTCTCTCCACATGGCCAACCCCAAAGCTTATAGATCCATCTACTTCACCCCAGAGACCCAAAAATTCTAAAACACCTTAAGAATAGCCATATTTCAATTATTTCACAAACTCATCAAATTGAACTAAGTTAATGGTGTATGTAAAATTACCTAGCTATACACCAAACGAAGCTTGATCAATTCCTTCAATTCCACCAGAATTCCTTCACAAATAACTTGCTGATTTTCTATGATCTCCTTCTCGAGTTTTACTTCTCTTCTAAGTTTGGTAATGAAGATCAATTGAATGTCCATCTCATCCATTGTTTATATATAAAGTAAGATTGATTTATAGACATTGATCTTGATATGCACACGCATCTCTAGGCTGATCTAAGGGCTCTCCGTTGACCTCATTCTCCACTAACTTCCATTAACTCATCCTTGGTGACACACATTAAAAACTCAATTTGTCTCTTGATGTGTTAATATGTACATCAAATGGTTATTGTTTTAACTTGCTAACTTACGTACATTTAATGTAAATCAAACTATAGCCATATCTAATTAACTATATAAGCCACGTTAACTTAAATTACACTCAGCTCATCACTCAATACCCTGGTCCCATGCCAACAAACATCTCGAGGCGCGTCCCTGCTCATGTTTCAATACCTAAACACTGGTAGGAATTACTTAGTAGTCTACACATATACAATACACTAGGCATACATCACAATAGATATAACATATACCTCGGCCATATTGCCTCGGTCATGCATGTATCTCGATACAGGTCCTACGTCACGAGTTAATAATTCTGATTAAGAAATTAAACTAGGATTAGGAATTTGGGCTGTGACAAATCTTCCCAACTGATGGAAACTTTGTCCTTGAAATTAAACTTCAAGTTAAAATTTAACCTGACTCGAAAAGGTACGGAAACCTATCTCGCATAAAGTCTTCCCATTCCCAAGTGAGTTTTGAGTCACTATGGAACTGTCACTTGACTAACATCTTCAAAATAGACTTACCTCTCAACTATTGTACCTTTTGATGTAGGATCTGTACTGGTTGCTCGTCATAAGTTACATCCTTGCTCATATCAATCTGACTCAAGTCAACCGTCGGTCTCACACCTTCGTTCGACTTAGCTAGTCGAAACTCATAAATAAGAAGGACTTGATGAATCCCTGACATCTGTGGAGGTAAATCTAGTTCATAAGCAACTTTCCAGCCCCGTCTCTTGATCTTGAAAAGCCTAATAAATCTCGGTGCTAACTTGCCTTTCAATCCAAATCTGTGAAGACCCTTTCAAGGATAAACCTTTAAATATACAAAGGCCCATTCAGTGTACATGATAACTGTTATTGTATGTAAACTCACATAATGGTAGGTAATCCTCCAAAGATTCGCCTAACTCTAGTACATAAGCCTTGAGCATATCCTCAAGAACCTGAATCAACCTCTCAGTTTGCCCATCAGTTTGAGGGTGAAAGGCTGTGCTAAACTGTAGGCGCGTACCGTACTGCTCCTGCATACTCTGCCACATCGTAGACATATTAATATCATCTCTGTATAATGTGATAGTCAATGGTACCCCATGCGGCCTGATAATCTCCTTCTCGAACAATATAATCAACTGGTCCAATGTGTAGTGAGCTACAATTTTTAAGAAACGGGCTTATTTCATCAATCTGTCCATAATTACCCTGATAGAATCAAGTCATCTGGCAATCCTTAGTAATCCCCTAACAAAGTCTGGCTATGTCATCCTACTCCATCGTGGAATGGGAAGCAGCAAAAATAATCCTGCAGGTCTACGATGCTCAGTTTTCACCTGCTGGCAAATTCTATAGTTTTTGATAAACTCCGATATGTTCGCCTTCATGGCAGGCTACTGAACATGTTTGCTAATGTCATGGTACATCTTGGTCCTTCCATAATGAACAGTGAATCATGAACGGTGTGAATCCTGAATAATCTCATCTATCTCCTCTTCTAATGATGGTATCCACAATTTGCTTATGAATCTTTGACACTGATCCGTCATCTCAGTCCAATCACCACTTTGAGCTAACTCACTAAACCTCGGATATAGAATTTTGACTCTCTGACCCTTTGACACTCTCTGTGTAGACACTGTTTATAGCCTTATCTGTGTACAAATCACCTGAGTGTCAGTAGAAATATAGGACTGACTCATCATCGCCGCTGCCTTGAGTAATCCAAACTCGTACGTCATATTACATTTAACAACCTCAGTGTCTCTAGCCAGTATCCTACTCAGTGCATCAGCAATTGCATTAGCATTTCTTGGGTGATATTCTAGAGAATAGTCATAGTCCTTCAAGATCTCTAATCATCTGCGTTGTCTCATGTTCAGCTCTTTCTATATGATAGATATTTCAGACTCTTGTAATCAGTATAGAGTGTGAATTTATCTCCATACATTTGATGTTTTCATATCTTTAGAGCAAATACCAATGCTGCCAACTCTAAATTATGAGTGGGATAATTCTTCTAATGTATCTTTAGCTGTCTGGATGCATAAGTCATCGTGCATCTGTCATGCGTCAGTATACAGCCTAGACAAGTATAAAAAGCATCTGTATATACAAGGAATCCCTATTTGGTATTTAACGATACTAACATTGGCGCAGTGGTTAACAACCTCTTCAACTAAGAAAATGTCTACTCACATTCCTTAGAACAATTTAACCTGACATCCTTTTGGGTCAATCTGGTAATTGGTGAAACGATCTTCGAGATATCCTTCGTGAACCTACGATAATATCTAGCCAACCCTAAAAAACTCTTGATCTCCATGATAGACGTCAGTGGCGGCCAATCCATAATAGCCTGAATCTTGGATGGATCTACAGCGATACCGGCTGCTCCAACAACATGCCCAAAAAAACTTGACCTTTAATAGTCGAAATTCACATTTACTGAACTTGGTATATAGTATGCGCTCCCTCAAATTCTGTAATGTCTCTTTAAGGTGCTACTTGTGATCCTCTCGAGTCTTCAAGTATATCAATATATCATCGATGAAAACTATCAAGAAGTGGTCAAGAAATGGTCTCATCACTCTATGCATCAAATCCATAAACATGGCAAAGGCGTTAGTCAAACCATATGACATAATTGTAAGTCGATAGTGTCCATATCTTGTGGTGAACTCTATATTGGACCTATCCTCATCCCTGATCCTAAGCTGATGATACCCTGATCTCAGGTCTATCTTGGAGAAAAAATACGCTTCTCTCAGCTAATCAAATAAATCATCAATCCGCTGTAATGAATACTTCTTCCTGATTGTGACTTTGTTAAACTGTGTATAGTCAATACACAGTCTCCAAGTATTATCCTTTTTCTTTACAAATTGGAGAGGTGCTCCCCATAGAGACATAGAAGGTGTGATAAATCCCTTCTGTCCCAAATCCTAAAGCTGATTCCTCGACTCCTCTAACTCTCTTGGAGCCATGCGGTACGATGGTATAGAAATAGGTCTAGTGCCTGGTACCAACTCAATGATGAAATCTATCTCTCTCGATGGTGGAAAACTAGGTAAGTCCTCCAGAAACACATCTAAAAACTCATACACAACCAGAATTTCCTCAAGTTTAGGTTCGTAACTCTCCGCTACTATATATAAAGATAACATAGTCTCCATCTCTTCACTAGTCGCAAGTCGTCCTCTAGTACCCTCAACTCTTGATGTACTACCACTGTATGTGAAAATCAGACACCTTGGAATCTCAAATATCACTATCTTACTGAAACAATCGATATGAGCATGATACGCTGCTAGCCAATCCATCCCTAACAACACATCAAAGTCTAAAAACTCGAGCACTCTAAAGTTTGTAAGTAACTCTACCCCACCTATCTCTACTAGACATCTCTTAACAAGATAATTAGGGTAAATCCTATCCTCAGTTGTGGTACTCAAAATTACATGTATGCTAACTCTAATTAGTGTCAACCCTAAGATGCCTATTATGCGGCCAAAAATGAAAGATACTATAGAAACCGAATAAAACAAGACATAACAATCTTTACTACAAATAGAAACCATGCCCTCAATGAGTCCTCATATGGTGTCAACATCTAGCTGTGCTACCATGTGTGCTCCCTCTTGACTCTATGATGGAAACTCTACTGCCGGCTGTGGACAATCTCTCAACATATGCCCAACTTGATCATATTGAAAACAAGAAATCGATCTGCACTTACCCTATACCAGGGGCTTGTGCCTGTCCCTATCGAGTACAATCTCGACCACTACCACCCTGCTTCTGCAGACGTGATGATGGTGGTACTGGAAGAGCTGGAAAAGTAGTAGGAGCTGGTAACGCAAGTCTAACTGGTGGTGGCAAGGGAGGTCTACCAACTATACTCTGCAACAGAGTAGGGGATGACACATAGGGCACAACTGATGTAGCTGTATCCAAACCCTGAGAACCTCTCTCCCATCTCCTTTGTCCCTTACCCTTTTATTTCCTTATCTCAAACTCTACAACCTGATCAGGCGATAATGCTGGTCCTAACGGTAGCAACTCTACTCAAATATTAAGTCTCATAAGACAGTGCATGCTCGTTTATCTCACCTACAGTCTAGCACCTAAATTGATAACATAAAACTTTATATCTGGCCTCAGTCCATCTCTGAAATTGTATACATCCTTAGAGTCACCTCTCATTAGATCCCTAGAAAAGTGCCTCAGATAGCCATATCTATCTTTGTAACTCATCACCGACTAATCAACTCCCTATCTCAGATTCATGAACTCATTCCTCAACCTCTTCATCACTGTAAGTGGGAAGTACTGCTAATAAAACTTCTTCTTGAAAGCATCCCAAGACTCTAAATCACCATCAGTAGCTATCATCGCACGCTACCAAACATAACCGTCTCTCTACAGAGTATACGACAAAATCTCAACCCGAAGTCTATCCTTAATCCTCAAGACTATATGTAGCTTCTCTCGAGACAATACCTACTTTTTAATCTTCTTAAAGTCTCGCTGACCATCAAAGTAATCTAGCTTTAGTCTGATGAAATCCTTCACGTACTGAACCTCTACTGTTGAGCTAGAATATGTAGGAGTGGAAGACGATGTATCAATTACCTTTATACTGGTATTGTCACTACCAATATAGGCTGTACTACCAGAGCAGTTGGTGTTGGTAATGTAGGAAGAGGAGTAGTAGTAGTAGTGGGGGTCGGTGCTTGTGTTGATTGTGCAAAACATGCTATCATAATGGCAATAAAATACGCTAACTGCTATCCCTAAGCAGCTATTCGGTCAGATAGCCTCTGATAATCCTTAGTAGATGAAATATTAGGCTAGCTGCCACTAGCACCTACATCCCCGCTGTCACGTGAATCAACCATCGGTGTCTGCAAGTTGATAGCAAACGCGAATCAACTACTACATAGATAATCATATATATATATATATATATAGAAACTAACATGTACATATAAGAAAACCCCATCTCACTTTCACTCTCTTCCCGACTAATAGTTTCTAGGTAAGGATCATCTAGTTTTCCACAACTAAAATTTGTATTTTGTTGAAATTCGTAAGTTGATTATTTTTAAAGTTGATTCTGATACCAACTGTGACTACCCCTTCCCAAATTAGGGCACCGCCCAGCCTAATCCCGTCATTAAGCCCTAATATCACCATGTAGGACTTAACAACATATTAGTCAGCCTTTTCAAACTTATATCCTTACTAGTTAACCTTTATAATAAGCATTATATTATTCTTGTATTACTAATAATTCATAGTTAATTAAAATTTTAAAAATTTAATATTTAAAGATTATCAGAGGAAGTCTCTACAAACTAGCAGAAACCATTAATATAAATCCTAAATGTGTGGAAAACAAGGAAACAAAGATCACATGCATATACATAACAAAAAAGATGATAATAATATATCAACACGTGTTTTTTGGGTAACTATCCCTCATCCCATAAATATATACAACCACAAAAGTATGTTAAAGACATATACAAGTCGTATACCAAAATCTCAACCTACAATATCAGTAGTAGCAGCACTTCAGAGGCTCAGAGGTAGTCGTTGATCTTCTCCTTGCATGGTCTGCTACTCGACGGCTCTCCACCCACCATCATAAAAAGGACGGTGAGTACAGGAAAGTAAAAAGTAACACTGAAAGACATTTGTTCACATTTCAAAATATACAACAAGTATCCGAAAGCATAATAATAGCAACTATGCAAAAATAAATCATGCTATAAGATACTCCGATTAAACAAAATGAAACTGACACTCGGCTAAGCAATAATGATCTAGGGCTGTTCGGCTATGAGTTACATCACGTCGGCCTTTTTCCACTATTTAAGGCATAATCAATCTTTTAGATGCCTTTACATCATTAGAAAAGTCAATCACATTAATATTACTCACAAGTGCCCCTCACATGTGATGTATACTTGTCAAAAACCTCAGGTCCCATTCCCTATGTGCTACACAAGCTAGTGGTCAGATCTCGACATCCCCGAGAATCTAGTGACTCTGTGTGCTGTGCTCATCTCTTTCATATCAAGGTCCTAGATATAAGAACTACTTTTACAATTCAAGGAATGATACAGTTTAGGAATCCAAAAATGTTATTTGCATGACTAATGCACAAAGGAAATAGACTTATAAAACCATAAATCACCTACCTAATAGAATGCTATTTCAACTAACCAAATACCTCAACAATCAAGAATGACGTAACACATGAATTATAGTCAATGAAACCATTTAATCAACAACTAATTCCATGATAGCAAACTCATGTAACAAGATAGAAAACAAGTCATGGCATCTAGAGTACAATAGCTAATTCAGTCCCAATGATTGTAAATGAATAGCAAAATAGGAATAAAATGTGAATAAATATCTCAATCAGTTTACTTACAATCCACGCAAGTTTCCTAGCTAATTTGGCCTCCCGACACCTAAAAAAACGTACCCGAACCCTTAAGACTCTTCCCTAGGTTCTTGATATCATTAAACAAGTTTTAAATTATGTTTAGACCTTTAATTAGAGCATTAGACTTATTTAAAGTGTTTAAGTTTAAGTTTAGAAAATGTAGAGTTTGCACTGTCAGAGCATCTACCACGCTGGGTGGCATGTCTAACGCATTCCATTAGTGCGCTACTTACACTTATTAGTGCGCTACACACATGTAGCGCGCTAGCAAGCACGCTTAGAGCACTATGTGCAGGAAACCCAAAATTTTGCACTTTAAATTCTGAGTTTTCTCTCCACATGGCCTACCCCAAAGCCTTTAGATCCATGTACTTCACCCCTAGAGACCCAAAAAGTCTAAAAAACCCATAAGAATAGCCCTATTTCAATTATTTCACAAACTCATCAAATTAAACTAAGTTAATAGTGTATGTAGAATTACCCAGCTTTACACCACACCAAGCTTGATCAATTCCTTCAATTCCACCAGAATTCATTCACAAATAACTTGCTGATCTTCTCTAATCTGCTTCTCCAGTTTTACTTCTCTTCTAAGTTTAGTAAGGAAGATCAATTGAATGTCCATCTCATCCATTTTATGTATATAAGGTAAAAAAAATTTTATAGCCATTGATCTTGATGTGCACACACTTTTCTAGGCTGATCTAACGACTCTCCATTGACCTCATTCTCCACTAACTTCCATTAACTCATCCTTGGTGACATACATTAATAACTCAATTTGTCTCTTGATGTGTCGATACGTATCTTGAGGAACATCAAGTCGTTATTGTTTTAACTTGCTAACTTAGGTACATTTGATGTAAATCAAACCATAGCCACATCTAATTAACTATATAAGCCACATTAACTTAAATCACACTCACCTTATCACTCACTACCTCGGTCCCACACCAGCACACATTTCAAGGCACGTCTCTCCTCAGTCTCAATACATAAACACCGGTAGGAATGACTTAGTAGTCTACACATATACAATACACTAGGCATACATCATAACAAATATAACATATACCTCTGCCATGGCATGTATCTCAATGTGGGTCTCACGTCACGTGTTAATAATCCTGATTAAGAAATTAAACTAGGATTAGGAATTTGGGCCGTGACAGGATTATGTAACAAACATAATATATAATGCAAGATACGATAAAACAAAACCCAAATAAGATAGTTAACAAGATAACAATGATAACATGAATGCCATAGAGTCAACGAAGTGGAAACCATATACAAATTGTGTTATGCGACTACCAAATAGCTTCAAGGTATCAAATATGATCTTGCCTAATAGATTGGCGTTTAAGCATCATTTTGATCATGTCTGCCATAAATTAATGAAAAGTCAATAATAAGACATTTTTAGTACATTTTAGGGCGATTTTAGATATAAAAGACTATATTTTATGGGGTTTTCTCTTATTTTTGATATTTTAGCTAATAATTAGAATATTTGAAGAAATGGATGAAAAAGGGAAGAAAACGAACTAATTGACCAACTAAAAAGATTGCACGAAAAATCACTAAGGAATCAAGGAAAAGCTGGATTTTATACCCAGCGATCCTCTAACGATTCTTATAGACTCAGATTCGCTACACAAATTAGTGGAAATAGGGACTTCAATTCCACATATTTCCCCAACGATTCCACTTAAACAAGAATCGCTGGTTACGATTTCAATGATTTTAAATTACAAAAAGGATTTTGAGTCGGTTTAGGAGATGTATTACCTAATATACTATAAATATAAACCCTAAACTACGAAGTTGGGGGCCTTTTGATAGTTTTACACTTTTTGCTTTAATTTGCAAGCCATTCTTTATTGTTTACTTTTGAAGAAGATTGAAGATTCAAGTTATCATTAAGGTATTTTTAATTATGTCTTTTAAATTTGATTTTATGGTGCTATTTATTATCATGAGTGAGTAGGTTGTTAATCCAAACAAGACTCCATACTTGAACTAGATCCTTTTTGCAATGTAGTCATGATGAAATGAAAGTGTGCTTTATGCTTTAAACCTATCGTATTCTTTGATTCACTGTTTTTTTATAGATTGTTATTTATAGATTGCATCATGAATCTAAGTGTTATGTGCATAGTGGTCGATGTATAGTGATGTTTTGATTCATATCTATTTTAAAGCAGTAACTAGGATTGTTTGAAAGGTATGACCGTTTGGATGTCCTAGGTGAATTTGAGATTTAAATCTAATGTTGAAACGACTTTTTGATGGTGTTAGATTTAGTAGTTTGAAGTTTTCATAAAGTGTAATGTGGTTTTATTTCATGAAGTTAATATCTTTGTGTATTCAAAGGAATTAGCATAATAAAATTAGAACGTGCCTTTTCCACTGGTATAAGGAGAATGAATGGCTGACTAAAGGTTGTTTAATTACTTATAATTAGTGTTTAATTATCTAGGATACTTTAAAAAGTATGTTCATGACTTTGTGATTAAAGTAACATATTTGGATACAAAATGGGTTGAAGTTTCATCGTTTAGGAGGATTGTTTAGATGTTTATTTACTATTGTGTTTCATTTAATTGAATTGCTTTTAATTTAGTGACGTCGATTTGTGTTATTTAAGTAAGTTTAGTTATTTTAATTGATTTTTATATTTTAAAAGTATTAATTTAAATTTTGGTTTTTATTACATTAAATTAAAACTAAAAAATAATGAAACTTCTTTTCTTAAGGAATTTGCAAAATCCTTATAGAGACGATTCCCACTTGCCACTACGACAAAATTTAAAAGTATAATAAAGGCGAGGAATTTGTTGTACACGCTTGACACGTGTCAATTGTCCTTCAAGGTATCATATAAGAGCAGAAGGAGATGATCAATGGCCACCGGCTCTCCAGTCCGAGGTACCATCTACAATTATTCATTCTAAGCATTTCAGTTCTATATGCATTCATAAATAGAGAGCTTTAAAGGACAAGATAAAGTGGAATAACAAGATATATTCAATTTTATTTCGAGCAAGATATCAAAAATTCATTACCGTGAATCCAAGCATAACCAATAACATGGCATGATTGAAGATAAAGCAAATCCCACTTACCTCAAAGCACTGGTATCCTATCTAATCCTAAGTTGAAAGTTCCTATCTACTTCTCCTTGTGTCTACATTGTTATTGGTTCATGTATGTATTAATGACATGTTTTGTTAGAGGCATTACAATTCATCTAACCGAGTCTTCAACTCAGCTAGTTCTTTAGGTGTCATTCTATATGGTGGTATAAATATGGATTTCGTGCTAGGAACAAGGTCAATGATGAAATCAACATCCCGAGGTGGAGGGACTCCAGACATATCTGATGGAAAGACTTCAAGGAATTCTCTAACCACCAAAATTTATTCAAGTTGAACATCATGACCATCTTCTCTATAGCTGTCAAACTCATAAAAGTTTCCAACTCATTAACAATTGTTACCTTCCCACGGGTGGCAACTCGATTAGGTACGCGACCTCTATAATGAAATGGTGGAATACCAGAGATCCGAAAGGTAACTATCTTGTAAAAACAATCAATACTTGCATGATAAGCTACTAACCAATCCATCCTTAACAAGGCATCGTACTGTAACACCTGCAAATCATGTAGTAAGACATGATTCCTAATTTTAGTAATACACCTCCTGCACACCATATTAGGATAAACATTTTCACTAGCGAAAGTACCTAAAATCAAGATCGTATTGTCTCTAATCGGCCTCTGTCCTATCTCGTCAACAATTTTACCAGAAAAATGCATGCCTCTTTCACAAATGTAAATTGTACCTGCCATCTAATCATGGCCGCAAGTATAATAGCTTAATTTTAGTAATAATGTGATTAACTTACGTTGATTACGGATATTATCCTCAGGGAAAGGTGTATTGCACTTATTATGCTTAGTCAGATTTACTCTATTGCTAAGGAAATTCCTTTTATTGGTTTTTAACTAAATTATTCTATTCTAACAAAACAATGTAAATACTTGTACTTTTATATTAAGAAGATCTTAGTTCACAACTTCACCTAGGTAATAAATAACTATACTTTTCAACTCACTCCCTTTATCTTCATTATGTGTGTGCGACACTTAATTATAATATATATATTTCCTTCAAATCCACTTCAACCCACTATCGTGATGGAAAAGATTATAATGTGCAAACTAGAACTCCACCTATCAGTGTGAATAACGAAAGTTCCAAATTTATTTAAGTTCCAAATTTGTAGATTCATAACCATTTACATTTACTATCCTGCCTCCTTAATCAATAACTATCTATCGTTGTTATATATTTTACGGTTGTATCGTCCATATCCTGCTTAAAAGCTCCAATGGCCATGATAACTCCTAAAAACTCTAATCAACAAACACATAATCAAGATGTTTGTAACATTACGTCGAGAATCAATACAAATTCTAACCATTGCACTTTTTAATCATTATAATCCACTCATAATTACTTTAGCATATCATTCATACCATATGATCCATTGATCCCTAAGATTAATGAACTACTCACACATCATTGAAGTAAACATACACATCATGTTATTCATTGCAATTAAATATTAAATTAAATAACTTCAATTAAATCACGAAAATAATACTGAATAACCACAGGTGAGTCTTCAATGTATTCTCCCCCAAACTCTTCTTAAAACTCATGAACAAAGTAAACTAGGCTAATTTGTGGGAATGTATGATAATGTATGGTATTCTATGTATTTTCCATGTTTTAATACCTATTTATACCCCTAAGACACTTTATAATACAATTAGAAACCTTTATTGAACTAGAACTCTAAGCTTTATATTTTCTACATCACGACGTTGTCCATAAGTAATCTGGTGTTGTCTGTGTAAAGCCTCGACGCTACCACAGCTTCGGCCTTTGTATTGTGTTTTTTCTCCTCTTAGTAGTTTCGATTCCGTGTGTGTAAAGTCCCAGCGCCGTGCGTGTAAACCCATAGCTTCGCCAGAACTTTGCCACAACTTCAAACATGGTTTTATGTATTTTATCCTCGTTTCATTACAAAAATCACTCATTTGTCCCTTTTATACCTTGTATGTCTGAAAACACATAAATATAGTCAATTAGAGCTCATTCCAGGATATTAATAGTACTAAACTAACCCAACATATAATTCTAAATAATCACTTATCAAATACCCCCAAACTTAGGATTTTGCACGTTCCGAGCAATAGTATATTTTACTAAGTATTCTTACTGCTACTTAAGTCCATATTCAGTTTACATCGTTCATAGGGTCTCCTTTAATTCAAATAAGTTCTAGTTAATAGTCTACTCAAGAGTTTTTCTTTAATAAAACTAATATTTTCAAAAACATGTACATTTAACAACACATACAATTCACTTTCGAAACATCAAGGTTGTTAACAACTAAAACCATCACTACTCATATGTTTATTTAACCTCGATGCTCAAGTAGCAAGTGTACAATCTCATGATTTCTTATTAAGCTCAAGAATTCATAAATAAGCATAGATCATACTAGTTTTGTAGACTTTAGTACTTCAAGAGTCCATAGGACTTAATATAGTTGGAAAGAATACTTTACTCAATAAAGCTACTTGTACTCGAGCTAAATCTTTTATTTAAAGAGTTTTAATTTAACTTCCGCCTTCATTTCATTATTTTTATCTTTCTTTTTTGTTTTTCTTTTCTTCTCATATTTTCTAGTTGCACGGTCCCTGCTCATTTTCCTATAGAACTTGTGGGACTCTCTATTTTTTATGTTCAAAAATCTTATTAGCATTTCTCACATTCACTTTGTCAAACAAGTTTTAACTCTAACTTTTCATTTAAAAATCATGCCTATCTCTTCCCCTTTTAGTGCTAAGTCTTTATTTACTTTCATACTCCAGTAAAATTCATACTTATTATATAATTCATTAGAGATCTAAATTTTTCCACAAGAAGTGTTCTAGTATTCTTCTTGCTTTTGTTTCAATTTCATGGTCTTCCATAACATTAGGTTTCTAATCATGAAATCATACTATTGTTTGCTACATTATTTTTTTCAAAAATTTTATAACACTCTTTGAGTTTCATATCACCAAGACAGTTGTATTCTTACTCATCCTCAATTAAAGGCATGAACTTTGCAAATGAATTACTTATTAAATACATATTACTATATATAACCTAATCTATTATGACGACCGCTTCTCAAATTAGGACACCGCATGGCCTAATCCCATCATTAAGCCCTAACCTCTACCACATAGAACTTAATAATGTATTAGTCAGCCTTTCCAAACCTTCGTCTTTGTTAGCTACTTTCCAAATGAGCATATCACCATTCACGTATTTATTAGTAATTCAGTGTTAATTAAAATTTTAATAACTTTAAGATTATTTAGCGGAAGTCTTAATAAATTAATGGAAGCAATAAAGTTAAAACCTAAGTATGTGGAAAACTAGAAAAACAATGATTACATGCATATATAGAATAAACGACAATAACCATATATAAACATGTTTCTGATAGTATAAATAACTCACAACCCAAAATGTATCCCCATAATACAAAGATATATATATATATATATATATAAATTTCACAACAAAAATAAAAAACCTACAAAATTAAAAGTAGCAGCACTCCAGTGGCTCATAGGTAGTTGTCGATCGTCTCTTTGCCAGTCTATTACTCGATGGGTCTGCACCCACTGTCATAAAAATGACGGTGAGTACGGGAAAGTAGAAAGTAACACTGAGTGACATTTATCCGCATTTCCAAATATACAACAAGTATCTGAAAGCATAAAAATAGCAACTATGCTTAAATCCAAATCATGCTAATAGATACTTTAGCTAAACAATACGAAACCGTCACACGGCTAAGTGGTGATGATTTAGGGCTTGTAGGCCGTGAGTCCTATCACATATGCCTTTATTCCACTATCTCAGGGTGGAGCTTAGCTCTACACCTCTGTAATCACTCATAAATGCCCCTCGCATGTGATGTATACTTGTCAACAACCCCGGGTCCTATACCTTGTGTGCTGCAGAAACTAGTGATGAGATCTTGACAACGCTGGAAATCTAAAGACCTAGGGTGTCGCGCACATATCTATCATATCATGGTCCTATATATAAGAACTAATTTCATAATTCAAGGAATGACACGGTTTTGGAATCCAACAATAGGATTGCATAACTAATGCAAAAAGACAAACAAATTTAAAATGCCATAAATCACTACCTAATAGATAGCGATTTCAGTTGACTAATTACTTCAACAATCAAGAATGACATAGCACATGATATAGAGTCAATGAAACCATTAACCAACAACCAATGCCATGATAACAAACTCATAAAATAAGATGAAACAACAAGTCATGGCATATAGAGTACAAAGGACAATTCAGTTCGAATAATTGAAAATAGATAACATTACTAGAATGAAATGTAAATGAATATCTCAATAAGTTTACTTACAATCCTTGTGAATTTCCTAGGCTAATCTTCGTACCATTAGACATGTTTTTTTGAGTATGTTTAAACTTTAAATTAGGGTATTAAAGTTTTTTTTAAAGTGTTTAAGTTTAAATTAAGAACTTGATGATTTTTGTGCTGTCAAAGCACCTGCCGCGCTAGCTAGCATGCTTAGTACGCTATACGCAGGAAATCCCATAAATTCTGCAATTTGAAGTTTTGGGTTTCCTATTAGAAATGGCTTTCACGTAAGTCTTGGATCCCTGTTACCCTCCACCAAAGACCCAACACATCACCATAAACCCCAAGAGCAATCAACACTTTCAAATTATCATTAAATTCATCAATTTAAACTAAGATGTATGTAGAATTACCTAGTTATACACCACACCTAGCTTGATCAACTCCTTCAAATTCTACCAGAATTTCACTTCAAACTTGTTGATCTTCCTCTAATCTTCCTTTTCCAAATTTCTTTTTCACTAAGTTTGTTAAATGGAATGATTTGAAGATTAAAATCATATTTATAATGTATATGGATTATGTTGATTAATAGCCATTAATCTTAGTGTGTATACAAATCTCGAGACTGATCTAGTGGCTTACAACAAGATTCAAATTCCACCAACTCTCAAGTAACTCCTCCTTGATGACACTAATTCATACTCAATTAGTCTCTTGATGTGTCAAAATGTATCTTGTGGAACATCAAGTGGTTATTCTTTTAACTCGCTAACTTAGGTACATTTAATATAAATCAAATCATATCCACTTCTAATTCAACTAATTAAGCAACATAAAATTTAACCCACACTCACCTCATCACTCACTACCTCGATACCCAAACACCGATCACGTCTTGATACCTAAACACTGATAGGACTAACTTAGTAGTCTACACATATACAATACACTAGGCATACATCAAAATAAATATAACATATACCTCGGCCACATCGCCTCGGTCATGGCATGTATCTCGATGCGGGTCTTACCTTACGAGTCACCAATCTTGATTAAGGGATTAAACTCGAGTTAGAAATTCAGGCTGCGACGTCTATAGTACTTAAACACATTCAAATAATAAGTAAATGAAAAAAATAATATAATATCATGCTTTCCTCTTTTAACTGCTTCAAAAATAAAATTTTACGATCATACATGTAGTGTTCATCATTATTTCATCCTCTTACCACTTCCCATAGTGTTGATGCCCCTTAACTTAAACCAAACCTTGTCATCAAGGTTTAAAAAGAAGCTGGAGATATTAAAAACACTAAACACAAACATATAATATCATAAGAAAATAATAATGCATAAACATAAAATTTAAACAACTAATAAAGTGAGAAGATATCCCAAATGTAAAAATAATCAGTATAAATATATCTCTCATCTCCAAGGTCTAAATAAATCCTGAGACTCAGACTCTGAGACTGCACATCATCATCATCATCATAAGCTCCAACAAAAGATGGTGTCAAAGGAAGCTCCACGTTTCTGCTACGCACCATGTCTAGATCAAACTTGTAGTTTGGTGTTATTGAAAAGCCAATAGACCTATCAGTAGGTCTCATCCGTCTGGTCCTCTCGTATCTAGCTACGCCTCTTTGCTGATCTGCACATAACATGAAATTACGCTGTTTGTTCAGTTAGTCTTGCTCATATCTCATCAAGGCTTCACGATATTGAGCCATATCCTATTTGTATTATCTCCTCATCTTAGCAATCCATAGCCTATGCTACCGTAGAGTCAAGTCCTCAAGTGGGGGTATGGTGCCTGTGGTGGTGGAGGTGGTGGAAAAACCACTAGACCATCTAAGTCATGCTCTCCTATAAGTGGGTTTACAAACTGGTAGCCTTCAGGAAGTCCCTACTGGTGATCCTCTTCCTCTCCGTATCTTTGGTTCCATAACTCTCTGGCAAACTCCGTTGTTGTTGTTGTTGTTGCGTGATCCTTTCGCTCTTTAGCCAACAACTCGGCCTCAAGTCTACCCCACTTGGCTCTCTCTCTCACTTCTTCAAAGTCTTGGTGACTAGTCAGTGATTTCAATGTGAGCATAAACTCCTCATCTATGATTGCTTGGGTTTCAATATTAAATTCTATATCCTAAATTAATTTCACTTCGGCCATGAAGCACATCTGAGTGATCACAATTGGAAACAACAATTTGCTATCTTTCTCGGACATAATAGACTCTCTCAAGTTCTTGTAGATGATCTCCAGCACATTGGTATCGCTGTATGTTGTAATCTCATACAAACAAGCCAAATTTGGCTTATTGATCTCACCCTACTGAGTGGTCGAGTACAATGAAGCAACTAGAAAGTGTTGCCACATTCTATAAACCTTCCTCATGCTCCCCTTCTTAATGCACTTCGACACATTCTCAACTCCCATTACCCATCCTTGTTGTCCCTAGACAACCAATGCTCTCTTAATAACTCTAAAAGTAAATATCTTATATGGCTTCTCGTACAAATCATCCGGGAAGGTCTGTGATTCTCCGACTATACTTAAGTGTTATAACCCATATATGATATATCTGTAACGCTCATTGAAGGGGACCAATACCCCTCTCACCTTCACTAGGTCACATTTCTTAGTAAGCTTTGCATTGGTATAAAATTCATAAACAATTTCACTCACTCCTTGAATAGTATTCTCTCTATAATCTTGAGTGAATTGCTCTCAACCTTGTTGCCAAATGAAAATATTTACTCTCTTTTCATACTTAGTCGACAAGTTTATTCTTATCTCGTAAATGTATTCTCTATGCTTAATAACCTCATATCTCTTCGTAGCCTATTTGCTAATATAATACTTAGACTTAAAAGGTCTAGGTTCATCCTCATTCGGATCTCTCAAGGATGGTGGCTCATAATAATTTGCTCACATTCACTAATTTGACTTGTTTGTCTCCTTGTTCTTGGGTTTTTCAAAAATTCACACCACACAAGGACTCACAGCACGGGTCTTCAAATAACCTAAAATCAATATTCTCATTCATAAAGATGATGCGAAATAATGCAAAAGATAAAGACTACTCACCATAAGCCACATTGATGGTCTAAATCCACGCAACTTTAAATTCCTATCCAACAACCTCATATCGATAACTCACGCAATTTCATCAATAATTTTCAAAAATCTCAAAACATAACTAATGAAATTATAAATTTACCTAAATGCCGAACTACTTTTAGGTGTAGAATAATCCTCCAAGCCTTTATTTATTCAAGCCCTCTCACTTTGCTCACAAACTAAAATGCTCTCTAGAATCTTTTCTTCAAATCAATGACCTAGCTCTCCTCGTCGTGCAAATCCATAATTTACTCTCTATTTTCACTTTTGATCACTATGAATACTCTTTTCTCTTTTAAAATTGCTCAATCATAGGTTTTAGAGGGGTTAAAACCTTTATGTCGACGTTAGCGCCGTCCCTTATAGGGCACAACACCACCATAGCGTGGCCACAACATCGAGACTGCCGTGAGCAATTTTTGCTCACAGCTTGTCGCCGTCTTAGCGCTATCGTTATGCACTCACGGAATCGTGTATGTCTACATACGACGCAACTAGTCTATCTCCATAATTTTGCAAACTTTTCATTAACTCCCTATTGGCGCTCTCTCGGCTTTGTGTATTATTACACTTGGCGTCATGACAGCATAAAATACCTTGTATATAAAAAAGTTCATAAAAACTTACCCTTGATTTGTTAATGTACTTGACCTTTACTACTTTAACTCTTTTGCTCTTTTACGCTCTTTAATGCATTAGTCGAGACTTTTCCATTTTGATGAAATGTCGCCCAACAAATGGTTTTTCCTGTATATTTAGCATAAAACTTTTCAAAGTTAGAAAACTACTAAAACTTTTAGATTTTTCTAACGAAACATGACAAGTCAATAATTAGACACATTTTATAGTGTAATTTAGGTTGATTTTATATAGAAATGATGATACTACACGTGGTATTCTCTTATTTTTGTGATTTCTGGTTTTAAATAGGAAAATGAAGAAATGGATGAAAAGAGAAAGAAGAGCAAAACAGTCAACCGAAAAACTGCCGCAGCGATTAGCCAGTGATTTGGAGTAACACTAGGAATCACCATCTAAATCGGCAGCAGAAGAAGGCCACCAAATCAACAGTTAATTAGAGAATGAACTATAATTCGCCAGCTGAATCGATAGAGCACTGAGAGCTAAACTCAATGATTTGCTCAGCGATTTGTGTATAAGATATGAGTCGCTGAAAAATCGTCGAGGTCGATTATGGTTTTTTTTTTATATTAATATGAAGAATTTGTATTTATCTAGGATATGTATTCCTTGGGGAACTATATATAGGACTAGAGAGCTTCAAAATAACTCTCTACAACTACTCTTTACTTTTTCTTTTCCTTTTTATTAAGTTCTATATGTGAAGAAATATTGGAGCATTGATTTAGTGGTATTTATTTACTCAATTATGTCTTTTAATTACATATTAGCATTATTTAGTTCCAGCATGTGTGAGTAGTCTTTAAATTAAATAAACCCTAAGCAAGTAATATACTTTGGATGTTATGTAGTTATAGTTACGAAATCACATACTTAATGCTTTCAATCAATTCATACACGTCAATCACGGATAAAACAAGTTGTATTGCATATTACAACCGGTAATTCTTTATGTTGAGTGCATAATGGCCAATATGTTCCTTAATATAGAGTATTCAATTCTATGTCTATAGTTATTAACAACAATTATAGAAGTAGTAACTAGGATTAATCTATAGAGCATTTCTAGAGTGGATGTTTTTGTTGATTGTGTTCTAAGTTGTTTATTATGCAATTTCAGTAATATTGGCTTATATTATGCATGATTTTCATTGAACTTAATGTTATCGTATTTCTACCTTGTTGCGTTTTATCCAATGGGTAGACTTACAATAATAAGAATGTGGCATTTCCATTGAATTTAGGAAAATCGGTAGCTGGCTAAAGGCTATCAACCTATTATTAATTATGGTTTAATGATTCTAAGATTCCATATGAAATAATTATAGCTATATTATGAAGTGTTGCAATATTCTTAGTGTTTGAAAAGAATCTAAGTGTATTACATTGTTTAGTGGGGGTTTGTGTTAGATGTTTGTTTCGTATTTTATTTATATAAATTTATTGATTATTTGATTTATTAGTTTTAGTATATTAAGTTAGTTTATTAAGTTTAAATTGTTTATTGTTTAATTATTTTAATTAATTGTTTAGTTTATTTTCATATTGTTTGGTGTTTATTTCCCATTTAATTAAATTAATTTAATTAAAACAAGTTGAATTTGATAAAACTTTAGGGTAGCTTAAATTCTTATGAGATTTGAAAAATCCATGTGGAGACGATATTCCATTTACCACTACTACAAGTTAAAAGTAAAATACGGGAGATTATTATGCATGCTCAACACTTGTCAATTTTTGGCACCATTGTTGAGGATTTTAAAAATAATCTCTTGGAAACCTTCTTGTTGGAAGTCATATAAAATGGCTAAATACGAGGAAGAATTAACTTTTCGGCAATTTGATAGGAATGTCACAGCTTATGAAATTACGTGTATAACTTTCACAACAAAATTTTTGGAATTTGAATTAAAGTTCGGACTTTTAAATTCTTTACCGTGTTTCTATGGTGAAGATAATAAAGATGCTCAAAATTTTATTAGAGAGTTCGTACACAAAGTAAACACATTAAAACCTAAACATATAGAAATAGATTGTGTTAAATTAAAAGTTTTTCCTTCCGTATTGAAGGGTCAAGCTTTAGATTGGTTATTTTACTTTCTTGAAAACTCCATAACCAACTGTTCAGAGATGCTAAAAGTCTTTGTTGACCAATATGTCTCAGCAAAACAAATTAGTTTATATAGAAAAAAATTAGTAATGTTAGGATGGAAATTGGAGAAACTTTTGATGAATTTTGTGATAAGTATCAAAGATTGATCTTATTATGTCCAATGCATGGATTTGAAGACAAAACTTTAATGCAATGTTTTTATGAATGATTAAATCACTTAGAACGAAGATTCTTAGACATGGTATGTGGAGGATCATTGCTTGATAAAACATGAACTAAAAGGGAAGCTATAAATAAAATGGCTAAGCAATCCAAACAATATGGTGAGAAGAGTGAATCAACCAAAGATAATCTAAGTGACATGAATATGACATAAAAAAACTGTATGATAAGATAGTCGAGCTAAAAGCCATGATTGAATTATTATTAAAAGATATATCAAGCACAGTAAAATCTTGTAATGAATTAAGGCGTTCTAATGATAAATATCCTTTGAAACAATAAACCGAAATAGAAGAAGCTAATGCTATAATGAACTAATATGATGGGTTTGTTAATCCTAATAATAAATTTAGTAGTTATGCAAATCACCTACAACCGAATGTAAGTAATCATCTCAACAATCAGGGTTATCAAAAGTATAAATCATCAAATAATTAAGAAAGAAAAATGATCAAATAATTCAAACATTACAAAATGATATGCCCGAAGTAAAAAACCAATTAATTCAATGACATCACAAATGAGTGAATTCATAAATCAAGGGAAATTACTATCTCAACTTTATCTTACTATATATGAAAAAGCAACAACAATAACATTAAGAAGCGGGAAGCAGATGGATAAACCTAAAATGTCGACCAATTAGTTCCTAGAAAAAAAATTGAAGCATAATTAGAAAAAGAAACTGAAGTAACAAATAACAAGACTGCCAATGAAAAAGGTAATTGTTCACGTATTGTTTGTGCCAAATATAACCCTTACTCAAGTAACCAAACCCACAAGGGTGTAATAGTGGTAAATACATGGTCGAATCCATAAGATTTAGATTTTTCTCTAAGATAACTAAAAAGGAAAATTTTGGGGTTTTTATAGATTTTTAAGAAAGCAAATAAGTAACTAATTAAAACTACTTAGAAACTAAAGTTTTGCAAGGGTTGATTCAATTTGAGAAAATACATTGGTCTATAGTTCCACAAATCCAAATCAAGATTCAATAACATGTCAAGGTCTTCGATCTTTTCAAAAGATTATTAATTCAATTCCTCCTAAATTAGCTATAGGAAATCGACATCCGCGAGAAATCCCTAATTCCCCTAGTCTCTATAGCTAGGATATCCACCACTAACTATTTCTTTCATTAACACACAACCCTAGACATACGCCAATCAAGTTTAATCCATTATTCGAATAAAGTTATGTGGGAATACTAATCTTAAATAACTGAATCGCGTCCACTTCCGATTTAACCTAGATTTATCAGTCACATACTCAAAAACCGAAAGGTTTTAATGGCAAACAGGTGAGTGATCGTCACTTGTATCAGCCCAATCATACAATTACGGATTCGAAAGTCCCGATTAACTATAGTTCTTCCACCTAAAAGCATGCACTAGCCACATACATACCCTAAGTTTGCACCATAATCATGAAATCAACAACGAATAAAATAGAAGGAATTAAAATAATTTAAATTATAAATAAATAGATCTCACATGACACCACTATAAACTATGAATCTAAACTTGCTTTGCCTTTTTCCTAGGCTAGGATTGCTTAGACGGATATTGTCTTGAAGAACACCATTAAATAAAATAAAAGAAAAATAGATAGAGAGGTCGAGAGAAAAGATATTAAACTAAACCCTAAAGTCTATATATATAAAACCATTAATTTTGGTCTCTAGAAGAGAGAGAAAGTTGAAATCATGGGTTGGAGAGTGTCTCATCTGCCAAGGACAATCTGATGGCTTTGGCGAGCATGTTGTTCGAGTATCAGACACGTGGCAAGCTTGGATTAAACATTTGTTGTTGTTTTGCTGATGTGGCATGTTCTGGTTGGCTGTTGCTGCTATGAAGACGTGGCTAGACTAAAATGTGTTCGACACATTGCGTATACGATAGATAAGGAGAGCTCATTCTCAAGATAACGAATAACTGGGAGACACTGCTAGTACTAATCCCGAGGAAAATAAAAGGTTATTGTGCAGAGAACTGGCGATCTCCAAAATCGCTGAATAAATGTGCGTTGGTGCAGCTCGTATCTCGAGGAAGATTGAAGGCTCTTGAAATGAAGAGAACATGCATGAGACTCGTGCGAATATGTGGGAGATGGTGCACCATGCATTCCAAGGCAAGATTGAAACCTTGTTTCTTATCTATTCTGATATAGAGTGATGTGATAATAGTGTGTCTCTTGGCAGCGTCACTCGACTGCTCCTCATCTCTTCATCAACAGTGCAGTGCGTATCTCGAGGCAAACCATGGTTGTTGTCAAACTGCATGAATGACTTTATACTTAGTTTTTTTTAATGAATATCCTCAACTAATGCTCCACCAAACTTCTTTTAAACCACCATAGCATCGACACTGACTAATGTGGGTCCCACCAAGCTCTATCGAAGTGCATGCAAGCTTACTTTTCAATGACAAACACCAAGAACACTTTCAAAAGACTTCGACTTATCTCTATTTCACCAAATTGCCACTGCAACACTGAAAATATAAATAAAAGAGAATTCATTAATAATAATAGACATTAAGATCTTAAAACATAAAAAATAAACACTTAAATATATTAATATTAATGACTTATCAGTTATAAACCTAATGAAGGTAGACCAATTAATATAGAACAACCATTCCCTTATTGTTTCGAAGATAATAAAAATGCTAAGAAACTGCAAGAAGAAAAACAAATATATGATACATTAAAGAAAGTAGTAGTTAATTTACCATTGTTTGAAGTCATTCAAAATGTACCTAATTATTAGAAATTTATAAAATATTTATGTAATAATAAGATTAAAGCTAATAGAAGGGTGAGTCTAGGAGAATAGTATCGGCATTAATCCAAAAGAAGTTACCTCCTAAATGTTCTAATCCTGGAATATTTTTCGTTCTATGTACGATGAGAACATATGAATTTTTTAAAGCATTGTATGATCTAGGAGCCTCCATAAATGTTATGCCTTTATATATTTACTTACAAATGACAGACGTACATTTAGAAGAAACTGATATAGTCGTTCAATTAAATAATAGATCCACTGTTAAACTAGTAGGGTTACTCAAAAATGTACTAGTCAAAGTTAATGATTTAGTCTTCCCAGCAGATTTGTATGTCTTAGTTATAAAAGAAGATAACTTCTCTAATAGGACTTCTCAAATTTTAGGAAAGCCATTTTTGAAAACAGCAAAAGAAAAGACCAATGTTTCAAATGGAACATTAACAATGCAAATAGACAATGATGCATTAAATTTTAATATATACGATGCAATGAAATACCCAATGGATGTTTCTTCCATATGCATAGTAGATATGATAGATCCGTTAATAGATAAATCTTTAATAAAAGATAAATTAGATAAATTAGAACTAGCAATTGTAGATCTAGAAGAAGATGATGATAGAGATGAGGAAGCAAAAAAGATAATAAGTACTCTAAAATCATGTAATGAACTTCCAAAACTTACTTATTACCTAGAATTATCTAAATCTTATTCAAAACTTCTACCTTCTATAGTAATAGCCCTTGAATTACATCTAAAAACCTTACCGGACCATTTGAAATATATTTTTTTAGGGGACTGTGATAAACTTGCAGTAATAATTTCTAACAAATTAACTAGTCTAGAAGAAAATAAGTTGATAATTGTATTGAAAAAATTTAAAGGAGAAATAGAATGGACCATAGCAGATATCAAAGGAATAAGTATAGTTACGTGCAAGCATAGGATAAACCTAAAAACAGATACTAAAGCTTCTAGACAGCCTCAACGTAGATTAAACCTACCTATGATGGACATAGTAAAAAGCTAAAATATTAAAACTATTAAATGTAGGAATGATATTTCCAATAGCAGATAGCAATTGGGTAAGCCCATTCCAAGTAATCCCTAAAAAGATAGGAATTATAGTAATAACAAATGAATATGCCTCAACTATGAAAGATCACTCTCCACTCCGTTTATAGATCAGATGTGAGAAAGATTGGCTGGAAAAACCCATTACTGTTGCAATGGTTATTTAGGATTTCACCAAATACTTGTAGCCCTAGAAGATAAAAAAAAATTACTTTTACCTGCCCCTTCGATACATTTGCTTATAGACGTATGCCTTTTGGTTTATGTAATGCACCTGCAAGGTTTCAAAGATGTATGGTTAGTATTTTCTCTGATTATGTAGAAAATTTCATTGAAGTTTTTATGGATGATTTTACCATTTATGGTAATTCATTTGATGAGTGGTTAGTTAATTTAACTAAAGTACTTAAAAGATGCATAGAAAAGAATTTAGTACTTAACTATGAAAAATGTCATTTCATGATAGACCAAGGACTGATACTAAGGTATATAGTGTCACATAAAGGAATAAAGGTAGACCCTGAAAAAATCCAAGTAATCAAAATATTACCTTACCCAACCACGGTAAGAGAGATACGTTCGTTTATTTGACATGCAGGATTCTATAGAAAATTTGTAAAAGATTTCTCTAAAATCCCACAACCCTTATGCAAACTTTTACAAAAAGACATTCCTATTGAGTTTACTAATGAGTGCAAGATAGAATTTGATAAATTAAAAGATTCTTTAACAACTACACCTATGATTAAATTACTAGATTAGTCATTACCCTTTGAGATTATGTGTGATGCAAGTAATTATTCGGTTGGAGCTATTTTGGTCAAAAAGTAGGAAAAAAATCTCATGTCATATATTATGCCTCCAAGCCACTAAATCCAGCCTAACTGAATTACACTACTGAAAAAGAACTCTTAGCAGTAGTGTTTTCCTTAGAAAAATTTAGACCATATCTATTAGGAACAAAAGTAATAGTTTATTCAGATCAGGCATCTTTGCAATATTTAATGACAAAATAAGATGTAAAACCTAGACTAATAAGATGGATACTGCTTCTACAAGAACTCGAACTTACTATAAAAGATAAGAAATGAGCCGAAAATCTAGTAGCAGATCACTTAAGTAGGTTAGAGAATGGAGAACCACCAATACCATTAAGGGATAAATTTTTAGATGAATACTTATATAATATGCATATTGATGGCCCTCGGTATGCCGATATAGTTAATTAGCTTACCACCAATAGGTTATAACCTTACTTAACGATAGCCCAAAAGAATAAAATTAAAAAGGATTCTAAACAATTTATATGGGATGAACCCTACTTATGGAAGTTTTGCACCGATCAAGTATTTAGGAGATGCATACCACATTTAAAAGTACAATCAATTATATCTTATTGTCATATTTATGTATGTGGAGGACATTTTAGCCCATATAGAACTGCTCGTAGAATTTTGGATTTTGGATTCTTTTGGCCCACTCTATTTCACAATTATTTCCTTTATATAACCCTTGTCCAAATTGCCAGTGAGCTGGAAACTTAAGACGTAGAAATCAAATGCCTTTAACCTTTGTTCTATTTTGTGAAGTATTTGATTTATGGGCCATAGATTTCATGGGACCTTTTCCTCCATCAAATGGCTATGTTTATATTTTATTTGCTGTAGATTATGTGTCTAAGTGGGTAGAAGAAAAAGCTACTAGAACTAATGATTCAAAAATAGTGATTGATTTCCTTAGATAAAAAATCTTATAGTTTTCGGAGCACCTAGAACACTTATAAGTGATGGAGGTTCACATTTTTGTAATCGATTAGTTGCTAATCTACTTGTTAAGTACAACGTCAGACATAGGAAATCTATTGCAAATCATCCACAAACTCATGGAAAAGCTGAAACATCAAATAGAGAAATTTAGTTAATAATGGAAAAAAAATGTTATTCCAACACGTAAGGATTGAGTTTTACATTGGAAGACACATTATGGGCATGTAGAACAACATTTAAGACACCCATAGGCATTACACCTTATATGTTAGTATTTGGGGAAGCATGTTATTTACCAGTTGAACTAGAACATAAAGCCAATTGGGCATTAAAAACATGCAACATGAATTATAATGAGGAAGGAAACCAACGTGAATTAAGTCTTCATGAATTAGAAGAAATCAGGAATGATGCATATGAAAATGCATCAATTTATAAAGATAAAACTAAAGCATTTTATGATAAGAAATTAATTCCTAAGAATTTTCAAGTAAGAGATAAAGTCCTACTCTTTTCTTTAAGACTTAAATTATTTCCTAGAAAACTCCGTTCGGGATGGCAAGGCCCTTATTTGGTTGTCACTATACTACCTCATGGTATAGTAGAAATAAAAAGCCCAAAAACAAGACAATTATTTAAAGTAAATGGTCATAGGTTAAAATCTTATTATGAAAATTTTATTGAATAAGATATGGAGATCATCAATCTTGTGATTGACCAACAAAGTCTGCAAAGTAATGAAATGGAATCCAATGTTTGCATCCACATGAGTGAAACCTTTAAGAAGAAAACCATTACATTATAGATGTATAAGAAATTGCGTAATGAAAAGAAAAAGTTGAAGAAGCAGCAGCATGAAGAGCAGCAGCCTAAAGTTCAACATCAAGAAGAGAAGCAACCAGCGGAGGAAGAATTCACTGATGAGCAACTACAACTTCAAGATTTAGGACGTATGATTGAATTTTACAATGATGATCTAGGGAAACTTGTAATGACCTATTACCTTAAGCAGGTGATTAGCATTAATCCAATTTCTAATTAACCGAGTTAGGCTCGTGGTTAAGCGCGGCTTGTCTCGATTAGTATGTGCATGGATTTGCATGTCCTTTGGTAATTACATGGATTGTATTATATATTATGAAAATAATTAGAGCCTAAAATTGAATAACTGACAAATTATGCGACACCTAATACCATGTGTGGGTCAAGGGATAATGTGCACACGAGTCATAGGGTAACGTGCACGCCCGAGTGTACTTGTTGGCGCACACGAAGAAATCATAGGCGTGTTAATATATGTTATATATATTTATATATAAATTGTATATATAAATAAATATTAAAAATAAATAAATAAATAATAATTGGAGGGCGTTTAGTGACACGCGTGGAGTATACTATAGTGTGTATGCCCGAGGGTGGTCGTTGGCGCGTACGATGAATTTATAAGCGCGAAAATACAGAGTTATCTATATATTTATATATAGAGTTATATATATAAATCATATATAAATGAATGCTAAAGTTTAAATCAAATTAAGTATATATTGGATTTGTCTCGAGAAACGTGTTACGCATGAGTCGAGGAAGTAATATGTTAAACGTTTGATTTGGAAAAATTATCCACGCCTCAAGATGTGTGTAACCACATCTAAAGAATAATCAATGTACATGGGTAGGCATGTGTCAAAATCGGTGTCACTTTAAGTGGTGACACTTCAATTCATGACTTTTGGATTTGCCTCGAGATTCATGCATGCGAATCTCAAGGAAAATTCATATTTATACCAAAACAACTTAACCAACTCATCCAATTCATTTTCACCAGAGAAGAAAAAAATGAGTTCGAAAGAGAGTTTGAGACTGGGGTTGGAGAGGAGAGGTAATGGTTATGAAGAGGTAAGGTTGTGGTGTCGTTGTTGTCTTGTTAAGTTGTTGTTATTGTTGTCATGGTTGATGGTTGTTATTGTGTTTTGGGTAATGGTGGATGAGTTGATGATGGAGATGGGAGGCGAGGAAGGAGACGGTTGAGGCGTCGTCTCCCTTGCTCGAGAACGTCTTGGGGTTAGGCCAAACCCAACCCCAGTGGCCGATTTTTTAAAAAATGAAACGAAACGGAGCTCGAAACAGAGCAAAGCTCTATTTTGTTTGAGGAAGAAGGTAGGGTTTGACCCCAGACCGGATCGAACCTAGTCCAATAAAATGAAATAAATTGCGGAAAAATGGAGAACAATTCTAGAAAATTAGAAAAAATCTTGAAAAAATAATATTTTGACTAAATAAATAGAAATTGATGAATTTCTATGAAAAATGAAAAATTTGGGATTCTTGCACGACTTTATTACATGGTTTTTGCCTAAAAAAATGTGAAATGATCGGATTGACCTAAAAAATAGCAAATTAGTTCTGGATTCGAGTAGGACCAAATTAAGGGTTCTAATTAAAAAGTATTGAACCCAAATTGATGAAAATTAGTTTTAATTTCGGTTCTTGGTCAACGGGGAACGGTGTATGGATCTCAAGAATTGTGTAAGTCGGTATAAAGTTAGGAAAGCTCGACACAGGTAAGTGAGACTCGTATTCTTATCAACTATGCAACGTAATTAGTATATTTAGTTCATATAACATTATGGACTGGGAATGGAGCAATGTATCATGACTTGAACTTTTTTTATGTTAAATTCTCAAAAAGAGGTATGACGGGCTAATTGGACTGGAGTGACGATGGAAACGTTGGATCATTACCTGCACTTTCCCTTTAGAAACCTTAAGGTACCCAATTGTTGCTTTCCTATTTGAGTTGGTAGCTATGATATGCCATGATACACCATAGAAGTCACACGTCTGCAACTGTGTAAGTTTCTGTGGACCGTAATTCAGGTTAACAGAAGTTTACAACTCAGTTTTAAAATGAAAATATAAGTCACGTGTACAGTTGCAATTGACCTGTGAACTTGCATTCCGTTATTTATTGTTATATCATTTTAATGCTTGAATATATTTGTTTTTTATCCATATTACTATTTATTGATTCATTGATATTAGTTGATAATTGATACGTTTACGTGCATAACTTACTGAGCAAGTTGGAGTGCTCATTCCTCAATTAACATTTCAAGTTATTAACGTGCTCTTTGACTCGGGAATGGAGAAGATTAAGAGTTTATAGTCTTCTCTACCGTGAAATAATTTCCCTATTATTTATATATTGTATTGAATTACTATCTTGTAATAAACAACGATGGGATATGGTTTTACGACCAAGGTTTATGCCTATTTTTATATATCTTATGTTTTATCGAAAAAGTAATAATTCCACTGCGTTTTCAATTATTTATTTCATATAAGATATACTATATTGTGATTATCATATATGAAGGACGACTGTACTATTACTCTACTGAGTTCGACTGGTGTACCAAAGCTTAATTAGGGTTTCGGGCCGGGTATGCTACAGTTGGTATCAGAGCCTACTTTAGAGCTTAATCTTATTGTTTGGAAATGAGTAATAACTTAAATATAGTTTGGTGTCGAAATCTAAGGTTAGTGGTTTTATATACCTTGGTACTATAACCTAAGTTTACTAACTCAGAGAGTTATCTTGAGTTATGAAGAATCTTAGGATGTTATAAACAATTTTTATCGATGTTTTGGGGGGTTATAAAAGATATAAGCTTGCATTTTGTTATGTGTTGTGATGTGATGTATTGTATCTATGTGATATATATTAGTGCTATATATTTCATGAACAATAGTAAGATGGTTTGTATCTATAAATGTCTCGGGTGTTGAGAAAATATTGAGGATTAAGGTTTGTATAAACCTAAATCCCAATGATGTTTGAAACAAGGAAGGACATAAGAAATTTTATAACGACAAAAAGTAAAATCTTCTCCTATTGGACAATCTGTAATGGTCTTTATTCTCATTGATATTATTGGATTAATAATAGACAGTGTAGAAAGATCGATCGGACCTGGATTTTGAGATAGATATTAGGAGAATGAATGCTAATAAGAAAATGTTTTTTAGTGAAATTCAAAGGTGACGATTCACTTTGAGTAGAAATATTAAAGTATTAGAATTAGTTGAACAAACATAAAAGTTATTTAGTGAGAGAAATTAGTGATAAATGATGATAAGAACCTAGTTAAGGTTAGATAACTACTACTTTATGAATACTTCATAAATTGTTATGAATTATAAGATTCCAGATATGGAGCTAGTACATATTGGAATAATGAAAAGAAATTTGATAGTATAGTTGTGGTGTAACCGCACATACTGGAGATGAAGTTAAAATAAAAAAAAGTTTATTATTATTGTTATGGTGTAACTGCACTCACTAATAAAATGACAAAAGAAAAGAGTGACGTTGTGGTGGATCCATACGCAAGGAAAAGAAACATGAGATTACCAGATTGATGTGTAGATCAATGCTGGAATATAAGAAAAATGATCTTAACGTTAAAATTATATTAAAAGTAAAGATTCACATCAAGAGATAAGAGTTGAAGGATTACGAAAAAATTCGCGTTCATAGGCAACCTTATCTTATCTGTTGGACTTTTATCATTTATGGTAATTTTAAATGAAACCTTAAAGTTAAATACTTGTAAGAATGTGTATTATATGGGTTAGAACATGGCAATGAGCTAGTGAGATATTCGAGTCTGATCTCTTAGACTGGAGTAGCCTATATTGGGGATAATGAGTTTTCAATAGATTTGAGGATTTAGAGAATTTAAAGAAAATTTTACGATATTGGGAATGAATATATGAGCAATATATCAAAATATTGGTATTAACTGCTACTCTTAATAAATTTATTTTATAAATTTAAAATTTTTTACGAATAGTGATTCATGGAAATAAAGATATCACTCGAGATTTAAATGGTTTAGACTTGTTGTAGAAATTTAGTAAATCCTTAACGAGAATTCTAGATTGATGAACAAAAATTGTGACTCTAAAGGTTTTAAGAAATTGTTTATTAGATTCTCTTAGAATTTTGTCATAATTTGTGATTAAATTTATCTATTACTTGGTTTCTGATATTCAATCAATGATCAATTCCATTTTACTTATTGTATTATGGGAATTGTATGAGTTTGAGAACTTAACTCGAGTGAAGAGTTAAATTAAAGTAAATCAAGAATAAATATTCATTGTCCACGATCGACAACTCATTTGATGTATTGCATGAAACCAGCTATTCTTAAGAGTTAGTTGAGATCTGGTTTTCATTAAATTAAGATTAGGAATGTATGAAAATGAAGTCAAGCATGGCTTGATTATGTTAGAAATCATGTGAGAACCATTGAAAATTGCTAGTGTTCATGCTTTGTTCATAAATGAATAAAGAAATAGAGTTGTTGAACTCTATCAAAATAAGATTATCATTATGTTATCAATGATAATATAAAAGGATTGAAGACTTAGAAAAGTCATAAGTATTATCACAAAGTTATGTAAGCCCTGATGATAAATTAGTTTACACCGAAGATTGCAAGTCCACATACAAAGCTTCAAATATAAATTACTCAAATACATGTTGAATCCTAATTATGAGTCAATGGATTTGACTAGGATTGAGACAATCACATAATTGTCTTATATTTAACACAGAATCAGAAGGTTAGTGTTATCTTCCAATGATTGAATGATACAAACAACGTATACAAAGATTTGTTTTGCTATTGTGTTATATGTTCAATTAACTTAAAGGAGAAATTGAGGTGAGTTGTAAATAACACAAGGATTCCTTGAGAGGAAATCGAAATATGGTTTAACTATATTAATTGCTTGGTTATACCTGGAATATGGAAAAAGTTAAAGATTTAGCTTAATATTTTATTTCAGGTAATTGTGCATTGACACAATGAAGTAAAAGATTGTAGTTTATACTATTGTATAGTTTAAGGAAGCTTGAGAAGAACTATTGTGAAATAATTGTTTTGGTAATAGTACCAAACCATTTAAGGCATCTCTTGTAGAGTGAAAATTTAAAATGTATTTCAAACGATGAATGGATTGGATTGGAAGGATAAGTCTTATAGTTAAGACTTAGGTGTTATAAGATATGAATGTGGATCACAACTTATTTGTGAATCCATTCAATTGAATAGGTTGCGTAAGATCATTCATTCATCGTAGGGTTTGAAATATATATATATATATATATATATGAAATGATTTTAGAGAGTCTTTTAGTTATTCCTAAGATTAGAGAATCTTAAAGAAAACATTAGAAGACAATAGAGAAGTATGAAAATCAAAAAGTTGGTGAAATATGATTTGGCAATCTTCAAGCTATGAGAATTTGAAAAATATAGTTATCAAAGTGGAAGGCATTACAAGTGAGGTGAGTAACCTAAATTCATGAATATAATGATTTCACTCTGAGAAATCACTCACATAAAGTGATTGATATGATCAATAATTTGAGTAGAGAAAAGAACACAAAATATAATTATAATTGGAACTTCTCAATACTATTTCTTAAGAGAGATATGTAACAATGATGATAGAATAAAGTCATGCGCAGGCACATCATCAATTGAGTTGTTGGAATTAGTAATTACAAATCTATTTTTTGAAGCTTAGATTGGAGCTAACCAATTTTTTGATTAACTGGGTGATAAGGTGATTAAGGAGTCTAATGGGAACCATTTGATATGCCAGGTTTTGGCTATCAAGTATTAATATTTCAAATTAGACTATCTAATGAAATTGTGATGTATGCGTTAATGAGAATTCCAGTTTAAGGAGGATATTAGATAAGAATGATTTTGATAATCTCATTAATCTCTTTATATTGGCTCTACAGGCAATGCCATATCGTATTGAGGTATACGTTAAGATTATTGATTGTTGTAGGTAATGATGTATTTTGTTAAATTCATAAAGAGATATGAGACTTATTAAATAGTTTGAGACTGGATAATAAAAACTTAAAGGGTTAAGTAAGTTTTTGTATATATCTGATGGTAGAAAGATAACATAATTGAGGGTATTTAATGAAATTAACTAGATTTTGGTATCAGCACAATGATGTATAAGTTGTAGTTGATAGATTGATCAATTCTGAAAATTCTTCTCAGTGAGGTTATGTTATTATTTTGATGGATTGAGCAAGATATAAGTATTTGGAGATGTGAGATGATATGGTATTTCAATACTTGATTCCCTGGACGGAGATCCGAGACTTGCTTCAAGAGGTGGAAGAACTTATTGATATAGTTGAAAACCATTCTCAATCTCAGTACATTATATTTTTTCTTCGTAGAAAGAAATCGAGATGTTATCCTTGTTCTAATGAATAAATATTATGAGCTTGTTTCTCATAATGTTTAGCCATTGAAAAAAAATACATTACTTTGTGTGAACTTTTTGATAATAAAGGTAATCAGGTGGATTACATCGTCGAATGATAAAGTAAATATGCTCAATCTTGTTGTACGTTGATGTACAACACTAAGATTGGAGATATAGCTTTTTGTAGAAAATGAGATAGTTAAGAGCTACACAGAGAGGACATAGCAGACTAAATGATTTATAACTACAACTGGGTTAAGATAAAAATATTGAGGAGATAAGCATCATAGATTGTTAAAGAGTTCAAAAGACAATTTTGTTTGTGCTTTTGAATGTCTCATCTATGAAAGGGCTTTATAGGTTTGCATTAACGAAAAAATTAACTCGAGTTAGGCTCGTGAGGTTTGGTGTTTGTATGGATTGTATTATTTATTGTGAAAATAATTGGATTTATTAGCCAATAATTGAATAAACAAAAAATTATGAGACGCCTAATACCATGTGTAGGTCAAAGGTGACGCACACGAGTCATGGGATAACGTGCATAACCGAGTGTACTTGTTGGCGCGCGCAACGAAATCATAGGCGTGTTAATATAGGTTATATATAAATATATATTGGAAATAAATAAATAATTAATAATTGGTGGGCGCCTAGTGACATGTAGGGTCGAGGGTGACACGCGTGGAACATATAATAGTGTGCACGCTCGAGGGTGGTCGTTGGCGCGCACGATGAATTTATAGGCGCAAAAATACAAAGTTATCTATATATTTGTATATAAAGTTATATATATATAAATTATATATAAATGAATCATAAAGTTTAAATCAAATTAAAATATATATTGGATTCTTTTTTAGGTACGTGTTATGCTTGAGTTGAGGAAGTGAATGTGCTGAACATTTGATTTGAAGGAATTATCTACGCCTCGAGGTTTGTGTAACCACATCTAAAGAATTATTAATGTATATGGGTCGGCATAAGTTAAAATTGGTGTCACTTTAAGTAGTGACACTTTAATTCATGACTTTTGGATCTACCTTGTGATTCGTGCATGTGAATCACGAGGAAACGTCATATTTATTCCAGAACAACTTAACTGCCTCATCCAATTTGTTTTCACCAAAAAAAGAAAAAAATGAGATCTAAAGAGAGTTTGAGACCGAGGTTGGAGAGGAGAGGTGATGGCAATAAAGAGGTAAGGTTGTGGTGTTGTTGTTGTTGTTGTTGTCGTGGTTGATGGTTGTTGTTATGTTGTTGGTAATGGTGGATGAGTTGATGATGGAGATGGGAAGCAAGGAAGGAGGCGGATGGGGAGTCGTCTACCCAGCCCGAGAAAGTCTTAGGGTTTGGCCAAACCCAACCCCAGTGGTCGATTTAAAAAAATGAAACGAAATAGAGCAGATGGGGAAGAAGATGGGGTTTGACCCCAAACTGTACCAAACCGGGTCCTGTTCAGGGTTCAAACCCCAATTTATAAAACATTAAAATAAATTGCAAAAAAATAGAGAAAATCCCAAAAAAATAAGAAAAAATTTTAAAAAAATAATAATTTGACCAAATAAATAGAAATTGATGAATTTCTATGAAAAATGAAATATTCGGGATTTGTGCGGGAATTTATAACGGGGTTTTTTCCTCGAAAAATGTCAAATGGTCGAATTGACCTAAAAAGTAGTAAATTGGTTTTGAATTCGATCAGGACCAATTTAAAAGTTCTAATTAAAGAGTATTGGAACCAAATTAATGACAACTGATTTAATATAGGTTCTTGGTTGACGGGGAATGGTGTACGGATCTAAAGAATCATGTAAGTCGGTATAAAGATTTGAAAGCTCGACACAGGTAAGTGAGACTCGTATTCTTATCAACTATGCAATGTAATTAGTATATTTAGTTCATATAACATTACGGACTGAGAATGGGGCAATGTACCGTGACTTGAACTTGTTTTTATGTTAAAATCCCGAAAAGATGTACGGCTGGCGAATCGGATTGGAGTGACGATGGAAGTGTTGGATCATTACTTGCACTTTCCCTTCAAAAACCTTGAGTCCCCGATTGTTGCTTTCATATTTGAGTTGGTAGCTATGTTACGCCTAGATACACCATAGAAATCACATGTCGACCAATGTGTGAGTTTATGTGGACCGTAATTCAGGGTGACGAGAGTTTACAACTCAGTTTTAAAATGAAAATATAAGTCACGTGTATAGTTGAAATTAACCTGTGAACTTGCATTCCGTTATTTATTGTTATATCATTTTAATGCCTGGATAGATATGTTTTTGATTCATATTGCTATTCATTGATTCATTGATATTAGTTGATTCATTGATATTAGTTAGTTGTTTTTCTATTCTCTCTACTTTTGAATCTTATAATGGGAGTATTTTAGAATTAATATTCTGAAATAATTTCATGTAAGGGGGTTGATCGAGCCAATGTTTTTTCATTTACTAGACTTAGGATAGTTAATAAATTTATTATCTCCTTTTAACTCTCTTTTGGGGTAACCCCAATAGAGAGAGGGATAATCGAGTTGTTTTTTTTTTCATTGCATTTTATTTGTTTTAACTATTTTAAGTAATAAAGCATTTATTTAGTATATTATCCCCAAAATAAAAGGCTAAATTCATTATTACAATACCTCTTATTGAATACAAATCTTTCTATTGTAATTGCTATGTATGATAATTGATCAAATATAGAATATATAGAAAAAATAGCAGTAAATGAATTAGCTATTTCCCAGCGATACCAATTAATAATGAAAATCACTGGGTCAATTGCTAGTAGTTTGCAGGTTTTTAATTGAAAATTGACTTAGTGATTTTGGTATTATCCAATAGAGAGAGGGATAATCGAGTTGTTTTTTTTTTCATTGCATTTTATTTGTTTTAACTATTTTAAGTAATAAAGCATTTATTTAGTATATTATCCCCAAAATAAAAGGCTAAATTCATTATTACAATACCTCTTATTGAATACAAATCTTTCTATTGTAATTGCTATGTATGATAATTGATCAAATATAGAATATATAGAAAAAATAGCAGTAAATGAATTAGCTATTTCCCAGCGATACCAATTAATAATGAAAATCACTGGGTCAATTGCTAGTAGTTTGCAGGTTTTTAATTGAAAATTGACTTAGTGATTTTGGTTTTATACTGGGATTCGCTGGACCAATCAAAGAACCATTGAGAACAATTTTCACCAATTCCACTAGCGATTTATCAGTGATTTCACTTAAACCCTGATTCGCTGAGCACGAATTCGTGTTTTTAAAAATAGAACCCTAAATCGCCAATAATAAACCCTTTCACACCTAAAACCCTTGCACCCATTCATTTAATATATAGATTTTTGCCTAGATTCAACCCTTCAAAGCTTGAATTAAAGCTTCCTAAGTGCATTTCACCTTAACTAAGAGCACTTCAACCCTATAAATTTCCAATCCAAGTTCATACACCCAACTTAGGGGTAGGTGAGTGTTTTGTTCGAAATTGAAGCTTGGAGAGGGGATCTAAGGAGCTAGTAGATCATTTTATTTGAGAGATTCAATCTCAAGAAAGTAATGAATCAATACTCTACAACCCTTTTGATTTATATACCTTGAACAAAAATTGATTTTTGATAAATTTTTAAACTTATGTACTTTTAGGTTTTTATTGGAAATTATTTTTCGAAATGGTTTTTATGCAAATTTTCAATTCGAATAAGGGTTTTCAAATGAGTTTCGGGATTTCTACGAATTCTTACCAATCTATATGTACTTCTTAGGGGGATATGTCGATACAATTATTTTATACGATGCACTTTCAACTCTTTTAAAATTTTACGTTAAAACCTTTACATAAACTCGTTTTCCTTACCTTGTTATTATGGAACTTTAATGAAGAGATCCCAATTTACCTATTTCATCATAGTTGAATTATCCTATGGCGGGACGAGGTAGAGAAAGAGGTAGAGGTAGTAAATAAGATAAAGGGAAATGTGTAGTACAACCCAAATAAAAATAGAAATATGCGGGCCACCTAAGGAATATTATATTAACCGCGGTTAGCATTACAAAATGTAGACCTGGGAGAGCTGAAATTAGAGAACAATCTCCATTGTCATCTAATGAGGAAAAATATTTTTAGAATCCAGACCCTAGTCACTCGGTGCCTTATAACCCTTATTTATTTGCGAGACCTAGAGCTCAGTTGAGGTATTACAGTGATAAAAAGGGAGTCATCATTCCTGAGAGAGGGTTCAACATTCAAAATGTGAGCAAGTATAAGGATAAAATCATGAGTATCATTAGAGATAGGGGATGGGAATGCCTTCTACGAGACTTTGCAAGAAGAGGAGAAAGAAGATGTTCAGAAATTGTACGACAATTTTATGCTAGATTCAACCTTCCTAAGGTCAATCTTATGATATTTAAGTGATTCCTTGACAAGTCAATAATTAAATATGTTTTATAGTGTAATTTAGGTTGATTTTAGATAAAAAAATGATGATCTTACACTAGGTATTCTCTTAATTTTGTGATTTCTGGATTTAATTGGAAAACTAAAGAAATGAAAGAAAAAGATGAAGAAGAGAAAAATAGTTAAATGGAGAACAAAGTCGGCGATTTGCCAGCGATACAAAATTACAAAGGAATTGCTGGGAGAATCGGTAGCATAGAATAGCCAACAAATTGGGAAATATACTAGAAATCGTTGGATGATCGGCGAAGCACAGAGAGCCAAATCCAGTGATTTTCTCAGGGTTTTGTGAACAGTTTGGATTCGCTGAGGAATTACTATGGTCGATAAGCAGCTTTTAAGATAAGAAAAAGAAATTTGAGTTTATCTATAATATATATATTTAGGGAACCTATAAATAGGAAGTTAGGGCTTCGAAATTACTCACTTTCTGATATTTGGAGGCTCTCCCTTTGCCCTCTATTATTTTTTATTAGTTTTGAAAGTCTTATCAATTTAGTTTGAGTTCATTACTTTTGGAGATTCATGATTTATTCAAGAAATGTATTTTACATTAATGTCTTTCAATTATTTGTTTATTGTTATGTTTATTATTATTATTATTATTATTATTATTATTATTATTATTATTATTATGTGTGAGTAGTTTATTATTCTAAACAATACTTAGGACATGATCGTAAATTGTTCATTAATTTAGTCATAATGTAGAATTTATATGCTTAATGCTTTAAACAAATCACACATTTTAATCACGGTTTTAATAAGTTGTTTTGAGTAATACAACTAATGATTCTTTGCATAGTGGTCAATATGTTTCTTAATATATAGTATTTAAATATGTATATGATTATTGACAAAAATTATAAAAGTAGTAACTAGGATTAATCTATCGGGCAAAATTATCAGAGTGGATATTTTAGGTGATTGTTTTCTAGGTCATTTAATGACTAGCTTTATTCTAGTTTTTATTTAGTTTGGATTAGGCATGAATTTTATTGAGTGTTAATGCTATCATATTTCTATTTTATTACATTTTATCTAATAAATAGTGTTATAAAGGTAAAGGATATGGCTTATTTCCATTGAATATAGAAAAGTCGATAGTTTGCTAAATGTTATCAACCTATTGCGATTAGAGTTTAATAATTTGGAGTCATTATATAAATATGATGATTGATTATGACCATGCCTTAATGAAAATGTCCAGATATGACGATTTGCATATCATTAAGATGTATTGTTTAGATATTTAATTTATATTGATTATTTGATTGTTTGTTTGAATTGCATTATATTAGTTTAGTGAATTTAAATTATTTATAGTTTAATTATTTTAATTAATTGATTGTTTGTTTTTTTATTGATAGTGTTTAATTCTCATTTTAATTAGATTAGTTAAATTAAAGCCAATTAAATCTAATAAAAATTTAGGGTAGCGATAATTAGAAAGAGATGCAAAATCATTGTGGAGACGATATCCCATTTACTACTGCAAATAATAGGAAAATACCTAAAACTATTGTGCTACTTGACACGTGTCAATTTTTGTCGGGGATTATTAAAATAATCTCTTGGAAACCTTCTTGTTGAATGTCATACAATATGGCGAAAGACGATGAAGAACTAAAGTAAGCACGTTGAAACCTAAGGATATAGAAATAGATTATGTTAAGTTTATAGCTTTTCCTTTTATGTTAAAAGGTCAAGCTTTAGATAGTTTATTTGACCTCTCTCAAAATTTCATAACCAATTGGTCAGAGATGCTACAAGTCTTTCTTGATAAAAATGTCCCAGCAAGACAAATTAGTTTATATAGAGAAAAATTAGTAATGCTAGGATGGAATTGGAGAAATTAGCTTTTGATGAATTTTGGAATAGGTATCAAAGATTGATTTCATTATGTCCAATGCATGGACTTACCGAAAAAACTTTAATGCAATATTTTTATGAAGGATTAAATCACTTAGAACAAAGATTCGTAGACACAATATATGGAGGGTCTTTGCTTGACACAACACCAACTTTAGTAAGAGAAGCGATAAATAAAAATGCTAAACAATCTAAGCAATATGGTGAGAAGAGTGAATTAATCAATGAAAATCTAAGTGAAATAAATAGAAAGATATATAAGACACTAAACAATAAGATAGATGAGTTAAAATCCATGGTTAAATAATTACTAAAGGATAGATCAAGCAAGGTAAAACCTTGCATTTTTGTAATGAATTAAGTCATTCTAATTATGAATGCCCTGCAAAACATCAAACCAAAATAGAAGAAGCTAATGCTTTAATGAACTAATATGATGCATTTGTTGACCCCACTTATAACTTTAATAGTTATACAAATTACTTACAGTCAAATGTAGGTAATCGCATTAACAATCAAGGTTATCAAAGGTATAGAACATCGAATAATTCAAAAAAAGAAAAAGTTTAAATAATTCAAACATTACAAAATGATATGAGCGAGTTGAAAAACCAATTGAGTCAGATGGCAACACAAATGAGTGAATTTGTAAATAAAGGAAAATTACCATCCCAACCTTATCCTACTTTATATAAAAAAGTACCAGCCATAACATTAAGAAGTGGTAAGCAGTTAGATGAACCTAAAATGTCAGATCAATTAGTTTCTAGAAAAGAAATATAAGTAGAATTAGAGAAAGAAACTAAAGTAACAAGTAAAAGAATTCCTAATGAAAAGGATGATGAGCCTGATAAAGATAGACCAATTAATATAAAAACATCATTCCCTCATCTTTTGGAAGATAATAGAAATACTAAGAAATTGAAGGAAAAATAAATAAATCTCCGATACATTAAAGAAAATAGTAGTTAAGATACCTCTGTTTGAAGTCATTCAAAATGCGCTTAAGTATCAGAAATTCGTAAAAGATTTGTGCACTAATAAGATTAAAGCTAATGAAAAGATGAGTCTAGGAGAACACATATCATCATTAATTCAAAAGAAATTACCTCCTAAATGTTCTCACCCTGGAATGTTTTTCGTTCCATGTACAATTGAAAATATCGGAATTTCTAAAGCATTGTGTGATCTAGGAGCCTCTATAAATGGTATGCCTTTATCTATTTATTTGCAAATAACATATGTACATTTAGAAGAAACTGGTATAGTGGTACAATTAGCAGATATATCCACTGTTAAATTAGTAGGGTTACTAGAAGATATACTGGTCAGGGTTAATAATTTTGTCTTCCCAGCAGATTCTTATGTTTTAGATATGAAATAAGATAATTTCTCTAATAGAACTTCTCTAATTTAAGGAAGACAATTTTTGAAAATAAAAAAGCGAAGATTGATGTTTCAAATGGAACATCAAAGATATAGTGAATTTTAATATATATGACGCAATGAAATACCCAATGGATGTCTCTTCCTTACGCACAATAGATATGATAAACCCATTAATAGACAATTTTTTTACAAATATAAAACAGATGAATTGGAATTGGTAATATAAGATTTAAAAGAAGATGATGATAGAGATGAGCAAACAAAATAGATAATAAGTACTCTGGAATCTTACAATGAACTACCGTAACTTACTTATTACCTAGATTTTTCTAGACCTCATTCAAGACTTTTACCTTCTATAGTTAAAAGCCCGAATTATATCCAAAAACTTTACCAGATCACTTGAAATATGTTTACCTAGGGGACTATAATAAGTTACCAGTGATAGTTTCTATAAACTAACAAGTTTTGAAAACGATAGATTAATAAATGTATTGAAAGAATTTAAAGGAGCAATAGGATAGACCATAGCAGATATTAAAGGAATAAGTCGAGCTATATATATATACATAAGATAAATATAGAAGCTGACACAAAAGCTTCTAGATAAGCTTAACGTAGATTAAAACCTCCTATGATGGATATAGTAAAAGCTAAAATATTAAAATTATTAGATGCATGAATTATATTTTCAGTAGCTTACATCAATAGGGTAAGCCTAATCTAAGTAGTTCCTAAAAAGACAAGAATTAAAGTAGTAACAAATGAGCATGGAGAGTTAGTACCAACTAGAATCCAAAATAGTTGGAGGGTGTGTATAGATTATAAGAAGTTTAATGCCTCGACTAGGAAGGACCATTACCCACTCCCGCTTATAGATCAGATGTTAGAAAGATTAGCCGATAAAACCCATTACTGATGTCTAGATGGTTATTCAAGATTTCATCAAATAACGCTAAAAAAACAACTTTTACTTGCCCCTTTGGTTTATGTAATGCACCTGCAACTTTTCAAAGGTGTATGGATAGTATTTTCGCTAATTATGTGGAAAATTTTATTGAAGTCTTTATGGATGATTTTACTGTTTACGATAATTCTTTCGATGAATTTTTAATTAGTTTAACTAAAGTACTTAAGAGATGCATAGAAAATAATTTAGTATTAAATTATGAAAAATGTCATTTCATTGTAGATCAATGACTTATATTAGGACATATGGTGTCACATAAAGGAATAGAGGTAGATCCAACAAAAATTGGAGTAATCAAAACATTGCCTTACCCCACTATGGTGAGAGAAATACGTTCATTTCTTGGCCATGCGGGATTTTATAGAATATTTTGCAAGAGTTTTTTTTTTTAAATAATAAAACCTTTATACCAAAATTTTACAAAAAAAGTCCCTTTTGAATTTATAGATGATTGCAAGATAGCATTTAATAAATTAAAGGATTCTTTAACAACCATGACTATGACTAAATCACCAAATTGGTCGTTACATTTTGAAATAATGTGTGCTGCACATAACTATGCAGTTGAAGCTATTTTAGTTCAAAAATTAGGAAAATATTCCTATCTTATATATTATGATTCTAGGACACTAGATCCAGCCCAAAGTAACTATATCACTACAGAAAAAGAACTTTTAGTGGCAGTGTTTGCCTTAGAAAAATTTAGACCTTATTTATCATGAACAAAAGTGATAATTTATTCAAATCATCCATCATTATGATATTTAATGACAAAACAAAATGATAAACCAAGACTAATAAGATGGATATTACTTCTACAAGAATTCGACCATACTATAAAAGATAACAAAAGAGTCAAAATCTAGTAGCAAATCATTTAAGTAGGTTAGAAAATAGAAAACCACCTATACTATTAAGGGATAAATTTCTGGATGAATATTTGTATAGTATAAAGACAAATGGCCCTTAGTATGTTGATATAGTTAATTATCTAACCACTAATAGGTTATCACCTATTTGACTAGAGCTCAAAAGAATAAAATTAAAAAGGATTCTAAACATTATTTATGGGATGATCTTTATTTATGAAAATTTTGTACCGACTAAATAATTAGGAGACGTATACCACAGTCAGAAGTACAATCAATTATATCTCATTGCTATACTTATACTTGTGGAGGAAATTATGGACCATGAAGAACTACTCATAAAATTTTAGATTCTGGATTCATTCGGCCACTCTATTTCATGATTGTTTTCTTTCTATAAAATCTTATCCAAATTGCCAACATACTAGAAATTTGGGACGTAGAGATTAAATGTCTTTAACTCTTGTTCTATTTTGTGAAGGGTTTGATGTATGGATAGATTTCATGGGACCTTTTCCACCATCAAATGGTTGTGTTTATATTTTACTTGTTGTAGATTATATGTCTAAGTGGGTAGAAGCAAAAGCTACTATAACTAATGATTTAAAAATAGTGGTTAATTTCCTTAAATAATTTTTTTTACAGTTTTTTGGAGTACCTAAAGCACTTATTAGTGATAGAGGTTCACATTTTTGTAAGCAATTAGTTGCTAACCTAGTTGTTAAGTACAACGTCACACATAGGACATCTACTACATATCACCCACAAACAAGTGAACAAGCTGAAACTTCAAATAGAGAAATTAAGTCAATACTGGAAAAAATAGTTAGTCCAACACATAAAGATTGAAGTCTTATATTAGAATACGCATTATGGGCATATAGAACAAACTTTAAGACACCCATAGGTATGACAACTTATAGGTTAATATTTGAAAAAGTATGTCATTTACCAGTAGAATTAGAACGTAAAGCCTATTGGGCAATAAACATGAGTGAATAGTGGTTTTTCCTAGTTGAGGCATTTAACTTTCTATAATTTAATGAAATTTTGAATAACCATCTAGACAATAGTAATGGGTTTTTTTAGCTAATCTTTCTACCATTTGATATATAAACATGAGTGAATAGTGGTTTTTCCTAGTTGAGGCATTTAACTTTCTAAATTTATACATACCCTCTAACCTTTTAAGATTCTAGTTGGTACTAATTCTCCATGCTCATTTGTTATTATTGTAATTCTTGTCTTTTTAGGGACTACCGGGACTGGGTTTACACAATTACTTTAAGCTATTGGAAAAATCATTCATGCGTCTAATAGTTTTAATATTTCAGCTTTTACTACATCCATCATAGGCGGGTTTAATATATATTAAGGTTGTCTAGAAGCTTTTGTATCAGTTTCTAGGTTTATCCTATGCATACACGTAGTTGGACTTATTCCTTTAATATCATATATGGTCCATCCTATTTCTCCTTTAAATTCTTTCAATACGTTAATTACCTTATTTTTTTCTAGACTTATTAGTTTATTTGAGATTATTACTAGTAATTTATCATAGTCCTCTAAATAAACATATTTCAAATGATCTGGTAAGGTTTTAGATCTAATTCTAGGGCTTTAACCATATAAGGTAAAAGTTTTAAATGAAATCTAGATAAGTCTAGGTAATACGTAAGTTCTGGTAGTTCATTATATGATTCCAAAGGTACTTATTATCTCTTTTGTTTCCTCATCTCTGTCATCATCTTCTTCTCAATTTCTATTACCAATTCCAATTTATCTATTTTATCTTTTCTAAAAGATTTATCTATTAATGGATCTATAATATTTATTGTGCATATGGAAAAGACATCCATTGGATATTTCATTGCATCATATATATTAAAATTCACTATATCGTCATCTACTTCCATTGCTAATGTTCCGTTTGAAACATCAATTTTTGCTTTTACTGTTTTCAAAAATGGCCTTCCTAAAATTAGAGAAGCCTTATTAGAGCAATTATCTTCTTTCATATCTAAGATATAAGAATATGCTAGGAAGACTAAATCATTAACCCTGACTAGTAAATCTTTTAGTAACCCTATCGGTTTAACAGTAGATCTATATACTAATTGTACAACTATACTAGTTTCTTCTAAATGTACATTTGTCATTTGTAAATAAATAAATAAAGGCATAACATTTATAGAGGCTCCTAGATCACACAATGCTTTAGAAATTTCTACATTCTAAATCGTACATGGGATGAAAAATATTCCAGGATCAGAAAATTTAGGAGGTAGCTTCTTTTGAACTAGTGTTGATACATGTTCTCCTGGACTCACCTTTTCATTAGCCTTAATCTTATTAGTGCATAAATCTTTACAAATTTACGATACTTAGGTACATTTTGAATGACTTCAAACAGAGGTATATTAACTACTAATTTCTTTAAGGTATCAAATATTTGTTTTTCTTCCTGTAGTTTCTTAGCATTTTTATTATATTCCAAATGATGAGGGAATGGTGGTTTTATATTAATTGATTTTTCTTTATCAGGTTCATTACCCTTTTATTTGGAAATCTTGTTACTTGTTACTTCAATTTTTTTTCTAACTCTGCTTCTATTTCTTTTCTAGAGACTAATTGGTCCAACATTTAAGGTTCATCCATCTACTTACTATTTCTTAATGTTATGGTTGGTACTTTTTCATGTAAAGTAGGATAAGGTTGAGATGGTAATTTCCCTTGATTTACAAATTCACTCATTTGTGCTGCCATTTGACTCCATTGGTTTTTCAATTCGATCATATCATTCTGTAATGTTTGAATTATTTGATCTTTTTTCTCTTTCAGAATTATTCGATGTTTTATACATTTGATAACCTTGATTGTTAATACGATTATCTACATTCGGTTGTGAGTAATTTGCATAACTATTAAAGTTATAAATAGGATCAACAAACCCATCATATTGGTTCATTATAGCATTAGCTTTTTCTATTTTGGTTTGTTGTGTCAAAGGGTATTCATCATTAGAATAATTTAAATCATTAAAGATTTTACTTTGCTTGATCTATCTTTTAGTAATAATTCAACCATGGCTTATAGCTCGTCTATCTTATCAAGTGGTGTCTTATATGTCCTATTCATTTCACTTAGATTTTCATTGATTAGTTCAATCGTCTCACCATATTTGCTTGGATTGCTTAGCCATTTTATGTATAACTTCTCTTGCTAAAGTTGGTGTTTTTTCGAGGAAAGTCCCTCCACATATTGTATCTAGGAATCTTCCTTCTAAGTGATTTAATCCTTCATAAAAATATTGCATTAAAGTCTTTTTTGTAAATCTATGCATTTGACATAATGAATTCAATCTTTGATACCTATCACAAAATTCATCAAAAGCTTCTCCAATTTTCATCCTAGCATAACTAATTTTTTGTCTATATAAATTAATTTGTCTTGCTGGGATGTATTGATCAAGAAAGACTTGTAGCATCTCTGACCAATTGGTTATGGAATTTTGAGGGAGGTAAAATAACCAGTCTAAAGCTTGGCTTTTTAATACATAAGGAAAAAATTTTAATTTAACATAATCTATTTTTATATCCTTAGGTATTAATGTGCCTACTTTGTGTACTAACTCTCTAATAAACTTTTGAGCATCTTCATTATCTTCACCATAGAAACATGGAAAAGAATGTATGAGTCCCAACTTCAATTAGAATTTCGAAAATTATGTTGTGAAAGTTATACACATAGGTTCATAAGCCGTAACATTCATATCAGATTGCCTAAAATTTAATTCTTCCTCGTCTTTAGCCATATTATATGACTTTCAACAAGAAGGTTTCCAAGAGAACTTTTTTAAATACCTCGAAAACGGCGCCAAAAACTGACACGTGTTGAGCGTGCACAATAATTCTTTATATTTTACTATAATTTTGTTATACTAGTAAATAGGATATCATCTCCACTTGGACTTTTTAAATATCTTAAGAATTAAGGCTACCCTAAAGTTTTACTGGATTTAACTTGTTTTAATTTAATTAAATAGGAATTAAACACTAATAATATGTTAAAAATAAACAATTAATTAAAATAACTAAAATATACAACCTGTCACTTTTCATGAAATGGATCAAACATATAAAATAACTAAATAATAAAAAAATTAAATGTAATAAACTAACCTAACGTAATTCAAACTAACGATTAAATAATAAAAAAATCAATATAAATAAAATATCTAAAGAAACATCTAAATAAACACTTACTAAATATTGTAATATACTTGGATTGCTTTCAAACACTAGAATATAACATTACTTCACAATATAGTTATAATTATATCACATAGAATTCTGGAATCATTAAATCCTAATTCATAATAGGTTGATAGCCTATAGCCAGCCACCGATTTTGCTATATTCATTGAAAAAGCTAATTCTTATCATTGTAAATCTACCCATTGGATAAAATGCATCACCATAAAAATATGATAAAATTAGCACTCAATAAAAATCATGCCTAATCTAAGCCAATATTAACCGAAGCCGCATAATAAAAAACTTAGAACACAGTCACCTAGAACATCCATTCGACAAAGCCTTATAGATTAATCCTACTTATTACTTCAATAATTGTTGTTAATAACTATAGACATAGATTTAGATACTCTATATTAAGGAACAAATTGGCTACTATGCACTCAATACAAAGAATCACTAGTTTTAATACGAAAAAATAACTTGTTTAATGTGTGATTGACGTGTATGAATCGATCTAAAGCATTAAGTACATGATTCCATAAGTATAACTACTTAGCAATTTAAAGTATATACATGTCTAGGGTTTGTTTATATTAACAAACTACACACTCATGCTGGAAATAAATAATGCAAATATGTAGTTAAAAGACATAATTAATAAATAAATAAATACCTCTTAATCAAAGCTCTAATGTTGCTTCGCATATAAAATAAACTTAAAAGACAAAAGGTTGAAAAGAAGAGTGATAGAGAATTAAAAAGAGAATTAGAGAGAGTTATTTCAAAGATCTCTTGTCTTATATATAGTTTCTCAAAGAGTACATATCCTAGATAAATACAAATTCATCGTTCTTATCTTAAAAATCTATTAACGACCTAAGCGATTTGTTAGCGATTTCTAACTTGTGCACAAATCACTGAGTTTAGCTCTCCGTGCTCTACCAATTTAGCTGGTGATATCTAGTTATTCTCTAATTCGCTATGAATTCACTTGCATTTTACTGCTGCTAATTTAGGTGGTGATTCTTAGTGTAAATACAAATCAATGCCTAATAGCTAGACTTCTTATTCAGTTGACTGTTTTGCTCTTCTTCCTCTTTTTCTTCCATTTCTTCATTTTCCTACTTAAATCCTGAATTACGAAAACAAGAGAATTCTTAGTGTAATATCACCATTTATATATAAAATCAACATAAATTACACTATAAAACATGTCTAATTATTCACTTGTCAAAAAGAACGATACATCAGGAAAGAAACTTTATGAGGTTACTAATAAAACAAGTAATAAATTTGACGAAAACGTTAATGAATTATCTAGCATGGTTAAACTAATACTAAGAGATAGATCAACTCAAGTAAAACCAAGTGGATTTTGTATTGAAGTTACATATCCTCCAGATACATGCCCTACTTTACAAGAAGATAATAATGAAGAAGTCAACGCGATTACGAACTGATATTTTGGTCCCCTTAGAAACCAATATAATAAGAACAATTACTACATTGGATAACCAAATTCAAATCTTAGATATGATCCACAAAATCAAAAATATACCACTTATAGACTGAGAACACCCACACAACCTACACCAATGCAACAACCACAAAAAACTATTTAATATACGCAACCAAATTTAGAACAAATATTATATAACTTTATCACCCAAAGTCATCAAAATATTAAGAAGATTTCTCAAAATCAAATCAAAATCGATACGTCTATTAGCAAGCTGAAAAATCAATTAAATCAAATGACTCTACAAATCAACAAGTTAAGTAATCAAACTAAAGTATCTACTCAAACTACAAACACTACTAAACAAATGCAAGTTAATGCTTTATTTTGTGAAAATGAAAAAGAAACATACACGCAAGAAAAGATATCAAAAAGAAGTAAAACGAAAAATAAAGTACATAAGGCAAAAAAATAAGAAGAAAAAAGGATGAGGGCATATGTCATTTGTAACGACACGTAACTTTAAACAGGTAATTAGAATTAATCTGAATTCTAATAAACCTAATTTAAGCTCGTGGTTAAGCCCGATTTGTCTTAATTAGCGTGTGTGTGGAATGACATGTCATATGATGTATGTATGGATTGTATTGATAATTATAGAAATAATTGTATTAATTGGCATGTGATTGAATAATTGATAAATTATGTGACGCCTAATACCATGTGTGGGTCATGGGTGAGTGTACTCGTTGGTGCGCACGACGAAATGAAAAACGCATTATTATAGGTGTATATATATTTATATATATTGTATATATAAATATATATTTAAAATAATTAATAAAATGATGGGTGCCTAGTGCCACGGGGGATCGAAGGTGACACACGTGGGATGTACAATAATGTGCACGCCCGAGGGTGGTCGTTGGCAAGTGTGGTGAATTTGTAAGTGCAAAATACATAGTTATATATAAATGAATCATATAGTTTAAAATCAAATTAAATTAGACATTGGATTCACATCGAGATACGCGCATAGCATGATCATCGAGGAGGTGAATGGTGTTGAACGTTGTATGTTAGAGGGTTTATCGATACCTCGAGATGCATGCAACTACATCTCAAGAAAAATCAATGTGCATGTGTATGCATGTGTCCAAATTGTTGTCACTTTACAGAATGTGACTTTGGCTTCCATCCATTGGATCAGTCTCGAGATTCGTGTGTATGAATCTCGAGAAAAATTCATATATCCCAAAACAACTTAACCGCCTCGTCCAACACATTTACTAGAGAAGAAAAGTGAATTCAATTGTGATTAATAGAGAACTCAAAAACTAGGGAGAGGATGCGAGGTCCTAAAAAAAGGAAAATGTGATGAAACCAATAATGGAAATGTTAAGGTGAGATTGGTTATTGATGTTGTTGTTGATGTTGTTGTTGATGTCGTTGTTGGTCGTTGATATTGCTTGATGTTGTGTGTTTTCATTGTGTCAATGGTGAAGATGGAAGAGAGGCTTGGACGAACTGCTTTGCAGTTCATCTGAGGAAGGAGACGGCATGGTAGCCGTCTCCCCTCCCAAAAATGCCATGTAGTTGGGACAAACCCAACCCCTGTGAAATAAAAAAAAAAAAAGAAATCACGATTTACACATCAACATAACAGGTGAGATGATAAAGAACAAGGGGTTGGCCCCCTGAATCGGGGCCGATTTGGCTCGATTGAGCTGAACCTGGTTTCTATCAGATTCAGTTCAAAACCTATTTTCCAAATAAAATAGAAAGAATCTGCATAGAAATTATATTTTTTTGGCCAAATCAATAGAAATTATGCATTTCTATAAAAAATGAAGCATTTGAGATTCTTTCGGGAATTTACACCGAGGTTTTTATGTCGAAAAACATGAAATGGTAGTATTGACCTAAAATTGATAAATTTGGTTTCAAATTCAAATGGGACAAATATAGGGGTTTTAATTATTGAGTATTAGACTCAAATTAATAATGATCAATTTATTTTAGGTTTTTGATCAATAAGAAAAGATCTATATATTTCAAGAGTTGAGTAAGTCGGTTTAAAGTTAGGAAAGCTCGTCATATGTAAGTAGGACTCGTATTCTTATCAACTATGCAACGTAATTAGTACATTTAGCTCATATAGCATTATGGACTGGGAATGGAGCAATGTACCATGACTTAACTATATTTGTTTTTAAATGTGAAAATCCTCATAAATGTCGATAAAGCGGACAAGGACTAAAGTATATGAAGGTTAGCCTGGAAATGAATTTCGCCGTTTGTCATAATAAAAGGAAAAGGTTAGCCTGGAAATAGATTTCGCCCTTACATCCTCAGTAGGCTGAAGTTTTACCTTAGTCGTTCACTATCCATTTAGGGTTGGTAGCTCAGTTGCACTTGAATACACTGACATAATCATATGATCACTAACATTGGGGTCATGTGGCTCATATTCTTAGGGTAAGGTGAGAGTATAACTCTTTAGTTAGTAAGAGTTGATAGCTCGATTACATTTGAACATATTGGCAGAACCCCATGTCGATCAACGTATAGATTCTGCAAACGTATTCTTGTGTAAGGCAAGAGTAAGACTCTAAAATGAAAATGAAAATACGAGTCACGAGTACAGTTGCAATTGACATGCATGTGAACTTGCATTCTGTTATTTATTGTAATATTATTTTTAATGCCTAAATAGATATGTTTTGGATTCATATTGTTATTCATTTATTCATTAATAATAGTTGATAAGTGAAATGTTTAGGAGCATCACTTATTGAGCAAGTTGAATCGCTCATTCCCCAATTAACATTTCAAGTTATCGATGTGCGCTTAAACTCACGAACGAAAAAGATTAGGAGTTTATAATCTTCTTTATGATTAATAAATTTCCCTATCGTATATATAATGTATTGAATTACGTTTTGTAATAAACAGGGTTTGGATATGATTTCACGACCAAGGTTTATGTTAATTTTTGTATATCTTGTGCTTTATCAAAAAAGTTTTAAATTCCTATGTGTTTTGTTTTAATTATTATTCAATTATCAAGTTATACATGTTGCATTTATTAGGTTTTGAGAAGAGGCTGCTAGCTCTAGTTAAGTGTTGATGGTGTACCAGGGCTTGATTAGGGTTTCAGGCTGGGTATCACCCTAATCGGGATAGGGGATTCTACAATTTGGTATCAGAGCCTAGTTAAAGCCTCATTTTCACTTTCGAATTGTTTTTGAAATAATTTATAACTCTGATGCAGTTTGGTATCTAAAGATTGGCACAAAGTTTTTTCTTGGTTTTAAATTTAGGAATCACTCCGATACAGTTTGGTATTTGAACATGATCAAGAGCCTGAAGCCTTTACCTTTGAATTGAATTGGAATATAGGTTTACGGACTTAGATACTATTCCTCAAGTTATGAATAACCTTGGACTTAATAAATGGATTTATTGATGTTTTAGGTGGTAATGAAAGATAAAAGACTGAGTAATGTAATGTGTTGTTATGTATTATATCTATGCGATAGATATAAGTGTTATGTCTTTCCGAAATGATAATAAGATGGCTTATGTCCTTCGATTTCTTAGGAATTAATAAAGTATTGAGGATTAGGGCTTGTAGAAATCTGAATCTCAATAGTATATGCAAAAAGGAAAGACATAAGAAACCGTATGACGACAAAAAGTAAACTTTTCTCCTATTAGATAACATGTAATGGTCTTTATTCTCACTGATATTGTTGCATTAATAATATTTGGTGTAGAAGTATTGATTAGACCTAGACATTGAGAAGGATATTAAGAGAATGGATATTAATAAAGTGACTTCCAATCAAACTCAAAGGTGATGATGCACTTAGAGTAGAAAATATTCTTGTATTGGAACTAGTTGAACAAGAGTAAGAGCCATTCTATGAAAAATTAGTGGTAAATGATGATATGAACCTAGTTAAGGTTAGATAACCACTAATAAATATATACTTCGTAAGTTATTATGAAGTATAAGATTCCAGATATGGTGCTAGTCCATATAGATTAATGAGAAGAAGCCTATCAGTATAGTTATGGTATAACCGCACATGCTGAAGGTGGAATTTTAAAACTTGTTAGTGTTGTTGTGGATTAATAGCACCCACTAATAGATTGATGAAAGAGAAGAATGACGTTGTGGTAGATCCGCATGTACAAAAAGGGAAAGTAAATGTGAGGTTGATATTTTAAAATATGTATAGTTTGAGTTAGAATATGGCAATGAGCCAGTGAGGTGTCCTAATATGATCATTAAGACTGGTGTAGTCTAAATTGGGGAGAATAAGTTGTCAATACATCTGAGGATTTTGAAAATCTGAGGAATACTTTACAATACTGAGAATGAATAGGTAAGTAGTATAACAAGAAATTGGTATTAACTGCTACTTTTAACTGAAAATTTGTGTAACTTTTGAAACTCAACTCAATTGATTATTTAATTTAAGTTAAATTAAGAATGAATATTCATTACCCAGAGTTGACAGCTCATTTGGCCAATTACATGAAGCTAGTTGTTCTCAGAAATTGGTTGAGGTTTGGTTATCAATTATTTAAGATAAGAATAAGGAATATATAAAAATGATGTCAAGCAATGGCTTGATTATTTAAAAAATCATGATGGGAACAATTTGAACTCACCAAAGCTAATAATTATGTTTGTGAGTGAAGAAATATAGTTTTTCAACTCTAAAAAAGAAAAGAAATTCGAAGACTTAGAAAAAGCACAAGCAATATCGCATAATCTTGTGAATCCTGATGACGAATCGGTTTATACCAAAGATTGCATGTGCAAATATTCGGTTTCAAATAGAAATCACTCTGATATGAGTTGAATCCTAATTATGAGTCAATGAATTTGATTAGGATTGAGATAGTCAGAGAATTTTCCTATATTCAACATAGAATTAGAAAAGTATTGTTATTTTGGAATGATTGAATAGTACAAACAACATGTATAGGTATTTATGGTATAGTTGTGTTGTATGTTCAAATAATCTAAGAGTGAAAAGAGGATAAGTACTAGAGTTGAGACATGGGTTTTAGGAGATATGAGTTTAAGTCTTTGCTTATTTAGGAAGCTTATTTAAATGGATAGATAGTGCAGATTCATCTATTCCTTATATGTTCTTTGAAGTTCATATTAGAGTTGAACTAAGTGAATAATTGACTAGGTGATGGTTAAGAAGTCAAATTGAAACTATTTGATATACTAGGATTTGATTATTAGTGGTTGGTATCAAGATTAGATTGTCTAATGAAATTGTGTTGAATGTATTAGTTGATGAAATGAAAATTCTAGTTTAGGAAAGATATTAAACGAGAAGTATTTCAAAAATCTCATGAATCTCTTTATATAGTTTGTACAGGCAATGTCATATTGTATTAAAGTATACGATGAAAAATGTGAATTGTCTTACATGATGAACTATGCTATGAAACTCATAAAAAGATATGAGATATATTTAGTAAGTAAAGACTGACTATTGAGAACCTGAAGGGATAGGTGAATTCTTGTCTATATCTATTAGTAAAAAGGAAAAACATAACTTTAATTTATGAAACAAGATTAGCAACATCTTGGTGTCAACACAATGATGTATGAGTTGTAGTTGATAGATTGACCAAAGTCTGTATATTTTCTTAGTGTCAGTAATGTATATGAAATGCTTGGAAATGGATGTGGTAGGGAATATTGGGTTTGGATGAAGAAAAGGTTAGCTAGGAGAGAAACTCCACCCTTTATCATCGGTAACCCTAAATCACACTAGCATTTACTATCCATTCAGAACTTAAATTTATGAGCTTGTGTCTTGAAAATGTATGAAAGTTGAAAGAAAATAGATTCATTTGTGTGAGCTTTTTGATAATAAAGGTAATTATATGGATTACATCGTCGGATGATAAAGCTTAATATATTCAATCTTATTGTATGTTGATGTACAGAACTAAGATTAGAAATATAGTTTTTGTGAAAATGAAATAGTTAAGTGCTACAAATAGAGGGTATGGCAGATTAGGTGATTTATAACTACAACTAGGTTAAGATAAAGAATATTGAGGAGACAAGTATCATAGATTGTTAGAGAGTTCAAAAGACAATTTTGGTTGTGTTTTTGAAAGTCTCATATATGAAAGGGCTTTGTAGGTTCAGATTAAGAGAAAATAGTAGTTTCATGAAAATGAAGAGATAACTTGGGAACGAGAGTTATACATGGAAGAGAAATTTCCATTTCTCTTCAAGATTATTGGTAACTCGTACTTTTCATTTAATTTTGAGGACAAAATTGTCTTAAATTGGGGAGACTGTAATGACTTGTTACCTTAAACAGGTGATTAACATTAATCCAAATTTTAATTAACCCGAGTTAGGCTCATGGTTAAGCTCGATTTGTCTTAATTAGCGTGTGCGTGGAATTACATGCCATTTGGTGTTTGTATGGATTATATTGATAATTATGGAATTCCTAATACTACGTGTGAGTCATGGATGACGCACATCGGTCGTGGGGTAGCGTGCATGCCCAAGTGTACTCGTTAGCGCGCACGACGAAATAATAAACACATTAATATAGGCGAGTATATTTATATATATTATATATATAAATATATATATATATATATTCAAAATAATAAAAACGATGATGGGTGCCTAGTGACACACGAAGTCGAGGGTGACACACGTAGGATGTATAATAGTGTGCATGCCCGAGGGTGGTTTTTGGCCCGTGTGGTGAATTTATATGCGCAAAATACATAATTATTTATATATACATATGAATCATATAGTTAAAATCAAATTAAATTATGCATTAAATTCACATCGAGATACGTGTAGTGTGATTATTGAAGAGGTGAATGGTGTTGATCATTATATGTTGGAGAGTTTATCCATACCTTGAGATGTGTGCTACCACATCTAAAGAAAAATCAATGCGCATGTGTATGCATGTGTCAAAATCAGTGTCACTTTAAAGAATGTGACTTTGGCTTCCATCTTTTTGGATCAGCCTCGAGATAAGTGCGAGCAAATCTCGAGGAAAAGTCATATTTATCCAAAAACAACTTAACCGCCTCATCCAATACGTTTCACCAAAGAAGAAAAGTGAAATTGATTGAGATTGAAAGAGAACTCAAAAACTAGTGTGAGGATGAGAGGGACTGAAAAAAGGGGAGAGTTGATGAAACCAACAATAGAGAAAGTAAGGTACGATTTGTTGTTGATGTTGTTGTTGATGTCGTTGTTGGTCGTTGATGTTGGTTGATGTTGTATGTTATTGTTATGTAAATGGTGAAGATGGAAGGGAGCCTCGGACGAACTGCTTTGCAGTTCGTCCGAGGAAGGAGACGACATGGCAGCCGTCTCCCCTCTCAAAAGTGTCCTGGGGTTGGAAAAAACCAACCCCTTTGAAAGAAAAAAATAACGATTTGCACAGTAACAGAACAAGGGATATTATGAATAAGAGGGGTTTGGGCCCCTGAACCAGGCCTGTTCGGCTCGGTTAAGCCGAACTCAGTTCGCCCGGTTCAAGCTCAAACCCATTTTCAAAATAAAAAAGAAAGAAAATGGATAAAATGTTGGTATTTTGGGAGAATTTCTAGAAAACTCAGGGAAATTTTATTTTTGGGCCAAATCAATAGAAATTACGAATTTCTATGAAAAATGAAGAATTTGGATTTTTAATTAATGAGTATTAGACTTAAATTGATGTTGATCAATCTATTTTAGGTTTTTGATCAACGTGAAAAGATCAATTGATTTCGAGAGTTGAGTAAGTCGGTAGAAATTTAGGAGAGCTCGGCACAGTTAAGGGTGACTCATATTCTTATCCGCCATGAAACATAATTAGTATATTTATTTCATATAGCATTATGGACTGGGAATGGGCAATGTAACGTGACTTGACTGTACTTGTTTTTAAAAGTGAAAATCCTCGTAAGTGTCGATAAGGCAGACCGGGATTGGGGCATGTGAAGGTTAGCCTAAAAATAAATTCCTCCCTTTGTCCTAATAAAAAAAAAGTTAGCCTGGAAATGGATTATGCCCTTACATCCTCAGTAGGCCAGAGTTTTACCTTAGCCGTTCACTGTCCATTTAGGGTTGGTAGCTAAGTTACATTTGAATAGACCGATAGAATCACATGATGACCAATATGGGGGTTCTGTGGATCATATTCATGGGGTAAGGTGATAGTACGTCTCGCCAGTTATTAAGAGTTGATTGCTCGATTACATTTGAATCCACGGACAGAACCCCATGTCGATAGAAATGTGGATTCTGCAGACGTATTCTTATGTAAGGCGAGAGTATGACTCTAAAATGAAAATGAAAATATAAGCCACGAGTACAGTCGCAATTGACCAGTGAATTTTCTTTATGTTATTTATTGTTATATTATTTTTAATGCCTGAATAGATATGTTTGGACTTATATTTCTATTCATTTATAGTGGTTGATAATTGATATATTTACGGGCATCACTTAATGAGCAAGTTGAAGCGCTCATTATCCAATTAACATCTCAGGTTATTGATTTGTGCTTTGATCAAGGATGGAGAAGATTAGGAGTTTTAAATCTTCTTTATAGTGAATTGATTTCCCTATTGTATATATAATGTATTGAATTATTGTTTTGTAATAAACAAGGATGAGATACGATTTTACAATTGAGGTGTTTGCCGATTTTTGTATGTTTTGTGTTTCATAAAAAAAGTTTTAAATTTTGCTTCGTTTTGTTTTAATTATAATTCGATAATCAAGATATACAGGTTGCGTTTGTTGGGTATTGAGAAGAGGCTGCTGGCTCTAGTTAAGTTTGGCTAGTATACGGGGGATTAATTAGGGTTTTAGGCAGGGTTTCACCCAAATCGAGATAAGGGATGCTACATCATTCCCCTTAGGAAATGGATGACTAAACAATTGAAATACACACCTTTTCTTGAAAGGCACTCATGATATTTAGCCAAAGTTAAATCTTATGAAAAATCGTTTCAAAATTTTGATTTAGTTAATCAAAACAAATTACATAACGATATTTATGAATCAAACGAAGAGAATGCCTGATAAATGTTCTGGCCCAGGAATGTTCGTCATACCCATCACAATAAGAAATTCTTCTATTGAATTTGTTATGTGACCTCGGAGCTTCAATTAATGTTATGTCACTTAAACTTTATGAATCATTGAAAATAGGATCGTTTACTAATACGCCTATTAATCTTACTTTAGTTGACAACACACTTATTAAATCGTATTGATTATTAGAAGACGTTTTAATAAAAGTACTTGACTTAGTATTTTCAGCCGACTTCTTTGTCATGGAAATGAGAGATTCAATATCACCCAATCATTTGCCCATACTACTACGTAGACCTATTCTTAAGATGACTTGAAATAAGTTAGATATTTCTGAAGGAACAATGTTTATGGAGTTTGAAGATAAAATTGTTAAATTCAAAATTAATAACGAACACAACTATGACACTTATAAAGAATATGAAGAATTATTTGATAATGAAGTTGATAATAACTATTTTGATAACTTTAATGCTGAAATTTATGCAATTAATGCAATAATAATGGAAACTGATAAAGATATTTCAAAGAAAGAACAAGTTGAAGACACTTCAAAAGAAAAGAAAGTAACTCAAGAATGAAAAGTTAAGCAACCAGAGAAATAAAAAGCATTAACAAGCCCGAAGTTTCTAGATCAAAGTACAATAAGAAAAAGAAAAAATCGCATTTAAGCCCTATAAAGCTTAATGATCCTAGAGTTATACACTTGCACATTAAAATCAAATGGGCTTGGTACTTCAAAGCTCAGTGTGATACCAGCTCTAATGCAAATCTCATGCCTATAGATTCCTTTCTACGTACTCAATTGGAACTCAATTCACTTGCTTCTGAATGATTCTCTTTACAGGATAAAACTTCAATTCAACCATCGAAGTGGTCACAAATGTGCCAGTTTAAGCCAACAACAACAGTGTACCTACGAACATTTTGGCCATACCGCATTTTATTAGTGAAGATCCTCCTTTAATTTTAGAATGGTCGTTCTTAGCCACTACTCACGCTGTTATAGATATTCTAAACAAAATAATCACTCTAACGATTAATGGATAAGCACTCGCTTTCTGGAATGGCACTAGAGGGGATAATGCTAAACTCAAGTTTAGAGATCCAACCTAATTCTATAAGGGTTAAGTCGATCCAACGATGATAAACAAAAGCGCTCTATGAGAGGCAGCCCATATTCTATGTTTATTTTATGTGTATTGGGAATTTAGTTTAGTTTAGTATAACATGTTTTGATTCTCTCACTTTTTGACTCTTATTGGAAATATTTTTGAAATTTAAACATCGAGGTAATTTCAATTAAGGGGGAGTGATCGAGTTGTTTTGCTTATATGCTATTTATGCAAGTTGCATTATTTACTTGCTTGTTTATTTATTTATTTAATTAATAAGATTATTTAGTTAGTTACATGTCCCACTCAAACTTTCAAAATTTTAGTCAATTCCACCTTAATATAAGTTTTTATGAATGATATATAAGTTACTTATAAGATAAATTGCAAAAAATAGTGAATTAGGCCTTGCGATCCCCTAGCGATTTGAAATTACACTGGGAATTGTTGGCAACATCACTAACAATATACATCAAATTTAATGAAATTTTGGAGTTTGACGAATCCCCAGCAATTCACCTTACAAAGGAATCACTGCTCAAATTGGTAGGTCATTAAACCTCACTTACCACCGATTCACCTAGCGATTTCCCTGTGATTCCACTTAACCAGGAATCAATGTGCACAATTTTTTATTTTTAAAACAAAACCCCAAATCTCCATAAACACAAACCTATTCACAGTACCAAACAGTTGCATCCGTTCACTAAAATCTTAATTTCTTTCCTAGATTCATCCATCCTAAGCTCAATACCTTAGTATTTAAATGATTTTCACCTCAACCTAGTCATGTTCAAACTAGAATTCTCGATTTTGGAAGTATTGAGCCAAACTAGGGTTAGAGAGAATTCGACCTAAAGCTTGGAGGAACGATCTAGAGGAGTTCAAAAGCTTAAATCTTAAGAGACCCGCTCTCAAGAAGGTAATTACATCAACCCTAGCTCTTTACTTTAACAAATTTTTGATTTGAAGGATTTACTCAAATTTTTTAATGTTTTTCGAAATTGTTTTCTTAGAATTTATTCAATTATCTTTAACAAATGGTTTCATTGATTCCAACAAAATAGGTATGAAGATTACATTGATTGTTGGTTTATAAATTCAACAATTTCAAGATTTTGGTATATTTACATGCATTTGCAAATGGTTTGAAAATCGAGTTTAAAATGAGTTTGAGGGTTTGGTCATAATTTTGTTTTAATTTATTTTGCTTTGTTTTTTAAAAACACTAAAGCTCTATCACACTTGCTTAACGATGTTTAGAAAACTGATTTACAAGTTTATATTTAAGTTAACACTTTGGTGCCAATTTTATTTAAAGTTTTTGATGAATTTCAAGCTAGCTTTTCAAATGAATTTCTCATTTTTAAATAAAGTCTTGAACTTTACCGAACTATTTTCAACAACCATTGTTTTATGATCTAGAGGTTTATTTAATTTTTGGACTTGTAATTTTTTCCAAGCAAAAATCTATAGTTCCAACCACACCAATTAGGCCAATGGGGATCGATTAATAACCCTAGAACTAAATTACCAAGAGAACCTTCTCTGCCTTTAAGTTTTACCGATGAGTCGGAGGATGAGGAAGAGATTGAGAAGACACCTAGTATTTTTTTCTATGCCTACAACTTAATCAATACCAAAGCTCTTGAGTGGATGGTGAGCGACATTAGTTAAAAGAGGAAGATTATATCAGAGAGGGGTTTCAATGTTAAAAATGAAGTTAAGTATGGGCCTAAGATTTTGAACATAGTAAGGGAGCTGAATTGGGGATTGTTAACTAGGGATTATTACACTGATAATAACACGGGGTCCTCAGTGGAGATGGGTTGTGAGATTCTAGTGAGAGAGTTTTATGCAAATGGGCACGGAGATGACAATAAAATAGTAGCCATAGTCCGAGGAAGACCAGTGGACTACTCACCTCTAAGAATAAATCGGTATTATGGTTTATCGAAAATTCATGAGAGACAAGTGACACGTGTCGAGCGTGCACAATAATTTCCCATATTTTACTATTAACTTGTAGTAGTGGTAAATGAGATAGTCTCCATAGGGATTTTGCAAATCTCAAAGGAAAGTAATTTTTTTCTTCTTTTTGTTAATTTAGTTAATCTAATTAAATGGGAATTTAAATAATAAATAACTAGCTACTATAACTATTAAGTTAAATAACATACTAACTAAACTAAATTAAACAATTTAAATTCAATTCAATATAAATAAACAAATATCTAAACAAACCCCATTAAACAACATAATATATTTGGATTACTTTCAAACACTAGTACATAATATCAGTTCACTTTATAGTTATAATCATAATATATTTGGAATCTTAAAATCGTGAAATCCTACTTCATAATAGGTTGATAGCACTTAGCTAGCCACTGATTTTTCTAAATTCAATGGAAATGCCACATTCTTATCATTGTAAATCTACCCATTGGATAAAATTCAACACCGCAGGAATATGATAGCATTAAGTTCAAGGAAAATCATGCTTAATCTAAGTCAATATTATCGAAGCCGCATAATAAACAACTTAGAAAACAATCACGTAGAACATCCACTCGGGAAATGCCCTATATATCCAATTTACTACTTATATAATTGTTGTCAATAACTATAGACATAGATTCAGAATCATAATACCACATAACACATTTGCAACTATGCATGCAATAATAATTTCCTTTAGCTGTAATACGTAAAAAGAACTCGTTAAGTCCATGTTTGATGTGTATGAATAGATTTAAAGCATTAAGTTCATAATTCCTTAATTATAATTGTCTAGCAAACCAAAATATATTACATTGTCTAGGGTTCGTTTAAATTGATAGACTACTCATTCATGTTAGAAATAAACAATGCATAAATATAATTAAAAGACATAATGAATAAATAAGTAACTTAATATAAATCAAATCTCCAATGTATCTTCAAACATAGACAATAAAACTAATATAGAGCAAAAGGAAAGCAAAAGGGGAAAGAGATAGAGAGAGTTATTTCGAAGCTCTCTGACCATTTTTATAGTCTCCTTATGTATACATATCTTAGATAAACTCAAATTCTTCATATTAATCTAAAAAACTCGTAACCGACCTTAGCGATTTGTCAATGATTCCTATCTTATATACAAATCACTAAGCAAATTACTGAGTTTAGGTCTTAGTGCTCCACCAATTCAGCTGGCGATTTATAGTTCATTCTCCAATTCGTTGTGGATTCGCTAGCTTTCTTTTGCTGCCATTTTAAATGACGATTCCTAGTGTTATTCCAAATCACTGGCTAATCGCTGGTGTAGTTTTCCAGTTGACTTTTTTGCTTTTCTTTCTCTTGTTCTTTCATTTCTTCATTTTCCTATTTGAAACCTGAAATCACAAAATTAAGAGAATACCTAGTGTAATATCATCATTTATACCTAAAATCAACCTAAGTTACACTATAAAATGTATCTAATTATTGACTTGTCAACAAGCCAATGAATACTTAAAACCCGAATATGGGAATAGACATGGATTTCCCTATAAAATCGTTAGAAATGGTTTAGAAGCAATTGCGGTGGATGAACTTCTTTTTGATAAAGACATGTACCTAAAATGCAAACAAACCAAATACTTTAAGAAAACCACCAAAGCTTGGAGTTTTTTCTTAAATGCTAGCCTACAACCAAGTTTTCAACATTATGATATAGTGAACTATAGGGCAGCTCTTTTACACCACAGAGCTTAAGGGATCGACTATATTGATGTTGGCAAGATAATCTATTATTCGATTCAGAATTTCATGACCACTAAGAAAAATGAAGGATTTCCTTTTCCCTTGATGATTAAGGAATTTTGCAAGCAAGACCGATTCTCAATTAGAGTTCTAGAATTAGATGTTTACCTAGATAGGACCATCACCGATGAAGTCATTAAAAGCACCAAGAAGGTGCCAAGATGTGTTAATTCGGATGAGGAATAGGAAAAAAAATGAAACACACATGAGAGAGACCATGGAGAGAATGAGAATACGAGCATAGAACATAAGAAATTTGGAAGAGATGTGGTTTGCCGCGTATCATGATAGAACAAACCAGAGCCCAGAGCCACCTGCGGAGGATTTTACTGGCATGTATGGGGATGAGATAGAAATGACCATGATAGGGTCGATCTTGCGGAACTAGATGAGAACTCTAAGACATCAAGATTTCATGTTCCAGAACCAATGTGAGATTACAAGAAACATATATGGGTTTAAGCGACGCATCAATAGGAGAATGCAAGGCAGAAGAGCTGATATTCAAATTCGATTAACCCAATTGAGAATCCCCAACCAGGGAGTCTTTTCTAAACATACTCCAATGGCGGGAGTGGATTATAGATTATATGATCCTACAACGAGCTTCCAATCTCAACAGGAAGATCATGGGGATGGTGGTGATGATGTGACATCTAGATGGTCGTTCTGATCTTTTATGCTCCACTATGTAAAAATTTTTGGAGTGTTATTATGAGAGATCTTTGTTTGTAATCCTATGATATATTTGGAATGATGTCGTATGTAAATATATGATACATTTGCTTTGGTGTGTTCACTTTTTATACAATGGTTTGATATGCTCAATTCTATTCAATGATGTTTGGAATGTTTCAATTTATCATGTTTTCTTTACTTGTGAAATTAATTCTTATGTTATGTCATTTATTTATTTATTACTCATGAAATAGAAATTTTACGATGGAAAGGAATTGTTGTTCCCTTTTTAACTTAAGCTAGATTATGTATACACTAGAGAAGTTTAGAGGGGATTAATTGATTTGTGTTAGACAATATAATGAGTAGAAGATCAAAATGATAGTACAAGATAAACAAGATAAGTTTCTAAGAATCTTGTTATGGAAATATTATTGATCAAATATTATATATATGTAATAAAAAGAATGTATGCCACAATTGAGGAGAAAAATAAGAAATAGCCAATAAACTTCACTTAGTTGGAAAAACACTTCCTTGACAAAGTGAAAGTGAAAAAGCTAACAAGAGTTTTTAAAAGAACAAAAAAATAGAACGACCCACAAATTCTAAAAAAAAATGGAGCAGAGAACCGTAGGAATACAACAAAATAAAGAAGAAAAATGAATGTATAATTGAAGAAAAAAGAGAGATACAAAAATGGAAGGAAGTTTAGGAAAAACTCTTCAAATAAAAGATTTAGCTCGAATGCTTATAGCTAAGTTAAGAGAAGTATATCTTTTTTATTCCAACAAATGAATATAAAATGATGATTATTGGTAATTAAAAACTCCTATCGACTTTGATTGTGGTGATATTTAAAACATTATTTGAAAACTAGATTGATTTAGTGATTTTTATGTCTTGAGATTTTATATTAGTTATCGTAAGCTTGATGCTTGTCAGTGGAGATTGAGGAAACCTATATAGTGGCTTAACCTTAGTGATTGGTTTAACTTTGAATTCTGAGATGTTTTGCATAGCTAGAGGCTGACATGTCAAATAAGGGATTGATCTTTAATTCTTTCTATTCTATCGTGATTCTTATTTTTATGAGGTTAACATGTTTCTATTTAAAGATCATTTATGTTTAAGAATAAGAGTATAAAACTATGAAATCAAAATGAGGAAAAAAAAGAGAATATGATCGAGAGTAATTTTTGCTCGGGACAGCAAAGTGCTGAGTTTAAAGGTATTTGATAAATCAATAATTAGATATTTTATGGCACATTTTAGGACAATTTTAGATGTAAAAGACTATAAATACATAGGTTTTTTTGTTTTAGTTATTTCAGGTAGTAAAAGAAATATATGAAGAAATAGAGTAAAAAAGGAAGATTATAAAGGAAATTGATCAAGTGAAAAATGTATACAAAGAATCATCAAAAGGTGAAGGAAAAACTAGGATTTAGTACCAGCGATTCTGAGTGATTTGCATGTCAATAGGAATCGCTACTCAGAACAGTGGAACACCGAGACTAATTTCTCAAGGACTTTCCAGTGACTCCACTTAAACCTTGAATTGCTGAGGAAACGTTGGGTTCGATTTAGACGTTTGAGTTGAGTTTCTTATATTGCAATTCTTTCAAATAGGACCTAATTGTTTACATCAAACTCTACAAAAGAATTGATCATTCAAAGTCAATGAAAAAGAATGTACAAAAAAATGTGTAAAATTAAATAATCAATTACTTATTCTACAAAATTTACTTACGCATTTCTTCCAAAGAAGGCAATTCTATGTTTGCCTCGTTACCAGTAATTGCATTCCCTCCAGTAGCTTGATCATTTCCAAATATGACACATAGCTCATCGTAGTACGGCACACACTTCCTGCGATATGATTCCTTTTCTCGATGTTTTTGTTACATATAAACATACACACCAACACACAAAGAGATATAGTTAGTTAATATACATCACTAATACAATTGTATATTCCAACATAACCTAAAATGTACCTGAAAATATTATTTCCATGTCAATACATCTGCCATGGTAAGTTGTGTATTTGGATCCCATCCGAACCCACTTTGAGATATTACCTCCCTTGCAGAGAAGTAATTGGCTTTCAATGTTTTGATTCTAGCCTTCACATTAGCTGGGTGTACTTGTTGTTTTAATTGCCATAGCAACTCTAGGCAAACTCGAGTATACACCTCAGGTTTCCATGAATTACCTTAAGCATTGCCAAATCCGTACTCTTCCAAAATAATTTCAAGCATGATCTTATCCATGCGGTCATTCCATCTCACTTGTCCCTTGACACTACCTTCATGCTCTCAATTGATTCTTCCATCTCTATTTTTACATGATACTAAAGTTTTATATATTTTTAACGAAAAAATGGCAAACTATATATTATGATATAACATAAGACTACATATGACAATGCACTAATTAAGAAAAGTTTCAAAGAAATCAAATTTAAAGTGATAAAAAAAATTCATACAAACTAGGTACCAATTCATATGCTCAACTTAAGGAACATTTCATCTAAAACTAGTCAGTAAGCTTGTCTAGGCTAGTTGTACTCATTCCACATTAACTCGACCAATGCATCTCGTTTAGCTATCCAAATTGAAGATTGATGTATGGAAATATTATCTTCTTGTGGGCTATCATCATCTTCTTCATCTTCATAAATATCTTTATCATCTTCACATAGATCTTCGGGATCTTCTTCTCTCAAGAAATTGTGTATCGCACAACATGCTAAAATGACATTTGATTGAGTTTTAACGTCATAAAATGGTTCATGCTGCAAAAATGCAAATCATTTCTTTAGAAGCCCTATTGTTCTTTCTACTACGTTATGCAAGGACGAATGTCGAAAGTTGAACAACTCTCTTCCATTTCTAGGTGTACGACCAACTTGATCTTTTAAGTGATACTTTGTACCGTGATAAGGTGCTAAAAATTCAGGAACATTAGGGAACCTAGCATCAACCAAATAATATTTTCCTACATTAAAATGATATCATAGTAGTTTTAATTAGTTGAAATAATCACAACAAAAAATAACAACAGTACTTATACAAATGTTACACAAAATGTATCTAACCTGGTGGTATAGTTAGTCTATCCACTCGATTTGGCCTAACAGCATCTCTTAATATACGACCATCGTGAGCCGAGCCCTCCCAACCGGCAAGTACGTATGTAAACCTCATATCAAATGTACATGACACTGAGACATTTTGGGAAGTAAAACTTTTTCTATTGCGGTACTTTCGCTGCTCTTCAATCGATACCGTGCATGAGAAATAAGTTTCATCTAATGCTCCGACCGCATCCTAATATTTAATATTTATTTAGTTTATATCCACAAATTAGTATAATGTATTATTATGCTATTTACAGGACAAACTTTAAAAACATCTTAAATAAATCCATTACCTCAAAATAGTAATACCAAACACTTGGGTTCGATTCTTTGTCTTGTGGAGAATTATTTATATTTGCAGGCTTGACTACACCTTTGTACATACTGATTAGAGCTCTTGTAACAACGTGGAAGTAGCGGCTAACTGTCTCATCGGAATGAATAAATTCAAAATTTGTTCGTATATTTCGATTATCGTGTCCAACTATCAGCAAAAACATAGCTACTTGTTCTTTTACTTTTACATGTGGCCGTCAACTAGCCCATGCATACGAAGAATTCTGCAAAGCTCTTTGAATTGACCTCGTTTCAATCGTAATTGTTCCTTACAGTTTTTGTTAGATTCTTTGTAAAAATGCTTTAATATTAGTTTCCTTTCTTCATTTCTATTGATTCGAGGTTATATGTTCAACGAGTTATGACGTTGTACGTAATCGAGCAGTAACATCATCATCATTATAGCTGCTTTTTTTCTATCTTTTTCAGTAGGCATCTAAGTAAATGCATGTAAACTTAATGAATGAGTGAATGATAGTAAATCAATCCTTAAAACGAACTCTAAATATGAACTCACAAATTTCAGTATATCTCATAAGGAAAAAAAATCACGTTTTGGCTCCTAGGGACTTCATGGGCCTCCCAAAACAAACTAGTGTAAGTTTCACCAAGAAGATAAACACACAAGGAAACAACCCTTAGAGCTCTTAACATTATTTAGATATAATTATATGGATACTTATTTCAATAGTATCATAAATGTTTGAATTGGAGAAGAAAGAAGACAATTAAACAACAAGAAAGTAATGAATGCAAATGGGAAGGCCTATGTATAATTTGTTTACCATATATTAGATAAGCAGAAAACTCTTCTGGCTTTTATAAAACAAATACATACTTAAGAGTTGATAAAAACTGTAAAACTTAAATTTCTTATTTTACATGAGAATTGTTTTTTTTTTATATGTAATGGAGGCAATACTACTCATGAATATTTGTATTGTATATGTAAATGTATAAGCTACAAAAAATGTGTATAAGAGTATGTACAAAACACCTAAAAAAAGTTTATAGCCATAGACAGCCACCCATGTCCTAGTCAAAAACACACTAAAAGCCATGGCAGTTGATGTTTTTCCCCTTTGCCCTTCAACAAAAATGGCCCCGCATTAACCACTTGGCTGGTATTGTGCAAAAAATGAAACAAAAAGGGGGCATTAATGCTTAGAAAGATATTAAGCTACCCCATTATCATTCCAACCACCACGGTCCAATTCCTCAAACCACCATTGCTCCTTAAATCCATATTTGATGTGCAACACCATCTTTAGATCACTGTGGAGGGAGTTGAATCCCCAACTGGCTTTTAATGGTGTTCATCTGAACGGGGTTTAGCACACCTACAAAAGGCCATTCCAAGACATTCATATATCTTAAGTTATGCTCAATCTTTTGACACCCACTTAGATTAATCGAAGATCGAGACACCCATTTCTCGTTTTGTCAATTGAGAGCGTAGAAAAATCAATCGAAGGCTCAATTGAATTGGGTGTTTTTTTGTTTGATTGGATATGGAGGATGAGGAATTGAAGGAGTGATTGTTCAAGGTTGTGATTATTGGAGACTCTGCGATGGGGAAGTCATATTTCTTGTCAAGATATGAGAGGAATGAGTTTTATTTGCATTCTAAGGCAACCATTGGTGTGGAGTTTCAGACGCAAAGCATGGAAATTGATGGGAAAGAAGTGAAGGCTCAGATTTGGGACACGGCGGGGCAGGAGAGGTTTAATGCCGTCACTTTTGTGTACTACAGAGGTGTTTTTAGTGCACTTATTGTGGCGATAGAGCATGGGTTTGGAGTTAATTGTTCTTCTTCTTCCTTCTCAAAACCCAGAAAGTTAGGGCGGTCCCTAATTCGAACACATTGGAGATGGTTGAAGCTTCGCAAAAGCTTCCAACAACATGAATGAAGAAACAAAATATGGAAAACGCAATCGAAAAAATACGATTGAATGGAAGAATCATTGAAGCTCAAACAAGAAAGAGAGATTCATACCGAAGCGTCAGAGCGAATGTGGAGGCAAAGATTGGGAGACGAGAGGAGGAGATCCGCAGAGGCAAAAGTGAGGATTGAGAGGGGATAGTTGGAGTTTATAAAGTAAGAGATTTGAGAGGAGATTGTTACAGCTAGGGTAGAAGAGTTCTTGTAGAAGAAGGAGTTTCGGTCAATCATGGATTGGTTAGGCACAAAAAATATGGAATTTCCACGCCGAAATAAGAAAAAAGAAACGAGGAAAAAAGGAGGGTGGATTTTTTTCTATACGTTTACCAAGTTTATCAAACACCTAATAAAAACGGTTATATTAAAAAATTACATAATTTTTCACAATTTTTTTCATTTTCTTTGCTATCAAAGACACCCTTAATTCACACTATAAGATTCATTTATATATATAAATTATATTATATATATAAATATATATACACCTATATATTTTCGCAGCTATAAATTCGCCACGTGCGCCAACGACCAACCTCGGACGTGCACACTATTGTACATCCTAGCGTGTCATCGTCGACCCCGCGTGTCACTAGGCGCCCACCAATTTACTTATTATTTTATTTAATTTCATGATTATCATTTCATTTTACTTCCAAACAAATCCCCGAAAAATACCCCAATTTCGCCAAAAGTTGAAGAATTTACCAAAGCGCTCCAAAACTTCAAAACAACTAGTCTCGCACGCAAATCAGGGTGTGGGGCCCACGTCAACTCGTTAAGTCCATTTAAATGTACAAATTCGAATTTGTAACTTAAGTTTTAATTATTTATTTTCGTGAATTTCGAAACGATAGTTTAGGTCAACATTTTAATTATCTCGGCACCCGTCTTGACACGTATCTTGAGATAAGACCTCAAAATTACCAAAATTGGAGAAAATTCTCCAATATGCTCTGAAACTCATTGACACCGTGTATACACTCTACTTGACCCTATTTCGCATCGAAATAGTGTATAATACATCAAATAGGCACACATCACCTAACAATAATATTAAATTTTTGATCTCCGATTCATAATGCGTGAGTCTCACCTTGAATATTTAAATCCCAAATTAAATCCGAAAATACTTAATTAGTCGTCAAATTAAGTTTATAAAATTCTCGGATGTTACACTGTTAGGCAAGCCATTCTTGAAAATGACCAAAGCTAAAATAGACCTATTTGGTGGTCTCATTTCACTATAGCATAATGGTAGGGTCATTTATATTTCCATTCCTGATTATTTAGAGTTACCTACTAATATTTCCACCATGTACGTAGTTTTGTTTTCTTTTGATATTAATGCAAAGGAGTCTACAAAATTCTTTTTAGATAGCTTAAAGAAGATGGGCGAGAAGGAATGAGAAAAAAATAGTAAAAAATAGGGAGGGAAAGAAAGAATGCCTGACTTTGGTATTGATGGTGGACAATAAGCCTGAAAAGATATATACTATAAAGCTTGAGTCAGAACCACCAAACAACATCCTTGTATCATGCAGGTTTTGCGTAAAAGAGGAACCAGAAGTTGTCAAGCAACATAAGATAATTAAGTTGTCAAGCGAGGTTGAGAAGAAGACGCCAATTGAAACAATTAACTTGAACTATGGATAGTTTGAGATTGTGGTAATATCAGGCCATCGACGTTAAATACCGTCACTTTGTGGGAGGCAACCCACATTTATTTTTCATGAATTTGATTTGTTTAAGTTTCAATAAATTTCTAGTTTGAATGAATTGTTATAGGTTAAAATTAATTAGTTGAATAAAGTGTGATGGAAATTAATGAATTTATTTATTCTCTCTGATTTTTGTAGAGATTTTATGGCAAAATTGGAGAACATCGATTGTTTTGCATGCATCAAAGTCTGAAAAGACATTTGGCGATGTAATTTAAGGAAAATATAATTTAAATTGATGCATCTACATTAGATTATATGAATACATAGGGAAGTGCACATATTGAGTTAATAGAATAAAAGAGTTTAGGGAATCAATTCCATTTTTTAGGCCAACGATTCCCAACATCGCGTGATAACACGTAAGGCGCTGGGATGACGCTGAGTCATAAACCAGAGACATAATAGTTTATTTTTAAAGCTAGCTATGTGCGAGTGATTTCTTAGTACACGTAAAGCGCTACCACTGTGCCGGAGGGCAATTGAGGAATTCTTTAAAATTCCCAGCAATTTGCCAGAGCCAACACGATGTCGTGACGATTGAATGTACGACATTGGGGTCAATTTCTAGTTTTTAAAAATGGGGCAAAACCTCTTCTTCTTCATTAACTCAATACCCTAGTGCCTTCACATCGCCCCTACAACCAAAAACCTATTCCTAACCACTAAATTCATCATTATTGAGCTCCAATCTCACCTATTTTTTATTCTCCATCGAGTGGAGATCATTTTGAGCCAAGAAAATAAGAAGTTGGTGAGCGTCTTGATGAAGCTGTGATTTAGGAGTTGCGATTTTCAAGCTCTTTGATAAGTCAATAATTAGACAACGTTTTTTAGTATAATTTAGGGCAATTTTGGATATAAAATATAATGGCCCAATATTTATTGGCGCCATTATTTAGGTTATTTTATGACTCGGACGCTAGGTCAGGCCCACGTGGATTTCTCAGATAGGCTAGAACACACCTGACTGGGCTTAAATCATTATTTATGTTTGTTGGTTGTATAATAGCGATGTTAATTATTATTTATTTCATAACTCATTGCATGAGTGTATTTATATTTCCATACCGTGTGAGACTATGTGATGGGTAAACACCTCGTAAAGCGTGTCGATGCCGATACTGGGTAGGCGTAGTGTGGGTACACTAAGTCTTATAATGCTAACTTAAATAAAATGACTAGAAAAAGGATGAGTATTGCATATAATAGATAATCAAATTTTAGGCTAAGTCATAATAATAGGGTACATAAAGGATTAACGCGCCTCGCGATGCGTGCCAAGATGAGGGGCACTTGGTGTCGGGTGATTGGGTACTAAGGGAAGTAGTAGTACACCAATTTAAGACCTTAAATAGCCTAATATGTATAAAAGTGTCAAAGTTAAATTAATTAAAATAATTGATTACAAATGCCTATAGTTGGATGGAAAAATTGATGTCATAGATTTGCATTGAGATTCGCACTAAAATGGAATCTTATGATATTTAAGTTGGAATTTGTGTCAACAAGATTGAATTTAGTGGAGTAGTATTTAACAAGGACCATTAGATTGACTTCGAGATACGTGAACACAATTGATTTGAACATACCACATAGATAGTTAAGTTAGTGGTAAATATTTTCATGCTACAAGAACAAGGGGTTAATTTCACAGATGGTCATTCAAGATTATAGTTCGTAACACTTTGGTCACTAAACTTACATTTTTCCAAAATATATCACTCAACTTTACAAAACGTTTCAACAAAATAACTCCGACCACTCTCCGATCAAAAATCCAGCGACCCTGCTTACGTGGCGCCACGTGGGATTTCATGGGAGGTCACTTAAATTTTACAGTGATGATGTGGCATTTACTACCACCCCACCCCACCCCACCCCCTTTTACTTCAAACATTTGGGTTTATGGTTTGATTTCATGTGGGAATCAGCAGCACCGGTCACTCATCTTCTTCCTCGCTCTCTCTTCTTCCTCGCTCTCTCTCACTCGCGCCAAGAATTGGGTTTGAATTCATGTGGGAAGCTCTCACTCGTGGACGCGCTAAGGCAGGAATAGGTAGAACACTCTCACTCGCGGTCGCACCAAGCAAAGAACAGAGAGAAATCGATCAGCAGCAGCTTCCATCTTATGCAGCAGGCTTTCAGGTACAATGTCGGGCATGCTTAGATTCCTGGTTTGTTAGGGTTTTGAATGGTTTAACTGATTCTACTGTGATTGATGGATTGATTGTTGTTAAGTGTAATTGAGTCGCTTGGAGTCAATTGATTGGGTTTTTTAGGTTTAACAGATTTGATAGCTGATAATGGAAGAAGAAGGTGAAGCCATTGAACTCGAACCCTCACGGACAGTGGAGGAAGAAAGTGAACCCAACAACCTCGAACCATCGCTGATAGTGAAGGAAGGAGAAGGCGATCATTCTGGTTTGGATATTCAAAATGAGATTTCAAGGTAAGAGATTTATTCTTCATGTAAATGTTAATGGTTCTTGATTGCACTGGTTTTTTTTCGGATGAAGATAGATCAAACCGGGAGTTTCATGGACAAATTTTGTTGGTTAGAGATGCAACTTCATCAACAGAGGTTTTACAGTTTTTGTTTTAGTTTCATTGTAAAGTCCTATAAATTGGTGATGTTATGACATGGTTTGAGAATCTTAATTGATTTATGTTGAGCGATTGAGCGATTAATGTATATGGTTTATTGGGATCGATGTGGTGTTGTTGTAACTTATTGTTTCTGCTTGATTAGGATTTGTTATGTCGGCTCTTTAATGGAAAGAGCTTGGCCAAGCTATACTGAGGGAGTTCATTCTTTCTCTTTCTTAATCACAAGAATTAACTATTTGTTTTTTATGGTTTTGTTCATGTAAAGGGACATTTTTAACATCCTTATCATTGCAGGATTCATTTTCACAGTGGAGATGATGGTCAAGAAAAAGTGGAGCCTGACTTAGAACAAAAATATTTTGGGTCGCCAGATATTAGAGAGCAAGAATTAATGGACTTAGAGGTTAGTCATCGGTGAACTAGGAGTCCTCGGTGAATAACGATCTGAGCTACTTTATGAGTACATGTGTCGATGCGTCGTTGGTCTACGTAGGCCACCGAGAGGGCCAGGTGATAAGCCAATTGGGTGCACCCACTAGAAGGATCATGGGGAGGGTATCCTAAATATGGCCTAGTCTGACCGGGACGGGCATACACGTTTGTGTTTTATTGTTATTTACGCATGTGATGATCCATTTACAGTTTCCTGTTTACATTCTGCATGTTTATTCAATAGTATTTATCGGATTTCCTTTATTTTATCATATGAATGCTTAGTGAATTTCCTTGGGATTTTACTCACTGGACTCGTCATATATTTTGTTGTAATGGCTGAGTGCAAATCCTTCTACGAGTAAGGGTAAGGGGATTCTTGGCGACTTTCTCTGAGCTCGCCCACTATTCGGCACACTACTTGTAGTTGTTTGTATTTACATACTTTGTGCTATATTTTGGGTTTATGGGATACTTATGAGACACCTATACTTGTATATATTTAATTTTATCGCCTTATATACCATGTACTCTATTTCGGATTTTCCATAGTAGGACCGATGCTCTATAAAACTTAAAAGTTAATGGAAATACATGTTTATGTATTTTAAGACTTCCACTATAAATTTACTAGTTACCTACTTGCAACTCTGAAAAACACAAGCCATACCTATAACTTAATGTATATCTTGAATAATTGGCAAATAATATAAAGAATATGATGAATAGTACGCATATCGAGGAGCATTGATGTGGCAATGAATGTCAGTAGGGATGCAGGACCCACGTAGCAACTCACGTGGTGGCCTCGGAGCACGGGGCCGCCACAGTTGGTATCAAAGAAATGATTCGAGGAACCTCGGAATTAATGAAAGAGCATAAAACTTAATGAACAAAACCTTAGATGTGGAAACCCGATGTACTTGTCCTAGATTTCTAGTTGGGAAGTATGAGGCAGGTAGAGTTAGGGTATATATATGTTATGTTTTTACTATATATTATATAATATACACGTATATATATCGAGGTTGATTTGGCGTATGCTTATCAATGTGGATCATGATGGACGGAAAACCCTCTACACCTGCAAAAATTAGTTAGACTAGACCTTCGGCTAGGGCCACAACCATCGTTACTACACCGAGTGTTGATGACTGACTCGCAGTACATGATGCTCAATTGGCAGAGATTGTACAATTACTCAGGGCAGGTAGTAATAGTTGTCGTAGTAGAAGTAGCTCGAGCAATACCTACGATACCGACTATTACTACTCAAGTAGTCATCACCTTGACGATATCCTAGACGTATATTTAGGCCATTGCTACAGTACTTCCCGAGACACTGGTCTGAGAGGGACCGTAAGGATGGCCGGTACTGCAGATACTACTATCAATAATATCAGTATGAATACCATGATCGATAGATTGATGGAGCTCATGCCATGATACACATACTAGCAGAGCGGCGTAGACATCAAACATAGCCACATGGACAAGATCAAAATCAAGGAAGCCTTGACATGAGTCAGAGAGACCAAGGTCAGGGTTAGAGATCCAAAGACAAACAGGTAGGGAGGCCGAAGACCCATCGATGTTTCCAATGTGATCAAAGACATCTTAGAGCTGCTTGCTTGAGGGCATCACCACCACCAGAGCTAGATCAGACACAAAAGAGAGCTCGCGTAGTAGGTCAGTCGGACGAGGAGGCGACTAAACATCATGTCGATGGTAGGTTATCTGACGCATATTGTCAATTATTTTTAAAAATACTTCGTGTGTACCTATTATGATTTCGATCTTGACATATGAATACTCAATGGTTATGCTATACACTAGGCCATAGCATATGGTACGGGCGCCCACAGTGAATTGCAACCTGAATGTTTTTCTTCAGTGTACGTGACGGTGGGTGACGACCAATTCGAGGGCTTTTGGGTGATGGACCGATGGAGAGGGTTGGAGAAGCCCACTAGAGGGATCCCAACATACTGAAGTATGGTCTAGTGGGGTTCAAGGTTGAGTTGGCGACGTCAGTTGTTCTGCCACATTTTCATTTCCATGAAGAGAAAAAAAATTGAGGTTGATGGGATCGTTAGTACCTTGAATGACTCCATGATTCGGGATGGTAGTCTACCCTGATTTCGAGACGAGATTTCCCCTAGTTAAGAAGAATTGTAACGGCCTAATATTTATTGACACCGTTATTTAGGTTATTTTATGACTCAGATGCCGGGTCAGGCCCACGTGAACTCCCCAAATAGGCTAGAACACACTTGGCTAGGCTTAAATCATTATTTGTGGCTGTTGGTTGCATAATTGCGATGTTAATTATTATTTACTTCATAACTCATCGCATATGTGTATTTATATTGCCAAACTGTGTGAGACTGTGTGACGGGTAAATGCCTTGTAAAACGTGTCGATGCAGATACCGGGTACACATAGTACGGGTATACTAAGTCTTATAATGCTAAATTAAATAAAATGACTAGAAAAAGGGTGAGTACTGCATAAAATAGATAATCAGGTTTTAGGCTAAGTCATAATAATCAACTACATCAAAGATTGGCGTGCCTCGGGATGCGTGCCAAACGTGGGGCACATTGTGTCGGATAATATGGTATTAGGGGAAGTGGTAGTATACCAATTTAAGATCCTAAATACTCTACATATGTATAATAGTGCCCCAAGTTAAATTAATTGAATCAATTGATTACAAATGCATATAGTTGGATGGAAAAATTGAAGTCATAGATTTACCTTGAGATTCGCACTAAAATGGAGTCTTATGAGATTGAAGTTGGAGTTTGTGTCAACAAAATGCAAGTTAGAGGAGTATAATTTAACAAGGACCATTGGATTGACCTCGAGATATGTGAACACGATTAATTTTAACATAACCTATATATAGTTAAGTTAGTGGGCAATATCTTCATGCTACAAGAACAAGGTTTGTTCTAGAGCTGAAGTGCTAAAAAATTTAGCATGAACTAGGAGGAAATGCAGGTCATCTACTAGAGGAATCAAGTCTAGGAAGATAAAATCCAAGAGTTCATCATCTAGGTTCAAAAACCCACTCTTTACTTGCTTAAATTTATGAAATGTGTACACGAAAACTCAAGTTTTGGGGGCTTTGTTCAAAATGAATTTTAAAGATTAAGCTACTATTTTCTTCTCTAAATTACTTATTTAAACTTATTTTGATGATCAATAAAGGTATGAAACTAGTTTTCGCAAGGAATTGGGGTTTCATGACTTCTTGATGCATACATGATTAGTTCTTAGCAAATTTCTTAACCTAACCTCGGTAAATTAAGCATAACTCTCTTATTCTAACTCCAACTGGGGCAAATCATATGTCATTGGAAAGTTTATCTAGAGATCTACAACTTATATCACTGGAGAAAATTCAAAATTCAAATTCAATCTAGTTAAAAAAATTATCCACAAGTAGGCTATCGAAATGCTAATATAAGAATTTTAAAATGAACTTTGACAAGGCATAACTCTCTCAATTCTTGTTGGAATGAGCTCATCTTTTAGTATGTTGTTGGGTATGTTAGCTGCCATGTGATAGAATATCATGAGTTTTTGTGCTATAAATTTTGAGAAATGAGTTTTACAATGTTGCTAGTTGGATTTGATTCTAATTTGGGTTGTTTAAGGAAATAGAACTCTAAACTTGATTTAAACATCATAAGCCACTCTAAAACATTGGAAATGGATCCCAGGGACTTGGGCGCTATGGTACCGTAGTCGGGAGCTTGACGGGGTTGGATTGGGGTATTTTCAGGCTTTCAGAGCGTGTATTGAGGTTCGTAAAACCCAATGGGACGTCACTTAAGTATTTACTTGTTTCATTATTGTTTTAATCTATATTTTCTAGTGTATTCTTGATTTTATTCCTTATTTACTTCAGTTATCTATGTCTGTGTCACTATCTGAACGGTTGGTTAATTTTACTCCCGTCAGGTATTCCGTTGTGTGCATATGGCATGCTAGACCATATTATGTGTATAAAGAGTCCTTGGTGAATAACGAATCGAGCTACTTTTTCGGTACATATGTTGGTGCATTATGGGTCTACATCGGCCACTTAGAAGACCAGGTGATGGCATTGGGTGCGCCAGGTGATAGCATTGGTCGGGCCTGGGCTTGTCCGACCATTATTTTGTTACCTGCCTCAATGTCCGGCTTCCACATGTCAAGCCTGTTGGAAGCGCAGCATTTTATTTCAGAGCTCTTTGCCCGCTCTTGCCCGATGGTCGGGTGGGTCAGGCAGGCTCAGGATCAATTTTTTGTATGGAAAAATTGCCCAAAAATTGAAAAAAAACAAGTATAATAACAATCGACTCATAAGTATAGCATCAGCAATGTTGATAGATCGATCTATTAGAATGATATTTCCAACCAATATCGTGATATTTGATACATGTTAAACTCAACAAAAGAGTCTTCAATGTTATCAAATGTTATCAACTGACATTTCTAAATGTACAATCACATTTGATAACACAAAATGTATAAATAACAGACACGCATATAGATCTATTTGAATCTTTGTATCTTACTTGTGATTGAGGAGGCATGATGCAATGAAGAGCTTGATAATGGTAGTCTATTAGTCTGGCAAAGCCGAGAGGCGAGAGGTAAGATGTAATAGGCGAGACGCGAGAGCTTAAAGGGGAGCCTGAGATTACGAGGTGTCATGCTGTGAGAACGAAAAGGACGAAGCGAAAAAACTAAAAAGTCTAAGAGGCATAGAGGAAGAAGAAATGAAATTGGGATGGGATGAAACAGAAGTGGGGCCGATAGATTAGGGTTTTCTGTTTTCTTAGTATGTCGAGTCGGGTCAAGCACCCAATTTTTCAAAACAATGTGACGGCCCGAATTAGGTTCGGGCTTATCGGGCACGGCGGCCCAATGGGCCATCGAAATTCTACACAGCCTTACTACTAGAGGGATCCTGGGGAGGGCATCCGAAGTATGGTCTAGTTTGACTGGGACAGACACATACATTTGCGCTTTATTGTTATTTACACATGTGATGATTTATTTACAGTTTCCTATTTACATTCCACATGTTTATTTAACAGTATTTATTGGATTTCCTTTACTTTATCATATGAATGCTCAGCGAATTTCATTGGGGTTTTACTTACTGGACTCATCATCTGTTTTGTTGTGAGGGCTGAGTCTAAATCCTTCTACGAGTAAGGGTAAGGGGATTCTTGGCGACTTTCTCTGAGCTCGCCCATTGTTCGGCACACTACTCATAGGTGTTTGTATTTACATATTTTGTTATATATTTTGGGTTTATAGGAGACTTATGAGACACTTGTACTTGTGTTTATTTACTTTTATCGCCTTATATACAGTGTACTCTATTTCGAGTATTCCACAGTAAGACTAATGCTCTATAAAACTTAAAAGTCAATGGAAATCCATGTTTATGTACTTTAAGACTTTCGTTGTAAATTTACTCGTTACCTACTTGCAACTCTGAAAAACACAAGCCATACTTTAACTTAATTTATATCTCGAATAATTGGCAAATAATATAAAGAATACGATGAATATCACGCATATTGAGGAGCATTGATGTGGCAATGAACGTCAGTAGTGCTACGGGACCCACGTAGCAGCTCACACGATGGCCTCGGAGCGCGGGGCTGCCACATAAAAGGCTATATGAAACTGGTTTTCTCTTGTGTTTTGTTATTTCATGTAATAATTGGAATATTTGAATAAATGAATTAAAAAGCAAAGAAAATGAAGGATTTGGTCAAGTGGAAGTATTGTACAACGATTCACCTGCGAATCTGGAGAGAATTTGTAATCACTGTTGGTGATTCCTCAGTGATTTTAGATTTCCACATAAATTGGCCGACAAATCGGTGAAGCATAGAGGCATTTCTCCAAGGATTTAACATGTGATTTGCCTTAAGAGTGGAATCATTGAGGAATCGCTAGATTCGGTTTCGAGAATTTTAGATTACAATAAGGATTTTGAGTTAGTTTGGGATACATATTACCTAGAATACTATATATATGAACCATAGACTACGAAATTAGTTGCCTTTAGATAGTTTAACACTTTTTAATTTAGTTTTGAGGTCATTCTTTATTATTTTTATTGTTTTTGGAGAAGATATGAAGATTCAAGCTTTCAATAAGGTATTTTTAATTATGTCTTTTATTTATTTTGTTGTGATGTTTATTACGATGATGAGTGAGTAGTTTGTTAATCTAAACAAATTCTGAACATGAACTTGATCTGTTTTGTGATGTAGTCATAATGAGATGATTTCGTGCTTCATGCTTTAAACTAATCGTATTTTTTAATTCACTTATTTAATAGATTGGGTTTTACGGATTACAATCATGAATATAGGTATTGCATGCATAGTGGCCAATGTGTATTGTGGTATTTTGATTCTATATCTAGTTTAAAATAGTAACTAGAATTGTTTAAAAGGTCTATTACCGCTTAGATGTCCTAGGTAAATGAGACCTAAGTTTAATATTGAAGTGGCTTTTCGTAGGTATTGAATTTAGTAGTTCAAAGTTTTCACAAAACGTAATGCGATTTTATTGCCTAAAGTTAATTTCTATAAATTTTCAAATGAGTTAATTCAATAAAATTAGAATGTAGCTCTTCCATCAGTAAAAGGAGAGTTGATGGTTTGCTAAGGGTTATCTACTTACTTATGATTAGAGTTTATTGATTTAGAATACTTTATAGTGATACTAAAGTATGCTTATGACTATGATTTAAGTGATATGTTTGGATGCAAAATGGATTGATGTTTCATTGTTCATGATGTTTGTTTAAATGTTTATTTTATATTTTTTTCTATTGAATTAAATTAAGTTGAGTTTAGTGAATTTAGTTTGTGTTAATTAAGTTAGTTTAATTAATTTAGTTGATTTACATAGTTTGAATTAGAACTTTTGATTCTTGTTTTAATTAAAGTAATTAAATTAAAGTAAAAATAATAAAAATAATAAAACCCTTCTACTTAAGGAATTTGCAAAATCCTTGTAGACACGATCCCACTTACCACTACTACCAATTTAAAAGTATAATTGCAACGACCTAATACCTTAAGCTGGTGATTGGGAGTGTTAAATGTTGTTTAGTGGATTTATGGATGGAACAGTGGTTGCTCCCCTGTGTATTATCGAGACAGTACATGGTGGAGAGCGCTCCACCTAGCAGATGAGCGCGCTCCCTTCATCAGTGAGGATGAACTCAACTGCTAGAGTGTACTCCACCTACTGAGGGAGCGCGCACCCACTCAAGAAAGTAGCAGTATTGTTGTGATTTTGTTAGGATTTCTTGAGGACTTAGGGACTGAACTAGGAGTTCATAGGGTATTTGACCTAAATTGATCACAAATTATTTATGATTGGTATTGGATTCTCGGGAGTGCTTGAGTGCCCGAAAAGTTAGGAATTTAGATATGAAACCTAAACCGAGGTAAGTATGGATTCACTTATTTATCAATGTTGCTTGACTATTCTATTTATGGAGTGAATAGGGGACAAGGTATATTGTGATGGTTTTCAATAAATGAAAAACGGTGTGCAATGTGACCACGAGAGTAACTCCTGGTTTTGAGAATAGGTTTATAAGAGATGTGTTACCTTCCAAGTCTATATATAACTCCTGCTCAATTCGATAGGTTGTGTAGATTACATACTTACTATAGGGTTTCGGATAGAACCATTGGGCATTAATGGATTGGCTAGACAGCACATCGACCAATATGTTGGTCTAACAATTGCATTAATGGCGTTGGTAGGTAATCAGCCCTAGTTTTATAAATAAAATGGGAATCACAGTGTAATAGTCATTGAAAGTTTGACTTGCATCTGTTATTTATTGAATTATATGTTTTCCATATTCTTGTTAGTTAACATTGGTGCATATTGTTATTGCATAATGTTCTTGATTAGTTGATGGAATATTCATGGCTTTGTGAATCCTTACTTACTGAGCAAATTGGAGTGTCCACCCAAAATCTAATATTTCAAGTTCGCAACCTAGCGCTTCAGCGAAGGGCAAAGAGAAGATTTAGGAGTCTTATAAATTTCTCTTCAATGTAATGAACCTTCTTGTATATATACATTATTTGATATATTTTGTTGTATATAAACAGGGTTGGGAGGTTAATAAACGAGGTTTTGGGTTTTGATAAACTTTGTATTTCTGTATATTATTTAAATATTGAAAGATTTTTAATTTTATGTTGCGTACATGTTTATTCAATATCGATATACAGGTTGAGTTTATCAAGTACTGACGGATAGGCTGCTGGCTCTAGTTAAGTCTGGCTGAGTTACCGGAGCTTAGGGCTTTAGGCCAAGTATCGCCATAATCGGGATAAGGGATGCTATAATAATAAAGGTGGAAACTTTATTATACACGCTCGACACGTGTCAATTTTTAGCGTCGTTGCCGAGAATTTTAAAATAATTTCTTAAGAATCTTTCTCGTTGCATGATATGACATGGCACAAATCGAGCAAGAACTTACCTTTAGGCAAGACAATAAAAATGTCGTAACTTACGAACCTATGTGTATTTTTTTTCCTGTGGATTTTCCTGATTTGAATTAGAACCTGGATTCATCAATTCTTTACCTCACTGTCAAGATGAAGGTGATGAAGATCCTCAACAATTTATTAGGAACTATACACATATAGTAAGTGTGATAAAACCTAAAAATATAGAGTTAGAATATGTCAAGCTAAAGGCTTTCCGTTCTTCTTGGAGTGGTCAAGCTCAGAATTGGTTATTCTATCTTCCTCAAAATTTTATAACCACATTGTCTGAAATGTTAGAAGCCTTTTTAGATCAATATGTTCCAGCATGAAAAACTAGTTTTAATAGAAAATGAATTCGTAATGCTTGGATGGAAATGAATAGACTTTTGGTGAGTTTTATGATAGATACCAAATATTGATATCATTATGTCCACAATACGAATTTACAAAAAAAAAAACTTTATTAGAATATTTTTTACGAAGGACTAAATAACTTAGAACAATGATTTCTAGACACTATATGTGGAGGATCTTTATGCGACATAATACCAACATTAGCAAAACACGCTATTAATAAAATGGCTAAAAAATTAAATCAATATTATGAGAAAAATAAATTTATGAAAAACCATTCTTTTGAAATTAATAGAAATACAATTAAGATATACGATGATAAATTTGATGAACTAAAATGCATGGTTAAATTATTATTAAAAGATAGATCAATTCAAAGTAAAATTTGTGCCTTTTGTGATTAGACTAATCATCTATATGATGCATGTCCGTTGGTTTAACAAAAAAAAAATTAAAGAAGCTAACACTTTGATGAATCCTTACGATAAGTTTCTTCAACCAAATTACATTTCTAGCAACAATGCAAATTATCTACGACCAAACATAGGTAATGGTATAGACAATCAGAATTATCAAAGATATAGAACACCTGCATTAATTGATAGAACAATTGCACTATAAGATTCAAATAAAGCAAAAGATCAAAACATTCAAGCCTTACGAGATTATATAGTTGAACTAAAAAATCGATTAAGTCAAATGGCAATGCAAATGGGTCCATAGGTTAACCAAGGCAAATCACCTTCTCAACCTTACCCTAGGTCATATGCAAAAGTGATAACTTTGAGAATTGGTAAATAAATGGAAGAACCAAAGATGCTTGAACAACTAGTTCCCTTAAAAGACTTAGAAGTGGGATTAGAAAAAGAAATTGACATCAAAGATAATAAAATTTCAAAAGAAGGCAACTGTGATTTTGATTAAAACAAACCAAGTATAATATGACCACCATTTTACCAATGTTTAGAAAATAATAAGAACACTAAGAAATTGCAAGAAGAAAAAGAAATCTCGGACACTTTAAGGAAAGTGTTATTAAACATATCTTTATTCGAATTCATACAAAACATACATAAAATATCAAAAATTTATAAAAGAGTTATGTACTAACAAAATCAAACCCAATGAAAAAGTAAGCCTAGGAGAACATGTGTCAGCAGTAATCCAAAATGAATTAACCTCTAAATATTCTGATCCTGGAATATTTTTGTTCCATGCACAATAGAAAATATAGGGATATCTAAACCATTATGTGATCTACGTGCCTCAATTAACGTTATGCCTTTGTCAATATATTTGAAAATGACAAATGCACCGTTAAAAGAAATTGATATAGTAGTACAAATAGCAGATAAATCTACCGTTCAACTTGTAGGAGTATTAGAGGATGTATTGGTTAGGGTTAATGATTTAGATTTCCAAACAATTTTTATGTCATAGACATGAAAGAAGACTAATTCTCTAATAAAACCTCTCTTATCTTAGGACACTAGTTCTTAAAAACAGCAAAAGCCAAAATAGATGTTTATAATGGAACTTTAACAATGAAAGTAGACAAAGAAATGGTTAACTTTAACATTTACAATGCTATGAAATATCATTTAGATGTTTCATCCATATGCGCCATAGATATGTTAGATCCTTTAGTAGACCAATCTTTTATAAACAATAAAGCAGATTAGCTTGAAAAAGTGATAGATGATTTAAATGATGACAATGATATAAATGAAGAGACAAGGGAGATATTTAATGCCTTAGAATCTTATAATGTACTCCCTAAACTCTCTTACTATATGGATCTACCTATAACCCATTCAAAACTTTTACCCTCTATACAAAAAGCTCAAGAATTAAACTTAAAAGTTCTACTAGATCATTTAAAATACGCGTATTTACAAAATAACAATGCTTTACCAGTTATAATATCGAATAAATTATCAAATCTAGAAGAAGAGAAACTAATAAATGTTCTAAAAGAATTCAAGATAGCAATAGGATGGACAATAGCTAATATTAAAAGAATAAGTCCAACCACATGTATGCATAAGATTAATCTCGAAACAGATACTAACGTAGATTGAATCCACCGATGATAGAAGTAGTAATGAACGAAATATTAAAATTACTAGATGCATGAATGATATTTCCAATAGCATATAGTAATTGGGTTAGCTTGGTACAAGTAGTTCCTAAAAAGACATGGATCATAATGGTAACAAATGAACATGGAGAATTAATGGCACTTAGAATCTAAAATGGTTGGAGGGTGTGAAAAGATTATAGGAACCAACTAGAAAATATCACTATCCACTTCCATTTATAGATCAGATTATAGAAAGACTAGCTGGAAGAACCAATTATTGTTGTTTAGATGAATACTCTGGATTTCATCATATTCATGTAGCTCCAGAAGATAAAAAAAAAATACTTTTACTTGCCCTTTCGGTACATTTGCTTATAGACGTATGTCTTCTGGTTTATGTAACACACCCGCTACATTTCAAATGTGTATGGTTAGTATTTTCTCAAATTACGTAGAGCATTTTATTGAGGTTTCCATGAATGATTTTACCGTACATGATAATTCTTTCAATGAATGCTTACTTTATTTAACTAAAGTACTTAAAAGATGCATAGAAAAATAATCTAGTATTCAATTGTGAGAAATGACATTTTATGGTAAATCAGGTTCTTATACTAGGACACGTAGTGTCAACAAAAGGAATAGAAGTAGATCCCACTAAAATACAAGTTATAAAGATATTACCTTACCCCACTACTGTGAGGGAGGTAAGATCTTTTCTTGGTCATGCAGGATTCTATGGATGTTTTGTGAAAGACTTCTCTAAAATAACACAACCTTTATGCAAACTCTTACAAAAAGATGTTACCTTTGAGTTCACAACTGAATGCAAGACAACTTTTAATAAATTAAAAGAAGCCTTGATCATCATACCTATAACAAATTCACCAGATTGGTCACAACCTTACGAAATAATGTGTGATTCAAGCAATTCAACAATAGGAGTTGTTTTAGGTCAAAAATATGAAAGGATTCTCATGTCATATATTACACATCAAGAACTTTAGATCCCGCCCAACTAAACTATACCACTACATAAATAAAACTCTTAGTAGTTGTGTTTGCATTAAAAAAGTTTAAACCATATTTACTAGGGACAAAAGTAATAGTTTAGTCAGATCATGCCACATTGAGATATTTGATGGAAAAAAAAGATGTTAAACCAAGATCAATATGATGGATCTTATTGTTACAAGAATTTGATCTTGCTATAAAAGACAAAAAAGGTGCCGAAAAATTAGTAGCAGGCCATCAAAGAAGAGTAGAAAATGGAGAACCCCCAATACCATTATAAGATGAGTTTTTAGATGAATACTTATACAAAATAGTTAACACTAGCCCATGGTACGCCGATATAGTCAACTATCTGACTGCTAATGTGATGCCCTAAATTCTAGACTGCCTTGCTACCCGCCACATCGCATCCCATATCAACTAGCCTTGCCACGTCATGGCCAGCTTCTCCTTGACGCCTCGCGGCCTAACGAGTTGCTTACACTTTTCCAGCTAACCTAGTTACTCTAACTAACCTTTACATAAGTATTAATAATTCAATTAGCCAGTTACTCAATTTATCAGGTTATATTATAATTTTACAGTTGAAGTTTTTTAAAGTGTAACTTACGCAATATTTAACAATCCTAAGTAGTGAAAAACCCAGCGAAAGATACCATGTATATGTCAAGGCGAGATAAGTATAACAAAAGTTCCATATACCTATAATCAGTGTTCTATGGTCCCCAAAACCCAACAAAAGTAAAATAAATACATACTGATATCACACACGAGATGGCTCCACAATCTCAGAGGTAGTCGCCCAGTACCTCCTTGCCCTTGCCCTTGGTAATCGAAGGATCTGCACTCAGTCACCCAACAAATACAGTGACGATTCCAGTTAGTAAGATCCCAAGAGAAGTCCACACAATATTCATGAGTTAAAACTGATAAACCCGACGATCGTAAGTATATTATATTGTCGTCGATACGAGCACTAAATACAAGTAACCGTGCAAGCGATTTAGCTACAACCAATAGATACGCAAACCGAAATAGGAGCGAAACCCCATGTGTGCCCACTAATAGTCACACATGAAATCCGATATCGATAAATCAAAACCATGAATTCTATGAAGCATTCTCAATGGGTTTACGCACCTCAATCCGTGCTCTAACTTCCCCGGACTCCCGTATTCGACCTGACTAGCTCCTCGATACCCGAGCTACGGTCCCCTAAGTCCCTAAAGTCCAATTTTACATGTTTAGTATGTTTATAGGTGTTTAGGATATGTATTAAGTCAAAAATCCCGAAATAGCCTTTTAATTTCAGTTTTAATCTGTCGTTAGCGCGCTATGGGCCTAGTGTAGGGTGCTATGTAATGGTAGCGCGCTAGGTAATTAATGTAGCATGCTACTGTTCTTCAGGATAAAGAATAGTTGGAAACCCAAAATGATTAGCGCGTTAACCATTCCAGGCATTGCGCTACCTAGCCTTTGGGACAAAATTCTCAAGTCGAGAATCTAGTTCTCCCCTCAAATTTACCTACCTAAACTTATCTAATACACTATCCATACCCAATTTACCCCAAAACAGCAACTACACAACCTCAGAACAACAATTTGATCAAAACTTTTAACAAATGAGTTCATTAGATAGAGGAGATGATGGAGATGATGATTACCTTAGTTTAATCCTTTGATTTGTCCTCCAAAGCCTTGAATTCCAGCTCTCCAGCAACCTCCTTCTTCTCAAGCAAAATTTAGATGATTTGGTTTTTTTTCATTTGCATGGTTACTATTATATATATTAAGGTGAGCTTGATTCTTGGCCATTAATCTTCATGTTTTTATGTATCTCGAGGTTCATCTAGTGATTCATCTCTTGCCATGTATCCCACTAACTCCCACTAACTCAAACTAAAGTGACACCATTTTGTTACTCACATAGCTCCTAGATATGCTAATGTGTAACTCAAAATAAATCATGTAGTTTTCATTTATTAACCCAAACTATAGGCCTTTATTTAATTTAATTTGATCACATTAACTTAGGCCCATTTTACTACATATGGTTAGTCTTTTATTTACAAAAATTAACCAACTTGTGGTCCCACTAACCTTCGACTACTCGGTACCCGGTGCCCCACATCTAGACATGCTTTTTGAGGCACACCATAGCCTATTGTTTTAATTTGAATTTACTTGGGATATGGTCACATTACCCATTTTAATTGATTAACTAGTCATCCTAACACGGATTAGTCTAGTTTCCTAGTGTATTTATAGTTCGCGTACTCACTACCCGCGTTGACACACCTTTCAGGGCGAACACCCGTCACACAAACTCGCCCGATAGTAACATACGCACATACGGTGCAATGTAATAATAATAGTTCTTAAACACCACATAAACACAACCACCATCCATAAATAACATATTTTCTCGATTCTCGTGTTCGAGCAACCGAGTTGTCCACGTAACATGCGAATTATGATCGTTAATCTCCGAGATTAATGCTAATCCTAGTTTAATTAATTTGGGCCGTTACAACTAATAGGTTATCACCCCATTTTACAAGTGCCTAGAAGAATAAGATAAAACACGATTCTAAATATAATTTATGCGATGAACCTTACCTATGGAAATTTTGTTCCGACAAAACCATTTGAAGGTGTATTCCACAAATTGAAATACAATCCATCATGGCTCATTACCATACTTATGCTTGTGGAGGACATTTTGGTCCACGTCGTATAGTTTGTAAGATATTAGACACGGGATTCTTTTGGCCTACTTTATTCCACGATTGTTATGTTTATACAAAAGCTAGTCTAAATTGTCAAAGAACCGAAAATTTAGGACATAGGAACCAAATGTCGTTATGTCCTATACTTTTTTGCAAAGTATTTGATGTTTGGAGAATAAACTTTATGGGACCTTTTCTACCATCTAATGAAAATATTCACATTTTACTAGCCATAGATTATGTGTCCAAGTGGGTAGAAGCTATAGCCACTAAATCTAATGATTTTAAAATAGTAGTTAATTTCCTAAAATCAAAGATCCTTACTATTTTTGGAGCCCCTAGAGCATTAATTAGTGATAGAGGTTCACACTTTTGCAATAGAGTTATCGCTACTCAACTTAACAAATATAACGTTACACATAGAACGCCATCGCGTATCACCCTCATACTAGTGGACAAGCTGAAACCTCAAACAGACAAATTAAGTCAATTTTAGAAAAGACAGTATGTCCAGCACATAAAGAGTGGAGTTTTTATTTAGAAGATCCATTATGGGCGTATAGAATTGCATTTAAGACACCCATAAGTATGACACCTTATAGGTTAGTTTTCGGAAAAGCATGTCATTTACCAGTAGAATTAGAACATAACGCATACTAGGCAATTAAGACATGTAATATGAATTATGATCATGCAGGAAAACGAAGTAAACTAAATATCCAAGAGTTAGAAGAATTGAGAAATGATGCTAAACTGCTTCTATTTATAAAGATAAAACTAAAGTATTTCATGACAATAAAATAAATATTAAGAATTTTAAAGTTGGACAAAAAGTGTTACTTTTTTGTACACGTTTTAAATTATTTCTTGAAAAACTTTATTCTTTTGTAATTACACACATATTCCCCCATGGCGATGTAGAGATAGAAAGTAGAGAAACAAGGAGAGTCTTTAAAGTTAATAGTCATAGATTAAAACCTTATCATGAAAATTTTGTCTCACATGATATGGAGATTGTTAACTTAGACCCAGTCGACAACTCATCAAATGACTTGAACATTATGGAGGAGCATATTGTAACCGTACACTCTAATGAAACAATCAAGCTTTGGATAGTTACTACACCAAAAAGAAAGAAAAATAAGAAATCACAAAAAGAACAACAACCAGCCAGAAACCCATTCGAGTGTGATAAGGATGACCCAGATTATGAGGAATGTGACGAAAATAGCGATCTTTCAAAACTTTTGAAAGAAGATCCAGGGCATATCTTCCTCAACATACAAATCAATGAAATGCCCTTTTACGAAGTTCAACTTGATACGGGAGCCGATATGAATCTTATGCCTGCACATTGGTTCCTTTTGGAAATTTGTAGATTCATAGCAAGTCTCCTATCAAGGTATATAAGCCAAATGGTACTTTTATAGTCCCATTGGTTATAACCAAGAATGTATTGGTACAAGTGGGTAGATTCACATTCACTATAGATTTCTTAATCATGCCATTGAACACCCGAAAAGATGAGCTATTATTTGGAAGACTATTCTTATCAATTTCTGGAGCCATCATCGACATACGCGACCGCATAGTAATACTTAGGATGGGTAATGACAAAATGACACTCCAAGATGGGAAAGAGATTTATGATGATATTGAAGGATAGAAATTCAGTGACGGTGATGAGAGCAATGATGAGTGACTTTTTTGGACACTAATGAAAATATTCTCAATGAGGAATCACTTGAAGTGAAGATTGGTTCGCTCACACTCCACTAAGATTGATTCCTCCATAAGTCGAGCAGATGATAATAAACATTAGCGCTTTATGGGAGGCAACCCATATTCCTTATTTCCATAGTTATTTTAGTTTTTATTAGGAAATTAGCATTATTATGGTTTTCTTTTATTCTATCTCCTTTTGACTCTCGTTTGGAATTATTTTCGCACCTCAAGCTCCAGAGTAGTTTTAATAAGAGGGGGGATGATCAAGTTGTTTTTAATTTTATGTTCTTTATGCAAGTTTGCATTATTCACTTGCTTATTTATTTATTTACTTATTTATTTGATAAAAATATTAGTTTGTTACATATCCTGATCAAACTTTAAAATTTTCAGTCAATTATACCTTTATATTTATTTTTATGAAGGGCATACATGTTAATTATGAAACAAATTGGAAAAATAGCAAAATAAGCCTAGCTATTCAAGAGGGATTTGAAATAACTGTAACATTCGAGAATTTCATATACTTGATTATGCGACTAATTAAGTATTTTCAGATTTTATTTTGAGTTTAAGTATTCGAGGTAGGACCTACGCATTATGGACCAGAAATCATAAGATATATTTTATTTTTGTATGTTGTGGGCTTAGTGTGTATTATATGGTATTTTGTCGTGTAATAAGGTTATGTTGAGGTGTATCCTCAGTTTTTCATACTCCGGGTTACAAGTGCATGTCTGAAGGGCACGAGTGAAAATATATTATTAGTTGTTTGAAAACTAATTAACTAAGTGTTAATCCTCACTTGAAGATTTTTCTCGGTTTCCGTTCAAGTTGGGATTGATGGTAATGTAATGTGAGAATGAAGTTGGTATAAGACTTTTTCTCGAGTTTCATGTCGATTAGCGATGGTTGAGATTGGGATTGAGTCTAAATCAGTGCATGTTTGGCTAAGTATGGCATGAAAATTGGTTTATAAGATTTTAGTACGCCATGGACAAAGTTAAGATTTTTGGGGTCTTGATGTGATCAAAACTAGTGTTATGGAAATTTTATGGAGATGGACTATTTTGTCAAGAGTTTGGTTCAATTTGGTGAAAAAATAGATCGAAAATGAGCGCCAAAAGTCAAAACACATCAAAATAGGGATTTCTGGAATTAATAAATAAAAAAATTAAGTTGCTGACAAGCACCTAAGGGTTTTCTATATATATAGAAAAAAACTAAAAATAAAAAAAATCAAACGTTTCAACATAAAGTTTTAATTTCGTTGATTTCTAAACCCTCTCACTAGGGTTTTCACTCTGCGTACTCTCGACATTCGATTTTCGCCCAATTTCTTTCTGCAAAACCATAGAGCATCGCGAGACGGTCAATTTGAGCCAAAATTCCATGGCATAAATGAGGTATTCGGACCGTAATTTGGTAAATACTCAATGTTGGGCATTTTCCTCAATTCAATTTGAATTCTCATGATTTCTCGATTTCTTTCGCGGGATTTTGATGGAAATTGGTAGAAATCATTGTTAATTGATGTATTGGGTTGAATTGGATCAAATTAGGATAAATTCCACCGACGTGGGTTAGGGTTTTGATAAATCGAACTAATGTGATTCTATTGATAACTATTTTGGAGATGTTTTATAGTTGATATTGATTTACATTAGATTTTTGGGATGACTCGACTATTGGTTTTGAACCAATTTGACTCCACGAACTGTGGAAATATTTAGATGTTGGAATCAAGTGATTTCGTGGTGTTTGTTGTCGAGTTTTGAAGTTTTAATTGCGGAAATATTGATTTGGAGAGGTTTTTCAGTTCAAAATAAAATAAAGTTTGTCTAGTTGACAGATCATATTGGAAAATTCATAACTTCTCCATCGGTTATCTGATTTTAGTGTTCTTGGAGTCTATGGAAAGAATAAAATTTGTACTGCAAGTTCCTTTTAGGTCATTATGACAAATATTGAGGTTTTCAAGGTTAAGAAGCTACCCCAAATTGGCTAGTTGAAAGGTAGTTAAAACAGTTATATAAATTAATATTTTTTGAAATTGTTCTCAAACGTACTTTGGCCATAGTTTTCATTAGGTTTCGTGATTTGGTTTCACTTGAAGCTTGACCCATAGTATAATTGGGTATGCAGTGAAGCTGCTGGAACCATCATCAAGGTGATCCAACGCTCTAGGAACCTCGAAAAATTAAGCTCAAAGTTGGTTGGGTTGTAAGTAAACCCTACAGTGATCTTTACTATTTATGGAATTTATCTTTGTACCTAAGATTGTATCACAGTCTGCATTACATTTTATCATTCTTGTTCATGCATACATAGAGAGAGTGAGGGGGATAAGTTTGTTTCGAAATCTGGTTTGCTTAAAACTTGGTTTCAATTCTGCCTCTATGGAGTCTAATGAGGCTAGCGGAGTCTAACACTGACAAGTAATCACAACATTTCATTATCTCTTAATATTGTCTTTGTACTATTTTTGGAAGTCGAAATATGATTATAGTTAGGAGACAACCACAGAGTGGATTGCATATCATGTTGACGCAAATATTTTATTGATTATTTGGAAATGCGATTACAAGTCTCACATGTAACAGACTAACAATTGCGAGAGTACAGATCAATGTAGGAATTTACTTACTTGACATCTTCGAGTTGTTTTTGATGATTTCAAGTTCTATGTGAAGACAATGAAGAATGAACAAGACTTAGAAAGTTTTGGTGATATGTTTTAAGTTTTAAAAGTTTAATTCTTGTTGTAAATTGTTTATATATATATATATATATTGTTTTGGGATTCTTGGGGTGAGTGTATGGTGTAACTTTCATTAAATGGTTATAAGAGTTTCGTAAGTCAGTTTAAAATATGTTGAGAGGTTTATGATTCAATTTTGGTTTATTGAGGATTGTTAAGTTCTAGTTAATCTTTCGAAGACTCTAAGTTAGTTATAAATTTGAGTTTGATATACATTGTGAATTGTGGGGAGTTGTAAGTCCTTCTAGGCCTATCCCCAATTTTGTTGTCTATTAGGTGAGTTTTTCGGCAAGCCACTTTTAGGGGAGGTGCCGTCAAAATTTTTATTGAGTACAGATATGGTTTCTTAATTTTCTCCAATTGAACAAATCATGAATTAAGTTTCATTGAGTATGTAAATTTGATTTTGGACCTTTATTAAAGATTGAAATGCAAAGTATTTTGAGGTCAAAGTTGAAAGAATTGGATTAGGCTTATTAGATTATCAGAGGATTAAGGTAATATAGGTCGATCAGTCGTCTTAATGACGAGGGGGTTGACAATAACACTGTGAATCGCTAGCTAAATTGGTATCAGTAATCTAAAATCTAAGTGCAAATTTGAGTCTGCCGAATCCCCAGAAATTCTGCCATTTAACGTAAATCGTTTGTCAGATCAGTGAGACACTGCACCTCTTTTCTACCGATTTGAGCTGCGATTCACGGGCGATTTGTCTTAATCTCAAATTGTTGAGTACGATTAAGAGTTTTTTAAATAAAACCTCAAATCGCCAAACATAAACCCACATCCCAAATATAAATCGTTGCACCTCTTCGTCTACACAATCGATTTCTTGCCTAGGTTCATCCTTTCTAAGCTCAATCTTAGTGTATTTAAGTGATTCTCACCTCATTCTAATTTTATTCAATCCAAAGATTTTTGAATTTGGGAGAATAAAACTTAACTGGGGTTTAAAGGATTCCATCTTGGATCTTGGAAAATTAATCTATAGGAGTTCAAAACTAATATCTTGAGGGATTCACTCTCAAGAAGGTAATCACAACGAACCCTAGCTATTTGTTTTGATTAATTCTTGGTTTGTTGGATTTTTGTAAATTTTTCAATTGATTGCGAAAATTATAATAGCATTCTATTTTGGTACAATGAATGAATAATTTCATTGATTTCAATAGGTTAGGTATCGTAATGGCAAAGATCATTTGTTTACAAATTGAGTTTTTTTGAAATTTTTAGAGTTTTTATCAATTAAACAGGAAAGTATTCACAATGAGTTTGAAATTGAGTTTTAAACAAATTGGAGGTGTATTTCTCAAAATTTTGAAAAATCGTTTTGATAGATTTGATCTCATATTCTAGACTTTCATGATTTTTAAATGAATTTTGGGGATCTTACCCTTTTATAAAAAAAATTGTTTCAAATTTCTTGATAACAATTTGATTTTCAATAAATGACTCGCCTTAAATCCATTTTCATATCAAATACATGATTTTGATTTATCGATTCATCGTAGTTGATTTATTCACTATGGCAAGAAAAGTTAGAGTTTGAGGTAGGAGTAGTGCACAAGAAAAAAAGAAAGGAGTTTTGATAGAAAAAACCCAAGATGAACTATGTGGGCCAACAAACGTCTATCCAACACAAGTAGATTAGTATTAAAGAATCGAGGTCCTGGAGGACTGAGTTGAGAACAACATCCCTACCTAGCTCTAAGGGGGACTTTGACCCTTTAGACTCGAGCACACGATTCCCTTATGATCCCAAGAGATTTGTCAGTCCTAAAGCACAAAATAGATACTTTAGAGATATGAAAAGATTTATCATACCCGAAAGAGCATTACAAATTCAAAATGTTCACAAGTATGAAGATAAAATTGTGAGCATCATAAGAGAAAGGAAGTGAGAGAACCTTCTGAGGGACTATGAAGGCAAATTAGAGACAGGATGTTCCGAATTAATTCGCCAATTCTAGACGAATGGATATGAGTGATAATCCTAATGAAGTAATAGTTCAAGGGAAGAAGATCAACATTTCACCTATTGAACTAAACAAACATTATAGACTTCCTAAAGTCAGAATTAAACTAAAATCCGATTACCTAAATATCATCTAGTCCATAAGGAATTTTACCCATTCGTTTTGATTCAAGAAGCCTTAGAGGTAATTTTAGGACGAGAATTTGCTCTCGATGTAGAAGGTCACCATATATTCATCGAAACCACCAACTTTAGAAAAATCACCAAATGTTGGAGCTACATTATGATGCTTGCTTATACCCCACTACGCAACATTTTGAAGTGAGAAACTATAGAGCCGCTTTATTATATTAAATTGTTATGAAAACGAGGTATATCGACCTTGGGTATGCAATCCACGACGTAATGAGACAAACAATGGCAATTATGAAGTGCGATGGTCTACTTTTCCCAATTTTGATTACCAAGTTTTGCATGAAAGCCAAGGTGGATTTTAAAGATGTTGAATTTGTTGTGTTACCGTATAGGACCATTACCGATGCTATGGTCAAGAAGATGAGAGCGGTCGATGGGTATAATGATTCAGAAGATGAAAGGGAGCGCTGTGACTGCCCTAACTACGAAACAGGGCACCGCCCGGCCTAATCCCGTAATCAAGCCTTAATTCAAATCACAAAAGACTTAATTACGTATTAGTTAGCCTTTCGTCCCTATATTTCTCTGACTTCATGTCTTGATTTATATTATCATGTTCATGTAGTTTAAAGATCATGTGGAAGCTATTATGAGTCAAAATTCCTAAGTGTGGAAAACCAAGAAAAGACAACATCATATGCACGTATATATAGGACATTAGTCACTCAACCCAATGTATAACCCAAAATGACATAACGATAATAATATAACAAAAGTCGAGACATACAAATGAGTAAGGAGAGTCGCCGAACTGCTCAGAGGAAGTCGCCGATCTTCTCTTTCCCTGATCTGCTGCTGCTCGACTGACCTACACCCACCGTCACAAACTAGACGGTGAGTATAGTGATATTTAAGTACTAACTGGAGAATTTTATGCCACATTTCCAAAATAAACGAATGGTATTTAAAAGCATAGAGTAGCGAAGTAATTTCTGAAACAAGTAATGCAAGTAAATACCACGGTTAAAGATGTAGAAACAGACACAGGCTAAGTCGAGATGATCTATGTCAGGTCGGCGGTGAGACCTATCACCTACCATTTCCCACTACTATATGGAGCTCCGCTCAACATATCTCACATAAATAGCGGAGCTGCGCTCTACACTTTACAACATCAATCTCATGCTTGCCGACCACCCCGAGTCCCATAACTCGTGTGTCGCGCAAGTGTAGTGGTGAGTGCCGGAACCCCGGTAGACCCATGTCCTCGTGAACTGCACATCTCTCGTGCAATAGACACTGGATAATCCCTACTTTAAGTTCAAAGACAAATAATTCCAAATTTCTAGGATACCAAGATAAGGTAGGCTACAAAGCCCAAAGAAAAACGAATACAAGTCTACTTAAATTCACATTATTCCATTAGCATGTTTTTTATAAATTTTGTTCAAGAATGACATCAAGTGTAGGAATCGGAGGCAACGAACCAATTCACAAGGCATCATGTCACAATAGTCACTCATGAATAGATACAAGAACAACATGATGTGCGAGTTCAAGTAGTAATGTCTACCAAGAGACCAATAAATCAACAAAGATGAATGAAGTGAAATATAAAATTCTCACAGTTGTACTTACAATTCACACGCTTGTCCTAGTCTATTCGATCCCTCGACAAAGTTGAAATGTGCGCCCAAACCCCGGAGTTCTCCCCTTAGTTCCCTAACATTCAATAATGTATCACTTAGGCCAAATCGAAGTCGAGACAAATTTCTAACCATTTTTTTTTAGGCCAATCGACCCATTTCGCCTTTTTCGAGGTAAAACCCCCGCAAAATGCTCGTCCGAAATGCCAAATATTTTGTTTTTCCTAGAAATTCATTATTTTCTATTTATTTTGTCGACATATAATTTTTCAGAACTTTTCCTAATTTTCTGGAATCTCTTTTCCAATTTTCCTCTTTTTCTTCTTTTTTTATTATAGGTTTGGGTTGAACCGGGCCGAACCGGTTTCGAACCGGCCCAGTTCACCCAACCCAGTTTCTCCTCTTCTCTTCTTTTTTTTTTCTTTTCTTAGGGCTGAGCCGGCTGAACCAGCCCGGTTCAGCCACCCTTCTTCTTCTTCCTCACAGAGCACGTAGTGCTCTGTTTTTTTATTATTCTTAAGGAGTTGGGGTTGGCTCCCATCTCCAACCCAACTGGTTTCGATGGCAAGGGAGACACCCCTGCCATCTCCCACCTCACACCTCTCGGCCATGGAGGCCGAGCCTTCCATGGTCGAACCTCCATGGCGGCCACGACAACAACAACAACGACGACACAACAACAACAACAAAGCAACTCACCTTGTGTTCACCTTCTTCGAGCTCTCGGTCTCTCTCTCTCGCTCTCTTTCTCTCTCTCTCCTTCCCTTCTCCTTCTTCCTCTCCTCGAGTTTCTTCTTCTCTCTATTTTGTTTTTTTGTGTTTGAGAGAGTGAAAAGGCGATAAGTTTGGACTTTGAGAAGGTGTTAATTTGACTTTATATATATGGTTTGGGTTGGCTTGAATGTGAGCCACACATCTCAAACCACACACGTATCTTGAGACACATTTTGTGGTCTTCAACACCACACTTGTCCCCAAAGTCACTTGTGAGTGACTCAAAACCTTAACACACTTGCCTCATGATGTGTGAACGTGTGTCTCGATGCACATCCAATGCCTCATAATTTTTTTTCCAAACTATAGGCCCATTTGTTCATTAAATTCTATGTGGCCACATTGCAACCACACATTACCCAAAAAAATTCACATTTTATTTACATAAATTTAACTTACCCCTAATATGCCGCTACCTTGGTCCCACGTCGACACGTGACTCGAGGCGCATCCCCGCTCGTCTTGGTATCTGTATACCCGTAAATGTTTTAGTAGTCTACACATATACAGTACACTAGGCATACAACACACAAATATAAAATGTACCTCGGCCCTTGCCTCAGTAAACGGACATATCACAGTGTGGGTCCCACAGTACGGGTCGTTGAGACTGTGTAAAGACATAAAGATAGTCAGAAATTTTGGGCAGTTACAACTCCTCCCAACTAATGAAAATTTCGTCCTCGAAATTTTAAAAGTTGAACCAACATATATACCTTACTCGAAGAGGTATGGAAACCTATCTCGCATATAGTCCTCCCATTCCCAAGTGAGTTATGTATCATCGTGAAACTGCCACTTGATGAGTACTTTTGGGATAGACTTGTTTCTCAACTGTTGTAACCTTCGTTCTAGGATCTGAACAGGTTGCTCCTCGTATGACATATCCTCGGTCGAGTCAATCTGGCTCAAATCTACAATCGGACGATCACCTGCTCTCGACTCAGCTAATCGAAGCATGGATATATATGAAAAACTGGATGAACTCCTGACATCTGTGGAGGTAGCTCAAGCTCATACGCAACCTTTCCGACCCGTTTCTTAATTTTGAAAGGTCCGGTAAGTCTCGGTGCAACTTTACCTTTCACTCCAAACCTCTGAAGACCCTTCCGAGAGGAAACCTTTAAATAGATAAAGGATCCCTCGGTGTACGTGAGATCACTGCGATATCTGTTAGCATACTTCTTTTGTCGATCCTGGGCTCCCTTGAGTCTCTGACGAATCAGTCGTACCTTCTCCGTGTGATCAACAACAATCTCAGGCCCCACGGTCTCCCGGTCATCTGACTCAGCCCAACACGATGGCGAGCGACACGGTCTACCATACAAAGCCTCAAAAGGCACCATCTCAATATTGGCATGATAACTGTTGTTATATGCAAACTCACATAATAGTAGGTACTCCTCCCATGATCCGCCAAACTCCAAGACGCACGCCCGTAACATATCCTCGAGAACCTGTATCAATCTCTCAATCTGCCCGTCAGTCGAAAGATGAAAACCCGTATTAAACTGTAGGCGCGTACCATAATGCTCCTGCATACTCTGCCACATCCTGGACGTATACATAGCATCTCTGTCTGACGTAATAGTCACTGGTACCCCATGCAGTCTAATAATCTCCCGCTCAAATAGTATACTCAACTGATCAAACGTATAATGTGCGACACTGGTAGAAAATGAGCAGACTTTTTAAGTCGATCAACAATAACCCAGATGGAATCATGTCTCCAGGCGTTTCTCGGCAATCCTCTAACAAAATCCATAGCAATGTCTTCCCACTTCCACCGTGGGATGGGAAGAGGCTGTAGCAACCCTCCAAGTCTGCGATGTTCAGCCTTCACTTGCTGATAGATCCCACAGTTCCTAATAAATGTTGACACATCCGCTTTCATCCCAGGCCACAAAAAATGCCTCTTCATGTTGTGGTACATTTTGGTCTTGCCTTGATGAATAGTGAATCGGGAACAGTGTGACTCTTGAAGAATCTCCTCTCTCAGCTCTAGTACTGACGGTATCCACAGTCTGGCCCTAAAGCGCAAACATTGGTCAGACGTCTCCGTCCAATCAACACAATCTGCATTCTGCGCTAACTCACTAAACTTGGAGTACAACCTGTCGATCCTCTGACCCTCTGCCACTCTTTATGTAGATACGGTCTGTACTCTCATCTGTGAGCAAATCTCAACTCGAGTTTCAGTAGGAACCTTCGCATCTCCAACAGGTATCCTACTCAGCACATCCGCGACTACATTCGCTTTTCCTGGATGATATTCCAAGGAAAAGTCATAATCTTTCCGAAATTATAACCATCTGCATTGCCGCATATTCAGATCCTTCTGTGTGAAGAGATAATTCAAACTCTTATAATCAGTAAAGAGTGTAAACGTCTCTTCATACAGATAATGTTTCTATATCTTCAACGCAAACACTACTGTTGTCAGCTCTAAGTTGTGCGTAGGATAATTCTTCTCATGTACCTTCAACTGTCTGGATGCATATGCTACTGTACCAGTACCCTGCATCAACACACATCTCAGAACTCTATGAGAAGCATCAGTATGGATGGAGAATCCCCGATCCTAAGCTGATGATACTCTGATCGCAGGTCTATCTTGGAGAAAAATTGTGCTCCTCTCAGCTGATCAAATAAATCATCTATCCTCGGGAGTGGATATTTGTTCCTAATTGTAACTTTATTCAACTGTCGATAGTCGATATAACGTCTCAACGTACCATCATTTTTCTTCACTAAAAGGACGCGTGCTCCCCATGGCGACATAGAAGGTGTGATGAATCCCTTCTGTACAAATCCTGAAGCTGAATCTTCAAATCTTCTAGCTCTCGTGGTGCCATCCGGTATGGTGGTATGAAAATCGGTTTCGTACTTGGTACCAACTCAATAATGAAATCGATTTCTCGCGGCGGCGGTAAACCTGGTAAATCATATGGAAAAACATCAGGAAACTCTCTAACAACCGGTATATCTTCCACCCTAGGTCCCTGACTCTCTGGTATAGTATACAGCGAAATCAACGCTTCCATCTCCTCATTAGTCGCAGGTCGACCTCTCGTTCCTATAGTCCTCGCTGCACTACCTTTATAAATGAATGGCGGACACCCTGGGATCTCAAATATCACTGTCTTGCTGAAACAGTCGATATGAGCGTGGTATGCAGCTAACCAGTCCATTCCTAAAATCGCGTCGAACTCCAAACATTCGAGGACTCTAAAATCAGTAGGTAGCTCTACTTCATCTATCTCGACAAGACATTTCTCCACAATATTATTATGGTAAACTCTATCCCCGGCCGTAGTATTCAAGATCAAATGTACGCTAAGCCTAACAGGTTTCAACCCTAGTATGTCTATCATGGGACCAGAAATAAACGATACGGTAGAGCCAGAATCAAATAAAACATATAACTCTAGATCGCAAATAGAAATCGTACCCTCAATAAGACCTTGTGTAGCGTCGGCGTCTAGCTGGGCTACATTGTGAACCTCTTCTCGGGCCTGTTGTGCGTACACTGCTGCAGGATGCGGGCACTCTGTCACGATATGTCCGACCTATCCACATCTGTACCATGTCAACTATCTGCGCTGACCCTGAGTTTGAGACTGGCCTGTGCCTAATATTGACCATGTTTACGCACTTGTTCCGGTCTCTGTCTTGTATCTCGGCCTCTGCCTCTGCTTCCGCCTCGACCTCTACCACCCTACGGCTGTTGTCGTGAAGCCTATGGAGCGTAAAGTGCAGGAACAACAGGATCTGGTAAGGCTGGTCTGATGGGAGGTGGCAAGGGAAGTCTGCCCATTGTGCTCTGTGCTGGAGCAATGGATGACACAGGAGGCACAACCAGTGTGTGCGTAGCTGTCCCTGAACCCTGAGGTCCTCGGTTTCATCTCCTTGCTCCGTTACCCCTCTGTCTCCTCCTCTCATACTCTAAGACCTGATCTGCAGACAAAACTGGACCCGGTGCTCGCCATCAGCAACTCTGCCCAGATAGTATGTCTCATGCGCTAGGGCTCGCTCATAGATCTCGGTGAGTGTTCTCGCGCCTGAACTGACGACGTAATACCCAATATCGGGTCTGAGTCCATCACCGAAGTGATACACATCCTTAGACTCCTCTCTCACTAAGTCCCCAGCAAACTGGCGCAAATAATCGTATCGGTCCATGTACTGCATCACAGGCTCCTCTAGCCCCTGTCTCAAGTCCATGAACTCTTTTCTTAATCGCTTCATGACTGAAGGCTGAAAATACTGCTGATAGAACTTCTGTTTGAAAGCATCTCATGTCTCGAACTCTCCGTGAGTGGCCACTGTCATACGCCACCACACGTCAGAGTCTCGCTCGAGTGTATATGATGAGATCTCTGGCCCGAAGTATATCCTCAATCCTCAGTACCCGATGAAGCTTCTCCTGAAACAGGATTCATTTCTCAATCTTCTGAAAATCCCTGACTCCATCAAAATAAGCTGGTTTGAGTCTGATGAAGTCCTTCACTAGTTGAACTTCCACTAAAGTGCTGGAAGATGCGGGCATGGGAGATGGTACTACCTCAACTGTCTCCACTACTGGTGCGGTCTCGGCTATCGGTGCTGCTAAGGCTGTAGTAGGAAGTGCTGGCGACTGGACAGGCACTGGATAGTCGGTGTAGCAGTCGTAGGAGTTGATGTCGATGCCGGTACAGCAAAACGAGCAGTCATCATAGCAATGAAATCAGTCAACTTCTGGCCCTGAGCTATCACTCAATCAGACAGTCGCTATAAATCCTCCGCTATAGTAGGAGGTGAAGTACCGCTAGGCTCTGCATCTCCTCCCCCGCGTGTATCAGCCATCGGGGTCTGCAATGGATAGCGAACGTGAATCAGCGTCGACGTGACATAGCGCATAAGTATATATATACACCTAGCAATTAACAAATATATATAAGAAATCCCCCATCTCAGTGTCACTCACTTCCCAACTAATGGTGTCTAGGCAATGAGTATCTTGTTTCCACAACTAAGGTTTGTATTTTATGCATTTTGGTCTCTAAACCTATTCTTTGATACCAACTGTGTTGGTATCATATTGCCTTAAGCCACATAGTTCTCTAAAGCTGACTCTGATACCAACTGTGACGACCCCAACTACGAAACAGGGCACCGCCCGGTCAAATCCCGTAATCAAGCCTTAATCCAAATCACAAAAGACTTAATTACGTATTAGTCGGCCTTTTGTCCCTATATTTCTCTGACTTCATGTCTTGATTTATATTATCATGGTCATGTAGTTTAAAGTTAGTCAAAATTCCTAAGTGTGGAAAACCAAGAAAAGACAGCATCATATGCACGTATATATAAGACATTAGTCACTCAACCCAATGTACAACCCAAAATGACATAACAATAATAATACAACAAAAGTTGAGACATACAAATGAGTGAGGAGAGTTGTCGAACTGCTCAGAGGAAGTCGCTGATCTTCTTCTTCCCGGTCTCGTGTTGCTGACGGACCTACACCCACCGTCACAAACTAGACGGTGAGTATAGTGATATTTAAGTACTAACTGGAGAATTCTATGCCACATTTCCAAAATTAACGAATGGTATTTAAAAGCATAAAGTAGCGAAGTAAATTGCTAAAACAAGTAATGCAAGTAAATACCACAGTTAAAGATGTAGAAACCGACACAAGGCTAAGTCGAGATGATCTACGTCCGGTCGGCGGTAAACCTATCACCTACCCTTTCCCACTATTATATGGAGCTGCGCACAACATATCTCACATAAATAGCGGAGCTGCGCTCTACGCTTTACAACATCAATCTCATGCTTGCCGACCACCCTGAGTCCCATAACTCGTGTGCCGCGCAAGTGTAGTGGTGAGTGCCGGAACCCCGGTAGACCCACATCCCGGTGAACCGCGCATCTCTCGTGCAATGGACACTAGATAATCCCTACTTTAAGTTCAAAGACAAATAATTCCAAAATTCTAGGATACCAAGATAAGGTAGGCTAGAAAGCCCAAAGGAAATCGAATACAAGTCTACTTAAATCCACATTATTCCATTAGCATATTTTTTATCAATTTTGTTCAAGAATGACATCAAGTGAGGAATCGGAGGCAACGAAACAATTCGCAAGGCATCATGTCATAATAGTCACTCATGAACAGATACAAGAACAACATGATGTGCGAGTTCAAGTAGTAATGTCTACCAAGAAACCAATAAATCAACAAAGATGAATGAAATGAAATATAAAATTCCACAGTTGTACTTACAATTCACATGCTTGTCCTAGTCTATTCGATCCCTCGACAAAGTCGAAATGTGTGCCCAAACGTCGGAGTTCTCCCCTTAGTTCCCTAACATTCAATAATGTATCACTTAGGCCAAATCGAAGTCGAGACAAATGTGTGCCCAAACCCCCGCAAAATGCTCGTCCGAAATTCCAAATATTTTATTTTTCCTAAAAATTCATTATTTTCTATTTATTTTGTCGACATATAATTTTTCAGAATTTTTCCTAATTTTTTGGAATTTTTTTCCCAATTTTCCTCTCTTTCTTTTTTTTATTATGGGTTTGGGTTGAACCGGGCCGAACCAGTTTCGAACCGGCCCGGTTCACCCAACCCAGTTTCTCATCTTCTCTTCATCTTTTTTTCTTTTCTTTGGGCCTGAATTGGGCTAAATCGGGTTCGGCTCGCTCGAGCCGAATCGGCCCGGTTCAGCCACCCTTCTTCTTCTTCCTCAACAGAGCACGCAGTGCTCTGTTTTTTTTATTATTCTTAAGGAGTTGGGGTTGGCTCCCATCTCCAACCCAACTGGTTTCGATGGCAGGGGAGACACCCCTGCCATCTCCTTCCTCACACCTCTCGGCAATGGAGGTCGAGCCTTCCATGGTCGAACCTCCATGGCGGCCACGACAACAACAACAACGACGAAACAACAACAACAACAACAACAACAACAACAACAAAGCAACTCACCTTGTGTTCACTTTCTTCGAGCTCTCGGTCTCTCTCTCCCACTCTCTTTCTCTCTCTCTCTCTCCTTCCCTTCTCCTTCTTCCTCTCCTCGGGTTTTCTTCTTCTCTCTGTTTAATTTTTTTTGTGTTTGAAAAAGTGAAAAGGAGATAAGTTTGGACTTTGAGGAGGTGTTAATTTGACTTTATATATATGGTTTGGGTTGGCTTGAATGTGAGCCACACATCTCAAACCACACACGTATCTCGAGACACATTTTGTGGTCTTCAACACCACACTTGTCCCCCAAGTCACTTGTGAGTGACTCAAAACCTTAACACACTTGTCCCCCTAGTCACCAAGTGAAAAATTGCTTAACGATTCACCAACGAATCAAGGAAGAACTAGATTTTGTTGCTAGTGAATCTTAAGCGATTTGAGGTTTGCACTGTGAATCGCTACTCGGATCGATATACCACTTATGCATTTTTTCAAGGATTTCCCCTGCGATTCACATTATAACAGGAATTGTTAAGGAATCGTTGGTGTCGATTTCGTGGATTTTAGATTACAGGGAGGATTTCGAGTTGGTTTAGGATACGTATTACCAAAGATACTACATATCTGAACCCTAAACTATGAAATTAAGGGCCTTTAATAGTTTTAACACTTTTTACTATAATTTGTAGGCTATTCTTTATTGTTTTTATTGCTTTTGGAGAAGATTGGAAGATTCAAGCTTTCAATTATTCTATTATGATGTTATTTGTTATCATGAGTAAATAGTTTATTAATCTAAACAAACTTCAAACATGAACTTGATCCATTTTTCCTTGTAGTCATGATGAGATGATTATGTACTTAACGCTTTAAAATAATAGTATTCTTTAATTCACTGATTTTTATAGGTTGTTATTTGCGGATTGTAATCATGAATCTAGGTGTTACTTGCATAGTGGCCAATGTGTATTGTGATGTTTTAATTATATATCTAGTTTAAAGTAGTAACTATGATTGTTTGAAAGTTCTATTACTATTTGATGCCTTAGGTGAATTTGAAATTTAAATCTAGTATTGAAGTGGCTTTCAGAAGGTATTAGATTTCATCGTTCGAAGTTTTCATTAAGTGTAATGCAGTTTTATTGCCTAAAGTTAGTTTATTTATGTATTCAAAGGGTTAGCTCAATAAAATTATAATGTGGTTTTTCCACCGGTATAAGGAGAACTTATGGCTTGCTAAGGGATGTCTCCTTACTTATTATTAGAGTTTAATGATTTAGGATACTTTATAATGTATTATTAGAGTTTAATGATTGAGGATACTTTATAATGTATGTTCATGACTATATGATCAAGGTAACATGTTTGAATGGAAAACAGATTGATGTTTCATTGTTTAGGAGGTTTGTTTCTATGTTTATTTTATATTATTTTCCATTGAATTGAATTGCTTTGAGTTTAGTGACTTTGATTTGTGTTAATTGAGTTAGTTAAGATAGTTTAGTTAATTTCTATATTTAAATATTATTAATTTAAATTTAGGTTTTAATCAAATTAAATTAAAAGTAAAAATAATAAAACCCATCTTCTTAAGGAATTTGCAAAATCCCTGGGGAGATGATCCCACTTACCACTACTACAAAATTTAATAGTATAATAAAAGTGGGAAATTTATTGTACACACTCGACAAGTGTCAATTTTCAGCGCCGTTGCCATGGACTTAAAAGAATTTCCTAAGAATCTTTCTCATTGCATGTCATTCAATATGGCACACATCGAGCAAGAACTTATCTTTAGGCGAGCCAATAAAAATTTCACAACTGATGAACTTTTGTGTATTGCTTTTCCTATGAATTTCCCTGATTTTAAATTAAAATCGGGATTCATCAATTTTTTTACCTCACTTTCAAGGTAAGATGATGAAGATCCCTAACAATTTAATAGGAAATACACGTATATAGTAAGTGTGATGAAATCCTAAAACATAGAGCTAGAATATGTTAAGCATAAACATTTCCTTTCTTTTTTAAGAAGTCAAGCTCGAGATTGGTTATTCTATCTCCCTTAAGATTTCAGAACCACATGGTCTGAAATGTTAGAAACGTTCTTGATTTAATACGTTCTAGTATGTAAAATTAGTTCGAATAGAGAACGAATTAGTATTGCTATGATGAAAATCGAAGAGACTTTTGGTGAGTTTTTAGATAGATACCAAAGGTTAATATCATTATATCCACAACATGGATTTTCATAGAAAACTTTATTAGAATATTTTCACGAAGGACTAAACAATTTAGAACAAAGATTCGTAGACACGGTATGTGGAGGGTCTTTATTTGACGTAACACCAACATTAGCAAAAGATGTTATTACCAAAATGGCTAAAAAATCAAAATAGTATTGCAAGAAAAATAAATTTATGAAAATCCATTCTTGTGAAATTAATAGAAACGTAATCAAGATATCGAGTGATAAATTCGATGAACTAAAAAGCATGGTTAAATTACAATTAATTGATAGATCAATTCAAAGTGAAATTTGTGCTTTTTGCAATGAGGCTAATCATCTATATGATGAATGTCCCTTGGTGCAACAAAATCAAACTAAAGAGGCTAACACTTTGATGAATCCTTACAATAATCCTATTCAACCTAATTACATTTCTAGCAACAACCTAAATTATTTAAGACCAAATACAGGAATCAATAATTAGACATGTTTTATAGTATATTTTAAGGTAATTTTAGGTGTAAAAGAATATATTACACAGATTTTCTCTTGTTTTTATTATTTCAAGTGATAATTGGAATATATTAAGAAATGGAGTAAAAAAGAAGAATATGAAGGATTTGGTCAAGTGGAAATGGTATGCAAAGAATCATCAGCAAATCAAGAGAACTGAAAATGACTGTTATCGATTCTTGAGCAATTTTGTATTTCTACTAGGAATCGCTATTCAGATCAGTGGAACACTAAGGCTGTTTTCCAAAGATGTTCCCAGAGACTCCACTTAAACCATGAATCACTAAGGAATTATTGGGTTCGATTTCAAGAATTTTAGATAACCACGAGACGTTTGACTTAGTTTGGGATATATACTACCTAGAATATTATATATACGTCCCTGTGCTACGAAATCAGCCACCCTTGGGTACTTAGATCAATATTTCATTGCTCTAGGAACCATTATTTATTGTTTTAGTTTATCGCTTTATTATTCATTGCTTTTGGAGACGATTTGAATATTTAAAGTATTTATTCCAGTGGTATTTATATATGTTTTTATTTACATTATTGCAATGTTATTTTTGAATATGAGTGAGTAGTTTATTAATATAAACAAAGTCCAAACATAAACTTGATCCGTTTTGCAATGTAGTTATAATGAGATAATTTTGTACATAATGTTTTAAACCAATCGTAATCTTTAATTCACTAATTTCATAGATTATTATTTGCAGATTTTAATCATGAACTTTGCATTGCATGCACAGTCTATAATGTGTATTATGATATTTGGATCCATTATCTAGTTTAAAGTAGTAATTAGGATTGTTTAAAAGGTCTATTAACGTTTAAATGTCCTAGGTAAATTTGATATCTAAATCTAGTATTGAAGTGGCTTTCTGAAGATATTAGATTTAGTAGTTCGAAGTTTCATAAAGTGTAATGCGATTTTATTGTATAAAGTTAATTTCTTTGTGTTTCTCAACAGAATTGGAACGTGACTTTTCCATTGGTATAAGGAGAACTAATGGCTTGCTAAGGGTTGTTTACTTACTTATGATTAGAGTTTAATGATCTATCGTACTTTTTAAAGTATGCTCATGACTATATGATTGACGTAACATGATTGGATGTAAAACGGATTGATGTTTCATTGTTCTGGATGTTTGTTTAGATATTTATTTGCTATTGAATTGATTTGATTTGAATATTAGTGAATATGAATTGTGATAGTTAAGTTAGTTTTATTAGTTTTGTTAATTATTATAGTTTTATAGTTTGAATTAGTGATTTTTAATTCCCATTTTAATTAAATTAATTAAATTAAAGTAAAGAAATAATAAAAACTATTGAAAACTTTTTCCTAGAGAATTTTGATAAATCCATGTGGAGATGATCCCACTTATCACTACTACAAATAATAAAGATATATAGGAAACTTATTATACATGTTCGACAAGTGTCAATTTTTGGCGCCGTTACCGGGGATTTTTCATAATCTCTTAAGAGTTTTAAACATTGTATGGACTACTCACTTTGTTGTTCTAATTCCACGGGATCCTTAAATCCGTTTAATCTTTAGGTAGATATGAATTTTAATCGTAATTTAAGACAACAACAACAACGTAAAGAACACCAAACTACCATAATGGAAGCTAATTATAATCTTGACATTATTAATATAATGATAATAGAGAACTTACTTTTAGGCAAGCCAATCAAAATATCACTGCTTATGAACCAATGTGTATTGCCTACCCTGGGGGATTTCTTGAATTTGAACTTAGATCTGGATTCATTAGTGCTTTACCTAACTTTTACGGTAAAGACAATGAAGACACCCAGAAGTTTAAAATGGAATGCCAACACAAAGTCATTGATATGAAACCTAAAGACTGCACGTTAGAACAAGTCAAACTTAAAGTTTTTTTCCTTTTTTATTGAAAGATTAAGCATAAGATTGGTTGTTTTATCTTCCTTAAGATTCAATAACCACATGGGCTTAGATATTAGAAGCTTTTCTAGATCAATATATGCATGCAAGAAAAATTAGTATTTATATAAGACAAAGCACAGTCATGAAAATGAAAGATGATGAAAATTTTAATGATTTTTTGATAGATTTCAAAGATTAATTACATCTTGTCCACAACATGGATACACCCAAAGAGCTTTATTAAAATACTTTTATAAGAGACATAATTATTTTGAACAAAGACTACTAAATATAGTATGTGGTGGATCATTATTCAATATTACACCAACATTAGCGAAAAAAGATATTAATAAGATGGTCAAACAATCTAAACAATATGGTGAAAAGACCGACACGTCGAGAAAGAAACTTTATGAGGTTAATAATAAAACAAGTAATAAGTTTGATGAAAAAGTTGATGAATTATTTAGCATGGTTAAATTACTACTAAAAGAAAAATCAAACCAAGTGAAACCATGTGGGTTTGCAATGAAGTTACACATCCTACGAATGCATGCCCTACATTATAAGAAAATAATACTAAAGAAGTCAACGTGATTATGAATCAATATTCTGGTCCTCACAGAAATCAATATAATAACAATTATTACACTTGAAAACCAAACTCAAACCTTAGCTACGGTCCACAAAATCAAAATTATACCACTTATAGACCGAGAGCACCAATACAACTTACGATAATGCAACAACCTCAACAAACTATTTATCCTGCGCAACCAAATTTAGAACAAATATTACAAACTTTATGACCCAAAGTAATCAAAACTTTATGCAAAATTCTTAAAATCAAATTAAAACTGATATGTTTATTAACGAGTTGAAAAACCAATTAAATCAAATGACTCCATAAATTAATAAGTTAAGTAATCAAACTAAAGTATCTACTTAAACTACAAACACTACTAATCAAGCACAAGTTAATGTTTTATTTTGTGAGAATGGAAAAGAAACGCACGCACAAGAAAAACACCAAAAGAGATAAAAAGAAACACGAAGTACATAAGAAAATAGAACAAGAAGAAGAAAAGATGATGGAAAATGTCATTCCCACGAGGGAATGGAAGGCTGAACAATTGCAACTCACATTTTTCCCGAAAGGCTATACCCATGGTATTTAGCCAGAGTTAAAGCCTATGAAAAATCTTAACAAAATTCTGAATTAGTTAATCAAAAGAAATTAAATAATAATATTTATGAATCGAATGAATATACACATTCTATTTCTACCATTTCATAATGATTAGCAAATGCTAGGAAGGAAGAAACTAAAGAAGACATATCTGAATCATTTAAGAAAATAGAAATTAATGACATTTTAATGGAATCAAATCATTATGAAGTTATTAAATAGTTCTCTAAGTTTAAAGACAAAAATTTAGAAGAACCTAATAGAAATTTAGGACAAAATATGTCATCCTTAAAGAAAATGCGTGACAAATGTTCTGACCTAAAAATGTTTTTAATACCCATCACAATAGGAAATTCCTCTATTAAATTTGTTATGTGTAATCTTGGAGTATCAATTAATGTGATGTCACTTAAACTTTATAAATCATTGAAAATAGGATCGTTAACTAATACGCCTATAAATCTTACTTTATTAGACAATACTATTATTAAACCGTATGGATTATTAGAAGACATTTTAGTACAAGTACATGACTTAGTATTTCTAGCTGAATTTTACATCATGAAAATGGGAGATTCAATATCACCTAATCCTTTACCTATATTATTAGGTAGACATTTCCTTGAGACGGCTAAAACTAAGTTAGATATTTATGAAGGAACAATGTCTATGGAATTTAAAGATAAAATTGTTCAATTCAAAATTAATAACGAACATACCTATGAAAAATATGATGAACTAGTCGATAATGAAACTAATAATAATGATTTTTTAGACTTAAACTACTATGATACTTTTAATGGCTAAAATTGATGTTATTAATGCAGTAAAAATGGAAAATGCAAAAGAGATTCCAAAGAAAAACTAGTTGAAGACACTTCAATAGAAAAGAAAGTAACTCAAGAACGGAGATTTAAGCAACCGGAGAACGAAAAAATTATTAACAAGCGAGATTTTAAATCCAACAAAAATAAGAAAAAGAAAAAGTCAGATTTAAGCCATGGGAGGCTTAATTTCTTGGAGGTATACATTTGTACATTAAAATCAAATGGGCTTGGTACTTCAGAGCTCAATGTGATATGAGTTCTAATGCGAATCTCATGACCATACATTTCTTTCTACATACTCAATTGAAGTTATACACACTTGCTTCTGGACGAGTTTTTTTATCAGATGGTAGTATAATTCAACTAATAGGAGCGATCACGAATGTACCGGTTCAAGTGAACAACAATATCGTACCCACGGACTTTTGGGTCATGCCACACTTTATTAATGAAGATCCTCCTTTAATTTTAGGATGTTCTTTCTTAGCCACTACTCACACTATTATGGATATTCTGAGCAAAACAATCACTCTGACAATAAATGGTTGAGCACTCACTTTCTGGAATGATATTAGAGTGAATAATCCTAAATTCAAGTTTAAAGATTCAAACTAATTCTAGAAGGGTTACGTCGAGCCAACGACAGTAAACAAAAGCGCTCTATGGGAGGCATCTCATATTCTATGTTAATTTAATTTTATTGGGAGTTTAGTTTAGTATAGTATAGTATGTTATTATTCTCGCTTTTTGACTCTTGAATTGGAAATATTTTCATAATTCCAACTCCGAGGTAATTTCAATTAAGGGGGAGTGATAGAGTTGTTTTTGCTTATATGGCCTATATGCAAGTTACATTATTCACTTGCTTGTTTGTTTATTTATTTATTTATTTAATAAAATTATTTAGTTAGTTACATATCCTGATCAAACTTTCAAAATTTCAGTCAATTCTACCTTAATATAACTTTTTAATGAATGATATATAAGTTAAATATGCAATAAATTGAAAAAAATAGTAAATTTGACCGGGCAATTCCCCAGCGAATCAAAATAACACTAGGAATTTCTGGCCGAATCCATGACCGAAACCAAAAAATTTAAGTGAAAATTTGAGTTTGGCGATTTGCCACCTCAACAGAAATTAATACTCAGATCGGTGGGTCACTGCACCTCATAACTCACCAATTCTCCTAGCGATTTCCCACAATTCCACTTAATACAGGAATCGATGGGCAAGATTTAGAGTCCTTAAAAATAGAAACCCAAATCGCCACAAACATAAACTTATTCACACACCCAAACCGTTACATCCCTTCACACAAATTTCAATTTCTTGACTATATTCAACCCTCCTAGCTCAATCTTAGTATATTTAAGTGATTCTCGCCTCAACTTAGTTTCGTTCAACCCAAAATTCTCGAATTTAAAAATGTTGAACTAGACTAGAGTTTTAGAGATTTTAGGCTAGAGCTTGGAAGAATGATCTAGAAGAGTTAAATAGCTTAAATCTTGATAGGTTTACTCTCAAAAAGGTGATTACAACTACCCTACCTATTTACTTTAGCAGATTTTTTATTTGAAGGATTTCTTACAAATGTATTAATGATTTTCGAAATTATTTTTTTGGAATTCATTTTAGTACTTTGAACAAATGATTTCATTGATTCCAATAGATTAGGCATTGTGATTATAATAATAGTTGGTTTACAAATTCAACAATCTCAAAATTTTAGTATATTTCAACGTATTTGCAAATGGTTTGAAATCGAGTTTAAAATAAGGTCTCGAATTTTACCAAATTATTTTAAAAAAATGTTACTTTTATGATCTAGAGGTTTATTAGCTATTCGGACTTGTGAGTTTTTTATTTAAGACAATGGCCGCAGGTGGTAAAGGTAGAAGTTCAGGAAAGGAGAAGAGGAAGGCACCTTTAATAGAGAAACCTAAATAAAAATCTAAAGTTTCACCCACATCTATTAGATCAATGGGGATTTTAATAAATAACCCCCATACTAGAACACCAAGAGAACCTTCTCTACCCCCTAGATTTCACCGATGTGTCGGAGAGAGAGGAAGAAGTTGAGGAGACCCCAAGGATTCATGTTTCACTGTACAATCTAATTAATGCCAAAGCTTTCGATAGGATGAAGAGCGATTTTAGTAAAAATAGGAAAATTATTCTGGAGAGGGGTTTCAATGTTAAGAATGAAGTAAAGTATGGGCCTAGAATTTTGAACATAATAAGGGAGCAGAATTGGGGATTGTTGACTATGAACTATTACTTTGACAATAACGCAGGTTCCTCGGTAGAGATGGGTTGTGACACGTGTCAAGCGTGTACAATAAATTCCCCACCTTTATTACTATTAATATTTTGTAGTAGTGGTAAGTGGGAATCGTCTCCACATGGATTTTGCAAATTCCTTAAGAAAATAAGTTTTATTATTTTTATTTACTTAATTTAATTTAATAAAACTCAAATTTTACCTAATAATTTCTAAATAAAAATCAAATAAACTAACTAAACTTACTTAAATAACACAAATCAAAGTCACTAAATTAAAAGCAATTCAATTAAATGATACGCAATATAAATAAAAATCTTAACAATCCTCCTAAACAATGAAACTTCAATCCGTTTTGCATCCAAACATTTTATTTTAATCACTTAGTCATGAACATACTTTCTAAAGTGTCATAGATCATTAAACCCTAATCATAAGTAAGTAAACAACCTTTAGCCAGCAATTTGTTCTCTTTATACCGTTGGAAAAGCCACGTTCTAATTTTATTGAGCTAACCCACTTATTTACACAAAGACATTAACTTCACACAATAAAACCGCATTACGTTTTATGAAAACTTCAAACTACTAAATCTAATATCTTCATAAAGCCACTTCAACATTAGATTTAAATCTCAAACTCACCTCCGATATCTAATCGGTGTTTTCCTTTTAAACAATCCTAATTACAACTTTAATTAGTTAATAAATGAAAATACCACATACATATTAGCCACTATGCACATAACACTTAAATCCATGATTGAAATCTATAAATAACAACCTACAAAAATAGTGAATCAAAAAATACGATGGGTTTAAAGCATTAAGCACACATTCATCTCATCATGACTATATTGCAAAACAGATATAGTTCATGTTTGTAGTTTTGTTTAGATAATCAAACTACTCATTCATGATAACAAATAACACCATTATTTCATAATTAAAAAATATAATAAAAAATACCTTGATAAAAACTTTAGTCTTCAATATTCAAAAGAAAAATAATAAAGAATGGCCTCCAAACTAAAACAAAAATGGTAAAACTACAAAAGGCTCTAATTTCGTAGTCTAGAGTTTTTATGTATAGTATATTAGGTAATACATATCCTAAACTGACTCAAAGTCCTTATTGTATCCAAAATCCTCGAATTCGTAACCAGCAATTCCTCAGTAATTCTTGTGTAAGTCGAATTGCTGAAAAAATTCGTAAAACTGAGCTCTCTATCTTTTTGTCCATCGATATGTGCAGTGAATCTGAGTGTACAGGAATCGCTAGAAATCGTTATTCATAAAATCATATTTTTCTACTTGATCCCTTGGTGATTCTTCATGCGTTCATTTCACTCAATTAATTCCTTCATTTTCTTTATTTTTTACTTTATTTATTCAAATATTCCAGTCATCACTTGAAATATAAAAACCAGAGAAAACCCTGTGTAATATAGTCTTTTACATCTAAAATCACCCTAAAACGAAATCTAAAATATGTATAATTATTAACTTGTCTAACACCCCCAAACTCATCACTTTGCTATCTCGAGCAAAGGAATATTTTCAATCGAATTCTTTTTTCTTCCCTCGTTTTGATTTCATAATTATATACTCTTATTTTTAAATAGAAATGATCTTTAATTAGAAACATATTACCTTCATAAAAATAGAAATCATGATAGAAAAGAAGACTTAAAAATAATACCCTTTATTTAACAACTCAACCTCATAATTGTGCAATACAACTCAGAATTCAAAGTTAAACCAATCATTAAGGTCAAGGCATTACATAGGTTTTCTCAATCTCCACCGATAAGCATCAAGCTTACGATAACTAATGTAGAATCGCAAGACATAAAAATCACTAAATCAATTTCATTTTTAAATAATATTTAAAATATCACCAAATTCAAAGTCGATAGGCAATTTTATTCACCAATAATCCTCATTTCATATTATTTTGTTGCAATGTTGAAACAATATATACTTTACTTAGCTATAAGCACTCGAGCTAAATCTTTTATTTAGAGAGTTTTTTATAAACATTTTTCCATTTTTCTTTATAGTGCTATTTATTTCTTCATATCAATATATCATTTTTCTTCATATTGTATTCCTACGATTCCCTACTCCGTTTCCTTTGGATATTGTTATTCTTTTTTATAGGAATGTTTCTCTCATTTTTCCAACTACTAGATTCCCTGCTCCATTTCCTTTGGAATCTGTAGATCTCTTTATTTTTTCTTTAAAATCTTTTGTTAGCTCTTCTCACTTTCACTGTAGTTAAGGAAGTATTATTTCCAACTAAGTAAAGTTTATTGGCTATTTCCTATTTTTCTCCTCAATTGTGGCATAAACTCTTTTCAATACGTGTATATAAAAACTTGATCAATAATCTTTGTATAACAAGATTCTTAGAAATCTATCTTGTTTATCTTGCACTATCATTTTTTTCTTCTATCCATTATAATTTTTAACACAAAGCAATCAATCCCTTTCCATCATAAAATTTCTATTTTCATGGGTAATAATAATATATCACTTCTATTTAAATCCCAATTATATTCAATTCACATTTCCAACTAAATAAATGAAAATGAAGAAATGTTACTTGAGTTATGGAAATTTTGGAAAATCTTCAGTCAAAGAAATTCTACCACTCAAATCTAATCTTCCATAGTTGGCTTTTTGTATAGTTTACTTCACCTACATACCCTCAAACTCATTCCAAACCTTGTCCTCAAGGTTTAAAAATTAAGTCAATTTTTCAACAAAACAAATATACCTCGTGAAGCATAAAAGAATTGAATATGAAATATAAATATCTTTTCAAAATTAAACTAATAAACATCATATAAAAGAGATACACAATAGAGTAAGGCATTCATTTCTCATTAAGGTTCAAACCGAGTTCACATTCCACAAATATAAGCAAATATTGAAAAATTACAATGTACTCTGTGTAGAAGTAAATTCATCATCGCTCTCTTCAGCTTCATCCTCATTCATCGCTGCAGTAGGTTATGAAGCGTAGTTATCAACGAGGTAATAAGCTCCCGATGGTAATCTCGACTACATCAAGGAATATAAATGTTCCTCCTAAGATCTAGTAAACGTTCCATATTCCTCATTTTCGACATGGAATGGTGGCACGCAAGAGTTCTTTCATTCTCTTCTAAAATCTCACCATTCCTTAATATTTGTTTTTCATTACGTCGAAAAGCAGAAAATAAGGATTTGAAAAATCCATTCCTTGTAGTCTTTGCTTGAGATGAAGAACTTCCCTCTATCCCTGGAACATGTACTTGAGCCATTAGACTCCATTCTCGCTCACCTTCTTCTAGTGTACTTATGTAGAGTCTCTTTCTAATAGTATGGTCTTCAATTCTAGACCTCCTTATCTTGTTGGTCTCCTTCTCTTTTTTAGAATCGTTATATCCAATGACCGCTTTCATCCTCTTAATTGCAACGTCTATGATAGTCATCTAAGGTAGCACATCGAATTTAAACTCATGGAAACTAACCTTGGTCTTCATACATAGTTGAGTGATTAAAATTTGGAATAGTAGGCCGATAGACTTCATAGTCGTCATTGCCTGTCTCATTGCATCGTGAATTACGTATCTAACGTCCATATACCCAGTCTTTATAATAATGTAGTATAGCAGAGCGGCTCTATGGTTCTTCACTTCGGAATGTTGCTTAGCAAGGTATAGGGGGTCGTCTATGATGTAGCTCCAACATTTATTGGTTCTCCTAAAATTAGTGGTCTCGATGAACCTCGGTTAACCACGTAGATCCAGAGAAAATCCCCATCCAGGAATTACCTCTGAGGCTTCTTGAATTTATGAGGATGGGTGGATCTCCTTAGGGTGGTAATACATATTAGGATAGTCGATATAATCCTGTCTAACTCTATACTTTGGAAGTCCATAATGTATGTTCATTGCCTTTGGTGAAATGTCAATCTTCTTTCCTTGAACTATAACTTCATTATGATTCTCACTCACATATCCGTTGGTGTAGAATTGGCAAACTAATTCCAAACATCCTCTCTCTAATTTACCTTCGTAATACCTAAGAAGGTGTTCCCACTCTCTTTCCCATATGATGCTCATGACTTTATCTTCATATTTGTTCACAGTTTTGGATTTGAAGTCATCTCTCAAGTATGATAACTCTTTTCATATCTTGAAAGTATCTATTTTATGATTTAGGACTGACAAATCTCATGAGGTTATATGGGACTTATGTGTTTGGGTCTATGTAGTCAAACTTCTCATCAGAGATAGGTGAAGTAGGTGTTCTCAACTCAGCCCATTTCGGTTCTTGATTTTCTAATACTAATACTCGTAGGTTGAATGGACATTTGTTGACTCGGATGGTCTTTCTTAGATTTTTCTACCGTAACCCCTTTTTTCATTTCTCTTGTACATTACTCCTACCTCTTCCAATACCTCGTTTCATCATATTGATCAAATTACTACTATGAATTTGTAAACCAAAATCATATATTTGATACAAAAATGGACTTAAAGTAGTTAATTTATTGAAAATCAAATTGTTGTCAAGAAATTCAAAAAGATTATGAATAATGAGTATATTTTGAAAAAACTTATTTGAAAGTTATGAGAGTCAAAAATATGAGAACAAATCTATCGAATGGTCTTTCAAAAACTCATGAATTACACATTTATTTTTGTGGAAAATTCAATCTCAAATTTTTTTTAATACTCTTCCAAAATCCAATCCCTATATTTTTCAAAATCAAGGAATTTGTAAGCCAACACTCTTACTATTGTGATTCCCAATCCAAAATAATTCGTTCGATATATCAAAATGGAGTTCGACAAATATTTTCGAAATCAATTGAAGAATTTTCACAAATCCAACAAAAATCAAAATTTCATCAAAATTAAGTGCTAGGGTTGTGATGTTTACCTTTCGAGAGTGGAGTTCTCAAGGTATACGCTCTCAAACTCATCTCACCCAGTATTCCAAGCTCCAATTCTAAATTCTCTAAACCCTACCTTGGCTCTACTCTATCAATTTTGATGTTTTTAGTGTGAAGCTAGGTCGAGGAGGGAATTACTTAAATAGACTAATATTGAGCTTAGGAGGGTTGAATCTTGATAAGAAATTGAGGTTTTTGCGAAAGGGTGTGATGGTTTGGTGGTGTAAATGGTTTAGTGTGTGTGGCGATTTGGGGTATTAGTTTTATTAACCAAAAATCATACCCAACAATTCTTGTGTAAGTTGAATCACTGGAAATTGCTACGTGAATCGGTATTAAATAAGTTGCTGGAAAATGCAGTGACTTTCAAATTTTACCAGCGATTCTTCTGTAAGTGGAATCATTGGGATTCGCTAGACTCCAGATTTTGCACTAATTCTCCTGTGTTATGCTACCGATTTTGCCAGAGATTTCTAGTGTTATTTGGAATCGCTAAAGATTAGCTAGGCCTCAATTTGTTATCTTTGCAATTTTATTTCATATGTAACTTATATATCCTTCCTATAGATGAATGTAAAGGTAAGATTGACTAAAGATTCAAAAATTTCATAAACTTGATCGAGATATGTACCTAACTAATAATTTTATTAATGAAATAGGTAAATAAACAAATAAGCAAGTTTATAATGCGAACTCGCATAAAAGCCATAAAAATAAAAACAACTCGATCATCCCCCTTCTCTTTGAAGCTACTCCTGAGCGTGACTTCAGAAAGTAAGTCCAAAAGACGGTCAAAAGGAAAGAGAATAAAAACAAACTATACTAAAGCTAGGTGTTTAACTAAAAATTGAAATAACTTACAAAAATAACAAATATGTGATGCCTCCCATAGAGTGCTATTGTTTATATTTGTTTGCTCGACTAATAGAGGAATCAATCTTCATTGAGTGTGAGCGAATCAATCTTCGCTTTAAGTGGTTCCTCGTTGAGAATGTCTTCACTAGGATTTAAAAAACATTCATCGTAATTGATTTCATCACCAATATTAAATTGCCCTTCATCTATATCGTCACAAAGTTCTCTCCCATTTTTGAATAATATTACTTCATTGCCTGTCCTTAATGTAACTATACACTCACGTACGTCGATGATGGCTCCAGCAGTCGATAAGAATGGTTTATCTAATAATATATGATCATCTGGGGTCCCATATCAAGTTGAACTTTGTAAAGGGGACATCTTTTTGATTTGTATGTTGAGGTAGGTTTGTCCTGGATCCTCTACAAAGATTTTGATAGAATTGTCATTCTCACCAAACTCCTCGAAATCTGAGTCATCATTGTCGCACTCATATGGTTCTCTAGCGGGCTGTTTATCCTTCTGTGATTTTGATCACGTGTCACGCGTGTCAAATATAACCTGTAACATGTTACAAACCTCACTTGAGTGTAGTAGTGGTAATACACGGTCGAATCCACATGATTCAGCCAAAATGAGTTCAACAAACAGAAAAGTAAATAATTAGAAATCAGAAATAATAAGAACATATCTAAGCCTAGGAATCCACAATCTAGCCTTATATTGTTTCCATGTCTTGCATCATCAATTTTGACAGATGGGTTTTAAAACAGTTTCCCTATATATGTTATAGGTGTTGGGGTCACCAACACCCTAGTTCCCCTATTCTTGATAGATATGGCAACCGTTTTCTGAATACTTCTCTTAATTCACCATATAACCTTGGGCAACCGCTCTCAAGATTTAGCACGTGAGCAACATTAATAGCTTTGTGGGAACACCTATCCAAGATAACCTTGGGCAACCACTCTCAATATTTAACCTAGTTCACGATGTTATTCACCTAGAACAGCAAGTGTGTCAGGTTTTTTGTTCTAGGTGATCACCATTTCTCAACTCGGTTGGTGTCACGAACTTAACCTAATTGACAAAAGGTTAATGGGTTTATGCCTAGATATTTGCAATGAATATACAAACTCTAAACTACCATTGAGACATCATTAAAAACCATAGCATAAAGATAGATAACTGAAATAAAACATTATTATTAAAGAAAACCTAAACAAAATATGAAACAAACCTACTATTAGCTAGAGATCTTCATCCCCAACCTAGGTATTAAAGAACCTAGCCGTACATGGCTACTCTACCTTGCTCTACTCCTAAATCACTCTGAATTACAATATGTTTTCCTTCATAAAGGCCCTTCCTTTATATAGGTGAGCCTAGGTACAAGACTAGGAAAGCAAGGGAAATAAGAACCTTCTAAAAATTACAAAACTTATATTCCGCGAGTCTAGTGTCGTCCATGGCGTCGTGGTTATATGGGAATGGCACAGGGTTGTGACGTTGCAGGATATAGTAAGTCTTGAATAGTAAGTCGGTCTTGAACTTCTATTTTTGGTCCTGGCGTAGTTAGTGGCGTCGTCTATTCAAAACCTGACGTCACATTTGTAATTTTGACGTTGTGTGTGTATTTCGCTCTGACGCCTTGAGTGATGTCGTTTGGTATACTGTGGCGTCGTCCTTTGTGACTACACGGTGCTAGTTCTACTGAACTTTGACCGATGTTTGACTTCATTCCTGATTTTACTCGAATTATGTACAAATGCTTAAATACCATGTAAATTTCCAAAGTAAACATATAGAGCAATAAAACATGACTTTGGACTTGATATACATAGCAAAACACCTATGAGAAAGTGTGAAAATAATGACTCGTCAAATACCCCCAAACTTAGAACTTCGCACGTCTAGAGCAAATGGTTATTTGACTACAATAACTAAACACAATGTAGCAAAATCAAACGATACTACCTTAAAGACTTTATACCCACTTTGCAAAACGATGGAGTCTTTTCAATCCAAACCTGGTCAATCTGTTGAATAAGAGACTTGGAATTTTTGAAGGCTGGTTTGATTACTCAAACTTGGTTTCCTCTCGAGATAACACTTTTTCAAAACTTGAAGCATACCGTAACCAACTTACTCATAGATTTTTTTGGATCTCTTTACCAAAACAGTATATCCAATTGGTCTCCTTATTAGGTGGATTCTTATAAATGGACTTTACCACCACTTTTCACTTATTTGAAGATTTTTACACTCACAAGGGGTCCATATGGCTTATTTTAAGGGTAGGCTATTATTTGAATCATGGCATTGGAAATCCATTTAATCCTAGCTAGAAGCACTCGAGCTAAATCTTTTTAGATGAGTTTTTATGAACTTCCACCTTATTTTTCATTAGAGATCCTTAATTTTCTTACTAGATATTGGTTTTTATCATACGGTCCATGTTTCGTTTCCCGCGGATACCGATTTCAATATGTTTTTCCAATCATCAAGTTCCTTGTTCCATTTCCTGTTGAACTTACGGGAGACTATTCTTTGAAAAAAAAAAAACTCCTATTAGCACTTCTCACTTTTGCTAAGAATTAAGGTAGCTTTCCAAAGCAGAATCATTAAGCCCATATTTTCTATTATAGTAAACAAGCCTACTTCTTCCTCCTACAAGTGTTTGATCTTTAATAATTATATTCTAAGTGGGTTAGTCATAAATTAAGAATCCTAGAGATTTGAATTCTTTCGCTAAGTTAATTCAACCACCTATCTACTTTGGTCTCAAGCTATGACTCATCCCTACTCCAAATTTCAATTTATGTTGTCAAATAGGTGGAAAAGCTCTTCTACTCCTTATTCTGAAAGTAAACATTTTGACTAAGTTGTTACTCCTATAGTTGAAAGCGAAATTTTACTCGTGGGTAAGACTCTATCAAATAATGAATATACTAAACTAATATTCTAACTCATGCAAGCAAGTTGTATTAATAAAATAAGATGGAAAGAAAATAGAAGGGAAGAATACCAACATGATTCCTGTGAAGTTGCAAAAATGAAAACTTTAACGCTAATACCTGCAAATCTTCATTTGAAAAATTCATCCATCACTTACCCCCAAACGCATTCGGAACCTTGTCCTCAAGGTTCAAATAAAGCTAGAAAAACCATAGAAATATATGGATAATACAAGTCAAGTGCATTTTAAAATAAAAGATAGCATTCAAACTTAGATTTAAACAAAGTGTTTCACAATACTGAAAAATAAAAGATTATTTATGAAATCCTCTCTCTCTCAAAATCTAACTATGGGCGTCGTTATCGACATCACCCGATCCTGAAGCCCTATTAAAAGAAGGTGTGAGGGGTCTCTCCATGGTACTCCAAATAACCTCGCCATCATCGGTAAAATGGTAGGGCTGACAGGGAAGTGAACTATCCTATCGGCTATGCTGATATCTCACCAACTCCCTCTGATGTTGTACCACAACAACAAAATTCCTTTCGCTCCTCATCCTGTCCTGTTGGTACTGAACCCTGTCAGCCTAATATTGAGTCATTCCAGCCTGATACTGATGGTCGTACTCTTCATACCTTTGATAATCTAAACCACTTGTAGAGGACATGCTTTAGGAGGAATCAGTGGTGGTACAGGAGAACTGGTGAGCTCCTCTTAACTAAAAGTAAGTCCATCGTACTCGTACATTATTGCAAAATCAGGGTTATGTATTGCGGCCTCCTATGCTCTCATTTCCTCATCTAACTCGCCCCCTCCCCTTAACTTAAGATTCTGGATCAATCTATTGTTTTGTCAACTGATGTCTGATCTTTGCCTGCTGTATTTCAGTCTTCTCTCTTTAATCCTCTGAATCCACATATCCCCTTTTTACAATCCCAGTGGATCGAATAAATACATGTCAGTAGTCGTTTGGGGACTAATGTCCATGTCATCACCCCAAAGTGGTGCCTCAACCTGTAAACATAATGTCGTGATTAGCAGGGTAAAAGGGAATTTGGTGCTCTTGTAGTCATCATGGCTTCCCTGATCCGGTTGGAGATGACCTGGCAAATGTCGATGTATCATCCCGTGATAATCTCATATAGGAGTCCTGCTTGTAGGTAGTGAACATCATTCTCTTACTTGCTCGAGATGAGAGATGCGCAGATGAAGTAATTCCACATTTTGAAAACATCTAGAAGTTCTCCTTGGTCAGCTGAAGGTGGACGTTGTTCTCATTTCTTTTCCATGTCTATAATCCTGGAATCACCAAGAATTTGGCGATCCAGTCATAAGGGTAAACAGTACAGGGGTGATCGTATATCCAGTGTAGGTAGTTTGGCTCAGACTCCTCATTCACAAATGAGTCGTAGAACTCATTGATGGTATCCTTGTCGTAGTGCACCATGACTCACCGGACCTTTATTAGCTCTCCCTCCTCTAAAAGGTAACCGTAAGCATAGAACTCCCAACATAATTTTGAGCACCCTCGAATTCTTTTTCTCATATAATCTCGGGTGAGGAGTTGCCAATTCCTTTTTTAAATGAGGTTGTTCACCCTTTTATCATACTTCCGACACAAATAAATTGCCCTTTCTTCCACAAATCCTCTTTTTTGCAAATCATCCTCATACTTATCCTTAGCCTCCTTGTCCAAAACCTTCTTGGATTTGAACGGTCTAAGAGGTTCCGAGCCCTTAGAAGTCGATGCTCCATCCACATTGCCCTAGCTACCCATGGTCGAGGTGCTTACTCATCCCCTAGTCTTCACTATTATATGAATTTTTCGACACAATGATATGTCATTTTTCACAAAAAATTGGAATCACCAAGACATAAATACAATTTCAGTATGTCAATTTTGAGATCCTAATTACAATGGTTTAGTCAATCCAAAAATTCACATGTACACCCATCCATTCAAGGCTAAACATAATCCTTGATATCAAGTCAATGCTAAACCAAAATAGGGAAGATTTACCTTATCCAGGAGAGTTTTTGGTGTTAATGCCTAGTGGTATTGTGCTTAGATGATCCGTGATATTCAATTTGCCAAAGTTCTTCAACAATCCACTTTTATCTCAACTAAACCCTAGTTGGCTCAAACTAACTCTCAAATTTCTAAATTTGTTGGATTGAGCTAGGCTTATGGTACTCATTTAAGATTAGGAGAGATCAAAAATTGATTGGGAATGGGTTTGAAATTGATCTAGACCTTGGCGGGATGAAGAAGCTTCAAAATCAATAGGTTTCATTTTCTGAAAATGACCCGTTGATTTATAAGTCTGACATTGGCATCGTGCATTTTAACGCACTGTATCACCACGGGGCTGTGAAGAAATCTTATGCCTCTAAAATACAGTTGGCGCAGTTAATGGCACCATATGTGTATTCCTACAGCGCCATAAACGGTGTGGAGTACTTAAACCACATTTTCAAAATCATTCTTGCCACGTCGTGGGTTTGGTATGGCATCGTGCATTTTGAATGCACAACGTGGGTCACGACGTCGAGATCAGGATGAAATATTGGGAAATGAGTAGAGAACTTATATGACTAGGACGCCTGAGTGGTTTACTCGGCTTCTGGAGTTGCTTCAAACATTATAGCTATGATTGAAAATTGAAAGATTAGATTATCAGACTAACGGAACTATAAAACTAAAAAACTAAAACGAAATTAAAATCTGGGTTACCTTCCGGTAACAACAGTATTTAGAGTCGATAGCCTGACTATTCATGATAGATCACGTGACACCTACTAACTTGGAGAAGTCGCATACAAACCGTTTCCCTGATGTCTTGGATAATGCCACATGCATGGCTCTTCTCAATGTTTCGGGCTCATCAGGGATCTTTATCAAAAAAAATTATGTTTTATTGTGACCATCTAACATGAAAGTGTCATCGGCATATAAGATTTCCAAATGCCCTTTCTCTTCCATCCCCGTTTCATACTCAACCAATATTCGCGTTAGAGCGAGTGGTTTTACCAATGCAAGTGGTGATTTTCCTTGCACTATTCTTCTAGCACCTTTGGCCTTTACAAAGTGACTTCAATTTTCTTCTAAACTTCTTCTTCATGAACTTCTATCGTCATAATGTCCGGCTCTGATAGAGAAATCTCAAGTTCATCCTCTGATTCAGACCAATACTCGTCCTCCTCAACGCCACTCGGTGTAATCACACTCATATTTTCTTTTGGACCATTGGGTACGAGCACATGAAACTCTTCTTCATTAATCAAATTATCAAGGTTAGCATTCATTTGACTAGTTAGAGTTTCCATATTTTGAAAACTTAAATTTACCTCTTGCCGATGTTGTTCCATATTTTCTTGATACCGTAGATTTTCTTGATGGAACTGTTCATGGAATGAGGCTAAATCTCTCATAATTTCTTCAAAAAAATATTCTTCTAGTTAAGGAATATAAGGACTTGGCATGAACTCATCGAAGTTGGTTTGTGGTGATGCATAGCTCCACTAAGGATAATTTTCATATTCCGAGAAGTAATGACAAGCATCAATAAGATTAGAGACATCTGCATAAACTCCATAAGCTTCCACATTACCCTGTTGCTCATTGGAATGCCAATTAGAAAATTCGCGTCCAAAATTTGATGTACTTACCCCATTCATGTTATAATAGTATGAGTTATTATAATGACCATAGTTTGAAGAGTAGAGGGCCATTGTTAAGTTATCTGCAAACATATACTAGAGGGAGGAAAAGAGAAGAAAAGTTAAACTCAAGTTAGACTCGAATCCCCGGCAACGGTGCCAAGATTTGATCATGTGTCGCGTTTGTCAAATACAAACCGTAAAAGGTTACCAATCCCACTTGGGTGTAGTAGTGGTAAATACGGTCGAACCCACAAGATTCAGTCAAACTAAGTTCAACAAACAGAAAAGTAAATATGGGGGGTTTTGAAAGAGTTTTATCCTAAAGTTCTACTAAACAAGAAAGTAAATAATTGAAAATCATAAATAATAAGAACATAGCTAAGCCTAGGAATACACAATCTAGCCTTATGTTATTTCCATATCTTGCATCATCAATTTTGAAATATAGGTTTTAAAACAGTTTCCCTATATAGGCTATAAGTGTTGGGGTCACCAACACCCTAGTTTCAATAGGACATGTGGAGGCTCGTGAAATTCGGGAAACACGCTAGTGAGGCTTCGCTGTCAATTTTGAATCGATTTGGTTATGAGTAAACCCTACAACGTTATTTACTATTTATGAAATTTATTTTTGTACATGCATTTGTGTTTAGTTTGCATTGCATTTCGCACCATTCTTGGTCATGCATTCATGTCATTCTGGACGATTGCTTGTTAGTGCTATGGCTCGGGAGCGGGACTCGAGGCTAGGTTTCCTAACTAGATAATCTGGAACATGGAATACCAAAGGCACGCAAGATTTTCAGTAAGCATGTATTGGACTTTTATTAATGTTTTAGGTTCATTTTTGGGTTGGCCAACCTGTTTATGAACTTTGAATAGTAATAAAATGGTTTCACTGTGTTATATAAATTTCTTGTTATTTGGAAATGCAATTACACCCATGTATTCAGACTAACATTTGCAAGAGTACAGAGTAGTGTAAGAGTATACTTACCTGACATCTTCGAGTTGTTTTTTATGATGTTAGGTTCTAAGTGAAGACAAGGAAGAACGGATAAGACTTGAAAACATTTGGTGATAACTTTTAAATTTGAAGTTTAATATTCTTGTTGTAAACACTTTATATATATATATATTGTTTTTGGTTTTTGAGTGAGTGTAGGATGTGAAATGCTTTCTAATAGGTTATAAGAGTATCCTAAGTTAGTTTTTAACAAGTTAAGAGGTGTATGTTTCAATTTAATCTAATTTGGGATTGTAAGGTTGTAAATGAGGTATCAGAGATTCTAAGTTAGTTTAAATGATTTAAATTTGATATATATTGTGAACTGCGAGGAATTATGAGTCCTTCTAGGCCTCTCCCCATTCTGCGATCTATTAGGTGATTTTTCTGGCATACCACTTTTAAGGGAGGTGCTGTCGAAATTTTTATGAAAATACAGAGGATAATCCGTATGATTTCTCAATTTGCTCCAATTAAACAAATCGTGAATTGAGTTTCATTAAGAATATAAATTAAATTTTGGAGCATTAATACGGATTGAAATAAAAATTATTTTAAGGTTATTTTAATTGGATGAATTAGGTGCTAGGAGAATTAGGCTGAGTCATGGTTTAGTAAGACGGGCGCTGATAAACTAGGTATTAAAGAACCTAGCTAGACATGGCTACTCTACATTGCTCTACTACTAAATCATTCTAAATTATAATGTGTTTTCGTCCATAGAGGTCCCTCTTTTATATAGGTGAGTCTGTGTACAAGAATAGGAAAGCTCGGGAAATAAGAACCTTCTAAAAATTACAAAACTTTTATTCTTTTAGTCTGGCGCCGTCCATGATGCTATGGTTATATGGGAACGGCACCGGGTGGCGGCGTGGCAGGATATAGTAAGTCTTGAACTGCAAGTTGGTCTTGAACTTCTATTTTTTGTCCTTACGCCATCTATTCAAAATCTGATGCCATCCTTGTAATTTTGATGTCGTGTGTGTATTCTGCTCTGACGCCTTGAATGACGTCGTTTGGTATACTGTGCGTCGTCCCTTGTGATTGCACAATGCCAGTTCTGCTGAACTTTGACTAATATTTGAACTATTTCTCAATTTTACCCGAATCACGCACAAATGCTCAAATACCTTGAAAATCTCTAAAGTAAATATATAAAGCCATAAATCACGACTTTGGACTTGATTTACATAGCAAAACACCTATAAAAAATTGTGTAAATAATGACTCATCGGATTTCTTATTATTTTTTCTTTCTTCGTATTTTAACCATCCATAACTTGATTGTTTAATTGGAATTAATGGTTACAATATGATCCTCCATAGTGTTCTATTCATCCATTGAGTTGTCAACTGGGTCAAGGTCAATGATCTCCATATCGTGTAAGACAAAATTTTCATTATAAGGTTTTAGTCTATGACCATTAACTTTAAACATTCTACATGTTTCCCTATTTTTTATTTCTACAGTACCATGGGGAAATGCGTGTGTAACTGCAAAAGGTCCCATCCATCTCGAATGAAGTTTTGCAGGAAATAATTTAAGATGTGAACAAAAGAGTTAAACTTTTTGTCCTACTTTAAAATTCTTAATATTCAATTTATTATCAGCAATGCTTTAATTTTATTTATATAAATAGAAACACTTTCATATGCATCGTTTCTCAATTCCTCTAACTCTTGGATACTAAGTTTGCATTGTTTACCTGCATTATCATAATTCATATAACATGTTTTGATTGCCTAATATTCTTTATGTTCTAGTTCTACTGGTAAATGGCATGCTTTACAGAAAACTAGCCCATAAGGTGTCATACCTATGGGTGTCTTAAATGCAGTTTTGCATGCCCATAATGCATTTTCTTAACAAAAACTCCAGTCTTTACATATTGGACATACTGTCTTTTCTAAAATTGATTTAATTTATTTATTTGAGGTTTCGGCTTATCCACTAGTTTGTGGGTGATATGCAGTAGATGTTCTATGGGTAACTTTGTATTTGTGTAGTCGAGTAGCTACGATTCTATTATAAAAGTGTGAACCTCTATCGCTAATTAATGTTCTAGGTGCTCTAAAAACAATAAAGATCCTTGATTTTAGGAAATTAACTATTATTTTAGAATCATTAGATTTCGTGGCTATAGTTTCTACCCATTTAGACACATAGTCTGCGGCTAATAAAATGTAAATATTTCAATTAAATGGTGGAAAAGGTACCATAAAATATATTCCCCAAACATCGAATACTTCGCAAAATAGAATAGAACATAAGGGCATTAGGCTCTTATAACCTAAATTTTGCAGTTCTTTGACAATTTGGACGAGCTTTCAAGTAAACATAACAATCGTGGAATAAAATAGGCCAAAAGAATCTTGAGTCTAATATTTTACGGGTTGTACGACATGGAACAAAATGTCCTCCACAAGTATAAGTATGGCAAAGAGCCATGACAGATTGTATTTCTCTTTATAGAATACATCTTTGAATGGTTTGGTCGGAACACAATTTCCATAAGTAAGGATCATCGTATAAATAATGTTTAGAATCATGTTTAATCTTATTCTTTTGGGCTCTTGTTAAATGTGGTGATAGTCTATTAGTAGTGAGTTAGTTGACTATATCGGGGTACCATTGACTAGTAATAGCTATCTTATGTAAGTGTTCATCTAGAAATTCATCTTTTAATGGTATTGGGGGTTCACCATTTTCTAGTCTATTTAGATGGTCTGCTACTAAGTTTTCGACACCTTTCTTGTCCTTTATAGTGAGATCCAATTCTTATAATAATAAGATCCGTCTTATTAATCTTGGTTTTGTATCTTTTGTTGCCATCAAGTTTCTTAATGCGGCATGATTTGAGTAAACTATTACTTGCGTTCCTAGTCAATATGGTCTAAACATTTCTAATGCAAACTAAACTGCTAGGAGTTCTTTTTCGATGGTGGTATAGTTTAGTTGGAGAGATTCAAAGTTCTTGATGCATAGCATATGATATGAAAATCTTTTCCTAACTTTTGACCTAAACCAACTCCCACTGCCTAGTTTCTTAAGTCGCATATTATTTCAAAAGGTTATAACCAATCTATTGACTTTATCACCGACGTGGTAATCAAGGCGTCTTTTAACTTATTGAAAGCTATCTTACGTTTAGGGGTGAACTCGAATGTGACATCTTTTTGCAAAAGTTTGCACAAGGGTTGTGTTATTTTGGAAAAATCTTTCACAAAACGTCTGTAGAATCCTATATGGCCAAGAAAAGATCTTACCTCCCTCACAGTAGTAGGATAAAGTAATGTTTTTATAACTTGGGTTTTAGTGGGGTTTGCCTCTATTCATTTTGCTGGCACTATGTGTCCTAATATAAGTCCCTGATTTATGATAAAATGACATTTCTCATAGTTCAATACTAGGTTTTTATCTATACATTTTTAAGTACTTTAGTTAAGTGAAGTAAACATTCATCGAAAGAATTATCGTATATAGTAAATCCATCCATGAAAAGGTAATAAAAAGGCAAGTGAAAGTTGTCTTTTCTTGATCTTTTGGAGCTACAGGAATCTAATGGAATCCTGAGTATCCATATAAACAACAGTAATGGGTTCATTCAGCTAGTCTTTCTAACATTTAATCTATAAATGCAAGTGGATAGTGGTCTTTCCTAGTTGCAGCGTTTAGCTTCCTATAGTCTATGCACACTATCTAACCATTTTGGATTCTAGTTAGTACTAGTTCTCCATGCTGGTTTGTTGTAACTGTAATCCCTGTCATTTTAAGGACTACTTGTACCAGGCTGACCCAATTACAATTTTGTATTGGGAATATCATTCATGTGTCTAGCAGTTTTAATATTTCTTTCTTTACTACTTCCATTATTGGTGGACTCAATCTACGTTGAGCTTGTCTAGAAGGTCTTGTGTGTGTTTCAAGATTAATTATGTGCATGTATGTGGCAGGATTTATTCCTTTAATATCGGCTATTGTCCATCATATTGCTTTCTTGAATTCTTTGAGTACATTTACTAATTTCTCCTCTTCTAAATTTGATAATTTATTAGAGATTATAACTGGTAAAGCGTTGTTACTTTCTAAGTATGCATATTTTAAATGATCTAGTAGAACTTTTAAGTCTAAGTCAGAAGCTTTTAGTATATAGGGTAAAAGTTTTTAATGGTTTATTAAGAAATCCATATAGTAAGAGAGTTCAGGTAGTGCATTATAAGATTTTAAGGTGTTGATTATATCTCATATCTCTTCATCTATATTATCAACGTCATTTAAATCCTCTATCACATATCTAAGGTACATACTGATGAAACTTATAAATGATATTTAATAGCATCGTGGATGTTAAATTTTATCATTTCATTATTTGTTTCCATTGTTAGAGTTCCATTGGAAACATCTATTTTGGTTTTTCCGTTTTTAAGAATGGACGTCCTAGGATAAGAGAAGTTTTACTAGAGAAGTGTTCTTCATTCATATATATGACATAAAATCGACTGGAAAAGGTATGTCATTAACACTAACTAGTATATCCTCTAATACTCCTACAGGTTGGACGGTAGATCTATCTACTAATTGCACTACTATACCAGTTTCTTCAAAGGGTACGTTTGTCATTTGCATATATATTGACAAAGGCATAACGTTGATTGAGGCACCTAGATCACATAATTCTTTGGATATCCCTATATTTTTATAGTGCATGAAACAAAAACCATTCTACGGTCAGAACGTTTAGAAGGTAATTTCTTTTGGATTATTTCCGACACATGTTCTCCTAGGCTTACTTTTTCATTAGGTTTAATTTTAGTAGTGCATGAATCTTTTTACAAAACAAATTTTATATTTAGTACATTTTGTATGACTTTGAATAAATGTATGTTTACTACTACTTTCCTTAAAGTGTGTGAGGTTTCTTTCTCTTCTTGTAGTTTTTTAACATTTTTATTGTTTTCCAAACGATAGGGAATGGTGGTCTTACTTTACTTGGTTTATTCTTTTCGAAATCACAATCATTTTCCTTTTGAATTTTATTATCTTGAATTTCTATTTCTTTTTCTAATTCAACCTCTAATTCTTTTCGAGGAACTAGTTATTTTGGCATCTTTGGTTCTTCCATTTGTTTACCGCTCCTCAAAGTTATCCCTTTTGTGTATGAACTAGGGTAAGGTCATGGCGGTAATTTGCCTTGGTTAACCCATGGACTCATTGCATTGCCATTTAAATTAGTTGAGTTTTTAGTTTAGCTATATCATCTTGTAAGGCTTGAATCTTTTGATCTTTTGCTTTGTTTAAGTTTTCTAGTGCTATTGTCCTATCGGTTAATGCGGGTGTTCTATATCTTTGAAAATTCTGATTGTCTACACCATTACTTACATTTGGTCTTAGGTAATTTGTATTGTTACTAGTAATGTAAGTAGGTTGATTAGGATTATTGTAATGATTTATCATAGTGTTAGCTTCTTTGATTTGATTTTGCTGCACTAACAGACGCTCATCATATAGATGATTGACCTCATTGCAAAAAGCACAAATTTTACTTTGGAGTGATCTATCTCATAATAGTAATTCAACCATAATTTTTAATTCATCAAATTTATCATACAATCTCTTAACTATATTCCTATTAATTTCATAAGAATGGTTTTCAAAAAAAAAATTCTCACAATAAGTTTTGATTGTTTCGCCATTTTGATAATGGTGTCTCTTGCTAATGTTGGTGTAATGTTGAATAAAGATCCTCCACACACCGTGTCTATGAATCTTTGTTCTAAGTTGTTTAGTCCTTCATAAAATTATTTAAATAAATTTTTCTCTGAAAATCCATGTTGTGGATATAATGATATTAATCTTTGGTACCTTTAACAAAATTCACCAAAAGTCTCCTCGGTCTCCAAACTGATTTTACATGCTGGAACATATTGATCTAAGAAGGTTTCTAATATTTTGGACCATGTGGTTATAGAATTTTGAGGGAGATAGAATAGTCAATCTTGAGCTTGACCTTTTAAGAAAGAAGGAAAGGCCTTTAGTTTGACATAATCTAACTCTACGTTTTTGGGTTTTATTACACTTATTATATGCGTGTATTTCCTAATAAATCATTGAGGATCTTCATCTCCTTCACCTAGAAAGTAAGGTAAAGAATTGATGAATCCCAATTTTAACTCAAAATCGGGGAAATCTACGAGAAAAGCAATACACATAGGTTTAAAGCTATAATATTTTTATTGGTTTGGCTAAAAGTAAGTTTTTGCTCAATGTCTGCCATATCATATTACATACAACAAGAAAGATTCTTAAAAAATTATTTTAAAGTCCCTGGCAGCAGCTCCAAAAATTGACACGTGTCAAGCATGTACAATAAATTCTCCACCTTTATTCCATTATTAATATTTTGTAGTAGTGGTAAGTAGGAATCGTCTCCACATGGATTTTGCAAATTTTTTAAGAAAAGAAGTTTTATTATTTTTATTTTTTAATTTAATTTAATAAAAAACAAAATTTAACCTAATAATTTCCAAATAAAAATCAAATGAACGAACTAAACTTACTTAAATAACATAAATCAAAGTCACTAAATTAAAAGCAATTCAATTAAATGAAACAAAATATAAATAAACATCTAAACAATCCTCCTAAGTACTGAGACTTCAATCCGTTTTGCATCTAAACATTTTATTGTAATCACTTAGTCATGAACATTCTTTCTAAAGTATCCTAGATCATTAAACCTCAATCATAAGTAAGTAAACAACTTTTAACTAGCCATTTGTTCTTCTTATACCGATGGAAAAGCCACGTTTTAATTTTATTAAGCCAACCTCTTTATTTACACAATACATTAACTTCACGCAATAAAACCGCACTATGTTTTATGAAAACTTTGAACTATTAAATCTAACATCTTCGAAAGCCACTTCAACATTAAATTTAAATCTCAAATTGACCTAGGATATCTAAATGGTGTTTGCTTTTCAAACAATCCTAGTTACTACTTTAATTATTTAATGAATCAAAACATCACATACATATTGGCCACTATGCACATAACACTTAAATTCATTATTGTAATCCATAAATAATAATCTATAAAAACAGTGAATCAAAGAATATAATGGGTTCAAAGCATTAAGCACACATTCATCTCATCCTGACTATATTGCAAAACAGATTTAGTTCAGTTTTGGAGTTTTGTTTAGAATAACAAACCACTCACTCATGATGACAAATAACACCATAATTTCGGAATTAAAAGACAATTAAAAATACCTAGATAAAAACTTGATTTTCAATCTTCAAAAGCAAAACAATAAAGAATGGCCTCCAAACTAAAACAAAAATAGTAAAACTATCAAAAGGACCTAATTTCATAGTCTAGGGTTTTTATTTAGAGTATATTAGGTAATACATATCCAAAACCAACTCAAAATCTTTGTTGTAATCCAAAATCTTCGAATTCGTAACCAGCGATTCCTGTATAAGTGGAATCACTGGATAAATTCGTAAATAGAGCTCTATATTTTTTTTCTTGTGTCCACCGATTTGTGCAGCGATTCTGAGTATACAGGAATCGCTAGAAATCGTTGGGCATAAAATCCATTTTTCTCCTTGATTCATTGGTGATTCTTCATGCAATTTTTTCACTCGATTAATTCCTTCATTTTCTTTTCTTTTTTCTTCATTTCTTTAAATATTCCAATTATCACCCGAAATATCAAAAACAAAGGAAAACCCTATTTAATATAGTCTTTTACATCTAAAATCATCTTAAAATGAACCATAAAACATGTTTAATTATTTACTATTCAGGTCGTGAAATCTTAGTGCGAGAATTTTACGCAAACGGGCACGCAGATGATAATAAGACGATAGTCGTAGTCTGGAAAGACCAGTAGACTACTCACCTGCAAGAACAAACCGGTACTTTGATCTATCGAAATTCCATATGAGACAAAATAATGAGTACCAAAAACCCGAGTATGGGTTTAGACACGGATTTTCCCATGAAACCATTAGAAATGGTTTAAAAGCAATACCATGGGATAGATTTCTTTAAGGATGGGTACTCGAAACATATTCAAACCAGAAATTTTAGGAAAATAATTTTTGAATATGCAAAAGACATAGCACAGTATTCAGATTCGGTGGAAGACTTTGACACTCAATCTTACTTGCTTTTCCATGAAATGAAAGAGTTACCAAGAGACATGCACCAAATCGGTAACTGAACGATGAGTATTAGAATAACTAGTCCAATCAACATCGATGTATGCAACCAAACAAATGGGAGAGTTTACATGGAAGAAAAGGCCTCAGATAGAAGTGCCTTGCAAATAGTGAATGATGCGACGAACGACAGCCAAGTCGAGGTGGGTAGGTGCTTGCACAAATTGACTAACTTGTTGAACATCAAAGGAAATATCGGGCTGAGTAATGGTTTGATAATTCGAACTCCTTACCAATTTTCTATATAAAGAAGGTTTAGAAAGAAAGTCACCCTCATCACGTAGATATTTGACATTGAGTTCCAAAAGGGTATCAATAGAACGACCATCTTGAAAGCCGAATAAATCAATTAACCCCTGAACATATTTATGTTGGTGTAAGTAGATGCCAGCTGAGGTGGACTTCACTTCAAGACCTAAAAAGTAATGTAAATGACTCAAGTGTTTCATTTGAAAAAAAATATTGAAGATGATCTTGAAGTTGGGAGATTAATTCATTATTAGTCCCTATAATAACAATATCATCATACACTAGAAGTAACAAAATTCTCTTAGCATTCTTACAAAGAAACAAAGAGGAATCATATTTTCTTTGAATAAAGAAGAAGTTGATTAGTGTAGATAAGAACTTATCAAACTAAGCATATGCCGCTTTTTCTCAAACTATAGAGTGATCGTCTTAGCATACAAACATCAGAAGATGGTGCAAAATATAATCCTTGTAGTAGAGTCATATAAATCTCTTCATTAAGATATCCACGCAAAAAAGCATTCTTAACATCCATTTATTGCAATGACTAGCCTATAGAATGAGTAATGGCTAGAATAAGTTGAATTGTAATCATCTTTGCGACGAGTGCATATGTCTCCTCATAATCTACTCCATACTCTTAGCGATTATAAGTGCCATTATCCTTGATTTATATTTGTCAAATAAGCCATCAGCTCGCATTTTGATGAAATATACCCATTTACAACCAATGGACTTAACACCAGGAGGACAATGAACAATATCCCAAGTATGATTTTCTTATAGTGCCTCCAATTCTTCTTGCTTAGCTTTTACCAAGCATGCATGTTTAGTTGCTTGTGAATAAGATGTAGGAACTATAGTCTTAGACAAAACAACAAAGAAACCGTACATATCAGGAGGGTGGCTAATTCGAAGGGACTTTCGTGGAGCTGTCGACACTAAAGTTGAGCTGCTGAGGATTTGTAACGAAGGGGGTTATCGCTGCTGATATATAATGTCAAGTTTAAACTGCTCTACCGAAGGCATATCATCAAAGTTAGGAAACATGACGGTAGGAGAAGGTGTTACATGTTGCCGAAAGTAATACTCATGTTCAAAGAATACCACATTTGTGTTTATTTTGCATTGCATTTCTTAATCGCATGTGCATTTCTAGAAATGCATATCATCCTTAACTCTAGTTATCATGGGATGATTATTGTGTAGTACACTGACATTAGGTGGACTTAATTGTGAGACAAACATATCCCCAAGAGAAGAAGACCGACTATGAGATGAACCATCAACTGGACTGAGAGATGAAACAGAACTCACAGAATGAACCCCCAACTTAGTAGGTTTATTGGACAACAAAGTAATTGTATGTAAAGACTCAGGAATAGGTAAAGAAAATAAATGACTGGAATAGATGATAGACCTTTACTTGTAGAAGACCCAAATAACTGAACATAAGGAAACTCATGTTCATGAAAAATAACATTTACTGTAATATACAATCTCCCTGATTTGCTCAGACATTTTTATCCTTTTGTTTTTTGAACTATACCCCAAAAACAAACATTTCTTAGAACGAAACTGAAACTTATGTTGATTATAAGTACGAAGATATGAATAATAACAACAACCAAAAATATGAAGAAAAGAATAATCAGGCTTATTCCCAAACAATTTTTCAAATGGAGACACTCCTTTTAAGACATTAGTAGGAAGTTTGTTAATAAGATAAACTACAGTTTCACAGGCATCCCACCAATATTTCAAATGTAACTTCCCATGGGCAAGTAAGGCTAGACTTGTTTCAATGATGTGTTGATGCTTTCTTTTAGCTCTAACATGTTTTTAATGAGTATCGGGACAAGGATGTTGAAAAATGATCCTATTATAGTCAAGAAAAGACTAAAAAGAACGATATTCCCCACCCCAATTAGACTGGACACACTTGATAGTAGTACAAAATCGATTCTCAACCAAGGTTTTAAAATGAAGAAAAACATCGAAAGCATCTGACTTTAACTTCAAAGGATATATCCAAGTAAAACGAGTACAATCATCAATGAAACGGATGTAATAATTGAAACCATTAGGAGATGTATGAGGTGCAGGACCTCACAAATCAGTATGTATCAAATCAAGAACATGAGTAGCCTTATGCACAAATAGTTTAGGAAGGGCATGAATTTTACCCAATGGACATGAACCACATGAATTATTTACAAACTCAGAAGTATTATGTAAGCAATTATGTAAGACATGTTGAAGAGCCTTCTGAGCAGGATGACCCAACCTGGAGTGCCACAGTATGGACAAACCTTTATTCGATACAAAGAATGTAGCAGATGATGAAGAAGTAGGCTCAGAAGGTGCAGAGATGCGATACAAACCATTTCGAATAGTGCCTTGAAGCAAAACCTCATTGGTTCTGGTATCCTTCGCGAAGCAAACATTGGGATGAGACTCAATTAGTACATTGTTATCCCTAGTCAACTGAGAGACACTCAATAGGTTTTTCTTAATGCTAAGTACACACAACATGCTTTTAAAAGATAATTTTGAACTAAAGGATAGAATGCATGTAGTTCCCGTGCTAGCAATATGTAAATGTTGACCATTACCAACCATTAAACTTTGGTTACCTGAATAGATAAAACTATTCATCAATTGAGACTGATCAGGCGTGATGTAAGAAGTAGCTCTACTATCCATGTACCAAGAAGTATATAATGGAACATCAACAGCTGTAAAGAAGGAAGAATGAGTTTGAGGCTGATTTGATGATGCACCACCATTAAACCGAGCTTGTTTAGTATTTCCACCAGAACTAAAACCTATATATTTGAAGTCACCACGATAGTAACATACTACAGCAGTATGTCCAACCTTAGCATAAATCTTACATGTAGGAAGATTATTGTTTTGAAACCGAAAGCCTCCTCTGTTCTTAGATCTTCCTCCACCACGACCACGATTATGAAATCCTCATCGATTTCATGAACCACCATTACCAGAAGTATGAAAATTTTGTGATAATGTTCGGAACCATGAGACTTCACCTCAGCTGAGTTAGTTGATTGACCACTGATATGGAATATAATATTCCATACATCGAGATGTCCAAAATTCGCAGATTAATAGATAAGCAAAGACTTATCTAGTCAATGGGATGCACATATCAAGATTGACTCAAATCGTGTGATACATGTCAATTTAATGGAGAATCCTAGTTGGAGATGGGGCTCAAATCGGGGATGGTTATGTACATATCCTAACAGATTATTTGATGACAAGTATATATAGAGGGGTTGGTTAAGATATGAAGTAGGTACAATTTTCATCTCACTAGAAAAACTTCTTGACCTCCCATTTGACTTGAGCGTTGGAGTGCTTCCCCCGGAGACCAACCTTCGGGGACTTTGTTTTGCAAGTTTTGCCTGCAAAAGAGGTCAGGGTTTAGATGATGCGCATCTGTCGTGGTCTCAAGATTCGAGGTACCCCTTTCCTGTTTACACAACAACCACCATCATGAATCTTCAAAGAATTGATTCCCTGAGCTACATCATACTGTTCCAGTGTAGTTTTGAAACTCATCATAGATGCATGAAACTCCTGCCACTGAATATTTGGCTATCCATGCAAAAACGTAGCAATAGCTAAGTAATCACGATCCAATCCAATCAAGATACTTAAGATTAGATCCTCTACGCTCACTAGAGATCTAGCAACAACCATTTTATCAACAATTCTTTTCATCTTGGACAAGTACTCATTCATCTTGGTACTTCCCTTCTTGGTTGTATGAAGTGCCTTCTTAATACTCTAGATCTGGACTTGGTTGTTTGATCCACAGTAGTTCTCCATCGCTAACCACAACTCATTTGTTAGCTCCTTCTCAGTTTTTCTAATAATATTTGTTGCCAGATCTGGTTCCAAGGCATTGATCAACCAATCGAGCAAAAATCTATCTCTACTAAACCAGATTCGACACTCTGGATTAGGAGAACCATCTTACATCTTCTCCAGAATTGAGATTGTTCTAAACAGATAACCATCCAACTCGAAACCTTGTATAGCTGGAACCACAATCGACTTTCAAAGTAAGTAATTTGTTTTTGAGAGTTTCACCGTGACGAATTGACTCAATGAGCTCCCAAATGGTGAGTATGGAGAACCTCTTGAGCCTGAACCATCACAAGACACTAATGATGATGGTGAACCAGTCTCAAACACACCAAATCCAATTGCCATGACTGCAAGATCTCAAATCTCAACCAAGAAACCTCAACACTAGACTCCGATCTACTAGATATGGGTCTAAGAATCACAGATCTGAATCTTGTATGCCAAGATTCTAATCTTATACAACTAAATGTTGAAACCCTAACTCTGCGAATCAATAAATCAAGAATTCAAAACATCAAACCTTATATCCAATTGTCTAAACCTTATATCCAGTTGCTTCGAGACTAGATCTAAACTTCCTTGTCTCAGACCTGATCACTTCCTCTTTAGATCTGGTTAGATCACCTCCTGATCAGTGATCTTTCAAAGAACAAGCTTCTTTTGAAGAACTTCTCCACCAACTCATGATCCATGCATGAAATGCTCAGATTAATACCTATTGACTCCAGAGTCACCCTCGCCGGCGCAAGTCAAGATGCGCTGATACCATGTAAATACCTAGAAATGGAACGATAGAGTCGACATTGAATGAGCTAAGAATGCTATTTGTTCAACTGAGTTGAATAAGAGTGATTTCGATATTTATATTAGTGATCAAGATACATTACACACCGTTAGATCAGAGTGACGTGTTACATACACAGTCATCTGATCCTGTACACACATGATCACACATGCTCACACTAACTCACATTACAACCACATGATACATCTCGACATACACAAACATATCATATTACAATCAAACTAATGGTTTACTCTAATAGGACAATGCCTCCAATTTTAATGGCGATGGCTAGAGTTGGATTACTCATTTCAATTTTTGCATATATAAATAAGCATTCCCATGTTCCCGTCAATAACACAATTATGATTGGGATTTTTGCGTTACTCATGACATTCTTCATGGAAATGTCACGGTTAGCAGAGATGGTCAGTGTGGGAAAACTTCTTACGTTAACCATTGTTGTGATTTCTATATTGATCCTCATATATGTTCCACCAAATGAGGTGCCACTGCAAGCATCGTTTCAGGAGTCAACTGATACAACCATTGCAGAAACTATGTTAAGAGTCATGAGTTCAATTCTAAAACTCATAACTTTTTAAAAGGGAACAAAAAAGATTTGGGATCCTAAATAAGGTAGGGATGAGAGTCCCTGCTAAAAAAATGATTCTAATTCCCAACAATTAAATAGAGAAAAATATTTCTCCATAGGAATTCTCATCTTACCGATGAACAAGGGGATGGGAATGAGTATATGATCAGTTACCTTTCAAGCTTGTAAAACTGCTTCAAATAACTTAGGTATGAAAGCATGGAAAATGATTGGGAGACTACTTTTGAAATCCAATTAGGCGCACCTTGGTAGATGCGCAATTCTTTGATACACCTAAAACACGTATTTTAAGGTGTATCAAACGCTGCACCACCGGACACCTTGTGTGTTGAAAGTGAGTCCCCTTAGCATGTTTCAAAGGCAACCTTCATTTTGAAAGGGGGTTGTTCCGGGTTGCCCTTTGCGCATGACTTTTGGTAGTTCTTTAAAAGGAAAAAGACGTGACTACCCTTCATTTATTCATTCTCTCACCCTCTATTAGGGTTGCAAGTGGGGCAGAGCGGGGCGGAGATCGTAATTACCGTCCCCGCGGGGTGCGGAGCAGAAATTTATTCCCACAAATTTCCCGTGGGGCGAATTTTGCCGCCCCATTCCCCACCCCGTGGGGATCCTCGCTGGGGGCGAGTAATCCCTACGGTACCCTATCAATTTTGTAAAAAATATTTATTTTGATCTTCATTCCTTGGTCATTTTTGTACTTAAGTACTACTTTCTTAATTTTTTTAAGAAACTATTTTTCTCAAATTGAAGGATTAATGTGAATTTGTTTTGTTGATTGAGTTACAAGTTATCATACTTAATTAAATATATAAGATTTTCAAATCTAGTAGGGCAAATATATTTCAATGATGTTCTAAATATAATTTTATATATCTTTTGATATAACATATATATATATATATATTATATAATTAATTTAATGGTAAAAAGAAATTTTATCGTTGGAGATCTTGAGTTTCATACCATGTATATATCAATGTTTTAAGTAAAAAAGTAATATAATTTTTTTTTTTGTAAAAATATGAAAAATAGAGAATTTTATGCCAGGGATGCAGGGCGGAGAAGAACAATTACTGTCCCGCCTTGCCCAGCGTAGCGAGACAAGATTTTACCTCGTGCACGGCCCCTGCGGGAAGCAAAACGTGGGGTTTCCATTGCCCCACCAGGGCGGGGCAACGCAGGGAACGAGATTCCCCGCCCCACTTGCACCCCTACTCTATGCACTCCACTCTGCTACTCCGTCTCCCATCTCCACCCCATTTGAAGAATTGAGGTGATGGATTCTCCCAATGCTCCACAATCGGCTCAAAAATGGTGTAAGTAACACCAATCCCGACTGTAAGCGTGTACAGCTCAAAAATGGTTCTCTGATCATCCATATCTCCTCCAGTGCGTTTCCTTTTCTATACTACTAGTCTCCGAAAATGAGGTCTTGTTCGTGGGACTCATGGGTGGAACAGTCTCTGTCAAAGTTGGAGTCCCTGAAGCTCCTTCGTTCCCTCAGACCCATTTCCGTAGATGATTCAGTGGAAGAGGAGGAGGAGAAACACCAGATTCCTCTTCTCCTACAGCAACACTTGGAGACCTTTGACGGGCCGGGCCCATGGGATCGCTCTTCGGTCGAAGTTCAGATTGCAGAAACCACTTTTCAGAAATGGCTCCACGATGTCCCAAGTACCGGTAACAGTAAATTCACCATTTTTCCTCTTCACTTGTCCATACCTACTTAGGGCATTGCCTTGCCTCTAGAAAATATATGGAATATCCATGTAGTAATACCAGAGAAAACTAGTAATTCTATTGGCGGACTACATTGTTATATAGTAATAGAAAAAACAAGAAATTAACTGAATTGGAAATTACATAAATCATTTAGTTCCTTCGGAATCATCTTAAAAGTATGGACGTCATTGTTTTATACTTTAAACGGGGTTGTGTCTTCATTGGATTGTGGAGACTGAAGCATTAATGTGTATCGTGGCTATCGCCATATTTTTTAAATGCCATTTTGGTTCCCTTGGATTCTCTATATCATCGACATTGGTGGAATGATAGATTATCAAGCTGTTCCATATCAAAGCTTTATTTGTTTGAGATATTGTACTGTAATTGGCCACCTTCGTTTGTTATCTTTACTGAGTTACGTGATTCACATTCTTGAAGTTTTGAGACAGCGTGATCTCACCTTGCTTATTCTGCATCTACTTTTGAGTTTTTTTATATTTTTGTAATCTTCATCCTTGGAGCCAAGTTATTAAGTTTGAGGTTTCTCCTCCTTGTGAAGTTATAGAGTGTAGTAGGTAGAGAATATAGAATGAAGGGAAAGAATTATGGTTCATACTCCTTTAGCTTCCAGCCTGTTAGTACTAAGGGCCCAATCCTAATGACTTACCATTGACCTCATTTCGAGGGTAATGCATTCTTGGTCAATAGGAATCGGGATCCTCTAAATCTAGGGCATTTGTTAACTTTTCTAGGACATTGTTATCTATTATTTCCATTGATACTAAACATCTAGATTGGTTTCTGTCTTTCTTTTATCTATTTGTGATGTGTATTGGCAATATGTTTGATGCCTTGTGAAAGGACGAATTGCAAATCTTGAGGTTGGCTGCTGCAGGAGAAGAGATCATTTGCACAAATAGTGTAGACTCAAAACAAGAAATTCTCGCTTCACAAGGGAGGAAGCTACTTCTTTTTTCAGGAAATGATTATTTGGGTTTACATTCTCATCCTGCAGTTCGGAAGATTGCTGCAAAGGCATGTAAACATATAAAATTTATTTTTTTATGTTTATGCTTATATGTTTTGAACTCCATCCAATTTTAATATCAGGTGGCTGAAAAGCTTGGAATGGGTCCTAGAGGTTCTGCTTTGATATGTGGATATACCAATTATCATCGGTCGTTGGAGTCTTGCCTTGCTGAATTGAAGAAAAAGGAGGTTCTTTTCTTCCACTTTTACATATTTTTAGTCTGATATTATTTTCAGATTTTATAATTTTATTTGTGGTTCATCATTGTAGATAGTTCATACTCACTTCAAAAATTTAATAAGTTAAGAGTCAAATAAATGGAACAAGAGCCACCATCTTGAACATGGACTAGTTTGATATTGCGAGGTGTCGCCTAGGCGTTTTGGGACAAAATCGCCTAGGCGGTGCCTTAGGTGGGCGGTGTCCTTCTAAGTAATTTTTAGAAATTTGAAGGGGCTTTTTACAATTAAGTTTGATAATAAAATACCTACCTAATAACAAAATCTTGACACAATTAATGTTACATAAGGACCTAAAGACTTATTAGTATTTTTGAAGTATATATTAAATAATAATCACATTGACTAATAGATAATTAGTGTTATTTTAGGATCTATAAATAAATAAATACTTATCCGAGGACCTTTAAATAAATATTATTTTGTTCGCCTAGGCATCGCCCAGGCGCCGTCTAGGCACCGCCTCGCCTAGGTCAGGGAAATCGCCTTGGGACTTGCAATCCTTGGAGGGAGGACATATAGTAATTATGTTCACTATATACTAGTCAACCAGAAAAGAGTTTAATCATAATCACCCATCAAAATTAATTGTTTAATTTACGTGTGGAGAAATTTACCCTATTAAGAACTTGAACAATGGATTATTAGACCATAGTAACTTTTTGACGTGCTTTACTCGTGAAAATTTATTTTCTTCAACTTTTCGTAGAAGTATATACCGAAATAGAAGAAGTAAATGACATGTATTTAAAAGGAGGTATGCTTTTGAATTTTTTTTTTTTTTCATATAACCTTCTATTCTCTATATATCTTTCCTTCTCTTTCCCATTTTCGAAGGAGGGTACAAAGTTGATTGTGCCTCTAATTAATTTTCCTTTTTTCATAGAAATTAGTTTTCTTTTTTTTTGTTGGTATGAACCACCCTGTATCCGGACTAACCGACTACTCCGGGCTCGAGTTGTAGTCGACCTATAAGGGGATTTGGCCCTCCTATGCAGAGGGGACTCCATACATAGGACTCAAACTCGGGACCACTAAATCTATCAAAAGTTTGGGTTGATGCCATCATTTTTTTTTTTTTAAGTTTTAAAAAAGAAATATACCGAAGTTGTTGAACATTGTTCTTTCAATATTCTTTCTTTGAACAAAAATAACCTGCACGTTTTCTATTAGATAAATAATAATCTGCATGTTTTCTTTTAGTTAGATTTGGGTTGATGTCATCATTTTTTTTTTGAAGTTTTAAAAAAGATATGTACTAATCAATTGATACATCTTTGTACAATAAAAACCGATAAAGTAAATTAAATACTTTTTGAAATTTGATTCTCCATTTCTCATGCAACATTGAACCATTAAATCACCTTTTAGTCTTTATTAATTACATTTAGATTGCAGTTTTGTTCGAAACAAAACTTAGAATCCAAACACTAAGTCTTGAAAAAACCATACAAATAGATGGATTTGTCTAAGCATAGACCATCAAATTATACTTCCCTTACAAAAAAATCATACATACTCCCATTGATTTTCAGAACGGCTTCTTTAAACAATGAAGTGTTTGATGCGCGTCGAACGCATTTCAAACTCTTTTTGCTACCAAATTTTACAATTTGTTTGTAGTAGTGGAAGCACGAGTGTCGATCCACAAGGATTAGGTAGTCCAAACTTTTGTCTGAAAGGGGTTTTAAGAGAGAGAAATATCTAATTAACTAAACTAACAAAATTAAAGTGCAAGAGAACTAACAATTAACTAACTAAAATGGTAAGGGAAGGAAAAACTAATCTAACTTACTAAGAGAGTAAATAAAGTAAGACAATAGTTTTGATAAACAAATTATGTAAATTATCTAGGTTGGGAAAATCAAGTTCGATTCGACATTGGGAATTTGGTCTTCAATTTTACAAAAGTTTGTTTGATTTAGTTCCAATTGACTAGCTATAGAATTTGGACAAGCGTCGACACTCCTTGGTTTCTTATTTTCGACAACTAGGGCAAGGCCTTTAGGTGTTTCTCTAGCAAACATACAATCCTAGGTGTAGCACCGTTAGATTTAGCAAATTAACCGCGTTAAGATTCGTGAAACCACTAGCCCTAGACCATCAAGACAATGAGCATGTTCGATTTAGCCTATACCCTCTTGTTATGCATAGACCAAAAGGAGTGCACCAATTAGGTTATCTGATTGCTACTAGTGCTCAACACTTCACACAATTACGGATGCAAAGCAATTGAACTCGCAATAGACTCAAATCAAAGTATATGTATTTGCAACTACACAAACTACAATTCAAGGTTCGAAACTTCGACTTCGCCTATGACTTCGCTCACTTAAAATTCAGAATTAATTCGAGGAAGTTAACTTCGACGATGGAAGTTTGACAAAAATTCGCCGGTGTACAAAATTTTAGGGAATTTCACTTTAAAGTTAGAAAACTCAAGTTTCTTTGTAGAGATGCTAGGAATATACTTAATCATACAACAATAATGCATAAAACTCATGTTAGCGGAGGATATTCCAAATTTTAAGTATATTTTTAGCATAGGCGAAGTTTCCGAAGTTTCAGTCGAAGTTTGTTCAACTTCCACGAAACATAACAATTTTACTTCATGTTTTATGAACTTCCATCGATGTTTTCGAAGTTCGGTCGAAGTTAGCCGAAGTTGACTCGAAGTTTTGCAATTTTTCAACTTCCCTTGAACTTCGCTTCGCTCACCTCAACATCGACAAACTTTGCCCGAACTTCGGCGAAGTTTGTTGATTTTTTAAACCATGCTACAATTCAAGTCATGTAATAAAGCGATGGCAAGAGAGATATCAAAACATAAACCAAACTTGAATTAAGAGTAGGTAGAATCTCACAAATCCCTCTTTGATGTCGAATTTCCCTTGAATCACAACCTAGTCCATGAGGCTTAGAGCCTCATGGCTTTGAAATTCACAAAACAATCCTTACAATAATAAGATAGAAATAGAAATGTGGTGTATGAATAGTGGATAGGGAGAGAGAGGGGTTGTAAGAATATCGTGAGAGAGATAGAGAAAAGTTGAAAACTATAGGGGAGAGAGAACAAAACTCATTCTCAATAAAAATTGCCCAATGATGCTCCCACTTTTGGCCAAGTGTTGGCGATTTTGTTGGTCCAACAGTGGATCAATGACCTAATTTCATGTAAAATTCCATATCTGCCTTTAATGCGTTTGAGATTCATAGATGAGAGAGTGAGCCGATCGAGGTGGATTAGTGGTTGTGATCGTTGGAAGAGAGGCCGATGTGTCAATCCAAGCATGGAGAGAGTCGCACGAGAGGAGGCAATCGCACGAATGCGTGAAGGAAGTGGACGAATTCACGAAGAGAGTGGACCATGGATTGCTGATCGCTAGAGAGGAGCCTGATGCGTTGTACGAGGAGATCTGGACTATTCACAAAGCCGCACGGTGGTGAAGTCGTGGGAGCGCACAAATGCGGGGGGGGAGGGGGTCTTTGTGTCCCATTCTCTGTCGCTTTCTTATGTCACTTGTTGCCCTTCCCATCTCTGATATGATGTGTAATGCTTGTCTCGAGGCCGATCTTTTAGCTGTTGTTTAACCTGATTGTTAACTTTCTACTTAGCCTATTTTCTTGTTTTTTTTTTCAACTTTGGAGATGCAAAACACTTGCAAACCATCCGACTATCACCGTAGTCTAATGTGGGTCCCACACAACTGTCGGATGCATGTAAGCACGCTTTACGAGAAAACTAAAAAGCTTCCAAGAAACGATTTTACTCTCTTTTGATCCAAAATAGCCTAAAATATACAATGAAAAAAAATAAGTATTTACAATCCAATTTTGTAGACAGTTGTGCATAAAAATAAAGTATTTACAAACAAAAACAGGGCACAAATATATAATTATCAATGTTCTCTTCTATCTTCACCTTGATGTGCACTATGAAAAGCACCTCTGATTGCAATAATCGTTTGGTTCCGACATTTGAGAAGAATCATTCACCCACTATAGACTTGTATGAGCATCGACATATATATGTTCGTTGCTCGTGAATATCACTTTGCATTATTTCTCGTCCATGCCCTCCATTGGCGAGGATTTCCCCTGTTCGCTGCATATGATTACTGTGCATTGTTTCTCATCCATGTCTACTCCAATGGCATGGACATCCTTTTCGATCGTAGCTTCTCGTCTCTATTCTTTGCGTTTTGGGGCTTGAACAACTTCTTAATGCACAAGACCAATAGAGAAATAGAGCAAAGTCAAAGAAAATTATGATCAAAATAGAAAAATTTTTCTAACAAATTGTCACAAATTAATAAACGTGTATGTTTTTGAGTGGATGGCAATCCCCGTCATGGACCAATAACTAATCATTCATGTTGGGGATTGGGTGCACATACGAAGATAGCATACAATGAATCTTGGTTATGGAACCAAATTGATTTGAAACTTTAGTATCTTGGAGCGAGAGCAAGTAGCGTGGAGCGATATGTGTGGGCGAGAGGAAGTTGTTGTGGAGCGATAGAGTTCTCCACTTAACGGAGTAGTGGAAAGTTATAAATATAGAAAGAGACGCAAACTGTTGCCCGCAATTCTCTCTCTCTACCTTAATTTTCTCTCTTTCTAAACCGTGGGGTGACTCTCTTTCTCTCTCTCTACAATTTTCATTCAAAAGAAACAGTTGGAACAATTATCAATTTTAAATTCACAGCTATATGCACATGGTTATCAATTTTAAATTCACACCCATAAGCGTGTTTAGTAAGAATTTTAGTTGAGTCAAATTTACACAAATGCCCCTAATTTTGATTTTCAAGAAACTTTATCCAATGAGAGATTACCATTTAAGGGCACTTTTCTCAATAAGTCTATTTTGGCTTTGAGAAGATCCTAGGGGGTATTTGCATTATATATATGTATATATATATATTTCTTCTCTTTCTCAGTTTCAAGGAGTATTCCTTTTCCCGTATTTGGAAGTTTGATATGCAACTCCAAATTAACCCTGCTGACCTCTTGATGCTATTTGGATATTAGGTTATTTAGGTGGAAGGACTAAGAATCATCTCCTGTTGGTAACATTGTGCTTTGCCTCGTAATATGGTGACTATGGTAGTCTTTTGTGCCAACATTTGAATGCATTGTAGCTTTTACATGCATTGGTCACACTTGAGTTCTATAAGTAAATTGTGAAAAATTGTCTTCATGGTTTTCATTTAAGAAAATATCTTGGTAGAGGTATTTGTCACACATCATATTAAAGTGATGGTATTAAAAAGAAGAGTGTAAACTTAAAAGATAATAATACAAAAACCATGGCATGACATCTTACAGTGTGAATATCATTGGTCATTTCAATTGGCTGTGGATTTGTAAAATAAATTCTTTTGGATAAGCATCGGCAAAAAATATTCTTTTAAAAATCAAAGAAGAGTTGCAAAAGAGGGAAAAAAAAAAGGTCGAGGGATATCACTTGTGCCCTCACTAATCGTTGATTTTTTTGGACCTGCCACTAATCTTTGATTTCAAAAGCAAAAGTTACTGTGAAGACATCATAATTGAGCTATATTGGGTATCTAACTTCTTTCTTATTGTTCCACTTATAATAACTAATATACTGTTGTTTTAATGTTCTTCTTAGGATTGCCTTCTCTGCCCTACAGGATTTGCTGCTAACATGGCTGTAATGGTAACCCTTGGAAGTATCAGCTCACTTTTAGCTTCTGGTAGAAAACCATTAGAGGAAGAGAAAATTGCCATATTTTCGGATTCATTAAATCATGCCTCAATTATTGATGGTATTCGTCTTGCTGAAAGGCAAAAAGAAGTACGAGTCTTTGTATACAGACACTGTGACATGGCCCACCTTAACGCATTATTGTAGGTCCCCCACCTTTCAACTGTATCTGTATGTGAGTTACTTTTGTTCTAGACAACAACCTTACTTCCTTTCATGCTACATTTGGGATTTGGCAGATCAAGTTGTACAGCAAAGAAGAAGGTTGTTGTAAGTGATAGGTAAGTCTATGCGTGGAATTTTAATTGTTCCTTGGAATGTTTTCCGACAGAATTCTGTATGTACTTAATGCATAGCTCATAAGGAAGCTGTCTCAGAGTCGGAAGGGCTTTTGTAAGAGAAACCTTTTTGTATATTTATTTCTTGCCCCTTGTCTTTTTTCTACAGCTTGTTCAGTATGGATGGAGATTTTGCACCAATAGCTGACCTTGCAAAGCTTCGGCAGAAGTACGAATTTTTGTTAATCATTGACGATGTAAGTAAAAAAAAGTATAGATTTCTTGCAAATTTGGATGAATAGTTTGATCACTATGGAAAACTGTTCTCAGGATTTTCAAATTCAATGTTTGATAGATTGCATAATATATTGTGCCAAAACTGAACTGAGCATCCTAAGATAGAACTCCTGGTGTTGATAGTCTGACTAGTTAGACTAATGCATTCAGATATGTGATGCTTTATCTTTTTGGCTAAATTGTTTTGCTCCACCTGGATCATATTTGTGTTTAGATTTCTTGCCTTTGATGTTTTTTCAAGGGAAAGATATGATGAATGACATCTTTCAGTCATAGTTTGTTACTTTTAACTACTTTTATTATCAACTGGATTTACTTTATTTAATATTGTTTTAGGCTCATGGAACACTTGTTTGTGGTGATAATGGTGGGGGAGTGGCGGAGAAGTTCAATTGTGAAAGTGATGTTGACATATGCATAGGCACTTTGAGTAAGGCTGTGGGTAGCCAAGGTGGATTCATTGCATGCAGGTAGGCCTCTTCAAACCTTCTTTTTGCTTCTTTCCCTCGTATTCTTATTGTATGTGATATTGGAGAAGGAATGTTGGTTGGTGTTTAAAGACTACAACTGTAAGAAATGAGATGCATAAAAGAAGTAATATTCAGGGGTGAAAAAAGAAAATTGAAGTTGAGAGTTATTACACTGTATCTGAGGTCTGATTAATCTGTACACATGCCTAATTGATTGCCCAATTGATTGCTCCTTTCATATGAGCTATTTAATCTTTATTAACTTGTTAGAGACCTTTAAAACTAATTAAACCTTCAATTTGACTAGAGCAGAATATTTTACTTGTAAATGTTCAATTTCAGAAGAGAAGAAGACGTTATGTTGGTGTTATCAAATTTTCAAAACTGATGTGAGAGATACTTTGAAGAGGACAGAATAGTCACACTGCCTAGGCAGATATTTTGGGAGTTTTGAGCGAGAATTTCAAGGTGCCAAGTTGATCACATGGCATTTTCCTTGACCTGGGCGAGCTGGTGTGATGGCAATGCCTAGGAGACAATTTCTTTCTTTTTTTTCATAGTTCCTTAAGTAACATCAATTGTCTGTTGACTCACTATGATCCATATTCAATATATATTTCAAGGATAGTAATAAGACTTTATGTCCTGACGTAACCCTAATTGTGTTAAGGTTTTGTTGTTTTGTTGGTATTCATTTAAAACTTAGTTGTAATCAATCCCTCCTAGTTTATAAAAATTACTTAGCACACCGCCCACTTAAGCGGTTTCACCCATAGTCGCCTAGGCTGTCGCCTTGCAATCACTGGTTTGGAGACCATTCAAGTTGATTGAACATCACAAACAATCCACCATCATCGTGTAAACCAAGACAGGCTGCGCTGTGCAATATATATATATACACTTGTGATTATAAATGATGACGTGATCTTGAATTCTACTTGAACATTGAAGAATCCATCAACAATTGTTTACTCAAACTACCAACTGGTATACTATCAAAAAAAAAAAAAAAACTGGCAGCCTTAGGAGAAGAACGACCTCAAAATGACAACATAAAGACAAGTCTGACCAAGTAATTTAATATAATCCAACATAAATCTCTGAAACAAGAAAATACTAGTCTCAGTATCTTAAAGGACTACTCGTAGGTGATTAAGGAGAAAAGCCGTTGGTAAAGACCACCTTTGCTAGGTTCGAAGTACTCATTCTTTAATACTCGTGTCTGAAAAGTTTAGTGGGTTGAGCTCAAAGATTCGTGCAATCCTCCATTTATAATCAAACTGTCAACTTAAATACAAGCAAATAGAAGTCAAGTCACACAATTATGAATCATTAGGTGTTTCATGCATTCAATTGTTTTGTAAGTTCTGTTTGGTAGGAGTTGTTCCAATACAGGCTCATCAATAGATCATAAGTGATGAAAATTTCTATACAAACTCATCGCCATAGTCATGGTACTACTGGTGATTCCTGCACCTCCTCTGGATGATTCCTGTATAGAGACAATCAGATCTTGAGTTCACCAACGATGTCTATGCAGGCTCATTGCCCTTTAGTTTATTAATCTTCTTTGTTTACTGTGTACGATTCCAAACTATATCCTCAAACACGTTGAGTGCATAATTTAAATCACAAGTCACTGTAAACTATTAACCATGTTATTATGGTGTTGTCGCAGAGTGTCAATAATCGCATATGACGTGCTCATGATAGAGGGTGCGTGCATTATACACAACTTACTTCCACAATGTCCACACTTTCGTCATTCATGCTACATGAGTATCATCATTTTGGTAAATCATCAAGCAAGCATCTACACACAGACACATTCATGAGAGCACAAAAGTATTTACACTATAATGGCCCTAGAATCATTAACTCTAAGAATCTACATTTCACCTCCATACACGAAAAACTTAAATCAATAGTGAGAAAATAAACGAATTCATCCCCTCGGTCGATTTCCTTTCCATTTTTCATTTTTGTCCAAACTAGTCAAGAAGTTTGTAAAGCTACCTAATGAGATGATTTTTCTAATATTCAAAGAAAGGAAAACAAGCTTAAGACCTTCTCTCGAGAGCCTCTGGTATCTCAATTTTATTTTTGAAGAATGACTTATTCTGCAGTTATAGCTATTTATATTGAAGTTACAAAACTAACATAACATACTCTGGAACCTTATATCAAAAAACTTCCAAGTTTAACTAGTCCAAAACTAACTCCTTAACCATGATCAAATTGTTTACTTTGATCACTTACATTCACAGGCCCCCTAGGGGAAGTAGCCTAGTTAAGTTTGGTATAAAGATACTGAAAACAATGAAATAGCAGAGCCTTGGTTAAAATATCAACAATTTGGTGTTGTGTAGGAACATAGTGAAGATAAAAAGACACCATTGGCTAGCTTTCTCTAATAAAATGTACATCGATCTCAATATGCTTTGTCCTGGTATTCGAGCACTAGAGTTGTCACTCCATAGAATAGGAGTAGAAGACCACTTAATACCGAGCTCAAATGGCAGAGAGCAAGTCTACGTAGTGTCAGACACACCATTAGCAAGTGCCCTGTACTCTGCCTTAGTACTCGACCCACCAAACCACAGTTTGCTTTTTAGAGGACCACGAAATTAGATTTTTACCCAGGAAGAGACAAGCGCCACTTGTTTGCTGCCGAGCATCAACATCACCTGCCTAATTTGTGTTTGTAAAGGCTTCAACTGTCAAAGCAAAAGATGTTCTGAAAAAAAGGCCATAATTGAATGAACCTTTCCAAAAGCAGAACAGTCTTTTACAAGCAATCTAATGAGTATCAGTAGGAGATTGTAGAAACTGACTTTGTCTATTTACAATGAAACTATTGTTAGGCCTAAAATAGAGAAGACACTGAAGACCTCCAACAGTACTACGATATAATGTTGGATAAGAAAATTGATTACCATCAAACAAAGAGATCTTCTGCTCAGTTGTAAATGGAGGGTCAATCAGTTTAGCTTCAGGTAAAACTAGTTCTGTTTAGCAGTGCAAGAAAATATTTCTGTAGAGTCAAATTTGTGGTCAGTTTTGTCCCGAAGCACTTCGAAATCAAGAAAGAAATCTACCTCAATGAGTTTTAAAAGCATGTCAAGACTGCAACCAAGAGATAACCTGCTGCACAAGAACTGAATCTTATCCAGTCATAAGAATATCATCAACATAAACAAGTACTAAAAGTATGGAAGTCTGAGAATCGAAGAAGAAAAATGACACATCTGAGGTAGAATTCTTGAGTGCCCAATCAATCAAGGTTGAATGAAGCATTGCAAACGAAGCTCTTGGCGCCTGCTTCAAACTGTACAAAGCTTTATGCAGAGCTTCCATTCGAATTTCGAACAAAAGATGTTACAGATTGAACAATTTTTATGCTGTTGTTCGTAGCTCTCTGCTGCTGCTTTGGTGCTGTTTGAATATCGTCAACAGATGTTGTTCGAACAGCAACCGCGACTAATATTGGATGACTTATAAGTTGAAAAAGTAAAAATTAATGTGAAAATGTGAAATCTTTTGATGGACTGATAGTTTAGTGTTGTCATATACCACTACCAATGTCGCTTTTACTCCTTGTTAAGTTGCTAAAGTGATATGTTTGTTTTTAGTAGGTGCATTTGTGAATGCGTTAATTTTTTATAGGAATATCTTATTATATTTAGCATGTTTTTTAGAAAAAACTGAGGATTACGCCTTGCTTCTCTTAAGCAAAATGCCTCAGTTATGCCTTAATAACATTTAAACATGGACGGGAACTAAAACCTATGAAAATACACTTTGTTGATCGAAAATTGAGTTTGTGTTTCTAATAGGATTATAGGCAGTCAGGATATGAAATCCAAAGGTTCGAAAATGAGAGTAATTTGGAGACTTGTGAAAACATCTCATATGGAGTCTGAAAATTCAGATAGAGGTGGTAAACTATTTATGAGAAAAACAGTAGTAAAAGCTTCTTTCCAAAAGTTAGTGGCGTGCTGGAATGAGCCAAACGAGTAAGTCCCATCTCAGCAATCTCGATGTTTCCTATGTGGAGCACCATTTTGTTGACGGTTACAAGGAAATGAATATCTATGATGCATGCCAACTTTGTTCCAAAAGGATTCAATTGATTTGAATTTTGAACTCGAAACACTTATCAGATCGAAAGACACTGAGTTTAGTTTCCAATTGCAATTCAACTAGATTCGATAATGAAGAAAGGTAACATAAGCATCAGATTTTAATTTTAATTAATGGATACATGGATCAAACTCTTCCGTTGTGCTCGATTTAGTGCATTTTTTAAAAAAATTGTGGATAAAACCAAGAAAATCTGCTAAAACCATCAACCAAGACTATGTAATTGCGATATCCTTGGTTGGAAAGAACATGCAAAGGACCCAAAAGGTTTGAAAAGACTAAAGCTAGAGGTTGAGTAGCAGTTATAGGACACTCTTTACAGGGTAACTTATGAAATTTTGCTCTGTCGCAAGAATCACAAAAATGTAATCAAACTTCTTAACAGATATATCAATGGAATTCAGAACCTTTTGAAGTACATTTGATGATGGATGGCCTAATCTAGCAAGCCTATTATTAAAGGAATCAACAGTAAATAAACAAGCAGAATGTAAGGCCTTGTTACATGAAGATTGACTGTTACTAGTAGTATAACAAGAAGACTCTTTATTTGAAGGTAAAATACCATAGCGCAATGAAGAAGAAGCTTGAGGAAGGCAGTACAAACCATCTTCTATAAATCCTTTGAGCAAAGCTCTACTCAATGCCTTGTCCTTGACAAAGAAGGAATCAAAAGTAAATTCAGTGATCACATCATTGTCTTGAGTTAACATGGAAATGGTACTAAAATCTTTAGCAAGATTAGGAACTTTTAGAACTTGATTGAGGTGTGGGATATGAGAGGGTTAAGTATTTGACACTAACTGTTACCACTTTCCAGTGTATGCAATTTTTCAATTTAGCATCATTACCAACTCTAACTGAATCTGTATCTTTATTTTCAATTTTGTTGAGGAGCGGTTTTGGATCTGAAATCATGTGAATTGAAGCTCCAGAGTCCATATACCAGGATTGATCAGTACTGTTGCAGGAGAGGCATTCATGCCTTGAAATTGGCTCAAGGAGATGGAAAATGTTGTCTGAAGTGAATTAGGGAAAGATCATAGGTGACGGCTGCTTATACTGAAAATTTGGAACCAGAGATGGTCCTTGAAAGGACTTATTAAAACGATGATAGCAGTGGAGTTTTGAACCATTTTCTTGCCTTCTTGGTTAGAAGTTTGAAACGAATGTAGCGGAAATGAGGATGCTTAGTGGATGTCTGGTGAAACTCGTAAAGATAGAATAAGGAATATAGTAATTCAAAGAAAAGTGGGAGTAGCACCAATTGACGCAAAAATTAGGGAAGGGCGGTTGCGGTGGTTTGGACACCTCCAAAGCCGACAAATGCCCCTGTTAGTAAATTCGACTCAATAGAAACTAAAGATATGCAATGATGTATGGGTAGACCAAAGCTAACTAGGGACATTTTTTTTACCAAAGCTAACTTGGGAGTTGGGACACATTAATTAGGAAGAATTTAAAGAATTTGGAAAGCACGTCATTAATTGCACTAAATCGAGCGCCATGGAAGAATTTGATCCATGTAGCCGACCCCATCAAATTTGGGATTGAGACTTGGTTGTTGTTGGTTAGAAGTTTGATTAAATACTTGATTATAACCTTGATTAAAACCAGGTTTTGCAAACTGAGCTTTCTTGTTTTACATTTGGTAGATCAATATGTGATGCCTGATTTAGTTGTTCAATTCTTTGTTCATGAATTATGAGCAAATACAATGCATCGTGTAGTGTCGTCTTTTGTTGTTGTGTAAATGTCAAAACTACAACAGGATGAAAATCACGTCCCAACCCATTTAGAACAGATTTAATCAAATCTTACTCGATAACTACTTGATCTATTGATTTCACCTCATATCCTATGTTGTTAATCTTCAAAGAAAAACTCAGAGATACCCAATGTAACTTTCTTCATAGTGCTCGACTGTTGTTTCAATTGTAAAGCTCCTGCCATTTACGACTGTTTGATGTGCTTTTTCTTGGGTTTTCCACATGTCAAATGAGGTCTCACCCTCAGTTGCATGATTTACAATACCTATTATGCTTTCGCTAATTTTTGAAAATAACCAGCACACAAGTAATTGATCAGATCTAAGCCATACCTTTTCATGTACATCTAATTGGTTCTGATAAGATCTCCATACCTTTTCTTCTACATCTAATTGGTTCTGAATCAAATGATTCAAATCTCGATTTAACACACAACATAAAATCAATTACACATCATAATTTCTCAAAGTATTTGTTTTCACTCTTAAGTTGACTTTAACTTTATTGGAGCTTAATGTTTTCCCTAGTTCCTAACTTGGCGGCAGCGTCTGTGGTTTGTTGACAGTAGCAGCAGTGTTTCAGTGAGGATTCTGTCTTTCAATGGCTAGTGTTAGGGTCAAAGAGTGAGAGATTGAAGAAGCTTTTTTAGGAAGCTAGGGTATACAATTGAAGTGGATGAGGTTTTTATATGGAGCAAAGGAAGGTTTTTAAGGGTTGCAATTTTATCTTGGGCCTTAAGAATCAATAATTTTTGTTCAAGGCCTATTGTTCACCAATTGGGTGTTCTATAAAATAATCCCACTGCCATTTGCCAAAGTCCCTGTTTATCAACATTTGGCCCTTTTCAATTTGAATACTTCTAAGGTGCATTTCTTTTTCTAAATTAAAATTATACTTTTAGGATGTAATTTCTCTATTTGGAATTTCAAGAATACTATACATACCCTAAAGGGTAATGTAGCACATAGTACTAAGTCAACCTTGGAACCAAAATTCGTTGTGATTTTTGTGCAATGTTGATTGCAACAGTTTCTTCATTGCATTACATGCTCTTTACGAAATGGATTCTTGTCAAAACTAATAATTGTTCCTTGACTTGAGTTTTGAAATGGAGATGCTCTTATTTGGCTTTCTTGGATGAAAAATGAACAGCAAAAAGTGGAAGCAACTATTACAGTCAAGGGGGCGTTCATTCATATTTTCCACTGCTTTACCTTTGCCAGTTGTTGCTGCTGCTCATGGTAAGTTCTAATACTTTGTATTATTTCACAAGAAAGTTTCTCCATAACACCATGGCACTAATAAAGTTTCTCGCAATCCCAGAGTTGATATGGTGCTAGTTGCATGATAGTTTATGATTATTTATTGCTTCTCAGCTGTGGATATGCGCCCCAATAGTTTGTCCCCATAACTTTTCTTATTGATACAGCGCGTAACTCTTCAAAGGTCAACTTTTGCATTGCTTAATATGATGTGCCCTCAATTACGGAACAAGGTTTAAAAAATCGACAAACTTCGGCGAAGTTCGGGCGAAGTTTGTCGATTTTGAGGTGAGCGAAGCGAAGTTTATAGGCAGTAGAAAAATTGCAAAACTTCGACTCAACTTCGGCTAACTTTGACCAAACTTCGAAAACATCGATGAAAGTTAACAAAACATAAGTGCAATTGATGGTGAGCTTTTCAAACCATTCAAATCCTTCCTAATTAATGCATCCCATGTTATCTTTGGCCTGCCACTACCTCGTCGAATTTCTACAGTTTCTATTGAGTCAAGTTTTCTAGTTGGGGCATTTGTAGGCCGTCTTTGCAGGTGACCAAACCACCGCAACCGCCATTCCCTAATCTTTGTATCAATTGGTGCTACTCCTACTTGTCTATGAATTTCTATATTTCTTATTCTATCTTTACGAGTTTTACCACACATCCACCTAAGCATCCTCATTTCTGTTACTTTCATTTTATGTAATTGTTGTTGCTTTACCGCCCAACATTCACTTCCATAGAGCATAGCTGGCCTAATTGCGGTCCTATAAAATTTTCATTTTAACTTAGTTAGAAATATACTTCAACTTCGGCTAAATTCGAATAAAACATAGTTCTAGCATCTCTACAAAGAAACTTAAGTTTTTTAGCATTTAAAGTGAAATTTCATAAACTTCCATACATCGGCGAATTTTTGTCAAACTTCCATCGTCGAAGTTAACTTCCTCGAATTAATTCTGAATTTTAAGTGAGCGAAGTCATAGGCGAAGTCGAAGTTTCAAACCTTGTTACGGAAGTGTTTTTCAATGTTTGGCCAAAACTTTGTTAATCGTGATTTTGCACAATACGTTGTCAAGTGATGGGCTAATTTTCTTCTCGTGTTTGCTTTCCTTAACTCGTCTCGGTCATGTTCTTTGAGCAAGGGAGAATGATATAGGACAATGGATACTTTTATTTCCAAATTCCAAGTACTAATAATATTTTATATTTTGCAATTCAATTAATTTTTTCGTAAGTTAATTTCAGTTGAAAAGGAAAACAAATACAAAGGGGAGAAAAATTCGTTTAGGAACATGGAACATAGGAACACTTACGGGGAAGTTAATAGAACTAGTAGATACCATGATTAGAAAGAGAGTCAATATTGCTTGCCTCCAAGAGACAAAATGGGTAGGAGAAAAGAGTAGAAAAATAGGAAGCACAGGGTTTAAATTGTGGTACACTGGTATAGATAGAAAATGCAATGGAGTAGGAATTGTGGTGGATAATGATTATAAGGATAAGGTCGTAGAGGTTAAAAGAATGGGGGATAGATTGATTCTAGTTAAATTAATTATTGGGGACGAAAAAAATTAACATACTTAGCGCCTATGCACCACAAGTAGGATTAAGCGAGAGCATCAAACGCAAGTTTTGGGACGATATGGATGGATTTATGCAAAGTATACCATTACATGAAAAGGTTTTTATTGGAGGAGATTTAAATGGGCATGTCGGGGCAAGTAACGATGGGTTTGAGAGAGTTCATGGAGGTTTTAGTTACGGTAATGAGAAATGAAGAAGGAGAATCAATTTTAGAATTTGCTTCAGCATACGATCTTGTCTTAGCAAATACTAGTTTTAGGAAGAGGGAGCCGCATATAATTACTTTTAGTAGTGGTCATAACAAGAGTCAAATAGATTTTCTTTTAACAAGAAAAATAGATAGAAAAATATGTAGAGACCGCAAAGTAATACCTGGTGAAGCACTTACTACCCAACATAAGTTAGTAGTACTTGATATTAAGCTAACACGACGACATAATATGAATAAAAGAGTTAGCGACCCTAGAATAAAGTAGTGGAACCTAAAACATAGTAAACAAGTAGAGTTTAGAGAAAAACTACTAAAGGAAAATATTTGGAATCTTGACTTAGATGCTAATACAATGTGGCTAGAAATGAGTAGTTGCATAAGAAGAGTGGGATCAAACGTATTAGGTATATCTAAAGGCTTGGAACCACCAAAGAAGGAAACATGGTGGTGGAACGAGGATGTCCAACGAGCAATTAAGACTAAAAGAGAGATGTATAGGAAAATACATAAGTGTCAAGATGAAGATGTGTACAATCAATATAGAGAAGCTAGAAAACAAGCTAGAAAAGTAGTTAGTCAAGCTAAAACAAATTTCATGGAAGATTTATATACAAGGTTAGGTAATAGAGATGACGAAAAATATATATATAGGCTAGCCAAATTAAGAGATAAAAAGAAACAAGACCTAAGTCATGTAAGATGTATTAAGGACGAAAATCAAAATGTTTTAACGCGCGATGATGATATTAAGGAGAGAATGAGAAGTTACTTCGATTGTTTATTTAATGATGGCCAAGTTGATACTATAATAGATGAAAACCCACACCAAGAAAGAAATGTAAACTATACACGCAATATTAGAATTGTAGAAGTTAAAGAGGCATTGAAAAGAATGAAAATAGGGAAAGCATGTGGCCCAGATGAAATACCTATAGAGGTTTGGAAATGCTTAGGAGAAATTGGATTGACTTGGTTAACAAAACTTTTCAATAAAATTTTAAAATCAAAGCAGATGTCAATGGATTGGAGAAGAAGCACGCTTGTACCAATCTTCAAAAACAAAGGAGACATTCAAAGTTGCTCAAACTACCGGGGAATTAAACTTATGAGTCACACTATGAAACTTTGGGAGAGGATAATTGACAATAGGCTAAGGAGAGAAACAACAATATCAGAGAACCAATTTGGTTTCATGCTTGGGAGGTCAACTATGGAGGCGATTTTCCTTGTAAGACGATTATTAGAAAAATATAGAGAAAAGAAAAAAGATCTTCATATGGTATTCGTAGATTTAGAAAAAGCATATGATAGGGTCCCTAGAGATGTTCTTTGGTGGGTTCTAGAAAGAAAAAGAGTGCATGCTAGATACATAGACACTATTAATGATATGTATGATGGAGTAGTAACGAGTATAAAGACATTTGGAGGAGGTACAAAAGAATTTTCCATTACGATAGGACTACATCAAGGATCGGCTTTAAGCCCATATCTATTTACTTTAGTTATGGATGAACTAACTAGACATATTCAAGAGGATATACCATGGTGTATGCGATTTGCAGATGATATTGTCTTAGTGGATGAAACAAAAGATGGAGTGAATAGGAAATTAGAACTCTGGAGGAATACATTAGAATCTAAATGCTTTAAGTTGAGTAGGACGAAAACCGAATACATGCACTTTAGATACCTAGGATCAATCATACAAAATGATGGTAACATTGAGAATGATGTCACACATAGAATTCAAGCTGGATGGAAGAAATGGCGGAGTGCAACAGGGGTGACTTGTGATCGAAATGTTCCTACTAAGTTAAAAGGAAAATTTTATAGGACCGCAATTAGGCCAGCTATGCTCTATGGAAGTGAATGTTGGGCGGTAAAGCAACAACAATTACATAAAATGAAAGTAGCAGAAATGAGGATGCTTAGGTGGATGTGTGGTAAAACTCGTAAAGATAGAATAAGAAATATAAAAATTCAAAGACAAGTAGGAGTAGCACCAATTGATACAAAGATTAGGGAAGGGCGGTTGCGGTGGTTTGGTCACCTGCAAAGACGGCCTACAAATGCCTCAACTAGAAAACTTGACTCAATAGAAACTGTAGAAATTCGACGAGGTAGGGGCAGACCAAAGTTTACATGGGATGCATTAATTTGGAGGGATTTGAATGGTTTGAAAAGCTCTCCATCAATTGCACTTAATCGAGCACAATGGAAAAGTTCGATCTATGTAGCCGACCCCAGTTAATTTGGGACCGAGGCTATGTTGTTGTTGTTGTTGTTGTTGTAAGTTAATTTCAGTATTTTTGCATTAAACCGAGCGTAATGGAAGAGTTTGATCCATATAGCCGACCCAAACTAATTTTGGGATTGAGGCTATGTTAAGTTAATTTCAGTATTTGAATTAATTATGAAGTATTCATTTCTTTGTAACTTATTCGGAGTGGCTGAGATATGTTTTAAGTTTGTAAGTATTTGAGCGTTGTAATTGCCTGAAGTAGTTGAATGACTATTGGTTGAGTACTACTGATTGCTTCTCTTAAATTTGTCTCTTCTCTTTTTCCCTTCCTCTGCGATTGGCCTATACACTTGTATGGTAAGACCGTAAGCATGTGATCATTGGATATTGTGTGCACTTTGAAAAAAAAAAAAATGTGCCAGTCAGATATGCATCTCGATGAACAATTTTCTATGCTCATGGCAGGAAAAAGATACTATAAATATCCTCTTTCCCTTCCATTTATTTGATATGGTTACATCACTTGCCCTTTATCTTTAGCTTTTCGCCTTATTCTTGTTTCGTTCTTATTTGAAGTTGTCCGTCAGGTTCAAGATGCATGCTACACCTAATCTTTAGCATTGAAAAAATTCTACCCCAACATCAAGAAGTGTAGATTCCAATCTGATCCATTATGCCCTATAATAAGATGTATGACTAAATAGAATTACAGAAAATTTTTTCAATGCTGGGTCTTGGAAAGCATAAGTAAAAGCTCTTGGGAAATATGAAAGGCATTCTATGAAAAATTAGAATGCTGATAACTTTATTGTTAGGCCGACAAGTTTGTTGTCACTTGGTTCTCCTTATATATTATATTTGAATAATTCCTGGTGTGCACTAATTCACTTGTCAAAAGCTCTATCTTTAAAAGCTAATCTGCTAACTATTTCATGATTTGGAAAAAAACTTTGATGCTTGTTAAAGACCTTATTTTGTATAATTTGCAGCTGCTATCATTGTGGCTAAGAAGGAGAGATGGCGTAGGAAAGCTGTATGGAGCCGGGTACATGACTTCCATGCTTTGACCCAGTTCCCCATCTCAAGTCCCATCATTTCTATTCTAGTTGGAAGCGAAGATAAGGCTCTTTGTGCCAGCAGGTGCGCGCACCTTTGCAGTCTATTGAATTATGCTCACATAGTTGCTATAAATGTTTATAATCATCAACAGGTATCTACTGGAACGTGGCTTTCATGTGACAGCAATTAGGCCACCCACCGTACCTTCTAATTCTTGCAGGTAGCCTTTCTGCTGCTTGCTTTTATGCTCAGATTTTTATCAGATGACTTACTAGATACCTGTTTGGTTTTGGAGTTAGAAATGAACATTTTGCGAGGTTGTTGTCCAAATGTCCAAATAATTGAATGGTGCGAACTTTTTTTTTTTTTTTGATGTCCATGGGTGTCCAAACAACCTCGGCCCCTTCCCGATTTAAATGGTGCGAACTTTTGAAAAACTAGTTTTGAACAATCTAAGTTACTTACACAGTGATTGACTGATTGGAAACGAAATAGAGTCCTGGTCATGGAACATCAGGATTGTATCCTATCCACTCCAACCGGCTGATACCTTCCCTTCCCTTAAAAATAAAATAAACAAACAAACAACCCACCAAAATGGGTAGCATGAGGTAATATCAATTCACGTCACCCATCCATTAAGATTTTAATTATAGATTGTTAGAAATTAGCACTTTTAATGGTTATATGGAATCAGATGGAGATCACCACTAATTGTTTTGTTTAAATATTGGCTTTGCCCTTCATTTGCGAGACTCTTATCGGTTTTTTTTTATTTTTTTATTTTTTTATTTTTTCATTTTATTAAGAAAAACCACAACTTGCCCTTTGTGACGTTCGAACTCCCGACCTCTTACCTAAGTAACTCCATACCAAACTGTTGGTTGGTGACTCTTATCTGTTGTTATGTTGAAGATTTCCTTAATCCAACGTCTATTTTATTTCTCTTTCTTGCATTATTTTATTCATGTTTGAAGTGATAGCAAGGTGTTACCATGCATCAATTAGGCATTTTTGGACAAAACTACCTAGGCAGGACGTGTCCATCTAAGTTATTTTTAGCAAGTTGAAGATGTTGATTACAATTAACGTTGCATAAGGACCTAAAGCTTATTAGTATTCTTGAAATATATATTGAATGTGGATCACGATGACTAGTCGACAATTGGTGTTGCTTAAGGAACTATAAATAAATAAATATCAGGGACTTCGTGTAAATATTTTTTTGGTCACGTAGGTGCTAAGACAGTGCCGCCTCAGGAAAATTGTCTCAGGATCCCTTTGACGCATTGCAATCCTTGCCTAATTAGCAAATAATTTGGGATTTGGGCCTTTGTTCTTATTCTTTGTGTTTGTTTTTTTTTTTTATATTCATTTGATATTTAGTGAGGGATTTTATAATCCATATGTTTCAGGTTGCGTGTAACTCTTTGTGCTTCACACAGTAGAGAAGATGTGAAGAAGTTGGTATATGCCCTCTCTTCTTTCATGGAGTTTCCCGAAAAGGCTATAAAGAACATTAACACAATAGCTAAACTTTAAGGTTTATTTCTTTATTCTCTCCTTGTTATTTGTTCAATCATGTTTCAGGTTGCATGTAACTCTTTGCACTTTTTTGTAAATATATCCCAACTTTTGATACTTGACAAATACTCTATAACCTTTATCCCAATTCTATCATGTGGTGCCTGTTAGAGCTCAAGGTGAGCTCTATCATGAAGCCCTAAACGATATGAACAAGAAACGCTATCTGTTCACTGATTTTTTTCTCTCTTTGAACCGTAGTTGTGTATTGCTATTTATATTCAGTTATGATACAATGTGAATCGTAGATCACAATACATCCAGACCATTCATCATCGTACGCTACATATACACTTAGATCACACTTCAATATAACAACACCACTGATTGACCTCGAGACACACAACATACAACATATTGATTCTAATGATTTACTCTAACATCCCCCCTCAAACGAAGGGGAAGTGTAACGAGGCCGAGTTTGTCCCTGAGATAACTGAAGCGAGAAGCAAGAAAAGCCTTAGTGAACACATTCGCAACCTGATCAACCGACGACACATGATGAACCTCAAGACGACCAGATAACACCTTATCCCGTACAAAGTGTATATCTAACTCAATATGCTTGGTTCAAGAATGATACATTGGATTTTTAGCTAAAGCAACAACACTCATATTATCACACCAGACTGTCGGTGGAGCAGGAATAGTGATCCGCAGTTCAGATAAAAGAGACTGAAGCCAACTTATCTCTGCAGCAACGTGAGCTAACGCACGATATTCAGACTTTGTGCTAGAGCGAGCCACCACTTGTTGCTTTTTAGACTGCCAAACAACTAAATTCGAACCCAGAAACACTGCAAAACCAGCTACTGATTTGCGATCATCAACCGTAGCTGCCCAATCAGCATCAGAATACCCCATAACAAACAAGGAGGAATCAGTGACATCCGGACCTGGTCTAAACTATAAACCCATATCATCAATCCTTTTGAGGTACCGTAACACCCTCTTAAGGGCTTGCCAGTGAGTAATAGTTGGAGACTGCTGAAATTGGTCGAGTTTATTCACAATATAAGCATTGTCTAGCCGTGTGTTCACTAGATATTGGAGACCACCAAGAAGACTGCGATAAAGGGTTTTATCATTAAAGGAAGCACTGCCATCATTGTACAACTGTTTCTCAACATAAAAAATGGGTATCATTAGGTTTAGCATTAGTCATACCACCTTTCTGTAAAAGCTGCCGGATGTAAGTAGTTTGGGTTAAGTACAGTCCTTTGGCAGTCTTGTGAGCTTCCATACCCTGAAACAAATTTAACTCCCCAATATCTTTTAAAGCAAACCTACCATTCAGCCCATGGATAAAGGATTGAATGGCAGTTTGATCTGAGCCAGTAATTATGATATTGTCCACATAGACAAGCACATACAACACACTTTGTCCTTGATGGAAAATGAACAATGAGTTGTTAGCTTTGGAATTATGGAACCCCCAAGCCACAAGTGTAGACTTCAACTAATCAAACCATGCTCGAGGAGCTTGACGTAAACCATACAAAGCCTTATGAAGGTGACAGACAGCAGTAGGTTGGGAAGTATCAACAAATCCCACTGGCTGATTTGTATATACTTCCTCAACAAGATGACCATTCAAAAAGGCATTATTAATGTCGATATGTCTTAATGACCAACCAAAGTGTACAACCAAAGACAGAATAACTCGAATTGTTGAAGCCTTGACCACTGGACTATAGGTCTCATCAAAATCGATCCCGGGTACTTGTTTACCCCTTTGGCCACTAATCTAGCCTTATACCGATTTATAGACCCATCAAAATTCTTTTTTATAGAAAATATCCACTTATTACCCACTATGTTCTGATTAGGGGAAGAAGGGACAAGAGACCAAATACCAATATGCATAAGAGCGTGATATTCCTGATCAATGGCTGCCTTCCATTTAGGATCTTTAAGAGCAGCAACCATTGAATTAGGAATAACAGGCTCATCTTGTGTTGTAGCAGACAAAAACGCCTTGCCTAGACTAATTCCATCTTTAGCTCTAGTGATCATATGACGTGTGTTCTGTGGTGCACTAACAACAGGCACATTAGACCCAGACTCATGAGTAGCAGAGGATGGTACTGAAGAGTCAGGGTGTGATGATGTAGAAGGTGATGAATTAGAACTTTCCCTACAAGTGACATCAGAAACAGACTCTCTGAAAGCATGAGAAGGAACAAGTAATGGAAACCTAGTGGTATAGAGAGGGGTGGAGTGTGCAGACTTCGACATTCCAGAAGAAAATAGAGAGTTATATGGAAACTCATGCTCATGGAATATGACGTTCCTAGTAATATAGATTCTCCCAGATGGACTCAAACATTTATATCCTTTAAGTTGACTGCTATAGCTTAGAAAAATGCATTGCTCAGATCGAAACTGATACTTGTGATGGTTATAGGGTCGTAAATATGGAAAACAACCACAACCAAACACTCTGAGAATGTTGTAATCTGGTGGAACACAATAAAGTTTTTCATAAGGAGATATTCCATTCAATGTTTTAGTTGGAAGTCTATTTATGAGAAGCACAGCTGTGTCACAGGCATCCCACCTATATTTCAAAGGCAACTTGCCATGTGCCAAAAGTGTAAGACTCGTCTAAACTATGTGTCGATGTTTACGTTCAGCCCTGCCATTTTGTTCATGAGTATGAGGACATGGATGTTGAAAAATGATGCCACAAGAATCTAGGATAGACTTGAAAGACCTATATTCCCCACCCCAATCAGATTGAACTCTTTTAATGGTAGTGCTGAATTGGTTTTCAGCACTCTTTTAACTCTTTTAATGGTAGTGTTGAATCTAGGATAGACTTGAAAAATGATGCCTCATAAACTTCTATGCTGCTCTGAGATTCGTACCACCGTGAAACTGCTCCGGGTGATGTCTCCGAAACTCGCGAAACTGCCTCGCCTCAGCTATCACCCGAGTACTCACATTAGTGGACATGCTCGGCGTATCGTCCGCCGGTGTATCAGGAGTAGGTGGGTACTCTTTCAACCTGAACCTGTACCCTCTCATCAGTTACAGGTCTGGTCGACGCTGTAGGATTCGTAACAGTGACATGTACTATCGGCGCACTCTCGCCCTGAGTGGATGGTGTTACAGCTGCAGATGTAGAAGGCGATGATGTAGCCTGTGACCTCAATAGTCGGAGAATCTCCTAAAGTTGTTGGCCATGTGAGGTGACCAGCTGGGACATCTCATCTAACCTCTCATGAACATCACTCGGACCAGTATCGCTGATATCGGGCTGATCGGCCATCGCAATTTGCAAGGAATGCGATTTCTCAATCATGATATAACTATCGATAGTAATAATATACAACACATCAAATAGCTCATATAGTCCAGTCTTAATTTCCCAAACTCTCCTCACTTCCCAACTAAGACTTAAGTTAGGATCACAGGGTTCCACTCTAAGTTCCAACCTTATCTTAACTCTATTATTGATTTATGTCTTATGTTGGTTGTGGGTTGTTCGTGAGTTAGGCATAAAGACTTAGGCTCTGATACCAACTGAGACGGCCCCAGTTCCACAACCCAAACTAGGGCCCGCTCGGCCTAGACTTACGTGGACCCCGAGTCAATTCTCGCGACGCCAACGCAAGCCTAGTCAGCTTTCCTAACCATTTTTCATTACAAGGCAGCATAATTTGACATTTATAACGAGTTATTCAAATTTGTAAGTTATCAAAGTTTATGCGGAAGCGATTTCAACTCAAACAAATCTAAACAACTCTATACAAATCAGTCATGACAACCTAGAGTGTGGAAACCTCGCATAACACAATCAACATGTATAACCAACAGAGGAAAGAAAAATAATATTATATACATATCCTAAAGTATCTTGCAAAACCCATATAACCCATGCGACAAAACAATATACATAAGTAATACAAAAACCTACAAAAATACGAGAGGGAAGGCCGCTCCAAAGTGCTCACAATAGATCTCCTAGCACTGACTCCTTTCCCTTACTCGATTGCAGATCTGCACTCAGTTAAACACGAGAATAACTAGCCCAGGTAAGTAACGCTAGTAGGATACTAAACAACATTTCAAAATAAATAAATCAGACTATATTCATGCATATAGAAACAAAGGTATAAGAATGCATGAATAAATAACAGACTGTAAATAAATTAAAAGCAATCAATAGATGAGTGTCCAGGGATGCAAAAAGAGAGGCGCAAGTAGTCCCGACCAATAGGTCGTTAAGTCTTGGCAAATCATCAAGACTCTGGTTTTAGGACTTGGTACACTCACAAGCCCTAAACCCACGAGATAGTGAGACTTCCTAGGACAACCACACTAAGAACTCACACCTCGTCAAAATCAGTATCCGGTGCAGTGCATCCCGAGGTCATGGCTACGGTATGTTACCTCAGCCAGCCACTCCTTCCAAGGATCACCGTTGACTCACTTGCCCTCGGACAACTCAATTAAAATGGAATTCCAAGGATAGATAACAAAGCAATGAACAACAATATTCAATAGCTTAAAATGAAATACTGTGCATTTCCTAGCTGGTTTACTTTCCTCAAATCCACAAACTTATTCCTAGCCTATCCTGCCTCCCGACACTCTTAAACGCGCTTTTGGATCCTCGTAGCTCTTCCTTAGGTTCCTGATATCATATTATAGGTTTTTGAGTGTGTTAGAACCTTTACTTGGGGTATTACACCAGTTTAGAGTGTTTAAAGAACTTTTGAAAATTGCAAATTTTTGTACTACCAGGGCAATTAGAGCGCTAATTATGATGTTAGCATGCCAATTCCAACTTTAGCGCGCTATCTTAAATCTCTAGCGCGCTAGTCAAGATTAGTGCGCTACTTTTTGATATTAGCGTGCTACCTGTAATATATAGCGCGCTAATTAATATTAGCGCGCTAGATTTCCCACATAGCATGTTATGTGCACCAGAACCTAGAATTCTGCATTTTGAATTCTGGGTTTCTTCTACACATAGGCCATGTTAATGGTTTGGGACCCCTCATACACACTACTAGAGGTCCTTAACATCAACCCCAACATAAAAACATCAACAACAACACCAAATTCGTGAATTCTTGAAATGACCAAGTTATGTTAATGGAGTTACCTAGCTTGATGATCTTCTTCTTCTTCATCAAACCTTCGATGAATTGAAGCATTTCTCCTCCACCAAGTTTACTCCAGAAATCTCTATTTTCCATCATCTTCCTTGCACAAATGATTTTGATGATGAATTGTTGATCAATGTTGACTTATGAGGCTTATATGACCAATTAGATATGTTTGAACCATGGCCATTGATCATGTGTGCACACGTATCTCGAGGCATGTCTAATGGTCCACCTTCACACAATTATCACCCAAGTCATTTTTAAATGACTCCAATAGTTGACTCATCTAGTCTCTAAATTGCTCAACACGTGTCTCGATGCACATCATGTGGCAATTTCATTTATTTCACTAACTTAGGCCCACTTAATTTCACATTAAACATGGCCACATTAAAGCTAGTATAAAACCATAATTAGCTCACATAAAACTTACCCCATAAGCCGTTATCTCGATCCCATGTCGACACGCAACTCGAGGTACATATCCGCTCATCTCGACACCGATATGCCCTACGTGTACCTTACCCGCACATTTCCAAATTAATTAGTTTAGATTGTTCAATCTTTTGTATAATACATAATACATAATACAAGCATTAAACAAAAATAGCATACCTCGGTGTCGACTCCCGAGGTTTGGACATACGTATCACGACAAGTGGGTCCCACATACGACCCTGAAATGATACGTGACACGAGTTAGATTTTAGGGTCATTACAAAATTCTTCAAGATAGATCACATGGCTTATTGGGATTGTCTCAAAAGTCATATATTAAAAAAGTTCTAAAATGATTTAATATGAATAAATGTTCAGCAAGTGTTGCTCCTAGACGAAAAGGAGACAAATGCAGTCTTATGCAATGTCCTAAAAATGATTGGGAACGTGAAGAAATGAAAAATATTCCATACACCTCAATTGTGGGAAATTTGATGTACGCCCAAACTTGTATCAGGCCGGATATCCGTTTTGTTGTTGGCATGTTAGGACGTTACCAAAGTAACCCTGACATGGATCATTGGTGAGCTGCAAAGAAGGTTTTACGGTATTTACAAGGGACATAAGATTACATGCTCACTTATAGAAAGTCTGATAATCTCGAAGTCATTGGTTATTCAGACGCACACTTTGTTGGTTGTCTTGACACTAGAAAGTCTACATTTGCGTATGTTTTTCTTTTGGCTAATGGAGCAATCTCTTAGAAGAGCGCTAAACAAATAGTTACAACTATCGCTATGGAAGCTGAGTTTGTAGATTGTTTTGAAGCTATAAATCAAGGATTATGGTTAAGAAATTCCATTTCAGGGCGTGATATTATGAACTCAATTTCCAAGCCTTTAAAGATTTACCGTGATAATTTTGCAGCTGTATTTTTCTCCAAAATTGATTGCTATTCAACTCGTGCTAAACACATGGAGATAAAATATTTTGCAGTTAAAGAGGAAGTTCATAAGAAAATAATGTCATTTGAACATATTAGCACAGATCTTATGGTTGTTGATCCCCTGACGAAAGGATTACCGCTAAAGGCATTTAAAGAACATGTCAAAAGAAAAAAAGGGCATTGATTGTAAATCTTAAATATTTGTAATTTAGGATTTTATTATTATGTTTATGTCATGAGATCTTATTTCATGTACTAAGTGTATTTTACATGTGCACGCTTATGTTTATTAATGATTTGAAGTAAATTAAGCCTTTGACACATGATTATGCTTGATGAATCATATAAAATGAATTAGTGATGCTCGTGGTACATGGAAGGAAATATGTCTTAATTGATGTATAACCGCTATGACTCACATTGCTAATTTATTTTACAATGATCTAATAATGCCAAACATTTATGCGAGCTAATAAATAAATTATGTAATGTTTGATTTTTATGTGGGTCAAGTGGGAGAACTATTAAACTATATACGACCCACATTATCAAGATATAATATTATGAGACAAGTGGGAGAATGTTGGACCATTATTTGCCTCATAATTTATTTACATAGGGGCCAGGATATGTAACTTATATTTTAATTTATTTCATGTCCATTAAGCTTACCTTTAGGTTACCAATTTAATGAAAATTGGTGTTAATATGAAAAGTCCAATGGTTCTCCCTCAAGCCTATAAAAAGGCACTTGTACCATTAAAGAAGTGTACAAAAAAAACTAAGGTTTTATGAGAGTGATAAACTTTGATGTTGAGAGTTTGGTATAGAGAAGATCAACAAGATAATAGCTTCCGCAGGTAAAACTCTACTTGATCTATTTTTTACGCTTAATAATGTTTACATGTTGTCCCCGATGTCGAGGTGGTTGTCCCCCTTTGTTGGGGTGGTTGTCCCTACCTTAGGATTGGGGTTGGGGTCGCACCATACTGTGCGCGTTTTCGGAATTTTTTCAGTGCTTCATTGTTGTAAGATCTATTTGTAATAGATGTTTGTCTGATTGGACTAGGAACGCCTCAATACAAATCACTTTAAAAAAAGAGTATATCATACTACCAAACCAAGTCTATCACACTTTGGGCTGAAATATTTGGATCTACTACTACACTTAGCCCATGTTCATTTGCCACATTCGGGTCTGCTCGATCAAGAATTGAGCTTGCATCACACACCCTAGTTGTATCATATTGTGATGTGATGGAAAGGGTCCTAAACTATAAGGCATGTTCACTTCACATTTTAGGGAGACCTAAGATCATGGGATTAGTTTGTGATGGGACTAACACATGGGTTTATGTATTAGTCCCATTTATGGGACTTGTTCGGTTGAGAGTTTGAAGGCTGGGAGTAAATGTGGTTGTAATGGTACATTTACAAAAGTACCCTTTCATTTAAGTTCCATCACCAACAAATTTTGGAACTCCACTTCCTTCTTCACATCGCGTTCTCTGTCCGGTCTCCATCGTCGTCAACGTTTCCTTCTTCACATCGCGTTCTCTCTGTCCGGTCTCCATCTCTGGTGAGCAGCGGTGTTCTTCACATCGCGTTCTCTCTGTCTGGTCTCCATCGTCGTCAATGTCTTCTTGCGTGAAGGTGTCTTCTTCATCCGAGGTAAGTTTAACTTGATCAGAGAATACTCTCTTCCCTACAAAATGTAGTTGAATGATTTGTTATGATTTTAGGGTTTGTGTTCTTGGTGATTTGGATTTCCAATGTGGTTTTGTTGTTCTGTTCGGTTTGATGGAGTGGTGGTCTTAGGCAATGATAAAAAACTGTGAGATGAGAGTTTATGGTACCTCCATTGTTACAAGGGATTAATGTATCAGATATTGAAAAATTATGAACATTGGCTTTGTATTGTATAAGGCAGATAGAAATATTTTTCAATGTACATTGGCTTTGTTCCCGATTCGTTGGTGTATAGGACTGGATGTATTTAGGAGATTGAGGGGATTCATCACACTATAGGCCCGGCATAGAGTTTGTTTACGATGACATCAAGACCTGCATAGAACTAGTACATAGCAACATAGACTTGCAACCCGGCACAGAGTTTGTTTACGATGACATCAAGACCTGCATAGAACTAGTACATAGGAACATAGACTTGCAACCCTTAAAAGAGCCTAACATTTCTTGAGGATATCATCAATCTCTCAAATTAATTGACCTGCCAAAGAAATATATCTTTGTAGAATGCCATCATGTTGTGAGTTCATATCTCTATTGCTAGATAAGATGTTCAAGTGCTCAAGTTTGTCATGTTTGATGCTTGTTTTCTTGGTATTGATTTCGGTAAGGCACTTCTTGTTCATGTGTTCATGCGAGGAAAATATTTTGGAAAGATGCGCTGAACAAATGGAAGGGCATGGATGGCTCCATCTTCTTATTAGCAGTTATATAATCATAATGTAACTATCGAACCTCTTCTTTGCTTATAGTAGACATGGATCAACCCGGCTCACAAGAAGCACGCATTCGTAGTGGAGGGTCATTTCAACCCCCGAGAAAAATATTGAATACATCCACCAGACCTTCCAAGCTCCTTCAACAATGTGCAGGTGCCGCAACAAAGAAAAGGGGGCAGGGGAAAGCAAGGTGTTCGCGTGAAGCTTCGCATGAAAACTCGGCCGAAGACCCCAAGACATCTCGACGAAAGTGGAGCCATGCATAGGATGTTGCCCTTGTAAATGCCATGGTTGAGATGGTGGCCAGTGGCGTGTACAAATGCGACAATGGCTTCAAGCCCGGATATTTAAACCATCTCGAGGAGGCATTGAAAATCACATGCCCGAATTCGGGGATCAAGGCCCGACCACATATTGAATCTAGACAAAAATCCTTAAAGAAAGAGTGGTTCATAGTTAATGATATGATGTGCGGCATTCGGCATGGCACAAGCAAATTCGGCTTTAACTCGACTTCCAACATGGTCACCGCTCCCGATGATGTATGGGAAGATTACCTAAAGGTATGTCATAGTTAATGTTTTATTTCATCCATATGTCATGACTAATCTGGTACTATTGGTTGCATAACTACCCGAAAGCAAGACCTTGGCGTCTAAAGTCATTCCCGCATTATGAAAATTGTTGTATCATTTTTGGGAATGATAGGGCCATAGGTGAGGATGCATGTGCACCAGAGGATGCTTTTTAGGATATCAACGATGCTCATGACTCCAGCAGTACAAGTGTGTCATTAGCGGCGCCCACTGAAGAGTTTGATGCTACTCCTACATCATCGAGAACCCGGACTACTACGGCTGATGCTAGTGGGAATCAAGCCAAGAAGAAGAGAAAGGTTTGACACCTTAAATTAAAAGCATTGCAAAAGTTTATAATACTCAACACTCGGGACTACTACGGCTGATGCTAGTGGGAATCAACGCAAAGTTGAAACCAAATAGTGAATACATGGGAATGAAGAGATATTGCTCCCCCAACCTCTTTAAATCATTCCGACGTGTTTTTTCATCAATAACATCCAAACTCAAGAAGGCTTCTTCTCTTGCCTCTCAACCCCAATAAAAGTTAACCTTAACACCATCATATGAAAGAAAAAAGAAGAGAAATGTTGAATTATGAAACACACATAATATCTTAGGCCTCCTTAACAACAAAATATACGTATGAAGAAATTTGACACCTTAAATTAAAAGCATTGCAAAAGTTTATAATACTCAACACTCTGATTTCACATACACAAAGGAATTCTCACAAAGTTCATGCACCCAAACTCCTCGAGAAAAATGAGTTGTAGAACGAAAAAAATAAGCATATTTTAGAAGTTACAAGAGCATTAGTTGTCACAAACAATGTGCTAAAATATTAATGAGGTGAATCCATCTTAAGTACAACCTATCTCAAAAATATGATGCCTTCAAATCCCTGATATTTGAAACTCCATTGAACCTGTGAAAAACATTTTTCTTTCCCAAAATCACGATTGTTTCTCAAACTTTACCGCATCGTGTGTTTGGTTGCATCGTTTACACTTACATCATGAAAAACAATTTGGACAACACGATCCAAATGCCAAAATAATGTGTTTTTGTTGGTTTTAGATCAAACCAAAAGGTTTAGAAATGCTATGATCCAGTTCGAAAGAAACTTCTTGTGACTATTTGTGTTTTATTCTTTGAAAACAAGCCGTTTTTCAAGCCTCATCTTCAAAGGGAAAACAATTAAGATTCAGACTTTAACTTTGTTTCAGTGAGTACAAATTCCCAATACCCAGAAAATTTAAGTTTTCATTAATTGGATTTTATCAACTTTGGACAAAGTTTTGAATTAAAAATATCCCTCAAGGTTCAAATTCAACTGCCGAATGTACTGAAACAAGTTCAGGTTGAAAAATTCAGGGAACAAAATTTGGATTCTGTTTTGAATCTAAATAGAACACCATCTTATTTCCCAAAACTGAAACGTCGAATAGGTTATTTCAATATATAGAATTTGATGAATAAGAGAGTGACACTACAACCTGATACACAGACAAGGAAGTGGTTAACAATACCCACCAATTGGAAACACTTATTTTGAATGGTGAAATTTATTTCAAGACTTAACTGGTGATGGATATGAAGAAAAATAAGGGAAAAACAGGTGAAAGTTCTTGAAAAACATGGAACGACATGACATAAATGAAGAAGAAGACCAGTGAACAAAGCTTACCTTCTCGCGTGTCTAGCCGACGACGCCTTCCCTCAACGATCGACGCTCTTCTGTTCGATGGCGAGCAATGATTTCAGGGTTGATCGGTTGTTGTGTCGACGCTCTTTGATTTTGGTGGTTGATCGGTTGTTGTGTCGACGCTCTCTCTGTTCGACGGTGAGCAATGATTTCAGGGTTGATCGGTTGTTGTAGTTGATCGGTTGTTGTGATTAGGGTTGATCGATTCTTTGTTGTGATATAGTTTGTAAAGATGAGGGGTAAATTGGTAATCTGTAATAACCAACCATTAGGATTAGTTAGTCCCACCAAAATTGGTGGTTTAGTTTAGTCACCTCTACCGCCCATTAGCTAATCCCGTGGCCTATTTAATCCGCGAAGCGAACACCGGCTTAGCCAGTCCAATGGGGTTAATCCACCCTAAGATTGTGAAGCAAGGAGGCCATAAAAATTGGGGAGTAGTGTAGTAGTATAATTGTGGGACCAAACGGTGCTCGAAAATGTCACCTCCCTAAACGGCCACGAAAACCCTTCTGGATCCTCTTCTGCGTCTCATCTAGTATACATCGCAAAAGGCGCCATTTGATCCTACGCTGCACATTTAAATCTCCAAAACCCTTCTCTCTCTCTCTCTCCATTCCTGCCCTAATAAAATCTTTCGTTTCGTTTTTTTCGTCTCTGAAAATCGGCAACAACCTTTCACTTGTGCTCTTGAGAAAAAAAAACCCTAAACACTTAAACAGTAGCTCATCTTTTCTTCTCTAAAAGTCAGCCATGATTCCTCACTTATACGCCATGGATTCGCAGAGCAAAGCTCAAGAACTAGCATCGACGATCCTTTCCTCTTCTTCTCCTTCAACAATCTCTGCCGCCTGTGAAGCCATCGATGTTTTTCTTCAAAAGAAAACGGCAGACCAAACCCGATTCTTCTTCTCCATCGCTTTCCCCACCTTGATTTGCAAGATCTTTGGATTCGATGATTCTACTTGGCAGAAGTCGCGGTTTCCTTCCTCCTCTACTGGATCTGGATGGATAGATCAGATTCAGGCTTCGGATGACACAGACCTCTCAGCTAGACTCTTCAAACTCCTCTCTCCCTCAGGTACATTGCTCTCTTCGATTTCTTCTGTGGATCGGCTTTCTCTCGTGAAGTATGTTTTTCCGGCGGAGAGATTGCCTGAGTGGGCGAGGTTCACGCTTCAGAGTGAGAAAGGAGGACGAGTGTTGGGGGAGTTGTGTCCATTGTTTAGAGATAGGGTGAAAGTTGGTTCTGTTGAGGGTTGTTTTCAGGTCCACTTGAATGTCTTTGGGTACTATATGTTCTGGTTTTCTTACTACCCTGTTTGCAGAGGGAACACTGAGAATCCCAATGCAGTTGTTGTTGGAAAAACTCGGAGGTCCAAGTTGGAGAATTGGACTTCTTCTTTAACTGTTTTGGCAGGTGCCACTCGCGTACCTGGGCAGAAAAAGGAGTTAACCTTGTACATGCGTCTTCTTTGTGCATATCTACTCGCATTTCTGCCTAATTACCGTTCCGACCCGAATCAGCCTTATCGGAGTTCACTTCTTCACCATTCTTCAGGTCTTGATGATTCATTTCTCAAGCAGACTGAATTTTTCGTGCACGCTCTCATACAGTTTTGGTTGGTTGATAATGACTTCTCTCCATTACCACTGAATGCTAGCCAAACTGCTGGTGTGTCATTGCCGCTTCGAGTAGTTTTGGGTGACACACCCCCTACCCCTGGGCTCGGGGAAGTAGTGGGGTTGTTTGTTAAGTATCTAAATAGTAGCCTTAATGCTGGCCCCAATGTGTCCGAACATGCTGAATATGCTTTAAGTTCCCCATTGAGGTTCTCGGGTTATGGGGACATTATGAAGTCTATGGCTTATGTCACACATGTATCTAGTGGTACTTCTGGCTCTACTTGGAACTCATTCGTCCAAAGACCGTTGTACAGATTTATTTTGAGGACATTTTTGTTTTGTCCAATGGGGACTTCTATTAAGAATGCATCCCAAATCTTCTCTCTCTGGATTACTTACTTGGAACCTTGGAAAATTAGCTTGGAAGATTTTTCAGAGCTTGATGTTCTCAATGACAAGTTTGGTGCAAGTAAAAGAAATGGCAAGAACTCATCTCAAGTTGACAAGAATGTGAAGGATAAATGTGAATCAGTATACACATCTGCTTGGGAGGGTTATGTGCTGTACAATTATCTATACTATAGTTCTCTAGTTATGCATTTTCTTGGCTTTGCTCACAAGTTTCTTCACGTCAACCCAGAGGCAGTAATTCAAATGGTGCTCAAGGTATTTTCTCTACTTTTTTTTTTTTTTTCCAACTGTCTATAGTTTTAAATATTAGTCAACAAAGGCTTTCTTTTCTTTTTCATTTTTTAACGTGCTTTCGCTGTTGTCTGCATGGAATGTTGTACTTGGCTTGTCCCTAATTCTGATTATGGATTGGGCTCAATCTGTTTGTAGGTATCCTTCCTGAGTTCAATTTGTGTGTAGATGTTAATCACGATATAGGTTCTTGTTGAAGAAATGCTTAAATTAAAGAGATGAGTGATGGATTAGTATTTTTGACCACGACGAGGTCAATAACTATTTTTTGGAGAATTCATATACAAAACCTGGTAATGTACGTAGAACTAGGTATAATTTTTTTAGAAAAATATGCAGTGCTTGATATTGAGGTTCAAGTTTGAAATGTTACTAACAGAATAGACGAAGAGGTCAAAGCATCTATGGTGAGATGGTAGAAGCCTCACAAGCCCAAAAGGCAAGGTTTGAGGAGGTCGTAAATTCGACTCCCACTTAATTCCAAAAAAAAAAGTTGAAATATAGAAATTTCTCCTAGAAGCCTTTGATATCATTTAAAGTGATGGATGTTGTATCACAAACCCCCCCAAAAGAAATTTTGTAATTCCAATTTGTTTTTGATGCTTCAAAATAGAAGGTTGCATGCTCATTCACTTTACAATGGAAAAATAAAATCAACAAGCATTGGTACTCAAGGCCTTGGAAAATCAGAATATCATAAGAAAATGAAATAACTTATTAGGGTAGGAAGTTGAAAAACAGTTCCCATGAATTATTTAGTGTGAAAAGAAAATAAAAGATTGTTTAATTAGTATAGTTAGGTAGCACCCATTAATATGCTAGCAATGCAACTATTCTAAATGACCAATGGGGTAGTTCTAGTTAACAAGGATATTGTAGATTGAGTTGTTAAACAATGTTCTTTCCCACTCTTTCGACGATTTGAAATGAAAAAAAAGAAAAAGAAAAATTAGAGAAGGGGAGGGGGGGAATCGGCTTTAACTCCATCGCAAAGTTTGCTTGATTTTCAAACTCAGACAAAACCTCATTGATAGAATACCAAGACAAACCTGCCAGTACAGTCTGTTAACCTTTTTGTTTGGTCCCTGTGCATAACCCTAGGGTAAAGCGTTTGAAATCAGAGTTCCAACTTTTCTGCCTTATTTTTCTTGTTTGATATCTAAACAATTATTGGTTTTGCCACTTTTCCTGCTTTAATTCTACTAGCTTTGAAAATTTTGATTACATTGAGTTAAGGCCATGGCATTTGTAATAAATTTTTCATTCTAATCATTTGTTTTTCATTTGTAATCTAAGTGCAATCTATAAATGGTTGCTCTTTCCTTCGCAAGATATTTTTGATAATGTCCACTTGTTGCGGATTCAATTTGGTATCTAACAATATTCTTAATGTACTTCAGCGAATTTTCTGATGGAAGTGGACAAGTATTTGGAAGTTCACTGTGTCTTATCTTCGTGGCTAGGATAGAACGTAATATCATGAATGCTGATGATGTTGCTAGTCATTTTATTGGTTTTCTTGAGAATTTTGTAATGATCAATATTATTGGCTTGTTAGCTTCTTGGAGGCACCTTTAGGAAATCTCTTAGGCTTTTCTTGCACCATAACCATAACCATGTTTGCATTCTTTCTTTCTTTCTTTCTTTCTTTTCTTTTTTTTTTTTTTTTTTTTTTTTTTTTTTTTTTTGGCAAAAGAAGTTTGGCAAACATTTATTTTTTGGTAAGCCTTTTCTTTTCAAATCAACGTAATTTTTTTTTTTTTTTTTTTTTTGTCTTTTCATTGGTTAGAGAAAAAAAAATCCTCATAATTTCGAGTTCATTTAGCTTTAATTTATCTCTATGCAGTTATATATGAAAAATTTGTAAAAATATATTGCACAGATATGCTTCTTAAAAACATTTCTGCAAATTAGTAAGGAGCAAAAAAGTTGTAAAATTTATAAAACCCCTATGACTGACTTGCCAAAACAACCCATGCTAGTTACGGCAATAATATCAAGGTGTTAGTTTGGTTAGCTAGGTTCCTCGGCGATGTCTTAATAATACAATTGTAGGCTTATTTGTAGATTTTAATTAATTATTTGCTGCACACATACAACACTAAACAATTTTTTAAATAAAGATTTGTAATGATTTTTTTTTTTAATGAAATATACGTATTGTGGAATCGAAACATGATAGGAAGTAATATTTGAAGGAAACTAACTCTTTGAATTTTATTTTTTTCAAATGATTGACTACGCAGGCCAAAATAGACTAATTCTTTGATATTAATAACCTCTTTAGTGCTTCTTCTATATTATATTTTGTTGCTGTTCAATACATGTGCTATTATAAAGTCATTGAAGAAATATTGCTAGTCCTAGTTGCTATTTCTGTAGAAGGAATGCCTTTGCAACTTGGCAAAAGGACTTGTACAGTTTTAACTAGAAATGCTCCCCTAGTAGTATTATGTTTTTATTCTATCTTTTAACATCAAGAACGATGCTTTTATAGAGTGTGTCAGTTATTGGAAAGTAGCTCCTATAAGCAAAGCAGTTGGAGGGGGTGATTGACATCAAACTCTAGTCTCCCACATTTATAAGACTTTTTACATGTATTGAAAATTTGGCTCCACCGAAGACTTTTGTCACTTAAAATTTGGGATTAATTATAGTAAGTCTAATTTGATGTGAGACACTATTGAGAAGTTTTGAGCTATGAAGTAGTGTAAATAAATTGATCTAAGGGTTTGCAATTTCCAAGTTTCGTCCATGCAAATCAAAGAATCATGTTGGTCAAAGTATTTCATGCTCTTCATATTTTCATACTGATCTTTATTTTTATTCAAGTTCAATTTATGGAAAATTTTTAGGTGACATACTTATGTTACATGCATTTACTACATAGTTGTTGGAGTCCCTTGATTGGTGCTTCGTGGTTTATGCATAAACGCTCCAATGTTTGTCTAAAAGATTCCATCAACGGTGGAGAAAATGTATCAACAGTATGTTACCTAATTACTGTCCTCAATATTAATGGGTATGTATTTCTAGATATTATTCCCTTACTCATACATGATATTGTTCATATGCTTACATTTTCTAACACATTTCTAGTCTTTGTACACATTTTTAACAAAAGAAGAAAAGAAAATTTGGCATTGGTTAAAACCTTTTTTTGCATAATCTGCAAAAAATGTTGCTTTCCCTGACTTTGATAGGAATTTTGTATTATTTTATCTCCATGTAGTTCGTAATTCATTGTTTAAAAAATCTAATTTATTCATGAAGGTTAGAGATTTTCATGCTCTGACTTTGGTTAAGACTTTTATCTTGAAACTTGGGATTGATTTGACTCATTTGAGGAAGTTTATTTGATATGTAAATTTTTTGAAAAGTTGCGACACATGTAAGGGCATCTTGGTGTTAGATTGTTCACCATTCCATGCTAAGCAACATGCTATCATAACATGGGCTTTGATACAGTACTGCCCAAACATTGGATACCATGGTGTCATTTTGTTGATTTTTTTCATTCTTTTTTTGTCTTTTAAGTAACTTTATATTGTTATACATCATTAATTTTATTAATTTATTAAATTACTCATAAAACATCAACGGCGAGTTGTTTACTTGAAATATCAAATAAGGCTTAATGGATTTTTTATTTTTATTTTATTTTGTCCATTATTCAAAATAAAAAATATAAATTTACATAGTTATATTGAAAAAATCATATTACTCAGAATCAAAGAAAATAAAGTCTACTTTAACATGAATAATTTTAATTGGCCAGAGCGGTTGGTTTGGAATCTTTGGACACCACATGAAAACCCAAAAATATATACATATCACTATGTAATTGTTTCTTAGTTGTTATACTTTCTTATTATGATAAGTAATAAAGCGCACACTTTATATTTTTCAAATGAGGCACACATAGTGGTAAAGACTGCAATACTTCTGAATTGTAAAAAAAAGTTGTTTTTTGGTACAAAAAAGTTAATATTAATATACTTATGTCCTTCTCTTTGTCGTTGGTTTTACATATATCCTTTCTTTTTTAATACAAAACATTTAGTTCTTGGTTCTGCTCACATTTAAGGCATTTTAAAGTTTTATTTTCTAATTATGATAAATCAATAATTAGTGTTGTTTTAGCTTACGCTTTTGATGTCAATCATAGATATAAAATTCAATTTTATGGTCTGATAATTGGAAAAACTCAGTTGTTTTATAAATGCAGCATAAATGACATAAAATGCAATCGAACTCATATGCAAAGTCATCTTAAAAAATGCATGGAAAGTGAGGCGTGCTTCTCACACATGTTGTACACTTGAGGCTAAAGCCGTAATTCTTCTTTTTTTTTTTCTTGAAAAATCATTGAGGTGCGGCTCTTTGCATAAGCTTCAGTTCAGTTTTTAGAGATGGGATTTTACTAGTTTTTTTTAAGGCTTGGTACATGTAATTTTCTAATGACTAGATGATTTTTAATATTTTTTGCTATGTCGATATTGTAAATGAGTTTCTAAACTTTGAACCATTGAACAAAATTTTGAATGGTCTGGAAAGCTCACCATCAGTTGCTCTTAATCAAGCACAATGGAAAAGTTCGATCCATGTAGCCGACCCCAATTAATTTGGGACTGATGCTATGTTGTTGTTGTTGTTTTTGTGTTGTTGTTTCTAACCTTTGAACCATTGAACGGAATTTTGAACTTACTATTTTACTTTTGGTTCATGTAATGTATTTCGAAATTCTTTTGTCGGCAAATTTAAAGACTTTCCCGAGATTGCAAGGCGACGCCTAGGCATCGCCTAGGTGTTTTGAGGCCAAATCACCTAGGTGTTTGCTTAGTTAGGCGGTGACCTAAATAATTTTAAAAAAATTAAAGCGTCTGATTACGATTGAGTTGGTTGCAATGATACCTACCAAACAACAAAATTTTAACATAGTTAATGTAACATAATGACCATAAAAACTTATTGGTATTGTTGAAGTATATATTGAACGCAAATTATCGTGACTAATAAAAAATAATTGTTAATTAAAGACATAAATAAATAAAAATAATTCAAGGGCCTCTAAATAAATATGTTTTGCCACCTAGACACCGCCTATGCGCCGTCTACGCACCGCCTCGCTTAATCCATGGAAATCGCCTTGGCGCCTTGCAGTCCTTTTATGCAGGCGTGGGTTGAATCAATTTGTGCCCTAAGTTGTTTGTAATACAATTCAATTTCTATGTAATAGTTTTAGGAGTTGATTTGATTTCATTAATGAAGAACTTAAATTCTTTTTAGAGAATTAGGGTTATTAATTCTCAAGGCCCTGAATTGATTGTGCGTGGATTCGTCAATCAATTTGGAAGACTTCCGCTGCATCACCTTGCTTATAATTGATACTTAAAAGAAATAGACTAAAAAAATGTGCTTACTATAAATGAACTCTGTTTCTTTAATTAAAAGACAATATTTTGATTAGTTTCTTTTGTTCATTATATGTTGTCAAAACCTCTTAAACAACTACAACATAACCTCAATCCCAAATTAGTTGGGGTCGACTACATGGATCGAACTATTCCATTTTGATTGAGCAATTGATGGTGAGCTTTCCAAACCATTTAAATCCCTCCTAGTTAATGCGTCCCAAGTTATCTTCGGTCTATCCCTACCTCGTCAAATTTCCTTAGTTTCTATAGAGTTGAGTTTTCTAGTGGGAGCATTTGTATGCTGTCTTTGGATGTGTTCAAACCACCGCAATCGCCATTCCCTAATCTTTGTGTCAATTGGTGCTACTCATACTTTTCTTTGAATATTTGTATTTCTTATTCTACCTTTACGAGTTTTACCACACACCCATCTAAATATCCTTGTTTTTGTGATAAGATCCCACATAGAGAGCCACATAGAGTTGGTTTGGGGGACACATTATAAATAGGGGTGAGTTAGTTGGTTTAGGCATCGGAGAATTTGAATGTAATTGGGCAGGGGATTGGGTTGAGAGAGTTTTAAGACTCTTCTTGGTTACTTTAGGCACCTTGAGGACAAGGTGGATGAAGGGGAGTAGTGATAAGATGACATAGAGAGCCACATAGAGTTGGTTTGGGGGACACATTATAAATAGGGGTGAGTTAGTTGGTTTAGGCATTGAGAATTTGAATGTAATTGGGCACTTGGAGTGATTGGGTTGAGAGAGTTTTAAGACTCTTCTTTGGGGTTACTTTCAAGTTTGTAATCGCTGTTGTCTTTCAAATCAATAGATCAATATCAATATTCTATCATTTTGCTACGCTCATTTTTTGTACTTGTTTTCAAACCTCTTAAAACTTGGAAAAACTCACAATAGGTATCAAAGTTACACGAAAATCCACGCAATTGCCAGTTCATCTTTACTCTTCACTATGGACTAAAAAGTCGAAGCCCATTTTTAGATATCATAGGTGAACAATATAAATAGTTATAATTATTTCTTCCATTGTTCATTCTGTCCAAATTATGCCTTTTTTATTTGTAGTTTTTTTTTTCTTAGGGGCTAGATTTGAAAGTAGAGTAAATTTCCTTTCTTTTATTTTCAATTGATGTTTTTCCGTGAACGTATTGAACAATATAGTAGAGAAGTGCAGATTGTGAATGCTAGCACCATACTTCAAGGTCTTGATGAAGTAATTGTTGGTGTATTAGTAGAATTTGAAGATAGGCATTGATTTGAATTTGGAGAAGCGACTTGGACAAAAAGAAATGAAGTGGCTTATCGCCTTTGAAAAATTTGTATGGCTTTTAATGAAAAGTTTATGTTTTTATTTTCCGGGTTGGATATTGGCAATAATTAATTGAAACTTTAGCATGAGCTCATGAACGTACACCTTTGGCTATTTTGATTCGTATTTAATAGTGATTAGTGAATGTAGTTCTATATTCATTGATTCTGGTCGTTGATGCTGGAAAAGAATTCTCCTTTCTTTTGTTCCGAGTCATGATTTGAACGAGTCACACATACACCCTAGTACACATTCCTCGATATGTGCGTTCTTATTATGAAAAGGAGTCATTTGAGTGTATTCAAATAGATACTATGTTTACATAGGGATCTCTGTGTTTTGGCATTCCATTTAGCATTAGGAATGGGCTTAATCGGACCTGCTTTGATTGTGCATATGTTCCATTTAGACGTCTAGATAAACTTTTGATTGCTCAAAAGTTGGAGAGATTTCTCATCTTGCTAGTGCTGGACAAAAGAAGAGAATTAAAAAATAAACTCGCAATGACTAAGCATAAAGAAATTTCGCGAAATTATAGAATTTTGCATTTGTGCAATCATTTTAATGTTTCACGAAGCTTGCTTTTCCCCATTGTTGATTTCCAACTCCTTGAATCAAGTGATATATGGCTTCATGAAAGCGTATTGTAAAATACAAATCCTTATATCTTCTGTTTGCATATAATAAGGAAATGTGGGTTGTAAAGGAGGAATCCTTATCATCGCAAGCTTCATTTTTCCTTGTAAGTAAACATTGATTTACAAGAAATGAAATATGCTAAATCAGCAAAGTGATTTGTAGCTTTTATGTGCAACTTATAATGTTCGGTTTCATAATTTTTAAATTGTTCAGTTGCATTGTAGATGCAATGTTTTTATCTTTTGAGGCTTTAAAGTTCTTTTGCAATTGTAGTTCTTAAGTTATATTTTCTCTTTTTCCAATTTGATTATTTAGTAGTTTCTTTCTTTTAGTAGTAGTACTATTATTTTTTATTCTTTCCTCTTCTGATTACATTTTTGTTGGCTTGTACTTGGGACATATTGTACACAAACATTGAATTAGCACTGATTTTATTTAGTTATTTTGATTTTGCAATTTTTCTCTGAAACTTTGAAAAAGTGAAAAACAATCAAAAGATACTATTATTAAGTTTCGCGATTACTTTTTTTTTTTTTTTATTTGCCAAACTTTAACAGAATTGGATGCTTTGTTAGAACTTCCTTATAGTTATTAGCTAGACTAGATATATATATATATATATATATATATATATATATATTTTTTTTGGTAGAAAAACTAGATATTTTTGAAAGGTTGAGAAAAGAATGTTGTTTATACCATGGGAAATGGCACTCTATTCACATTGAATAATTAATCCATTTTCATGGCTCGTGTAATTGATTATGTAAACCATATGAATTATAGTAGTTATGATGTTAATTTTTAGACTCAATCCCATTGTTCCAGCATCCACTCCCATTTGATCGTCTATGCTACTTTTCTGGGCTACCTTTTGGTACCTTTTATTTATTGTCTAACATCAAACAGAAGCTTACTTGTTATCCCGGTTTCTTAGAAGTCAGGATGTTATCTATATTCTATTGTTTTATCCGCTTGTTGCATATATTCATTTATTGAGTGGTACGTATATCCAACAGGTGCTAAATGTTTTAACATCATCAATGGAACTGGTTCAACTCATGAAAAAAGTTGATGCCGCTTTTCATTCTAGACCTTTTGTAGCTTCCTCACCAAGACTTGATGGTTTGTATAAGTTAGTTCCATCCATCCGCGAGCAGCTCAAGGTATAGTCTCCTTTTTTGTCCTCTTTTTTGTCCCTTTTTTCTCCTTTTTTTAATTTTTTTTTTTTCGTCCACAACATTTCTGTTTTTCTTGTTAACTCCTTAATAGATACGTGGAAATTTCTGTTCTCATGATAACTGATAACTTGTTACAATTTATAACTGCACAATCTATTTTTAATATCATGATTGAACGTTTCTTAACTTTATTTTAAGTTCCTTGGCAATGGATGCACTGATGTACATAGTTTACTTCATAAATGAATAGCAAACATCCTAGAGATGGATCCTTGTATTGTCTTGAACATATATGATTAATGGAGGGTAAAGAATATGATCTCTTGCATGATTTCCCATGCCATCTCATGCTTATGAACTCGTGAGAGTTTTGAGTTGCTTTGCTTGTATTTTTGAATCCTTACATTGTCTTGATAATTACCTTCCCTGATATTGTTGCTTTAACTTCAGGACTGGGAGGAAGGCTTATGTGAGACTGATTCAGACGGATCCTTCCTGCCTGAGAACTGGAATCAAGATTTAAGGCTCCTGAATGAAGGTACAGATGGTGGTCACCATTTACTTCAGGTATATCTTTCTCGAGTGGGGTCTTTTCTGTTGATTTTTACTGTTAACTAGTGCTAAATCTTAGCCGCAATGCTGAAATTCTTGCAGCTTCTAGTGTTGCGCGTGGAATCTGAAGTTCATGCCATGTCTGGTGACAATCTTGGAGAGAATCTGCAGGCTCTAGACTCCTTGAAAGCCCAAATGAGTCGCCTGTTTGGAGACTCTTTTGAGAAGCCCACATTATTTGCCTCAGAACAGCAATGTCAGTACAAGCGTGATGATATATTTAAGCCCAGGAGGGCAGGCAATCAAATACTAGAAGTGAAATACAAGGGGGATTGGATGCGGCGACCCATCTCCAATTGCGAGGTTGCATGGTTAGCAAGACTGCTTGTGCAATTGTCTGATTGGTTGAATAAGATTCTTGGACTCAGTCAGGGACCTAGCAATCACGTGAGCCATACCTGGACCTATGTGGATTTTCCAAATGACGCTATCGAGAAAGTGGGTGGTCCGAAGGAGGCCATCAAGGTACTTCTGTGCTCTTTAGGGACATGGCTTCTAGTGTTAGTTTTCGCAGTTATGCGGTTCCTGAGAGAGCATGGACTGAGGGTGAATCTAAGAGGGCTTGCCTCGAAGAAGCTGGTGACGATTTTTCTCCTCTTTGGTGTGTTCATAGTGCTGAGGAATATCATGGGCCGACTTATATGCTGAAAAGTGCAAGGGAAATGATGTTTCGACACAATAAGTCACGCACCTATTTGAAAGCATGTGATGCATTTTGAATTTCAAAGTCCGTTGCACGGTTATGAAATAGGTTACGGACTGATTTTAAGTGTCACTTTATCATTGCCCAAGTGTACATGTCATAAGTGTTTCTACGCACATCTGGGATTTTTTGGGAGTAAGGTTTCAAAAAATTTCTCCCTTGGTATAGATGGATGTGTATAGAAGTGGTAAAGGAAAGTAATCAATGGAAATCAAAAGGGAAGAAATCCTTGGTTTTTGCTTCATGTTGCTGTAGGCTCTTGTGCTAGAATCTAGATTGGCCAAAGAACTAAAAAATAAGCACACGCACGACCACTTTCGTTAATGAGACTACGAACTGTCTAAATCTAATTCTTTAGAACGCCCGCAAGCGCATGTTAACAATCCTTTCGTGTATGGGAACGGGAGGCCAATTTGTTTCAACAATAATTACATTCTTGCCAATCTTCAATATATAATGATCAATAAAGTACACGTAGCTCACCTATAAAAATTCAGCTCTTTGGTTTTGGGTCTTTTGGCCCATAATTTTGTTCTTTAGGTTTCAAATGGTACGTGACGCCCAACTGCATCGACTAATTCACATTCACGCTTTTTAAGTTTCATATGGGAGGTGGCCCTCCAATCATAGTTTTTTTTTTTTTTTTTTAAATTATCAATGGGACTCGAACTTGAGACCACACTTTGAGCAGAATGAGTCCCTTATAACTAAACCATTTGTTGGTTTTGGCCCATCATTTACTTAAGGCCACGGCTATTCGGACCCCATGTTTTGCTCCCCTTACCCCATTACTTCATTGGACCCCATTTTTGAATTTTTTTTTACTGCTTTTACCTCACTTTTTTTGTAAATAATTCCAAAACTACCCATCACCTTCAACAAATGTTAACCCCATCCCCTACCTTCATCCTAACACCCCTCAATCCTATCAATTTCTCGGTTTTAGTCATTGCAGAGCACTTGTAAAAGGTCACCAAGTGTCGTAGGAGTGTTTTTTCATTGAACGAGGTCTGATGTGGTCGCGTCCTGTCCAAGAAGTGAAGAAGTGTCGCCCGCGGGGTTTAGTCGACTTCAACCGATACCTCTAAAGAGGTAACAGTCGACTCCAATCGATACCTCTTTAGAGGTATTGGCCGATTTTGACCGATAATGCGAAGTGAACTCGGTTTTAATTGGTCATGGAGGGGTCCAGTCGAGACCTCTCAAGATGTGTCGACCTGTGTGGCCGACACCTGCGGGTAACAAGAAAGAACAAATTTTTTTCAAAACTCCTAAAAAATAAATGATAATGACAAAAAATTATGGGTTTTGCTCACAATCGTTTGATATTAATGATTTCATCGAGACTTTGTACCCAAAATGCAAGATTTAAACATCAAATTGAAGACCTAAACTTAACAACAAAATCACAAACAATACCGACTCAAAAAATAAAAAAACTCCAAAAAACCTCGAAATCAACACTAAAAGAGATGAATGCACTCGTGACGCCGAATCGATGTGGTTTTGCTTGGATTTCGTCGGATTTGGGTTGGTGGTAAGAATGCGATTTTGAGAGAGGGGTGACTAGGGTATGCGTGAGTGAGGTGAGTAAAAACTCTTTTATATGGAGGGGCGTTGGATCATTTCACTAGGGGCTGAAAAAAATAAAAAAGGGGTAAAATGAGCAAAAAGTGGGATCCGAATAGCCTGGGCGTTTACTTAAACTATATGTATCGCCTATGGTGTCAGATTTTAATGATAGATAGCTAGTAGAGATGAAAGTGGGTTGAGGTTGGGAGGGGAATGAAGTCCTGATCACATCCCTGTAAGTGTAGGGTAAGGGGCAAAGATTTATTGCCAGTAAATTCCTTGTGATAAAAGTTGGCCCCCATTCTTCGTCCTGCAGGGATCCCATGCACTGCCAAATTTATAGAAAATTTTGAGCACCGCTATGTGCACCTCAATTGTTTATGAGGGCACCCCAAAATGCATGTAAATTGGCACACTTTTGGGGTGCCTTCATAAACAATTGGGGTGCACATAGCGCCCCTCAAAATTTTTGTAGTAACACTTTATTGAAGTCTAAATATATTGTATTTTTTCTCGATGGAAAATATAATGTTTCCTAGTAACTATATAATGATATTTGTATTTTTAGGGGTATATTAAATAACAAGTTTTGTAGTTCAATTCATTGTTCTCCAGTCGTATCCTTCTACACGCACGCCTCTTCACTTCACACAATACACACCACCTTCCTCCCAAGAACCTTAACCCTCACAATCGCCACCATTCTTGCTCCACCTCCAAAAATCGCCACCCCACCATCATCGCCACTCCACCACTGCCCTCACCACCTCTCTCTCTCTCCTTCCTCCCCAAGAACCCTAATACTCACAGCCACCAACATTGTCACTGCAACTCCCAATGTCGCGGCCTTACTATTGTCACCGCCCTCACCACCTCTTCCTCTATAAAGTTTATGATGTCATTTTGTTCACTCGCTCTAGACGAACACGATGACCATGTTCGACCACTAAAGTCGAACATGTGTTTAATGTTCAGCACCAACACATGTTCTACCACGCGTTCGGCCAGCGTGGCTGAACATATCTTGAATCTCCGGTCAACGTGGTCGAACATGTGTTGATTGTTCGGCCGGCATAGCCGCACGTGGTGATTGACCACCAAAGTTGGTGGCCAGATAGAGAGAAAGGTAATAATGGTAGTGGCGGTGATGGAGCGGTGACGACCGTAGTCGCTGTGCTTACAAGGAGAGAGATGCCAACCATGACAAACGATGACGATGACAGTGGCGGCGGCGGCGGTGGAGGACGGTGGGTGAGGGAGGTGAAGAAGGTTGTGTGTGTGAGAGGTGAGGGTAATCTGATCAAAAAAACCAAAATAGCAATGTGTGTGTTTAGCAACCCCTTTGATTAAACCCTATATACGATTTATGATGACAAAAAATAATTCAATCTTACTGATTTTGCTCATTCACTTTTCAACGTAGATATAGACAGATCAGGGTTTGGGTTAAGCCACGTGCATGAGTTACCCTCATGAAGATCGTGTTTTGCTAAAGCATCTGCTCGTACATCCATAGATCTAGAGATATGACAAAAATTAAATGGGTCTATATCCTTAATCAAAGCCCGGACATCTAAGATTAGGGGATCAAGGTCGGTGTTGATAGAAACAAGAGAATTCAGTGCCTCAACCACAACTTTTGTATCTGAGCACACCTTAGAAATGCTCGAGTAGTCGCACCAATTCTGTAGACCAATCAAGATGGCATCACATTCGGCGATCTCCATAGAAGAGGAAACGCCCACAAAAGAAATCCTGCCTTGATTACTCGATCTAACGTCGAAACAAAGACCCATCCAATTCTTGTATCTCGTGCTTCTATCTCTAGCTGAATCAGCAAAAACCACATATTCCCAACACTCAGCGCCCCCGGAACCTATTGGGTATGTCAATCTTATGAACATTGTTTCTGTTACTGTTTTAGTTAATAAAATATAGGATTTCATTAGCTGTTCATTATTATAATTGGTTTACATGTTTACATTATAATATGATCCATTGATGTTTACCGAAGCATCCAAAATGTCTCTAGTCAGTTGTTATACTGGGAATTATAAGAATTAAGACTAGTGAGTTTTGATTGATGGTTATATGATGATCATGCATATAATGATACAAATCAAGATCATGAGTACTTGTTAAGGAGCAACGTACTAGGGAAAAATTACAAATGTACTGTCAAAATTAATATAAATGAGTAAAATAAGTTAGTTTTCTTTTTATTCCAAAAGTAAGGTAAAACGCATTTTGGAAATACGTCATTAGTTGGAGAAAAATTAGTCCGCTCAAAATACACGAATGACGCATTCTCAGAATGCGCCATTCGTGTATATTGTAGTCCTAAGTGTCACAGGTGGAAATACACGAATGACGCATTCTCAAAATGCGCCATTCGTGTAGCCTACGTGTCACGGGGCGAACTACACGAATGGCGCATTCTCGCGTATTGTGGAACAATCCAAGTGGGCGCCATGTGGATATCAAAATAATGTGGGATTGTCCACCTCGAGATACGTGCGTGTTGTTTGCATGTGTTGTCCACCTCGAGACACGTGCATGATGTTTGCATGGATTTGTCCACCTCGAAATACGTGCGTGTCGTTTGCATGGGTTGTCCACCTCAAGACACGTGCGTTACGTTTACATGAGTTGTCCACCGCCAGATACGTGCGTGTCGTTTGCATGGGTTGTCCACCTCGAATTACGTGCGCGACGTTTATACGGTTTACTTCGATTGCACGAGACTACATGCGTTGCCTACCTCGAAATACGAGCATGACATTTGCACGGTTTGCATTAATTGGACGAGGTTGTATGAGTTGTCCACCTCGAGATACGTGCGCGACGTTTGCATGGATTGCACGAGGTTGCATGAGTTGCTTACCTTACGATACATGTGTCACGTTTGCATGAATTGCACGAGGTTGCATGGGTCGGCCACCTCTACATACGCGCGTGTCGTTTGCATGACATCTCCACCGCGAGATACATGTGTGGCGTTTGCATGAGTTGTCCACGTCCATATACGTGCGTGTTATTTACATCAGTTGTCTACCTCGAGATACGTGCGTGATGCGGGTTGTCCATCTCGAGATACGTACGTGATGCGGCTTGTCCATTTCGATACGTACATGACGTTTGCATGGGTTCACCGCTTCGAGTTGAACAAAGTACTCCTTTTGAGGAGTAAAATAGAGGTTGTGTATTTTGTATAGATGAGTCCTTTTCAAAAGGTGTCATTCATTTTGTATAGATGACTCATTTTCAAAAGGAGCCATTCACTCCATCTCATCAACACACATCCACATGGAGCCACATCATCACCAATGACTCATTTTCGAAAGGAAACATACATTATTTTTGTAAATTAAAAGTAGCCAACCTTATTTTTGGAATAAAAAACCATTCACACCTTATTTTTTGAAAAACCCCAACGTACTAGACCAACTCGCAATGAGAACACCACATGGATTAAGTCATTGGTGTTACTCATGATATATAAGTATATCATTTAGTCATCTGACTTGAAATTACAAGAGATTTCAACATAAGATCATAATGATTTGACACAATCAAATACTATTTTTAACAGGACGATTATAAATGTTTTGATTGGTTACTATGTTAATAATGCGTGAAGGTGTGTAATCGAGACAAAATTTGTCAATCTCGTTTAGAGATAAATATCAGTGGATCCCTCGATATGTTAGACTAAAAATGGCCAAGTCCAAGTGAATTAATATGATCAATGTCACTTGAATGTTTTCAGTCTACATAAAGATTGAGACTAGTACGATTAAACATTAAAGATGACTTTTTCGTGCTTTATGTTTAATCAAAGGATATCGTACGACAAAATGATATGATATATACTATTGATTATGTTATATCGATTTTGATCTTCATACAACTTGGGTAGTCGTAAAGCCTTGCTAGAGACTGCTTATGAATCATGTACTAAAATGGTTTTGGTTCACTGCCAACGTTGCATGAACCAATTGGGTCGCATACACAAAGAATGATTTTGCGAGATTTTAAATGACTCGCAACAATGAGTTTTATATGATGAAATTTGTAATATAAAAAGTCCTTATGATGTGTCATATTAATATCACTTTAAGTAGGGGTATTATGGTAATTCACTTACCCGGCTTTATACAAGGGTTGTATAAATAGGCGAGTTAAGTGAATTTGCATTACGGGAGAAATTAAGGTTGGAATCTAATTTTTGCTTTTCTAAAACGAGTTAGGTTTCTCACTCGATCGCCGTTCGTGTGTGGATTTCTGATAGAGCACGTTCGTCTCTGGTAGCGTCTTAAACATCGATCAACACAAAGAAACAAACTAGCGTTTGATGTATGATTTACTTTTGTTAATCACTTTAATGGAATTCGGATTTGATCCTGTTGGAGTTTTGAAATAAATATTTAAAATTTTCAATGCGTTTTGAACCTCAAAAATCCAACACAACTTGGCTGCATAACACCTTATGTCTTCATTCCATCCTGAAAACCCAAACTAGATAAGAGGTCTTCACAATCAATAGTAAGGGTTCCTTTGTCTTCCCTCTAAAAATACTATCGGTCATGTTCTTCCAAATATGTCAAACTCCAAAGGCACACCACTGCAGAATCTCATCACCATTACTTCATCTTTCCCAAAAATCAAACACATAATAAACCTTCAAGTCCATACATCGAATTCCTCATGGAGCCCCAAACCAATTAAACCAACTGGGTAAACTCACAAAAAACCAAAATATGTAGAGGAGTTTCTTCAGACTTACCACATTGTGAACATATATGATATTGGATTAATTTAAGCTTCCACAAAGCCTGTTTGGTGGATAACATCCTGGATGCTCTGCCAAAGAAAGAAGAGAACCTTTTTTGTGCTTTAATTCTGGACAACTATTTCCAAAGACTAGCCTCACCTCTCCCATTACGTGCCTCTCCTACTGTCATTCCACCCCAAAAACCTTCCACGTCAAGTTTTACTACCAGGTTGTATGCTGATTTCATTAAGAAAGATAAATCCAGACTTTTCATAGTGCCATACCAACCTATCTTTACATCCATCACGCCTGACAGGGGTAACCAAAATATAAGCTAATTCTCTTCCACTAAGCAATTGCTTCACCACCTCCATATTCCAGTTTCTGTCAACGGGGCGATAAAATCCTTCACCTATACCAAACCTTCCTTTATTTGAGCCCATAATTTGGTTCTCTTTTTTTTTGTTACCCAAGAATCCTCTAAAATCCTAGTTTTAAAACCATTCCCTATGTGATGGCCCCAAGTACTAAGGTGAATCGGGCACCGCCATGTCGTCGAAAAGTCACTAAACGCGCCATGTAAATGCACGCTTATTGACTTTGTATGCCTTTAAAAGAAGAATTGACCAAGTTATGTAAATTCTGCAAACTTAATATTCAATTTAAGTTGAATAAATAGAGTAGAAGAACTTAAGCATTAATGAAAGTAAATTGAACAAGTTTTTCATTAATATAATTCAACTTATAGGGTGGAAACCTGACATATATCAATACCATTCATATACACAAGGTGAAAAATATCAATGAAATGCATATATGCATGTATCAAGGTTCTAAAAGTCCCCAAACCCATCAAAAAAATGCAATTCACACACACACACAACATACCTACGAGTATTCAAAGAAGCTATCCAAGCTCAGAGGCAATCGCCGAAAATCTCCTTGTCCTAAACTCGTAGAAAAGATCTGCAACTTGTCCCAAAGAGACAAGTTCCAGTGAGTAAATCCTAGAGAAACCCACACAGTGTTCAAGAAATCCGCTAAACAGTTGAAATAGTGTTTACATATCATGCCATTAAAATAAAATAAATAGAACACAAGCGAAGTATGATAATAAGACACTTCAATAGCGATAAGTAAGGATTATAAACAAAACACGATTTCACATCAATCACAGTTACCAGGATTATGACATCCCCTATCCCGATTAGAACTATACTCGACTTGAAACTCCAATTAAGCACCGATACACCAACCTGACTTAATTAGAGCGAACAGCCTCTCCTTTCATACCTGATAAACTTAATACGTATATCAATATTGAAATATAAATTAAAGTATATGTGACATGTGTCGAGCATGTTCAATAAGTTTCCTGTATATCCTTATTATTTGTAGTAGTGATAAATGGGGTCATCTCCACAGAGATTTTGCAAATTTCTTAAGAAAAATGATTCCAATAATTTTTATTATTTTATTTTAACTTAATTAATTTAATTAAAATGGGAATTAAAATTATCTAACAAAATAGTGCAATCAACTAAACTAACTTAACTAACACAATTCAAATTTACTAAATTCAAATCAAATCAAATTAATTCAATTCAATATAATATAAAACAAACATCTAAACAAATAACCAGAACAATGAAACATTAATCCGTTTTGTGTCCAAATATATTACTTAAATCTTAATCATAATCATATTTTAATCTTATTGTAAAATATTCTTATATCATTAAATCTAAGTAAGTTGATAGCCTTTATCAAGCCACCAATTTTCTTATATCGAAAACACATCTCATCCATAAATTAACGATAAAAATAATAAAGTTTTGCTCGCAAGTATTAATAAGTGATACAGGTCACCATCTACATATAAAACGTTTTCGGGACGTTACAATATGCCCAACTAGAAAAACTTCATCCTCGAAATTAGAATTTAATTCAGACAAACTCTTACCAGAAGCATAAAGCAAGGGAATGCTACTTAATCGGTTCCTTCACTACTACTCCCATGGTCTCATCCACATGTGACTAAGTGGATTTAACACCCTCTAAGCTGCGGGCCCATGCCCACTTCAGCCAGCTTAGAGTGTTCCTATCAATCTGCGAACTTAACAAGTCGTTTTAAGCAGTTTGGGTCCCAATAGGAACTGCGGACTCACTTAGAGTCGCTTCAGACATCTCGATCTTGACCCATGTCGAACATGCACAATAGTTTCCCGTATTTTTCTATTGTTTGTAGTAGTTGTAAATGATATATCGTCTTCACAAGGATTTTGCAAACTTATAAGGAAAGTATTTTTTTTTCTTGTTTTTCTTAATTTAGTTAATCTAATTAAACGAGAATTAAAATACCAAATAACTAAAAACTATAACTACTAACTTAATTAACCAAACTAACTAAACTAAATCAATGCAAACTTAATTAAACGAAATTCAAATTCAATATAATATAAATATCTAAACAAACATCTAAATAAACCCCCCACTAACAATGTAATATACTTGGATTGCATTCAAACACTTGAACATAATATCACTTCATAACTTAATTATAATCATATCACATGAAATCTTGGAATCATTAAATCCAAATTCATAAAAGGTTGAAAGCCTTTAGCAAACCATCAATTTTCCTATATTCAATGGAAAATAAGCCATATCTTTATCATTGTAAATCTACATATTGGATAAAACGCAATAAAATAGAAATACGATAGCATTAACACTCAATGAAAATCATAACTAATCTAAATAAAATATTAATCAGAATATGCTAATTAATAAATAACTTAGAACGCAATCACCTAGAACATCCACTCAAGTAATATTGCCCTATAGATTAATCTTAGTTACTAGTTCTATAATTGTTGTCAATAATCATAGACATAGAATCAGAATCAAAATACCACAATAATATGTGCAACTGTGCATGCAATATCAATCTTCATTAGTTGTAATACGTAAAAACAACTTATTAAAATCGTGATTGTTGTGTATGATTAGACTCAAAGCATTGAGTACATAATTCCTTAACTATGTAGCAATTAAAAGTATATAAATGTCTATAGTTTATTTAGATTTATAAACTACTCACTCATGCTGGAAATAAATAACAAAATAATATAATTAAAAGAAATAATTAAATAAATACCTCTTAATGAAACAAACAAAGCTCAAATGTAGCTTCAAACATAAACTCAATAAAACTAAACTTATAATGGAAGAGGGCTAAGACAGAGATAAAAAGATCTCAATCTCGAAGCTGTGAGGTCCTATTTATAGTTTGCTAACTATACATACTATAAATAAACTCAAATCCTTCTAATTAATCTAAAAAATCCGTAACCAACCTCAACAATTTCTCAGCGACTCCATTATGTTCACAAATCGCAGAGTTAATAACTGAAAATGGGTCTCTATACTCTACCAATTATGCTGGCGATTTCTAGTATAATTCGCAATTCGTTGATGGTTCTGTAATGACCTCTTCTCAAATTAGGCCACCGTCCGGTCTAATCCCGTCATTAAGCCCTCGTAGAACTTAACACAGAACTAGTCAGCCTTTTCAAAACAATTCACCTACTTACAAATTATACGTTCAATATGGGTTTTAAAGTCTTATGTCAAAATAAATCAGAGTGAATTAAAATTTTGCTTACTTACAAGTTTATTCAACGGAAGTCTTACAAATTAACAAAAGCATTAATGTGATACCTAACAATCTTGGAAAAACTAGGGAATAAAGATCACATGCATATATATAAGAAAACGATGATATATAACAACATGGGTCTTGTCAAGGTACTAATCACTCAACCCATAATATATAACTCCAAAAGTATATTACATACATATAAAAATAATACATCAAAAATCAAAACCTAAAAAATCTGGCGTAGCAGCACTCCACTAACTCAGAGGTAGTTGTCGATCTTCTCTTTGCCTGGTCTGCTACTCGATGGATCTACACCCATCGTCACAAACTAGACGGTGAGTACAGGAAAGTAGAAAGTAATACTGAGAGACATTTGTTCACATTCCTAAATATGCAACAAGTATCTAAAAGCATGATAATAGCAACTATGATGTAAAGAGAACATGCAAAGAGATACTTCAGCTAAACAACATGAAAGTGACACATGGCTAAGTAGTAATGATCTAGGGCCGGTCGGCCATGATCTTTATTACATCAGCCTTTTCCATTATATGAGGATAGAGCTGAGAACTACATCAATGTGAAGGTCTGAGTAGTGCTCTTGCCTTTATAACCTTTCCCTGGTGCCAGTCACCTGCAATATATACTTGCCAACAACCTCGGGTCCCATATCTCGTGTGCACTGCAAGTTATGCTTACCAAAAACCCTGAGACTCATTTCCCGTGTGCTGTACAAGATAATGGAGAAATCTCGATCACCCTGGAAAGTCTAGTGACCCTTGTATGTCTGCTAGATTTCTATCATGTAATGACCCTGGATACGAGAACTACTTTCATATTCAAGAACAACACAGTAATGGAATCCAACAAAACCATTGCATACTAATGCACAAAGGAAATAGATTACAATACTATGTAACACCTATCTAATAGCATGTTATTTCACTAACCACATGTATTAACAATCAACAATGACATTGCATATGATTTAAAGTCAATGAAATCATTTTATCAACAAATTATACCATGAAAGCAACCTCATGTAATGACAAATAACAACAAGTATTGACATATTGAATACAAAGGTAAATCACTCCAAATGATTGGAAATGAACATATGAATAGGAATGAAATGTAAAGAAATATCTCAATCAGTTTACTTACAATCCACACAATTTCCTATGCTATTTCGGCCTCCCGACACCTCAAAACTCGTATTTGAATCCCCAGTAGCTCTTCCTTAGGTTCATGATATCATATTATAGGTTTTTTAATGTGTTTGGACCTTTACCTAGAGTATTAGACTCTTTTATAGTGTTTAAGGAATTTTTGAAAATTGCAGTTTTTATGCTATCATAAACCTAGCGCGATAATGTATGGGGTTAGTGCGCTAATGACACATTAGCCCGCTACCAATCTCAATCTAGCGCACTAATCCAAGTTAGTGCGCTAGCTGATCCACCTAGCGCGTTATGTGCAGTAAAACCCAAAATTCTGCAATCAGAAATTTGAGTTTTCTCTACACATAGGCCATGTCAATGCCTAAGGAATCTCCATACACACTACTAGAGCTCGATGACATCAACTACAACATAAAACAACAACCTACAACACCAAATTCATGAATTCATTAAATTAAGCTAACTCTATGGTGTAGAGAAGTTACCCATTTTGATGAACACTAGCTATACTTGATATCTCCTTCACTAAAGCACCAAGTTTTTGTTGATCTTCTTTTTCTCCAGCATCTCCTCCTTCTCCAGCAAGTTTCCTTATCTCTTAAGCAATTGAAATGAAAGAGTTGAGTTGCTTGAGTTGAGTAAAAGCTTTATATTCATGAATTGGATATGGTTGATTGATAGTCATTGATCCTAATGTGCACACGTATCTCGAGACCTATCTAATGGTATACTTATTAACATATGTCTCACTAACTCATGCCAAATGATACCAATAAGTGACTCAATTGGTGTTGAGATGGGTCATTACGTGTCTCGAGAAATATCAAGTGGCTATTGTTTTAACTTACTAACTTAAGTGTATTTGATACTTAATCAACCATAGCCCACTTATATCACTTATAAAAGCAATATAAAACTTATGCCAACTCACAATATTGTTCTCTACCTCGGTCCCACGCCGACATGCAACTTGAGGTGCATTCCCACACACGTCTCGACACCTATTCACAAGTAGGAATGACTTAGTAGTCTACACATATATAATGCACTAAGGTTCCCTCGTCATACGTGAGATCACTGTGACACACATCTGCATACTTCTTTTGCCTTTCTTGGGCTCCTTTAAGCCTCTGGCGAATCTGTCGTATTTTCTTTGTGTAATCAACAACAATTTCAGGCCCTATAATGTCCCAGTCCTCTGGCTCCATCCAACAAGATGGTGAGCGACACGGTCTGCCATATAAAGCCTCAAATGGCGCTATCTCAATGTTAACCTGATAACTGTTGTTGTACGCAAACTCACACAATGGTAGGTAGTTTTCCTATGATCCGCCAAACTCAAGTACACAAGCCCTGAGCATATCTTCGAGAGTCTGAATCAACCTATCAGTCTGCCCATCAGTCTGAGGGTAAAAGGCTGTACTAAACTGTAGGCGCGTACCATACTGCTCCTGCATACTCCGCCATATCCTGGACGTATACATAGCATCTCTGTCTGACGTAATAGTCAATGGTACTCCATGCGGCCTAATAATCTTCCTCTCGAACAATACACTCAACTGGTTAAACGTGTAATGAGCTGCAACTAGTATGAAATGGGCAGATTTTGTCAGTCTATCCATAATTATCCAGATAGAATCGTGTCGAAGAGCATTTCTCGACAATCCTCTAACAAAATCCATGGCTATGTCTTCCCACTTCCATCGTGGAATTAGAAGTGGCTGTAATAATCCTCCAGGTCTACGTATGCTTTGCTTTCACCTACTTCCTAATAAATTTCGATACGTCTGCTTTCATCCCAAGCCACAAAAAATGCCTCTTCATGTCATGGTACATCTTGGTCCTACTTGGATGAACGGTGAATCGAGAATGTTGGGAATCCTGAAGAATCTCATCCTTCAGCTCTCGAACTGCTAGTATCCACAATCTGCCTTTAAATCGTAGACACTGATTCGCCATCACAGTCTAGTCAGTGCAATCAGTACTCTGGGTTAACTCATTGAATCTCGAGTATAAGATATCGACTTTTTTACCCTTAAACACTTTCTGTGTAGACATTGTCTGAAGCCTCATCTGTGCACAAATCATCATCCGAGTTTCGCTAGGAATATATGACTGAGTCATCATCGCTGCTGCCTCGAGTAATCCATACTATGCATCATATGGCATTTAACTACCTCGGCATCACCAGTCGATATCCTATTTAGCGCATCGGTAACTACGTTAGCTTTTCCTAGGTGATATTTCAGAGAAAAGTCGTAGTCCTTCAGAAAACTCTAACCATTTGTATAGTTTCATGTTTAGCTCTTTTTTGTGTGAAGATGTATTTCAAACTCTTATGATCAGTATAGAGTGTGAACTTCTCTCTGTACATATGAGTCTCCAAATCTTCAGAGCAAATACTACCTCTGGCAACTCCAGATCATAAGTGGGATAATTCGTTTAATGTAACTTTTGCTGTTTGGATGATAAGCCACCGTGCCTTTATCCTGCATCAACACATAACCTAGACCTGTATGAGAAACATCTATATTTACTTGGAATCCTTGTCAAGGCTCTGGCAATATTAGCACTGGTGTGGTAGTCAACGATCTCTTCATCTGAACAAATGCCTCATCGCATTCCTCAGACCAATTAAACCTGATGTCTTTCCGAGTCAATCTGGTCATTGGTGAAGCGATCTTCGAGAAATCCTTCACGAACCTATGGTAATATCCTACTAACCCATAAAACTCCTGATCTCCATAACTGACGTCGGCGCAGTCCAATCCATAATAGCTTGAATCTTAACTGGATCTAGAGTAATGCCAGTTGCTCCAACAACATGTACCAAAAATTTGACTTCTGACAGCCAAAATCCACATTTACTGAACTTAACATAGAGTCGATGCTCCCTCAAAGTCTGTAACTGTCTCTGAGGTGCTGCTCATGATCCTCTCTAGTCCTCGAATATATCAATATATCATTGATGAAAACTATCACGAAATAGTCAAGAAATGATCTCATCACTCGATGCATAAAATCCATAAACATGGCAAGAGCATTAGTCAAACTAAAGGGCATAATTGTAAATCGATAGCATCCATATCTCGTACTAAATGCTGTCTTGGACCTATCCTCATCCTTGATCCTAAGCTGATGATACCCTGATCGCAGGTCTATCTTGGAGAAATACTGTGCTTCTCTTAGCTGATCAAATAAGTCTTCAATCCGTGGTAAATGATACTTGTTTCTGACTGTGACCCTATTCAAATGTCTATAATCGATACACAATCTCAAAGTACCGTCTTTCTTCTTTACAAATAGGACCGGTGTTCCCTATGGTGACACAGAAGGTGTAATGAATCTCTTATGTCCCAAATCCTGCAACTGACTCCTTAACTCTTCCAACTTTCTCAGAGCCATGCAGTATGGTAGTATAAATATAGGTCTAGTGCCTGGTACTAACTCAATGATAAAATCTATATATCTCGGTGGTGGTAAACTCGGTAAGTATTCTGGAAACACATCTAAAAACTCGCATATAACCGAAATCTCCTCAAGCCTGGGTCCTTGACTCTCTACTACGGTATATAATGACACCAGAATCTCTATCTCTCTATTATTTGCAAGTCACCCTCTAATGCCCTAAGCTCTCGGTGTACTATCACTATACATAAACATCGAACGCCTTGGGATCTCAAATATCACTGTCTTACTGAAATAGTCGATATGAATGTGATACACTGCTAGCCAATCCATCCCTAACAATGCGTCGAAATCTAAGAACTTGAGAACTTTAAAGTCTGCAGGTAACTCTACCCCGCCTATCTCTTCTGGACATCTCTCAATAAGACAATTAGGGTAAACTCTATCCCCGGCTGCAGTACTCAAAATCAAATGTATACTAACTCTAACCGGTGTCAACCCTGAGATGCCTATCATGCGACAAGAAATGAAAGATACTGTAAAACCTGAATTAAATAAATCATATAACTGTCTACCACAAATGGAAACCATACCTTCAATAAGTCTTCGTTTGGTATCTACGTCAGGTTGTGCTACCATGTGTTCATCCTCTCAACTCTACGATGGAAACATGGCTGGTGGCTGTGCACAATCTCTAATCCCGTGCCTAACCTGACCACACTTATAACATGTGATAGGTCTATGCTGACCCTGAACCTGATCCTAGGCTTGTGCATGTCCCTGCCCCTGTCGGGAACTATCTTAACCTCTACCTCTACCTCTGCCTCGGCCTCTACCACCGTGCTGTTGCTAACGTGCCGCTAGTGGTGCTGGTAGAGCTGGCAAAATAGTAGTAGTTGGTACTATAGATCTGAATGGTGGTGGCAATGGAGGTCTACCAATAATTTTCTGCAATGGTGTAGGGGATGGTACAAAGGGTACAACTGCTGTAGATGTCCTTGACCCCTAGGTACCTCTATTCCATCTCCTCGATCCTTTGCCCCTCTGTCTCCTCCTCTCAAACACTACAACCTGGTCTGGTGTCAACGTTGGTACTAGCGGTCCTATCAGAAACTTTACCTAAATAATATGTCTTGTGAGAGAGTACACGCTCGTCAATTTAACCCAAAGTCCTGGCACCTGAACTGACCACATAAAATCCAATATCTGGCATCAGTTCATCTCCGAAGTGGTATACATCATCCAAATCCTCTTTCACTAAATCCCCAGCGAACTACCGCATATAGTCGTATCTTTCTTTATAGCTCATCACTGAATCATCAGCTCCCTATATCAGGTTCATGAATTCCTTCCTCAAATTTTTCATCACTGCAGGTGGAAAGTACTGCTGGTAAAACTTCATCTTGAAGGAACCCCATGACTCAAATTCTCCCTCAGAAGCTATCATAGCACGCCACCATACATCAACATCTCTTTATAGGGTGTATGACAAAATCTCAGCTCAGAGTCTGTCCTCAATCCTTAAGACTCGGTGCAACTTTTCCTGAGACAATACCCACTTCTCGATCTTCTTGAAGTCTCTCTGACCATCAAAATAGACTGGCTTCAGTCTGATGAAATCCTTCACCAGCTAAACCTTTGCTGTCGAACTAGAAGTTGGAGGTGTGAAAGACAGTTTAAAAACTCTGTACGATTGGAGGTGTCACTACTAGTATGGTCTGTACTACCGACACTGCTGTCGATAATATTGAAGTAGTCGTAGTAGTAGGGGCTGGTGTCTCTACTGGTGGAGCAAAATGTGAAGTCGTCATGCCAATGAACTTCGCCAACTACTGTCCCTGAGCAGCTACCCGATCGGATAGCCTCTAAAAATCATCTGTTGATGGAATAGAAGGCTAGCTACCACTCGCACCTGCATCCTCGCTATTACATGAATTTGCCATCGGTGTCTGCAAGTTGATAGCGAACGCGAATCAGCTACTACGTAGATAAAGAACATATACATATAGAAAACTAAAATGTATACATAAAAGTCATCCCCATCTCATATTCAGTCACTTCCCAACTAATGATTTCTAGGCAAAGATCATCTGGTTTTCCGCAACTAAGATTTATTTTTTTCATGTTAAAATTTTTTATTTGTTACTTATTGGAAAAGTTAGGCATTTTGCTACCCATTGTAGCTTTGTTATCACCTTGTTGAATGACTATTTTCCACAATCCTAAGCTCTATATACTTAGGCTTTCCTAAGCTTTATAAATTTAGAATATGATACCACATGTGAGTATGGTATCTCAACTTTGGACAATTCCATAAACTATCCAAAATATTTTAGAACATAGTCTCTGATATCAATTGTGACGACCCCTTCTCAAATTAGGGCATCGCCCGGCCTAATCCCATCATTAAGCCCTAACCTCACCTCGTAGAACTTAACATGAAACTAGTCGACCTTTTCAAAACCATTCACCTACTTACAAATTATAAGTTCAATATGAATTTTAAAGTCTTATGTCATATAATAAATCAGAGTGAATTAAAATTTTGCTTAGTTACAAGTTTATTTAGCGGAAGTCTTACAAATTAACGAAAGCATTAATGTGATACCTAACAATTATAGAAAAACCAAGGAATAAAGATCACATGCATATATATATAAGAAAATGGTGATATATAACAACATGTGTCTGGTCAAGGTACTAATCACTCAACCCATAATATATAATCCTAAAAGTATATTACATACATATAAAAATAATACATCAAAAATCAAAAACTACAAAATCTGGCGTAGCAGCACTCCACTGGCTCAGAGGTAGTTGCCGATCTTCTCTTTGCCCGGTCTGCTATTCGATGAATCTATACCAACTGTCACAAACTAGACGGTGAGTACAAGAAAGTAGAAAGTAATACTGAGAGACATTTGTTCACATTCCCAAATATGCAACAAATATTTAAAAGCGTGATACTAGCAACTATACTGTAAAGTGAACATGCAAAAAGATACTTCAGCTAAATAACATGAAACTGACACATGACTAAGTAGTAATGATCTAGGGTTGGTCAGCAGTGATCTTCATCACATTAGCCTTTTCCATTATATGAGGATGTAGTTGAGCTCTACATCAATGTGAAGGTCTGAGTAGTGCTCTTGCCTTCATAACCTTTCGTTGGTGCCAATCACCTGCGATATATACTTGCCAACAACCCTAGGTCCCATACCCCATGTGCTGCGCAAGTTATGCTTGCAAACAACCCCGAGACTCATTTCCCGTGTGCTGCGCAAGATAGTGGAGAAATCTTGATCACCCTGAAAAGTCTAGTGACCACCGTATGTTCACCGAACTTCTATCATGTAATGACCCTAGATACGAGAACACTTTCATATTCAAGAACAATACAGTAATGGAATCCAACAAAACTATTGCATACTAATGCACAAAGGAAATATATTACAATACTATGTCGCACCTACCTAATAGCATGCTATTTCACTAACCACATGTATTAAGAATCAACAATGACATTGCACATGATTTGGAGTCAATGAAATCATTTGATCATCAAATTATACCATGAAAGCAACCTCATGTAATGAGAAATAACAACAAGTCATGTCATATTGAATACAAAGGTAAATCAGTCTAAATGACTGGAATTGGACATATGAATAGGAATGAAATGTAAAAAAATATCTCAATCTGTTTACTTACAATCTAAACAATTTCTTATTCTATTTCGGCCTCCCGACACCTTAAAACTCGTATTTGAATCCCCGTAGCTCTTCCTTAGGTTCTTGATATCATATTATAGGTTTTTGAGTGTGTTTGGACCTTTACTCAGAGTATTACTCTTTTATAGTGTTTAAGGAATTTTTGAAAATTGTAGTTTTATGCTGTCATAGACCTAACACGCTATTGTTTGTGGTTAGCGTGCTACAGAGCCCTATCTAGCGCTAATCCAAGTTAGCGCGCTAGCTGATCCACCTAGCGCATTATGTCCCAGAATTCTGCAATCATAATTTCGAATTTTCTCTACACATAGACACGGTTAATGCCTAAGGAACCTCCATACACACTACTAGAGTTCCATGACATCAACCACAACATAAAACAACAACTTACAACACCAAATTCATGAATTCATTGAATTAAGCTAACTCTATGGTGCATAGAAGTTACCCAACTTTATGAACACTAGCTATACTCGATCTCTCCTTCACTAAATCACCAAGTTTTTGCTAATCTTCTTCTTCTCCAGCAGCTCCTGCTTCTCCAGCAAGTTTCATTCTCTCTTAAGCAATTGAAATGAATGAGTTGATTTGCTTGAGTTGACCAAAAGCTTTATTTTTATGAATTGGATATGGTTGATTGATAGCCATTGATCCTAATGTGCACACGTATCTCGAGACCTATCTAATGGTACATCTATTAACACATGTCCCACTAACTCATGCCAAATGACAACAATAAGTGACTCAATTGGTGTTGAGATGGGTCATTACGTGTCTCGAGAAATATCAAGTGGCTATTATTTTAACTTACTAACTTAAGTGTATTTGATACTTAATCACCCATAGCCCCACTTATATCACTTATACAAGCAATATAAAACTTATACCAACTCAACATATTGTTCTCTACCTCGATCCTACACCGACACGCAACTCGAGGCACGTTCCCACACACGTCTCGACACCTATTCACAAGTAAGAATGACTTAGTAGTCTACAAATATACAATACACTAGGCATACGTCATTACGAATATAACATTTACCTTGGCCATCTCACCTCAGTCGCGACACGTATATTCCAGCGGGTCCCACGTTACGGGTCATTCGATATTGATTAAAAGATTAAAGTCGAATTAGAGATTTGGGTCGTGACAGGCTCACTGGCTCTTCTCTGCTGGTGATTTAGGTGGTGATTCCTAGTGTAATCTTGTATCGCTGGCTAATTGCTGGATATCTTCTATAGTTGACTGTTTTGCTCTTTTTCCTATTTTTCTTCCATTTCTACATTTTTCTAATTAAATCTTGAAATCACAAAAATAAGAGAATACCTTGTGTAATATCATCATTTATATTTAAAAGCAACCTAAATAACATTATAAAACATGTCTAATTATTGACTTGTCAAATACCCTCAAACTCAGCCCTTTGCTGTTGCGAGCAAAGGAATACTCTGAATCATATTCTCTTTTTAGTCTTTATAAACTAATTTAAATCTAATTCATCTTAACTTTAAATAATAGAAATTTAGCAATGGAAGTGACCTTCAACTAAAAGCATATTTCTGTTCATGTGTCGTTCATGCCAAATATAACCCTTATTCGAGTCACCAGTCCCACAAGGGTTTAGTAGTGGTAGATACAGGGTCGAATCAAAATGACTTAGGTTTTACTCTGAGTAAATTAAAACGGGAGAATTTGGGTTTTTAAGAGATTTTTAAGAAAACAATTAATAAACTAATTAAAACTACTTAGAAATTAGAGCTCGCAAAGATTAATTCAATTTAAGAAAATACCTAGGTCTATAATTTGACAAATCCAAATCATAGTTCAATATCATGTCATGGTCCTCAATCTATCCCAAGATTATTAATTCAATTCCTCATAGATTAGCTGTAGGAAATCGACTTCCGCCAGAAATCCCTAATTCATCTAGTCTTGATAGCCAGGACGTATGCCACTAACTACTTCTCTAATTAACACACAACCCTAGACATCCGCTAAAAGTGTTTAATGCATTAACCGCATAAATCTCCTTGGGAATATCAATCCTAAATAACCGAACCGCATTCGCTTCCAATTTAACCTAGATTTATCTGTCGCACACTCAAGAACCAAAATGTTTTGACGGAAAATGGGTGAGTGATTGTCACTTGTATCAGTCCAATCATTCAATTAAGGATACGAAAGTCCTGATTAACTATAGGTGTTCCACCTTAAAGCATGCATTGGCCACCTAAATTCTCTAAGTTTGCACCATAATCATGAAATCAATAACAAATAAAATAAAAGGAATCAAAATAATTTAAATTATAAATAAATAGATCTCATATGAACACCGCTATAAAACCATGAATCTAGACTTGCTTAGCCTCCGACCTAGGCTAAGATTACTTAGCCGGACATCGACTTGATGAACACCATTAAAAATAATAAAAGAAAAGATAGTGTAAGTGGTTGAGAGAGGAGAAGATCCTAAACTAAACCCTAAAGTCTATATATATAAAACCATTCAATTTGGTCTCTAGAAGAGAAAGAAAGTATATTTTGTGGGTTTTTTAGTGTCTCGTGCGCTAAGGAAGATCTGATTGCTGTGGTTGGTTAAATGCTGGAGTCTCGGACATATGTCACGCTCGGATTAGTCATTTTTGCTGTAATTTGCTGATGTGATAGGCTTTTATTGGTTGTAGGTTGTTATGTTGACATGGTGGACGAACCAGTAGGCGACACATGGCGTCTGGGGGTGTGGGAGAGTGGCGCTCAAGAAATTGTTGAATAATTGGTATTCTGTGTAGGTACGTATCTTGAGGACTATCAAAAAAGGCTGTTGTGGAAAGAAAAGAAGGAGAGGAATCGGGGAAGATGTGGGAGACAGTGAGACACATATCCTGAGACAAATCGACGGGTGCTGAAATGAAGAGAACACGTTGAAGACTCAACGTCTACAATCTAAACTTTTATTTGCTCATATGATTTAGTTTTTGCGCATATCTCGAGACTCGATCGAAGGTTATTGGTGGCGCTGTGTCACAACAGTGGCTGATCTCGTGTCACTCGGTTTCTCCTCTATTTCAGGATCAATTATGCAGTGCACATCTTGATGTACATCAGATGGTTGCTATTCACACTGCAGGAATGACTTATACTTGGTTATTTTTAATGACGTTTCTAACTAATGAACCACCAAACCTCTCCTAAACTATTATAGCATAAACACGGACCAATGTGGGTCCCAACAAACTATCTCAAAATACATGTACGCTCGTTTTTAATGCCAGACACCGAAAACATTTCAAAAGACCTTGAATTATGTCTATTTCACCAAATTGCCACTGGAACACTAAAAATATAAATAAAAGAGAATTCATTAATAATAATATTCATTGAGATCTTATAACATACAAAATAAATAGTTAAATATATTATTATTATCGACTTATCAATTACCTATAAGTAACGATAAGTTATAATATAATAGAATGATTTAGACAAAACGAAACATCCCTTAATGATAACTCAACCACCCAATGCAACACCCCTTAGAACTTAAAGTTCATTACTAAGGCCAGTACATAATATAGATTTTCTCAATCTCCACTGACAATAATCAAGCTTACGATGACTAGTATAAAATCTCAAAACACAAAAACCACTAGATTAATCTTAATTTTAGAAAATACTTTATAATAGCAACACAATCAAAATCAATAGGAATTTTGCCAAAATGCCAATGAATATAACGTTTAAAATGTGTTAGATTAAGAAATACTTCACTCAACCCCAGCTTCAAGCATTCAAACTAAATATTTTCTTTGAAGAGTTTAAGAACATCCATATTTTCATCTCTAATTTATTTCTACTTCATCCTAATTATTTTTCTCCTTTCTTATATTTCTTTTGCTTTATTGAGCCCCTGCTCCATTTCCTATGGGCATTTTCACATTTTTCTCACTATAAATTTCATGCTCCATTTTCTATGGAATCTATAGAACTCTCTATATATTTGTAAACTCTTGTTAACATTTCTCATTATCCACTAAAGTTGAAGAAAGTATTATTTATAACTTATACAAGTCATCAATTTCTAACCTATTTCTTCTTTCAATTGTGGTATTATAACTTTCTATATATATGCTATAAAAATACTTAATCAATAGGCTTTGTATCACAAGATTCTTAGAAATCCGTCTTGTTCATCTTGCACTATTGTTTTGATCTTCTACCCTTTCTCATGACTAACACAAGACAATCAAGCCAGTGCGTACATCAACTAATAAAGTTAATCAAAAGGGTATAAATACTGATTCCTTCTATCATAGAACTCACTTGGGTAATAAAAATATCACTTCCATTCAAAATTCTATTATATATATTCATTATCATTCTTTTCCTAACTTAAAATAAAGAAAAATAAAATTCATACTTGAATTCGGAAGAAATTAAAAATTCATTAACTCATTTGAATATCGGATTAAAATTTTGAACTTTTTTCTACCTTTCTTTCCTTTCTTTGCTTTCTTTGCTATCATTGTCATACTTCACCTAAAATACCGCAAACTCATTCCAAATTTTGTTACCAAGGTTTAAAAATTAAGTCGAGTTTCCAAAAAAACAAATATACCCCGTGAAAACGAATTGATATAATCGTAAATTGGATAATCATTATAAGAATAAAATCAATATATAAATTTCATGAAACAAAGTGCATAAAAATTAGAATAAACATAACCAATGTATATCAAATGTAGCATCAAATGTAACACCAAAACACTTTATAAAATGTAGCGCATCACCAAGCATAGATCAAATATATTATTTCACTACAGATAATGAAGTATAGCACTGGAGATACAAGTAAAACCTCACACAATGTCACTCAGAGACAAAAAAGATAAATATAATAAGGAAATCAATGTCGTCGTCCGAAAGTAGCATTATCATATCATTGTCTATTGGATCAATTCTTTGTGATTGGTAGCTCACAACAGGGGTCATATAGGTGGTAGTTCCGACCTGACAGTATTGGAATGTTAAGACTACTACTAGTTGGTAGCCTCATATGTGTAGACGGTATAGGAACCTCTGCGCCTCCTTATCTTCTATCCCTTCTAGACATCGTTCTCTTCATCCTGTGAATGCTCCTTGTTAAGGCCATCCGGTTCTTAAACAACAATTCTTGATTCCACAGAGTTGTCATTTGATTGCGCATAATTTTACCTATAAAAGCCAACTCATGTATAGTCCATCATAGTCCCTAGCTGGTTGCTCCACATACAAATCATTTCTGGCTCTCGACATTTCTTCCAAAACTCTCATTGTGTCATCTCTAATCTTTCTTCTTTGCTCTATCTCTTGTCTGGCTATCTCAGGCTTCTCTTTCTCATCTTTGGAGTCCTCATAACTATTAATTTTTCCATATCTCTCTATTACTTCATCTGTGATGGTCTTCTCTAGTAGAACATCTATCTCAAGTCATGTCTTATTTACTTGATCCGCTCTACAAAAATTCGTGATCATAAAAGGAAAGGGTAAACTGTCATTTTTCTTTGTCGTGATATCACTCCTTATCAACTCATAAATCATCTTACCAACATCAAGATATCCGAATCCTATGACAATGTAGTAAAGCAAGGCGACTTTATAGTTCACCATATCATAATATTGTAGGCTTGGCTATAAGCCGGCGTTGATGAAATAACACCATGCTTTAGTGAACTTCCTAAAAAAATTAGTAGCTACGTGCTTCAGGTACCCCTCCATATCAAAAATGAATCCATCATCATGAATTGCCTCTAATATTCCCCTAATTGTCTCGGTAGGGTAGTGGTACTTTATCGTGTATTCGGGCTTTGGGTACTCATCATTTCCTCTTTGGTGAAATTTTGGTAAACCAAAATATCGGTTAATTCTTGCAGTGGAATAAACCACTGTTCTTCATCTAACTCGTGACTCTGTCTTACTGTCACTTCCATAGGCATTTGCGGAAGACTCTCACACCAAAATATCACATTTTTTCTCACTAGGAACATCATATAGGTCTAAGTGGTTATAGTCCCTAGTCAATAATCCCCGGTTTCTTGCCTCAATGATAGCTAAGATCCCAAGCTTGTATTTCAAATTATTCTTCACATTGAATCTCCTCTCCGTGGTCAACTTCCTATCTTTCACTAAATCATTCTTAAACTTGGTAAAGGCCTTCTCATTGATAAAGTTTTCCTTCTTAAGAACATAATTTCTCATCCCCGTCTATATCTCATATTCTACTTCCTCTTCCTCATCCTCATCCTCATACTCTTCCTTGGAATGATAGCTAAATGATAAAAGTGGAGTAGGCTCTCTTTGTGGTCTAATTTTAGGTGTGTCGAAAGAAATTGATGTGGTCTAATTAGGGTAGCTTTGGATTTATCCTTTGGTTTCTTTACTATCTTCCTTTTTTCTTTTTCCCCCCTCGAATTTCTACCCTTTTTCACTTTCGGCCATTTGAACAAGTACAAGCAAAAGAAAGAACTTGTATAACCATTTAAAACCAAATTGTTGGAAAAGTGTTCAGTAAAATTCAACTTATCTATCTAATAAGAAGAAATTCATCAAAAAAGTCATTTATAAATCGAGAGTGTGAAATTGATCAATAAACAACATTGATCAAAACAATCATTCGTAAGTAATTCAAATCATGCGATAAACAAACACAAAAAACCCCCAAACTCATTTGAAACTTAATTTCAAATTAGTTTGTGTATAAAATTCATTTATTCGCCATGTACTAAAAATAGTTCAAAAATTCGATATCAATAAACAAATTATCACACCGCTCCCTTACTAGTATTATAATTAAAAAACATTCGATATTGAAACCAATTTAGAGTAAAAATCTTGAAACTTAGCTTCTAACCTATGTAAAAATCCAAAAATTGATGAAAAAACAAAAATATACTGAATAAAAGGTTAGGTTTTCATTGGTTACCTACTTGAAAGTGAATCTTTCAAGATTGAAACTATAAACTTCGCTAGAACACTCATCTAAGCTCTAACTTCGAATTCCCCTTGCTCAAGCCTTAGTTGTCTCTACACTCTCAAAACTCACCAAATTTTAAGTTGAATGTGTGAAGATTGAGGTGGGAATCACTTAAATACACTAAATCTAGCTTTAGAAGGTTGAATTTAGTCAAAAATTGGTCTCTTGATCGAAAAATCGCAATGGTTTGTGAGTGTGAAATGGATAAATGTGGCAATTTTGGGTTTCTATTTTTAAAAACTCTTATTGGTTCTCACCGAATCAAAGTTTAAGTGGATTCACTTGGAAATGACTTACTAAATCACTGAAAATAGGCCTTGGTGGCTCAGCGATTAGTTCAGTGAATCCTAGTTATAAGTGCAAATCGGTGACAAATCGAAGACCTAAAATTACACTGAAATTTCTGCATACTTATGCCAATTTTCTTAGCGAATTCTAGTGCAAACTGGAATTGCTGAGAAATCGCTAGCCTATTTATCTGTTTTTTCAATTTAGTTGATTTCCCATTTATTTATCACATATATATCTAATAAAAAGTGGAATCATTCAAAATCATCAGAATTTGACTATGATTTGTACTAAACAATAATATTATTACTATAAATAACCGACTAACATAAAAACTAATGCATAAAGACTATAATATGGAAAGAAACTTGCTCGATCAACCCCCTTACATGAAATTATTTCGAAATTAAATTTCTAAAATATCCCCATTATTAGAGTCAAAAGTTGAGAGAATATAAAAACAACTAACTAGTCCTAATACTAAACTGATAGTAAAGATAGAGTATAAGCTGCCTCCCATAGAGCGTTTTTTTTATTGTCATTGGCTTGACTAAACCACACAGTTCTAAACTGGTTCTATAAACTTAAGTGTATGATTGTCCACTCTAGTGCCATTCCAGAAAGTGATTGCTCGGCCATGCACCCTGAAAATGATTGTCTTGTTCAAAGTATCCATGATAGCTTGCGAAGTTGCTAAGAAAGGCCGTCCTAAGATTAATGGAAGATCTTTATTGAGAAAGTTTGGCATAACCAAAAAGTTTGTGGGAATAATGTACTTGTCAATTTGAACTGGTACATTAGTAACCATTCCTACTGGTTTCATTAAATAATCGTTTGGTAGAATAATTTTTTCAGAAGCAAGTACATCCAAATCCAGTTGAGTATGAAAAAAGAAGTGAATTGGCACCAGTTTTCTCTAGAACCTGTATCACAAATAGCTTTAAAATACCAAGCCCATTTGACTTTTATGTTTATGTATATATATCTCCTGGATCATCGAGCTTGACAATTGCTAGATTATTTTTCTTATTATTCTTATTCTTTGTGGCTTTAAATTCCTCCATTTTAAGATTATTCTCAACATTGTTCGGTTGCTTAACCCTCCATTCTTGAGTCGTTTTTTGATTTGAAGTGTCTTCAACTTGCTTATTCGTTGTCATAATATTTTCGTTTTTCATTGTTACTGCATTAATAACATATACTTCAGCTTTATGATGATTAAATTTTAAAGATTCATTATCATTAGTTTGTTCATTATTAGATTCATTAGAATTACCATATACATCTTCATCATTAAAATGAAAAGTAATAATTTTATTTTCAAATTCCATAGACATTATGCCTTCAAAGATATTTAACTTTGTTTTAGCTGTTTTAAGATATGATATTCCTAAAAGTATAGGCGGATATTTAGATGATACTGAGTCTCCCATTTCTATGGAATAGAAGTCAGTTGGAAATACTAAGTCATTTGCTTTTACGAAGACATCTTCCAGTAAACCATAAGGTTTGATAATTGTTTCGTCAGCTAAGGTAAGATTAATAGGTGTATTAGTCAACAAACCTATTTTCAATGACTCATATAGTTTAAGTGACACAACATTAATTGATATTCCAAGATCACACATCAAAATCTATAAGAGAAGTTCCAAACGTTATAGGTGTTCCAACCATTCCTAGATCAGAACATTTCTCAAGTATTTTCTTTTTAATTAAAGTAGACACCTTTTGTCCAAAGTTTACTTTATATTCTTCTAAAAATTTATCCTTTGATTTAGAGAATTCTTTCAATACTTCATCATAATTAGAAAATTGCATAATTGATTCCATCAATGGTTTATTGATTTCTATTTTTCTAAATGCTTCAAGAATGTCTTCATTATTTTCTTCCTCCCAAGTATCAGCTAATCATCGTGGAATAGTAGAATATGAATATATATCTTCATTCAAATTATCAAAAATCTTATCAGTTTCATCCTTATTAATCAATTCAAATTTTTGTAAAAATCTTTCATTTGTTTCAACTATTTTTGTATACTATGGGTACAGGCTTTCAAGAAAATGTGTATATTTCAATTGTTTCGCCATCCATTCTCTAGTAGAAATGACATTAGCCATCATTTCGTCTTTTTATTCTTCTTCTTCAATAGTTTTATGTGCTTTCTTTTTATTACCTTGTTTAAGTATCTTTCACGTTGTAGGTGTTTCTCATCACTGAATAAAGCATTAACTTGTGCTTGATTAGTAGGAGTAACATTAGTTTGATTAAGTGCTTTAGCTTGATTACTCTGTTAAGTACTTAACCTATTTATTTGTAAATCATTAGACTTAATTGATTTTTCAGTTCACTAATAGTAGTATAAGTCTTAATCTGATTTTGAGAAATCTAAGTAAAGCTTTGATGACTTTGGTTCATAAAATTATGCAAGATTTGCTCTAAAGTTAGATTCGTAGATTGAGCATTTTGTTGAGGTTGTTGATTAGGTGAAGATTGCATCTGAGCTCTTGGTCTATAAGTATTACAAATTTTGATTATGAGGACCATAACTAAGATTTAGGTTGAGTCTTCCAGGATAATAAGTATTGTTATTATATTGATTTCTTGGGGGACCAGAAAACTTGTTCATCATTACATTAACCTCTTAAGTATTCTCTTCATGTAGAGTAGGACATTACATAATCCACAAACTTTAACTTGATTAGATATATCATTAATTAACAGCTTAAACATCTTAGATAATTAATCGGTTTTATCACCAGACGCATTATTTCTTCTATTATCAACTTTATAAAGTTTATTTCTTGTGGATTCAACCTTTTCACCATATTGCTTAAATGTTTTGCCATTTTATTTATTGCTTCTTTTACTAAAGTAGGTGTTGTTTAAAATAAAGAACCACCACATATTGTGTCTAATAACCTTGGTTCAAAGTGATTGAGTCCTTCATAAAAATATTCTAATAAAGCTCTTTGAGTATATCCATGTTGTAGACAAAAAGAAATTAATCTTTGGAATCTATATCAAAATTCGTGAAAATTTTCATCATCTTTCATCTTTGCAACTGTGATTTGCTTTCTATAGGAACTAATTTTTCTAGCAAGTGTATATTCATCTAGGAAAGCTTCTAACATTTTAGTCCATGTAGTTATTGATTCTTGGGGGAGATAGAACGACCAATCTTGTGCTTGGTGTTTTAATGCATTAGGAAAAGCTTTAAGTTTGACTTGTTCTAAAGTAACTTCTTTCGGTTTCATCCTGTTAACTTTATGTTGATACTCCCTTATGAATTTCTGTAGGTCTACATTGTCTTTACCATATAAGTTAGGCAAGGTACTAGTAAATCTAGAACTAAGTTCAAATTTAGGAAATCCATCGGAATATGCTATGCACATATGCTCATATGCGGTAACATTTGATTTGCTTGTCTAAAAGTGAGTTCTCTACTATTGTTGTTGCTATTATTATTGTTAACTCTATTATCATTATTATTATTAATGAAATTGTCATTAATATCATTGTTGTTATCTTCAATCCTATTAGCTAAATTTTCCCTAAGTTGTTGTTGTCTTAAACTTCGATTAAAACTTGTTTTATGTACTTCAAGATCAAACAGATGTAAAAATCCTTTAGAATTAACACCACTACGTGTGTATACCATACAATGTCTAAAATCCTAAGAACTTATTTAAAAACCCTAGTAATGACGCCAAAAATTGACACGTGTTGAGCATGCTCAATTATTTCCCGTATTTTTCTATTATTTGTAGTAGTGGTAAATGAGATATCGTCTCCACAGGGATTTTGCAAACTTCTAAGAAAAGTATTTTTTATTGTTTTTCTTAATTTAGTTAATCTAATTAAACGAGAATTAAAATACTAAAATAACTGAACGCTATAACTACTAACTTAATTAACCAAACTAACTAAACTAATTCAAACATCTCAATGCAAACATAATTAAATGAAATTTAAATTCACTATAATATAAAAATCTAAACAAACATCTAAACAAACCCCACTAAACAATGTAATATACTTGGATAACATTCAAACATCAGAACATAATATCACTTCATAATTTAGTTATAATCATATCACATGGAATCTCGAAATCATTAAATCCTAATTCATAATAGGCTAATAGCCTTTAGCAAACGATCAATTTTTCATTAAATCCTAATCCAATAATATAATTAAAAGACATAATTAAATAAATACCTCTTAATGAAATAAACAAAGCTCCAATGTATTTTTAAACATAAACTCAATAAAACTAAACTTACGAGGGAAGAGGGCTAAGAGAGAGATAAAAAGATCAAAATTTCGAATCCCTGAGGTCCTATTTATAGTTTCATATGTATACATATCATAGATAAAATCAAATCCTTCATATTAATCTAAAAAAATCCATAACTAACCTCCACGATTTGTCAGCGATTCCATTATGTTCACAAATCGTAGAGTTAATCACTAGAAATGGGTATTTGTACTCCACCAATTCAGCTAGCGATTTCTAGTATAATTCCCAATTCGTTGATGATTCGCTAGCTCTTCTTTGCTGGCGATTTAGGTGGCAAATCCTAGTGTAATCCTGTATCATTGGCTAATCACTGGACCTCTTCTATAGTTAACTGTTTTGCTATTCTTCCATTTTTTCTTCAATTTCTACATTTTTCTAATTAAATCTTGGAATCACAAAAAATAAGAGAATACCTAATGTAATATCATCATTTATATCTAAAATCAACCTAAATTATATTATCAAACATTTCTAATTATTAACTTGTCAGATATCCAAATATAAATGACAGACTCGTGTAGAGTCATTCCGAACCGCTCGACATTGCAAGATGAACTGTAGACTTGTACAATCACTTCAAACAACTCCAATCCCAAGTGTATCAAACTATGGGCTTCAACCACTTCTAAAAGCTTCACACCTAATGATTTAATAGACCGTGTGTCTTAGCCACTACCAACAGTCCGATTTCTCCAACTCAACTGCGGACCTAACATAACCTCTTTTAAACAACTCAGATTACATCTTTCAAACTGTGGGCCTACTTCGATCACTCCCAAATACTAAAGGCATTAATGAGGACGTCAAAGATCTCAACCATAGATGTCGCCCGTTAAGACACTAAATCTAGTAATCATGACGCAAAACATTACTAACACGATTTGATCATCAATCACGTGATTATCTTCGTGACCACTTGTGTCTTGAAGGCACGTTTGTAAATAGTTTCCCAAAAATCTGATACTTGAGTTAGTTCTCAAGACCTTTGACAAACAACTATCAGTGGTTAACTCTATCCATATTGAATGGAGATAACTAAGCTCTTGTCAATACCTCATCAAAACCTAGGCAATATGAATGTCTAACAAAATTGCGACCGCGACCTTTACGAACAATGAATGTTCATACATCATATGATAAATCACAACTGGTCTAATCTTGTCTCTCTTTAGGTTTTTTCAAGGCAATGTTTGGTATCCCAAGTACCAAAACCTACCAAAAGCCTACACTCATCCTAGGCTCTAAACCTCAGTTAGGCGTTTCTTGTCCTCTGCAGCCCTGCCGAGCTCAAGTAATACAATGCCTAGTAGGCGTCAACCATAACTCTATCAACCAATGTCTGGAACTGCAACCTAGTGTAAAAGCTCAAATTTATCAACCCATGCATAATATACTAATAATTGAAATAAATCCATACCCTCAATATAGTCACGCGTCGTGACGGCCCCAGCCCCTACAAACTAGGCCCCGCCCAACATTAGACCTATGTGGATGTAATGGCCCAAATTTTTAATCTCATTTTAGTCCTTAATCAGGATCACTGACCCGTGACGTGGACCTCACATCGTGATACGCATACTGACTGAGGCACGTGGCGATTTTGTAGTGTTTCGTATATGTGTAGACTGCTAAGTCACCTCTACTTGTTACTTATAGGTGTCGATACGTGAGCGGGGACATGCCTCGAGATACGTGCAATCATGAAATTGGGTAGAGAGTGATACGGTAAGCTAACATTAAGTTAATGTGGCTTAATTAGTTGAATTTGATGTGGCTATATTTGATTTATATTAAATGTAGCATAAGTTAGCTAAATTAAAATATTAGCCATTTAATATTTCTGGAGATACGTTTAGACACCTCAATAGACTAATTGAGTTACAAATGGTGTTATTAAGGATGAGTTAGTGGAATGTGAATCAAAATAAAAGCCATTAGATTAGTCTCGAGATACGTGTACATTAAGATCAATAGATATAAATCAATCTTATCTAATATATATGTTAATGGATGAGATGAACATGCACAATAATTTGAACTTAAACAAGAGAAGGAGAGAAAGCCTTAGATTTCTGATCAAGGTTTGATTAAGGAGAATTTTATTGAATCAAAAGGTAATGATCAAGCTAAGGAGCTCACACCATTAGGTAAGCTAATCTACACAAAGTTCTGGTAAAATTATAGGTGTTAGTTCAATTCTAGTTTTGTGTAATTTCATAGGGTAAATGATATTAATTTGGAAATTGTTTGACATATTCGGATTTCTTGTGAAAAATCATTAAATTGTCTATAAAGAAGTTTGGAATTCGAAGTTAAATTGACTAAGTTATGATCAATCAAAGTGTTAGATGTGTTCTTGAATTTAATAAAAAAATGCATGCCTTAATTTTATGAGCATAGGGTCTTGAATTAGGAGGTTTTAATCAAAATAAATTTGGAAACCTTTTTCACTGATTTTATGAGCTAAATGAAGTATCAAGTGAGTCCTTAAACCTTGATTTTTGAAATTAAAGTTTGTTGATAAAAAATTGATATTTTTTAGTCATGAAACTGAATTTGTCAAATTTTGGTTTGAAGATGTGTTTGATTTCAAAAATCAGTTGTATTTTTGAATTCCTCGTTTTAAGCTGATAATCCAGCTATTAAGAAGTTCTTAATTTGGATTTAAAACCAAAAAGTTATGAATTTTAGAAGTTTGATGTGTTTTCTCTAAATTTTCTCAAAACACATTTAATTTATCTAGCCTAGCCTAAAACCCAAACTAAGGGCCTAAGCACACACTCTAACACATAATAAAGTATACCAAGAGCATAAGGAAGAGTTTCGGGAGTCCAGGTATTCGTTTTAGGGTGAGAGGCCAGTTAAGCTATGAATACATTGCGTGACTTATAAGTAATCTTGTCGAGGTTCTTATTTACATTTAATTCCAATTATGCTTTGTTTTACATTCTATTTGACTATGAAATGCCTTGAATTCTTATATCATGATTTGTTTTATATTCTACTCATTATATGGGTGTTGCAATCATGATATCATTTGTTTACGGATTCATTGACTCTATTCTCGTGTTCTATGTCTTTCTTACTATTTTGATTAAAGTGTGATCGAGAATAGCTTGCTATTAGGATTAGAGAAATGAAGTTGGAATGCCTATGGACTTGTAATCTATGATTGTTGGCTTCGAAGCATATTGCCATGTCTTGAAATCCTTGATGCGAATCTTTCTTGAAATCTCAAAGTAGTGGTAGAATCAAGGATCTATTGCACAATATGGGATGCACGACAAATGGGGTCACTGGACTACCAGGGTTTTCGGCATTCACCACTACACTTGCTCGTCACACGTGTCAACGAGACTTAGGGTAGTCGACAAGAATATATAAACGAGTGATTATGGAGGCATAGAGCTCAGCTACGACCTTCGATAGAGGTATAGAGCACAACTCCACCTTGAGATAGTGGAATAAAGGCCCATGTGATAGGGTTCATGGCCGACTAGACCTATATCATTTCTACTTAGCCTGTGTCAGTCTCATTTTGTTTAACTATGGAATTTTCTAGCATATATCCATTTCAACACTTTATCGCTATATTTATGCTTTTAAATACCAGTCGATTATGTTTGAAAATGTATATAAGAATCTCCAGGAATTACTTTATTACTTATTGTACTCACTGTCCTTTTTATGACGGTGGGTCAGATCCGTCGAGCAACAGGCCGGGCAAGGAGAAGATCGATGACTATCTCTGAGCAATGGCCGATTTTCTACTCCTTATCTTGTAGGTCTCGAATTTTGATGTATTATCTACTTTATGTCTTTACTATACTTTTTGGGATGTATATATTGGGTTGAGTGTATAATTCCTCGAATTGAGATTTGACTATCACATTGTTTCTTATATTTTCATATTTATATGCATGTGATATTATTTCTTAGTTTACACAATTTAGGACTCATTTAAATTGCTTCCACATAACTTTTAAGAATTCTGCTAATTGTTTGAAAACTATAAAAAGATTTAATTAACTCTAAAATTTAGAATAATGATGAATTGAGAAATACCTATCCTGAACACGAATAACGAGGTTAATAAGACAAAAGGTTGACTGATACGTCATTAGGTCCTATGTGGCTGAGATTATGGCTTATTGACATGATTAAGCCAGGCAATGCCCTATTTCAAAGAAGGGGGCACTACAATGGACCCCCTGAGTTAACCCTCGCAAGGTCAACGGAAACCTTATTAGCTTTCCTTTCCATTATATTAGTTATTCGGTGATTTTAAATTGAGTTATTAGTTTTGGAGTTTTAAAACTCCCAGCGGAAGTAAATTGCACATTTAAATAATTCAAAATAAATAAACAAATCAAGACAACCTATGGTGTGGAAACCCAGTAAACATGATCTCATGTATATATGTATATATAAGATGACCAATGAGTGCGAGGACATCATATACATGTATCACAAAATGTCACTTAACCAATTTACCAGTTTTATAAAAAAACAAGTATATCATATACATACATCAAAATTATCAAAAAGAAACCTACGTAGTAATAAGAGGATAGCTGAATATGAGGTAAGCTCAGATGAAGTCACCGATCACTAGCTCTTTACTCTTACTACTAGAGGGACCTGTAATTATCTCCAGAACGGAGATAATTCTAGTGATTAAATCTATAGGAGTCTCAACAGTACTTCAAATATCAATAAAATATACTCCACAAATGATGTGGATAATGAAATAGATAGGAAAATAGTAAGTGCATGATAGACAGACTAAATAAATAAACGATGAGAAATGAGTGACACGATAAAAAGGATAGATTTCTAAGTGGTCTCAATGCTCTTCAAACTATGGGCTCGCAATCTTTTCCTGAAACAACTTGACATAAATCCTAACAAGTCTCAAACCGTGGGCCGACGACCACTTCCAAGAAGAGCTTGATAATAATTCTTAAACTGTGGGTCTATGACCACTTTCAAGAACAACATGAGAATCAAACTGTGGGCACTAAGCCACTATCAAGAACGACTTGACCTTACACCAGTGGATTCTAGACAATATGAATTGATCCCAAGGAATTAAAATCAAATGCATATTCAATAAGAAACATAAATTAAATGAGAAAAGAATTACTATTAAGGCCATTGCTTGTTTATGTACCTTTAACCTATGTGAAATCATAACTCTCGCGACTCCCACACGCTTCCAACCGATCCCCGACACGCGACACTATGCGACTAGGCTCCTGGTATTCATTTGGTTCATTCCTAAGTGTGTTAAAGTCTATTTAACTTGGTTTACATCTATTAATATAATTTTTACCTTATATTGGTTCAGAACAATCTTTTTACATATTTTACTTCATAAAAATGAGTCAAAACGGCTCAAACCTCTCTTTCGAAAAAACTTAAGTCTCAGTTTCGATGCTATCAAGTGGAAATTAGTTATTTGTTTTGAAATCAAGTTGTGAAAATCAATCTATAGGTGGACTTGTTTGAGGTCAATAAGTCCTTAAATAAAGTTGTGTCTTGAAACCTATGGTAGGCAACTCAGAATGTCATGAAAATTACTGGGCAAAGAAATGGCATATAGAAACCTTGATTTAAAAATATTAAGTTAAATCCGATTAGTGGAAGGTCCCCAAACAGTCTTGAAACAAAACCAGCCTAAAAGTTACAAAAGTTTTATCCTTGTGGATAAACCCCGATTTCAGCAAATTTTTGACAAATTAATTGACTTGATTTTTGAAATCTAATGACTCTAGGTTGTTTTTGTCTCTCTAAGCTTTCCAACAGTATGTGGAATGTTAAAATACAAGTTGAAATGAGGGAGAAATGATCATTATACGCAAGTCACTCAAAATAATCCCGAACTTGCCCAAAAGGTGGAATGCGCTCCACGTTTTAGTGGAGTGCACTCCAGGGTACAGTTTTGCATTCTTAATTTCACAAAATCAACCTTAAATGCTCCCATATCGTACTAAAAACCAAAAAACTCGAACAATAATCATGGACCATCATACATGCAACATATTTGCACCGATTTTGAGTTGGAAACTTGACCATTTTAAGCAATTTAACATGCATTTTCATAGTTTCTTTCAAGAACAAACCTATTTCAAAAACAATTTTGAAACCCCAAATTGGCACATCTAGATTTCAAAAATCAGAGGCATTTCCACCTCAACTGAAATAGAACTCAATAATTTAAGACCATTTGATAATATAAAAATACTAGAAATCCATGTCTCAACTACAATTAAGAATGAATTGTAAAAGAGGGGAAATTTTAGGTTTACCTAGGCTTTGATCTTCCTTGGTTCATCCTCCCTTACTTGAATCTAGCTTGGGAACCTATTTTCCTCACTTGAAACCAAAACTTCTAGCCACATCTTCAAGCTCTCACCTTTTTCTTACTTAATGGAACTCCAATGGATGATATGTGCATGTCAAGCATCCCCACTACCCTTGTTTATATACTCATTTAAAATGAGATCCAAGCCATTCATTTATGTTTAAGTTCTCATCTCTAGAAAATCTAATGGAAAAGATTCGAAGAACCAATACTCCAAGTGACATATAAGATGTACACAATCTATCCTAGGATTTCCCTTCCTAGGATCATCTATATTAGCATTAAGGGCCATATTTTGATTTAATTGAATTATATAGGCTGCTTTAATACTTAGCCTATTTTTTAAGTAACATTAGAGACACATTACGTTATGTAAATGTCCTAGCTTAAAGGTCACATTTTATAGCATGTTCAATTCCAAACTAGGCTCTCGACTACTGGCACTCGGTGCCCTGTGCCTATGCATGCATCTCAAAAACAATTAGGCATGACACATTACCATCCACAAATAAAATATCTTAGGGCCGTTACAGTTGATAAGTGTTTATTTAGACTTATTAATAGTTTTAGATTAGTTGTCTATTTAGTATAAATATTCCTAAATGAGCTATAATTAATGATGTTTATGCATTTTCAGGTAATTAAGGTGTAAAGGAAGGTAATGAGCAAAAACGAGAAGAAATGAAGCAAAAACCCATGAAAGTATGGTTGGCACCATGGCTACACATGTTGGCGCTATGGGTGCATAAGGCACAATGTGGAGGACTTAGGCACGACGTGGGAGAGAAGACAAAGTGAAGAAATCAAGGTTGTAGGCTTGGTGCTGTGGTGTCACTGTGGAGAGTAAGGGACGATACCAGGTACTTAAGGTAGGGTGCCAAGGTCACATAAGACGAAGAATTACACACAGGAGATAGTGCTATGGCGGTGCCGTGGCACAAGACACGACGTCGTGGGATAAGTGACAATGCAGAAATTGGAAGAAATTAGAAAATTGGAGTTTTATTTCGAGTTAAATTGTAAAGTAGGGTTTCTAATTGTTATTATTGATTATAAATAAGTGTTAGGTTGTGGTAAACTTAAAAATAGGTTTACTGTCACGGCCCAAAATCTTTAATTGCGTTTTAATCCTTAATCTGGATCACCAACCCGTGACGTATGACTCACATCGTGATACGCACACTAACTGAGGCACGTGGTTGAGGTATATTTTATATTTATGTAATGATTTCCTAGTGTATCGTATATGTGTAGACTACTAAGTCACCTCTACTTGTTATTTATAAGAGTCGATAAGTGAGCGGAGACACGCCTCGAGATGCATGCAGTCGTGGGACTAGGTAGAGAGTGATATGATAATCTAACATTAAGTTAATGTGACTAATTAGTTAAACTTGATGTGGCTATAGTTGATTTATATTAAATGTAGCCTAAGTTAGCTAAATAAAACATTAGAAATTTGATGTTCCTTGAGATACATTTAGACACATCAAGAGACCAATCACGTATGAATTGGTGTTAGCAAAGGTGAGTTAGTGGTTTGTCAATCATGTTAAGAGCTATAAGATTAGTCTCGAGATGCGTGTACACATCAAGATTAATAGCTATAATTAAGCCTTATATATAAGGATGGAGGTAGAGATCTCATGCAATTCATTTGATCTTCAAGAAGAGAAGAAACTTTGGAGATGGAGGATTTGGCGAAAGAAGATCAACAAGCTATGGAGAAATTCTAGTGAAATTGGAAGGTGATCAAGCTAAGGAGCTCACAACATTAAATAAGCTAATCTACATAAACTTTTGGCCAAATTAGAGGGGTTAGTTTGTAACGGCCCAAAATTTACTAATAGTAAATTAGTCCCTAATTGACTTGTGCGTGGGACCCACATCGAGATAGATTCGTTGACCAAGGCAGATGGCCGAGGTATATGTAAGATTTCTTATGATGTATGCCAAGTGTATTGTATATGTGTAAACTACTAAGTCACTCCTACATGTATATAGATGTCGAGACATGAGCGAGGATGCGCCTCGAGATGGGTGCCGGCGTGGGACCGGGGTATAGAGTGATGTTGTAAGCTAACTTAAGTTGATGTGGCTTAGTTAGTTGAATTTGGTATAGATATAATTAATTTTATATTAAATGTAACCTAAATTAGCAAATTTAAACATTAGTCATTGATATTCATCGAGATATGTGTTGACACATCAAGAGACCAATTGAGATGGAATTTGTGTTAGCAAGAGGGAGTTAATGGAATTAGAATCAAGATATAAGCCATTAGATTTGTTTCGAGATAAGTGTGTACATTAATATTAATGACTATTAAACAACCTTATCAATATATATATATATATAAAAGATTGAATGGGTTTGTTCATGCAAACCATTTCATTTCTAAACTTAGAGAAGAAGTAAAGCGCTGGAGAGGAATATCGGAGAGGAAGATCAACAAGTTAGTGAATGATTTATAGTGGAATTGAAAAAGTTGATCTAGTTGTTGGTGTACAACAACTAGGATATTCTACTTACACCACTAATTTAATATACTTTGATGAATTGGTCTTAATGATAGAGATTTTGTTTTAAATGAGTTGAGAAACCTTTTCACTGATGTTATGACTTAATTGAAGCATCAAATGAGTCCTTGAACCTTGAATTTCAAATTTGAAGTTTACAGGTAAAAAAATAATGATTTTAGTCATGAAACTTATTTCTACTAAATTCTGATATGAAGATGTTTTTAATTTTAGAAACCAAAAACATTTTTGAATTCTTCGCGAAAAATCAATAAATTAATTTGCTATAAAGAAAACTCAGATATCGATTTAAATTGACAAAGTTATGGTATTTTGAAGTTGTAGGTGTTTTAATGATTTTTTTTAATGAAAAACTAAGATTTTGGGTTCAAACACATAAGTCTATATTTGGGTAAATTGGTGATGATCAAGTTTGATTTAGGTGTATTGGAGGTGTATGGATGATTGTTAGAATGCAAGATTGAGCTCTTAGTAAGAAATACCGACTTTACGCCATGGCGACGCCGTGGGTACAGAGTGCACAACACCACCACAACGTTAAAACCTGAAAAGTAGTGAAATTTCTAATAAAAGTTTAGGGTTTTTCTATTTGGTTTAATCTAACTTTGATAATTCGTATAAGTCTTAAAATACCCTAATTAACCTCATGAAACTAGGGAGGAGTCTAGAGAGGTTATTGGTAAGATACGGTGTGTCGGGAGGCCAGATTAGCCTAGGGACTTTGCATGGATTGTAAGTAAACTATTGAGATATTTATCACCATTTCTTTTCCATTATGTTTCTTGTTTACAATTATTTGGACTGATGAGCTTATTATACTCTTGATGCCATGAATTTTTTGTTTCATCTCATTTCATGAGTTTGTTATGGTGGCATTGGTTTATGTTTAAGTAGTATTCATTGACTCTTATTCACGTGCTATGTCATTCTTGGTTGTTAAGTGTGTAAATCAAGTAGAATAGCACGCTATTAGGTAGGAGATCTATGATATTGTTAATCCATTTCATTTGTGCATTTTGGATTTCTAAATCGTGTAATTTCTTTAAATGTGAAAGTCGTTCTTGTATCTAGGACCATTATATGAAAGAGATGGGCGGCACACGAGGTCATTAGATTATAGGGTTCGATAAGTAATTATATATATACGAGAAACAAGCAACATGAGTATATCTATGCTATAAATAGTGGAACAGATTTGATCTGATGTAATTTCATAGTCAACCGACCCTAGATAATTACTGCTTAGCCGAGTGTCAGTTTCATGATTTTTAACTTAAGTATCTGGTAGCATGATTCTTGTTTCAGCTTTCTTTGCTACTATTATGCTTTCAAATACTTGTTGTATATTTGGAAATGTGGATACTTTCTACATTACTGTACTCACCGTCCTTTTTATGATGGTGGGTGCAGATACTTCGAGTAGCAGACTAGGGAATGAGAAGGTTGATGATTAGTTTTGAGCCGATGTAGGATAGTTCCTGCCATTTTTGTAGGTAATCACTTTGATGTATCTATTACCATATTTCTTTTTTGTATAACTTTGGGTTGTATATTGGGTTGAGAGAATAGACTTTCCTATTATTTCATGTATTAATTTGGTTAGTTTTATATGATCGTCTGTTTACTTGGTTTTTTACAGTCGGTGTTTTTAAAAATGCATTCACTAATTTTATTAAGTCTTCTGCTGATAATTAAGATAATATTAATAACTTCTTAATGAACTCCGTAAATCATAATTAAATCTAAATCAACAAGTCTATGTTAAACGTGTGTAACTAGGTGAATGAGATAATTCGCTGTTAAGTTCTATGTAACGCAATTTAGGGCTTAATGATGAGATTAGGCTGGGTGGTACCCAGTTTGGGGAACCGGGCCGGCTGGTACAGAGCATAAGTTGCAGAACCTTAGGAACAAATTATATATTTTTCTGAAATTGTGATACTAGTGTCTTAGTTATGGTTGATATGAGAATCTAAGTTATCGATAAGTACACAAGGAAGCTTGAACAAAACACAATCTTATATGTAGAAACCAGACGGTCCTTGCCTAGAAACTATTAGTTGGTAAGTGAGCCAATGTGAGTTAGGGATTTCTATGTGTATATGTTATGTTTTGTACGTATATATACACAATATTTATGTAGTAGCTAATGTAGCGATTACTATCAACATGTAGACTGTGATGGCAGATTTACGAGAAGATGAATATGGTAGTGCTAGCGGTAGCCAGCGTACGATATTCGCTAAGGATTTTTTAAAGGCTATCCGATAGAGTTATGACACAAGGTTAGTAGTTAGCCAACTTCATGACGATATGATGATGCGTATGTCCGCACTTGCATATTCCATTTCTACCGCTACTATTTTGACTGCAGTACTACCATCACTTGAGGTACACGTTGTTATGACTGATGATATGCAGCGTTGGATTGACACAATCACTTCCCATGGATAACAGTTGATCGAGCTCCTCAGGATTGTACAAGCACACTTGGTTTCACCAGTTATTTGAGTTGAGCCTACTATGAAAGTGTTCAACACTTGAGATTTCGATTGTATCGCCTACTACCACCACCGTACTGCGAGCTCCCGAGCTACCTATAGCACTGACAATACCTATTCCATAAGAGATGTTTTTTGTGGTAGTACTAGTAGAGATTTCGGTTGATGCTACACCCACATTGACCAAGAATAATAGGAAGAGGAAGAGAGGCAAGGGGTTGTAGAAAATGTCTGATGAATCTTGTTCATCTGGATTAGGGATACCAGTCACCACGACAATACCTTGCGTACACGATTCTCTATTGACACTTGCGTTGGCGAGTATATTTCCATCCATGTCTTCATTTGTTATGGTTTCATCTACCCTTGTTCCTGACTTTGCCAGTCGAACACCTTTGATAGTGCAACCACTACAACAGTTTCAGAAAGTTCAGGGTAGTAGAGACAGATATGTATTGAGGCAAGAGTAGAGACTCATTGAGATTGACTGAGTTGACTGAGCATATGAGACATATGACGTGTTGCAGATGTGGTTAGGAGGGACATATCATGAGTGGCGGCTCACAGTTCGTTAGTAGGTTTTACATGCCACCTCAAGCAAGAGTTGTGTTATCACCCTTACAAATTTAGCAAACATTGGGTGAGCGAGGTCATGATGTGCTAAGAAAGGTTAAATACAGAGTGCATGTTTAGAGCGGAGGAGACCACCGACATGTTATAAATGTCATCAAGTTGGACAAATGGCTCGTTAATGTCCACAACCTATAGATTTTATTCAATCAGAGATAAAGAGTGGAATTAGAGATAGTGGCATTAGTCCATAAAGACAGAGATCGATGCACAATCAGGAAGCTTCGACAGCACCGAGAAGACAACCAGCATGCTACGAATGTAGACAGACCAGACATATGATTAGACGATGTCCACAGCCTCATGACTATCAGTAGCCTGCCATGTAGCCACAAGCGGGACATCGAGCTCACAAGGAGACAGAGCCGGACCTAGAGACGACATAGGACCTTGGTGAGGGTACGCATTTATTTATTATGTTTACCATGCACTGTTTAATTTAGGTATAACAGTAGCTGCACTAGTGATTTGGGAGTTAAATTTGATCACTGGACTGATGAGTATTACTCGAATAAGTTGATATCACATGACTTAAAAAAATAATGAAAGTAGTGTTGCTTGACAAGCACACTCAAAACATTCATAAGGAGAATTATGCCTAATGAGATTTCTTCTGAGTACTTTGACCAAAGTGATGTATATTATGAAAGTGTGTGTGTGTGTGGTAACTGAGCATAGACTCACTTACCATAATATTTGAACCCAAAGTAAGTGGTCGGTGGACCCACCTACACTAACTGGAAACACGGTCTTTGGGGCTAGTATCATTTGAAACTTTGGTTACGGTAATTATTATGAGAATGAAGTGGAAATGAATTCTTCCATATGATTTAGATAATGAAGAATTAAGAGTCGACTAGTGAGTGACTCCATCATTTTAAGGATAAAACTGAGTTGTCAGATTAAGCTTGTGATTAAGTATAATTTTGAGGATGAAATTTCAATTAGTTGGGAAGTCTATAACGACCCAAAATTTACTAATAGTAATTAAGTCCATAATCAGGATCATTGACCCATGATGTAAGGCCCGCTTCGAGATACATGCGCTGAGAGAGGCAGGTGCCCGAGGTATATGTTAGATTTATTGTGATGTATGCCTAGTGTATTGTATATGTGTAGATTGCTAAGTCACTCCTACATATATATAGATGTCGAGATGTGAGCAGGGATGCGCCTCGCGATGCGTGCCGATGTAGGACTGGAGTAGAGAGTGACGTGGTAAGCTAAATTAAGTTGATGTGGCTTAGTTAGCTGAATCTGATATGGCGATAATTAATTTTATATTAAATGTAACCTAAGTTAGCAAATAAAAAATTAGTCATTGATATTCCTCGAGATTAGTGTTGACACATCAAGAGACCAATTGAGTTGGAATTTGTGTTAGCAAGAGAAAGTTAATGGAGAGTTTATGGAGTTAGAATCAAGATATAAGCCATTAGATTAGTCTCAAGATACGTGTGTACATTAAGATCAATGGCTATTAAACAACCTTATCAATATATATAAGATTGAATATGTTAGTTCATGCAAAACATTTCATTTCTAAACATAGAGAAGAAGTAAAATGCTAGAAAGGAAAATTGGAGAAGAAGATCAGCAAGTTAGTGAAGGAATTCTAGTGGAATTGAAGAAGTTGATCAAGTTGTAGGTATACAACAACTAGGTAATTCTACTTACACCACTAATTTAGTATACTTTGATGAATTAGTCTTAATGATAGGGATTTTGTTTCAAATGAGTTGAGAAACCTTTCTACTGATTTTATGACTTAATTGTAGCATCAGATGAGTCCTTGAACCTTGAATTTCAAATTTGAAGTTTATGGGTAAAAAAATAATGATTTTAGTCATGAAATTGATTTCTATCGAATTCTGATATGAAGACGTTTTTAATTTTAGAAACCAATAGTATTTTTGAATTCCTAGCAAAAAATCAATAAATTTGCTATCCAGAAAACCTAAATTTCGATTGAAATTGACAAAGTTATGGTATTTTGAAGTTGTAGGTGTTTCGATGAATTTCTTTTATGAAAAACTATAATTTTAGGTTTGAACACCTAAGTCTGTAGATTTTGGGTAAACTGGTGATCATCAAGCTTGATTTAGGTGTATTGGAGGTGTTAGGAATATTACAATTCAAGGTTGAACTCTTAGTAAGAAACATAGGCTTGACGCCATGGCGACGCCGTCGGTGCAGAGTGTACGGCGCAACCACAACGTCAAGACATGAAAATAATGAATTTCTTAATAAAAGTTTGTAGTTTTTCTGATTGGTTTAATCTAACTTTGATAATTTATATAAGTCATAAAACACCGTAATTAACCTTATGAAACTAGGGAGGAGTCTCGAGAGGTTATTAGTGAGATACGGGGTGTCGGGAGGCCGAATTAGCCTAGGGACTTTGCGTGGATTGTAAGTAAATTGATTGAGATATTTATTTCCATTTCTTTCCATTATGTTTCTTGTTTACAATCATTTAGACTAATGATCTTATTGTACTCTTGATGCCATGACTTTGTTGTTTCATCTTATTTCATGAGTTTGTTATGGTGGCATTGGTTTATGTTTAGTAGTATTCATTGACTCTTATTCACGTGCCATATCATTCTTGGTTGTTAAGTGTGTAAATCAAGTAGAATAACATGCTATTAGGTAAGAGATATATGGTATTGTGAATCCATTCGCTTTGTGCATTAGTTATGCAAATACATTATTGGATTTCTAAATCGTGTATTTTCTTGAAATGTGAAAGTAGTTCTTGTATTTAGGACTATTATATGAAAGAGATGAGCGACACACATGATCACTAGATTCTGAGGTTGTCGGCATACCCGGGGTTATCGTCAAGTAATTATATATATACGAGAAACTGGCAACATGAGATATCTACGCCTTAAATAATGGAACAAAGTTGATGTGATGTAATTTCATAGTCAACCGACCCTAGATAATTACTGCTTAGCCGAGTGTCAGCTTCAAGATGTTTATTTTAAGTATCTTATATCATAATTCTTGTTTCACCTTTCTTTGCTACTATTATGCTTTCAGATACTTGTATATTTGAAAATGTGGATAAATGTCTCTTAGTGTTACTTTCTACATTACTGTACTCACCGTCCTTTTTATGATGGTGGGTGCAGAAACTTCGAGTAGCAGACTAGGGAAGGAGAAGGTTGAGATTAGTCTTGAGCCAACAGAGGATGGTTCCTGCTACTTTTATAGGTGATCAATTTGGTTTATCTATTACCTATGTCTTTTTGTATACCTTTGGGTTGTATGTTAGGTTGAGAGACTATACTTACCTACTATTTCATGTATTACTTTTGGTTAGTTTTATATGATCATCTGTTTGCTTTGTTTCCATAGTAGGTATTTTTATAAATGCTATCGCTAATTTTATTAAGTCTTCCACTGATAATTAAGATATTGTTAATAACTTCTTAATGAACTCTATATATCATAATTAAATCTAAATGAATAAAGTCAATGTTAAACGTTTGTAATGAGGTGATGACATGTAAAGGCTGACTAATACATTGTTAAGACCTATGTAGCATGGGTTACAGCTTAATGATAGGATTATGCCCGGCCGTACCCAGTTTGGGGAATCGGGCCATCACATAGTTCAATTTTAGTTTTTGTATAATTTTAGAGGGTAATTGAAATCATTTTCAAAATTGATTTACATTTTTGGATTCCTTGCAAAAAACCATTAACTTTGCTATAAAGAAGTTTGGAATTTGGAGTTAAATTAACTAAGTTATGATCAATCAAATGGTAGGTGTGTTTTTGAGTTTAATAAAAAAAATGTTTGCCTTAATTTTATGAGCATAGGATCTTGAACTAGGAGGTTGTGATCAAAATGAATTTAGAAACCTTTTTCACTGATTTTATGAGCTAAGTGAAGTATCAAGTTAGTCCTTAAACCTTGATTTCTGAAATTAAAGGTTGTTGGTAAAAAGTTGATATTTTTTAAGTCATGAAACTAAATTTGTCATATTATAATTTGAATATGTGTCTCATTTCAAAAACCAATTGTATTTTTGAATTCCTTGTTTCGTGCTGATAATCCAACTATTAAAAAGTTCTCAACTTGGATTTCAAACCGAAAAGTTATGAATTTTTGAAGTTTTATGTGTTTTCACTAAATTTTCTCAAAACAAATTTAACCTATCTAACCTAGCCTAAAACCCAAACTAAGAGTCTAAACATACTCTAATACATACTAAATGATACTAGGAGCCTAGGGAAGAGTCTCGAGAGTCTGGGAAGTGTTTTGGGCGTCGGGAGGCCGGTAAAGCTAGGAAATCTTGCATGTAGTGTGAGTAATCCCATTGAGCTTTTTATTTACCTTCTATTCCATTTTATCCTTGTTTTGTAGTATTTTTTGACTGTATTTGCCATTGTACTCTAATATCATGATTTTGTTTGGTATTCCTCACTTGTTGAGTTTGAATGTCATGATACTGTGATGATTTAATACTCATTGAATCTACTCATGTGTCATATGTCTTACCTTGTTGTTTTAATGATATTTACTTTATAATAGCATGCTATTAGGATTAAATGGATTATAAATGGATTAATGGACTTTGTACTCTTGATTAGCGTGCTTCGCATAACATTTATGCTTAACTTGTAATGTCAATCTCTAGGTTCTCTCCTTGAACTTATAAAGTAGTTCTAGCGTCAAGGCCTATTGCACTCTAAGAGATGCGCGACACACGAGGTTGGATACCTAGGGATGTCAGCACTCATCACTATGGCGCGATGCACGGGGTTGGATACCCGAGGATGCTGACCCATTGGGGTTCGAGTCCTTAGTGATATTTGGAGTTAGGTTGGCTATCAGACTGTGCGATAACATGCATGTCTTTTAAATAAAAGTGGCTTTAAACGCTGAGGTGATGTAGGGCATGTCTGACTGGACCTAGACCACCACTATTTAGTCTTGAGTCAATCTCTTTTGTTTAACTGTGGTATTTCCTAGTATATTTATGATGTTTGTCCTTATTCTATTATCTTATGCTCTTAAATACCATTTAGTCATATTTGGAAATGTAAATAGACATGTCTTAGGGAGTTACTGTTATTTTCTTGTACTCACCATCCTTTTCATGACGGTGGGTGTAGGTCCGTCGTTTAGTAGGCTCAGCAAGGTTAAGATTAGAGACTACCTCTGCGCCAACGACGTGATTTCTGCTCTGACCCTGTAGGTTTTGATATTTGTTTTGTATTTACATATTTTGTGTCTTTCAGATACTTATAGGTTGTATATATATATGGGTTGAGCATTAGCTCCCCAACTTGAAACTCTATCACTGTGTATCGCTGACTTTGCTTATCTATACATGTGATCGTTTGTTTCCTGGTTTCCACACTTATGATTATTTTGATAATTGTTTCAATTAAATTGGCAAGACTTCCGCTACACTTAATAAACAATAAAAAGCTTTAATTAACTCTGAAATTCAATGATAATTTGACATGTGTAATAATGAACTGCAATGCATATAATGAGGAGAATAGGTTAGAAAAGCTTACTAATCTATAGTTAAGTCTTTCGTGGCTGAGATTAGGGCTTGGTGATGCCCTAAATTAGGGAAGGGGTCGTCATTGTTAGTATTAGAGCCTAGATTTTGATAAGTACACAACTAAACTTGAATAAAACACAAACCTTAGAAGTGAAAACCAGACGATTCTTTTCTAGAAACCATTAGTAGGGAAATGAGCGAAAGTGAGGGGGATTTACTATATGTACATGTTAGTTTCAATATGTATATATATGCATTATCTACGTAGCTGCTGGTGTCGCAAACGTCATCCACTTGTAGAGCACGATGGTAGATCGACGCAAGATTGTAGACTCTCACAACGCAAGTGGTACAGACTTTGCCAGTAGTGACAGTACCCAGAGAGACAACTAAGATAACATTATCCCCAACACCTACATCTTCGAGCTCATTAGTCAAGGTTTATCTAGTAAAGGACTTAATTAGGCTAAAGCCATAATCTTTAATAGGACGAAAGATTTTGAGAAAATTGAGAAGTGGGTGGTATCCCACTAGAAGCGGCACAAGATTCTAAAGATTGAGGATAAAATTTGGGCCGAGCTATTGTCTTATCCACATCGGAGAGAGACTCTGATGTTTGGTGGCATGCTCTGATAGCTACTCATGAAGATTTTTAGATTTGGGAGGCTTTGAAGAAGAAGTTCTATCAGTAGTACTTCCCGCCTGCGGTTATGAAGAAGTTGAGGAAAAAGTTTATGAACCAGAGATAAGGAGCAGAAGAGCCCGTGATGAGCTACAGAGACAAATACAGGTATATGAGGTAGTTTGTTAAAGACTTAGTGAAAGAGGATTCTAAAGATGTATATCACTTTGGTGATGGACTGAGGCCCAACATTGGATATCATGTGGTTAGTATGGACGCCGATGCCAAACGAGCTTCATCGGGGTACGATTTCTATTTATGGTAGAAACGTTCATGTTTTATCTGATTTACAGTCTACTATATCATTTATTTCCGGTTGCATGATAGGCATCATAAGGTTATCACCTATTAGGATTTGTGTACCCCTGATATTGAGCACAACAGCTGAGGATAGGGTTTATCCTAACAACTTGTGTACGGGATGTCCAATAGAGATTAGTGGGGTAGTATTACCTACCGATTTTAGAGACCTCGAGATGTTAGAGCTGGACGCACTACTAGGGATGGATTGGTTGTCAGCATACCATGTTCATATCGACTATTTCGATAAGATAGTGATATTCGAGATCTCATGATGTCCGATATTCACATATAGAGGTAGTACATCCCGAGAGCACGAAATGCCGACTTGTGACTCATGAGGAGATGGCAACATTAATAGCATTGTATATAGTGGTATGGAGTAAGGGAACCATATTTGAGGAGACTCCGATTGTTTGTGAATTTTTAGATGTCTTTCCGAAGGATTTACTTGGTTTACAACCGCCGCAAGAGGTTGACTTCATTATTCTGTTGGTACCTGGCACCACTCCTATTTCGATACCGCCGTATCACATGGTCCCGAGGGAGTTAAAGGAGTTGAGGACAAAGCTTCAGGACTTGGGACATAAGGGACTCAACACACCCTCTATGTCACCATGGGAAGCACCCGCATTTTTTGTGAAGAAGAAGGATGGTAGTTTGATACAGTGTGTCGATTGTAAGGAGTTGAACAAGGTCAAAGTCAGGAATAAGTATCCATTATCGAGGATTAATGATTTATTCGATCAGCTGAAATGAGTGCAGTTTTTCAACAAGATAGACCTAAGATTAAGGTATCATCAACTTAGGATTAGGGAGGAGGAAAAATCTAAGACGACATTCTGCAAGAGATATGGACAATACCAGTTCACGGTTATGCCATTTGGGCTGAACAACGCCCTTGCAGTACTTATGCACTTCATGCACATAGTGTTTAGATTGTTTCTTGACCGCTTTGTAATAGTCTTCATCGACGACATATTGATATATTCGAGGACACGAGAGGATCACAAGTAGCACCTCAGGGAGACTTTACAGACTTTGAGGGATCACCAAATTTTTGCCAAGTTCAGCAAGTGTGAATTTTAGCTTTCAGCAGTTCAGTTTTTAGGTCATGTTATTGGGGCAACACGGATTATAGTGGATCCGGCCAAGATTCAGACTATCATGGATTGGTTGACACTGACGTTAGTGACAAAGATAAATAATTTTCTAGGTTTGGTAGGGTATTACCTCCGATTTGTGAAAGATTTCTCAAAGGTCACTTCACTGATTACCTGATTAACATAGAAGAACGTCAATTTTTAGCGCACAGAGGCCTATGAGCAGACATTTATAGAGTTGAAGAAATTTTTGACTATTGCGCCAATATTGGTATTGCCGGAGGTTGGACATGGATTTCTAGTGTATACATATGCTTCTCATACGAGTTTAGGCTGTGTACTGATGTAGGGCAGATGAGTTGTTGCTTACGCCTCCAGATAGTTAAAGGTACATGAGAAGAACTATCCCTCAGACAATTTGGAGTTGGCAGCGATTGTGTTTGAGCTGAAGGTTTTGAGACATCATCTATATGGAGAGAAACTCACACTCTTTACTGATCACAAGAGTCTGAAGTATCTCTTCACACAGAAGGAGCTGAATATGAGACAACAAATATGGTTAGAATTTCTAAAGGACTATGGGCAATTTGGTCCAAATCTGAAAAAAATGGTGTGTGTAACTATGTATGGGCACTTGGCGCGTGTGAATAACAAACCGTTTAAGTTTTTTTTGTCAAATAAAAAAACCCATTAAGTTATTCCTATATAAAGGGATGCACGTGGAGCGGGTTTGGGGTGGGGAATGCAATCCCCATCCATATCCCCACTTATGGTGGAACGGGGATTCTCATCTTAAAATTAGCCACTAGGAGATTTTGACCCTCATTCCCCATTCAGCAGGGATCCCCGCCCCCATAGGGATTCTTCAACCCATCACATTTTCACATAATATCTAAAAGAAGACCAAATACATTATATATCTGATATTAAAATCATTAAAAGCTTTTACTTCGCAATTGTAAGTCGGTTTTTAAATTTTATATGAAGCATTCACCATACACAAAAGGGAAATATAAAATTAAATAATCTCGATATAATTCCTACACAAAATAGTCATGATCCCAACGGGATATCCCCACTGGGTGGAGTGTGAAATCTTCAGGTGTCGGGAGGGGTAAACGCCCCGCCCCTCCTTCATTGGTGGGAATGAAATTTCCCTATCCCCGACCCCGTGTGGGGTAAGTTGGTGTGGAATCCCCTCTCCATTGGAGCAGATTCCCGTAGGGAATGGGGATTCTTCACCCCACTTGCATCCTTACCTATATATGTGTATGTAGAACATGAGATTGGTTGGGATGTATATAACTATGAGATTGGTCGAGATATATATATACATATATATATAATTATATATGTATATGCAACTACTTACAAACTATTTAAGAGCTGGGAGAGACGGGTTTGACATATAGCACGCATACATCAATTTATAAGAGGTGGTTAGATCTTTAATATTGAAGGTGATAAGGTGAAGGAAACTCGAACCCCCAATAATTATACATATGTTGGCACTCGCCAGAGATTAAAAAAATTATGTCCTTGTCCCACTATTAATCAATATTTCATAATAATTATAGGCCTGAAAACACGGATTAGACATGTCGATCAAATTATGTATTATATTTTTATTCTCGCTTAGTTGATTAAGTATATATTTCATGATTTTATAAGATCCTTGCTGAAAAATGATTAGAAATCTTTTGTTTTCTCCACAAGAAACATTACTATATATCTGACTCGTTATTTTAATTTACATATTTTTATTGTAATTATGGTTGAATAAGGTTGATGATCTAGGGTTCCACACATTAATTAAAAGTAAGTTATAATCATCTCATTGTAAAAATAGCAAGTTGCACCATTCTCTATATTAATTAAGGGAGCGACTAAATGGACACTATTTATTGCTTAGAGGACCCTGTTTCAATTTTTCTACAGCAGTCCCGAAACTGATCTTAAAGGAAATGACTATTTTACCCTTCATATAAAAGGTTTTTTCTTCCCCAAACACCACCATCTCTTCTCCATCACCATTGTAACGTTCCAAATACTCTCACTGACCCTCACACTCTCGACGCTGATGGATAAAAATTCGTTATTCCACACATAATCGACTCAGTAAGACCATTATCTCCTTGTTTATGGTCATTTTATGGGTGATTTCGAGTTTTTTAGGCATCATTTGACTGAATGTTGTTTACCAGTTTAGGTTATTAGGGCATTCAAGTTACTGTTGATTTCGACTTCGTTGGTTTTAAATGTCGAACGATTCCTCAAAACAAAGCCATCCCGATAATGAATAGGTATTTTTTTTTCTGATTCTTATTGGGTTTTGGTCATCGAAGAAGAACTTTCATTAGAGGTTACTGTCCTTTGCTCTGTGGAGTAACAACAGGTACAACAATCTCCATTATTCATTTAAAACTTGTTTCTTGCCTCGGTTCTTGATTAAATTTTGCTCATTTTGGTTCTTGTAGGTTGCTATGTGCGACAGAGCAGGTACATCTCCCACATCTTTCCTGGACTAAACGAGGAACTTTACACCAAATGTGTTGCTTAAAAAAAAGGATGTAGTGGTTTGGGCTTAGGAGACTGCAAGGTGTTGTGGTTTAATAGTAATCATATTGAAGTCTGATTCAGGTGGCCTTGGCCAAGGTAGGCGAGCTAGGTTATCAATAGGTTGTGAGAGGTATGGGACCTTTGGAGTGAAAGTGTCAAAGATAAAGCAAATATTGAAAATAATGGAATATAAGACTAGTAGGGATAAGAAAAAGTTGACTGGATCAAAGAAGTGTAGATGCCAGTTTAAGATCAATGTAAAACATGAGCTTGATGGGTTGTGGCATTTCCGCGTTGTGTATAGCGTATACAATAATTTCTTCACTAATTCTTTGATTGACACTCTTATGCCGGGAGACTTACTATCCATGAGAAAGACATAGTTTGAGACATGAGCAAGACTAGTGCTCGCCCTCAAGATATTTTAAGTAACATCAAGAATAAGAACACGGGCAACGTGACTGTTATGAAGAAAGTTTCTAATGAGAGGGCTAAGTTGAGAAAGATTGAAGCTGACGGGAAAATCAAGATGCAACTTCTACTCTACCAGTTGGACGAGCACAAATACATCGAGCAACATTCTTTTTGATCAGGCACGTATAGCTTGAGGGATCTATTCTTTGCCCACCATGATTCAGTGCAACTCTATCGATGTTTTCCTCCTGTATTGATAATGGATTGCACTTATAAGAAAAATCGATTCAAGTACCCACTACTTGAAATTGTTGGGGCCACCTCAACGTACATGACCTTTCTAGTGGCACATGCTCTTTTATATATAGAGACTATGTCTGACTATGCGTGGGCGCTTAAACAGTTGAAATCATTATTGGATGGGTGGCAACCCCCGAGTGTTGTTTTGATGAATAGGTACTTGGGTTTGGTTGCGGCGGTATAGGATGAGCTCCCCAACGCAACCCACTTACTTTGTTTATGGTACGTGAATAAGAACATTTTTGTGAAGACAAACGATCTATCTTGTGAGGATGAGGATTATAATACTTGTCATGGGATGTGGATTAACTTGGTGCAGTCCCAAATTGAGTCAACTTACGCTGGTCGCCTTGCGGAACTAGAGGCGAAATATGTTGGAGTCCTGGGTTGTTGGACTATGTTAAGGACACAAGATTGTTTCAAAAAGAGAAGTTGTATATGCATGGACCAACAATGTATTGGACTTTTTGGATGCGACTAGTAATCGAGCTGAGGGTGCCTATAATGTACTGAAGAGAGAGCTTGAAACATCACATGGTCATTTTGGAGATGCTTTCAAGTCGACACACGATGTTCTTACCCACCATCAGTGTAATTTGGAGGCCTCATCCAATCGATCCATGCACCTAGTGGCACGTGAGTATCAACACCACTAGTACAGTTACATCATAGGCTTCATGGCTTGACACACATTGGATGTAATTAGTAAAGAGATAAGAATAGTTAGTGAGTGTGTCAGCCTTAATAAGGCAATTTGTGGATGCACGAGATCGCTGTAAATTTGCTTGATGGTAGCCTTATCACTCTTGATGAAGTCCACCAACATTAAAATAAATTGAACATGACCCCCGTTGGGGCCTTACTGAATGGAGAGTTAGACTATCTATACCAAGTTCAAATGGAAGGAGTTGAGGCTAAGTACAAAAGCAGTGGTCCTGACATGAGGGCAAATATTGTACAAAAGTTAAAGGAAATCACTTGGACTGCATCGACTATTATTTCTACACCCGAAGAGAAGATTACAACAAATGGTCAGCTAAAAAATAGCAAGATGCATGTGACGACCCCTTTTCATAATTAGGGCACTGCCCAGCCTAATCTCGTCATTAAGCCCTAATCTGACTACGCAGGACTTAACAAGGAACTAGTAAGCCTTTCCAAGATTTTTCTACTTACAATTTAACTATACAAATAAGTGTTTTATTAACTTATATCAATTAATAAATAATATTTAATTAAAATTTACCAATTTAAAATTTATTTAGAATAAGTCTTAGTAATTTAGTGGAAGCTTTTAACATGAAACCTACAATTGTGGAAAACCCAGAAATAAAGATCACATGCATATATATAATGAAACGGCGATAAAATATATCAATATGTATCGGGTCAGGGTACTACCTCTCATCCCATAATATATACAACCCCAAAAGTATATGAAAGACGTATAAAATTCATACAACAAAACAAAAAACCTACCAAATCTGGTGTAGCAGCACTCCACTTGCTCAGAGATAGTCGTGGATCTTCTCTTTGCCTGGTCTACTACTTGACGGATCTGCACCCACTGCATAAAAATGACGGTGAGTACGGAAAAGTAGAAAGTAACATTAAGAGACATTTGTTCACATTTCCAAATATGCAAGAAATATCTGAAAGCATAATAATAGCAACTATGCTGAAAAGAAATCATGCTAAAAGATACTACAATTAAATAATATGAAACTGACACTTGACTAAGTAGTAATGATCTAGGGTTGTTTGGCCGTAAGTCCTATCACAATGCCTTTTCCAATATATAAGGATGAAGTTGTGTTCTACATCTCTGTTGAAGGTCGAAGCTGAGCTCTACGACTCTATAATCTTTCACAAGTGCCAGTCACCTGTGATATATGTACTTGCCAACAACCCCAGGGTCCCATATCCCGTGTGCTGCATAAGATAGTAGTGAGATCCTGACCACCCTAGAAGTCTAGTTACCCCATATGCCGCCCTATCTCTATCATATGATGGTCCTAGATACAAGAAATACTTTCATACCTAATAAATTAACATGTTTTGAGAATCAAAAAATATAATTGCATACTAATGAACAAAGAAAAATAGATTTACAATATTGTGTAACACCTACCTAATAGCATGCTATTTCATTTGACTACGTGTATCAATAATCAAGAATGACATAGCACATGATTTAGAGTAAATGAAACTATTTAACCAACAACCATTACCATGATATCAAACTCATGGAATGAGAGAGGAAACAAGTCATGATATTTAGATTTCAATAGGTAAATCAGTCCAAATGATTGGAAATGAATAACAAAATAGAAATGAAATGTAAATAAATATCTCAATCAGTTTACTAACAATCCGCGCAAATTTCCTAGCTATTTCGATATCTCGACACCTTAAAACTCTTTTCCAAAACCTCGAGACCTTCTTCCAGGTTCCTGATATCATTTAACATGTTTTTTGAGTGTGATTAGACCTTTAGTTAGGGTGTTGGACTTTTTTATAGTGTTTAAGTTAATTTAGGATATTACAGATTTTTTGGCTGTCATAGCACTTAGCGCGTTGGGTAACCTACCTAGCTTGCTAATGACCTCATTAGCGCACTATACAAAGTTATCGTGCTAACTGATCACACCTAGTGCAATATATGCAGGAAAATCTAAAATTCTGCACTTTGAATTTTGGGTTTCCTCCACATATGGCTTTTCCATCACCTTGGGATGTCTTCCCTAACTTACCTGAGACCCAAAATAGAAACTAACACCACAAAATCAATCATACATCATATAATTCATGAATTCATCAAATTCAATTAAACTAATAGTGTATGCTTGACTTACCAAATTGATGAACACCTTTAACTTGATCAACTAACTCCTAAATTAACAAGATTTCTCCAACAAAAGTTGCTTGATCTCTCTGACTTCTTATTCTCCAGCAAATCTTAGTTTCTAAGCCTTCAATTGAAATGAATTGCGTAGTTTGATCTTAGGCTTTATATATGTAATGGACAAGGCCGATTAATAGCCATTGATCTCTATGTACACACATATCTCAAGACTCATCTAATGATCTACAACTCGACATGTCCTACTAACTCACCACTATCTCGATCCAACTAACACCAAATGGAACTCAATTTGTCTCTTGATGTGTCAATATCTATCTCGAGAATCATCATATGGCTATTGTTTTAACTTGCTAACTTAGGTTACATTTCATATAAAACCACACTTAGCCATATTAATATTACTATATAAGATATACTAAACTAAAATCAACTTACCACATCACTCTCTACCCTGATCTCATGTCGGCATGCATCTCGAGGCGCGTCCCTACTCACGTCTTGACACCTAAACACAAGTAGAAGTGACTTAATAGTCTACACATATACAATACACTAGGCATACTCCACCATATAATCTAACATATACCTCGACCCTCTCACCTGGGTCAATGCATATATCTCGATGCGGGTTTCACGTAATGGGTCACTGATCTTAATTAAGGGATTAAGCTTGGATTAGAAATTCGGGTCGTGACAAATCTTCTCAATTAATTGAAATTTGTCATCAAAATTAAACTTAAGTTAAAGTTATACCTAACTCGAAGAAGATACGGAAACCTATCCCATATACAGTCTTCCCGCTCCCAAGTGAGTTTCGAATCACCATGAAACTGCCATTTGACTAACATCTTTTGGATAGATTTGCCTCTCAATTGTTGTACCATTCAATCTAGGATCTATACTTACTGTTCCTCATAAGATCCATCTTCGCTCAGGTCAATCTGGCTCAAGTCAACTATCGATCATACGCCTGCTTTCGACTTAGCTAGTCTGAGCATAGAAATATGGAAGACTAGATGACTACTCGACAATTATGGAGGTAAGTCTAGCTCATAAGCAACCTTCATTACTAGTCTCTTTATCTTGAAAGGCACGATGAATCTCGGTGCTAACTTGCCTTTCAAACCAAACTTGTGAAGACCCTTCTGAAGAGAAACCTTTAAATATACAAAGGTTCTTTCAGTGCACGTAAGATCACTGCGATACTTGTTTGCATACTTCTTCTGCCTCTCCTGGGCCCCTTTAAGCCTTTAATGATTATGTCTTGCCTTCTCTGTGTGATCAACAAAAATTTTAGGCCCTACTAACTCCCGATCCTCTAGCTCAGCCCAACAAGATGGCGAGCAACACGGTCTGCCATACAAAGCCTCAAATGGCACCATCTCATTGCTAGCCTAATAACTGTTCTTGTATCCAAACTCACACAACGGTAGGTACTCATCCCAAGATTTGCAAAAATCAAGTACACAAGCCCTGAGCATATCCTTGAGAACCTGAATTAATGTCTCTTTCTCCATATCAGTATGAAGGTTAAAGGCTGTGTTGAATTGTATGCGCGTACAATACTACTCTTGCATACTGCGCCACATCCTAGACGTATACATAACATCTCTGTCTGATGTGTTAGTGAATGGTACCCCATGAAGTGGTAAGAAATGGGCAAATTTTGTCAATCTATCCACTATTACCCATATAAAATCGTGTCGATGGCAATCCTCGGCAATACTCTGACAAAGTCCATTGCTATGCCTTCCCACTTCCATCGTGGAATGGGAAGCTGCTACAATAACCCTCCAACTCTACGATGCTTAGCTTTCACCTGATGACAAATCCCATAGTTCTTGATGAACTTCGATACGTCCGCTTTCATCCTAGACCACTAAAAAGTCTCCTCATGTCAAGGTACATCTTGGTCTTGCTTGGATGAATAGTGAACTAGGAACGGTGTGAATCCTGAAGAATCTCATCTCTAAGCTCTGCCACTACCGGTATCCACAATTTGTCTCTAAATCTGACACTAATCCATCGTCTTCATCAAGTCAGTACAATCCATACTCTAGGTTAACTCACTGAACCTAGGGTAAAGAATGTCAGCTCTATAACCTTTTGACACTCTTTGTGTAGACACTATCTGAAGCCTCATCTGTGCATAAATAATCACTCGAGTATCGATTGGAATATCTGACAGCCTCATTATTGCCGCTGCCTCGCGTAATATATACTCATGTGTCATATGACGTCTACCAACCTTCGCATCTCTAGTCGGTATCCAACTCAGCACATCAGCAACTACGAATGCTTTTCTTGAGTGATACTCCAGAGAAAAGTCGTAGTCCTTCAGAAAACTCCAACCATTTGCGCTTTCTCATGTTTAGCTCTTTCTGTGTAAAAAGGTATTTCAGACTTTTATGATCAGTGTAAAGTGTGAATATCACTCCATACAGATGATGTCACCTTATCTTTAGAGCAAATACCACCGCTGCTAACTCTAAGTCATGAGTGAAATAATTCTTTTTATGTATCTTTAGCTATCTAGATGCATAAGCCACTGTGTCTCTGTCTTGCATCAACACATAACCTAGACCAGCATGAGAAACATCAGTATATACCAGGAATCCCTATCCAGCCTTTAGCAATATCAACACTAGTGCGGTGGTCAACAACCTCTTTAGTTGAGCAAATGGCTCCTCGCGTTCCCTTAACTAATCATATCTGACGTCCTTTTGGGTCAACCTGGTAATCAGGGAAGTGATCTTTGAGAAATCCACACAAACCTATGATAATATCCTGCTAATCCTAGAAAACTCTTGATCTTCGTAACTTGCGTCGCTACTGGCCAGTCCATAATAGCCTAAATTTTTACCTGATCTACAATAATACCTGCTGCTCTAACAACATGTCCTAAAAACTTGACATCTGATAGCCAAAATTCACACTCGCCGAACTTGGCGTAGAGTCTGTGCTCCTTCAAAAGTTTGCAATATCTCCCTGAGGTGCCGCTCGTAATGCTCTTGAGTCATTAAATATATCAATATATCATCGATGAAAACTATTACAAAGCGGTCAAGAAATGGTCTCATCGCTTGATGCATAAAATCCATAAACATGCAGGAGTGTTAATCAAACCAAACGGCATGAATGTAAACTAATAGTGTCCATATCCTGTGCTGAACACTGTCTTGGACCTATCCTCATCACCGATCCTAAGCTGATGATACCCTAATCTCAGGTTTATCTTAGAGAAAAACTGTGTTTCTCTCAGTTGATAAAACAAATCGTCAACCCGCGGTAATGGATACTTGTTCTTGACTGTGACCTTGTTCAATTATCTATAGTCGATACATAACCTCAAAGTACTATCCTTCTTCTTCACAAACAAGACAGGTGCTCCAAATAGCGACATTGAAGGTGTGATGAATCCCTTCTGTCCCAAATCCTGTAACTGACTCCTTAACTCTTCCAACTCTTTTGGAGCCATAAGGTATGGTGGTAAGAAATATGTCTGGTGCCTGGTACCAACTCAATAATGAAGCCTATATCTCTTGTGGTGGTAAACCAGGTAAGTACTCTGAAAACATACTAGAAAGTTGCACACAACCGAAATCTCCTCAAATCTAGGTCCTTGACTCTCTGCTACTGTGTATTACGATACAAGACTCTCCATCTTTCCACTAGTCATAAGTCGACCTTTAGTGCCCTCGGTTCTCAGTGTACTACCACTATATGTGAACATCGGAAGCCCTTGAATATCAAATATCACTGTTTTACTGAAACAATCGATATGATGGTGATATGTTGCTAGCAAATCTATCCATAATAATATGTCAAAGTCTAAGAACTCGACCACCCTAAAGTCTGCATGTAACTCTACCCCGCCTATCTCTACTGGACATCCCTCAACAAGACAATTATGGTAAACCCTATCCCCGACTATAATACTCAAAATAAAATGCACACTAATTGTAACTTGTGTCACCTAAGATGTTGATCATGTGAATCGAAATGAAAGATACTGTTGAACCTAAATCAAACAAAACATATAAATCTCTACCATAAATGGAAACTGTACCCTCGATATGTCTTCCTTTGGCATTGGCATCAGGCCGTGCTACCATGTGTACACCCTCTCGACTCTATAGTGGAATCATGGCTACTGGTTATGGACAATCTCTAATGAGATGCCGAACTTGACCACACCTGAAGCAAGTAATCGGCCTACGCTGACTCTATGTATGATCCTGGGCCTATGCCTGTCTCTATTCATTTCGGGAACCATCTTGTCCTCTACATCTACGTCTGCCGCGACCTCTACCACCCTACTACTGCTATGTGGCGCTAGTGGTGCTAAAAAAACAGAAAAAGTAGTAGGAGCTGGCAACGCTAGTGAGACTGGTGATGGCAAGGGAGATCTACCAACTATACTCTATAGTGGAGTCGAGTGTGATGCGTAGGTTACAACCGGTGTGGCTGACCATAAACCCAAAGAACCTCTCTCCTATCTGCTCTATCCCTTGCCCCTCTGTCCCATTCTCTCAAACTCTGCAGTCTGATCTGCTGACAATGCTAGTCCCAAAGTGACCTATCAGCAACTCTACCCAGGTAGTAGGTCTCATGAGAAAGTGCACGCTTGTAAATCTCACCCAAGGTCGTTGCACTTAAACTAATTACATAAAACCCTATATCTAATCTCAGTACATCTCCGAAATGATACTCATCCTCAGAGTCATCTATCACAAAATCCCTAGCAAACTATCTCAGATAGCCGTATCAATCTTTATATCTCATCACCGACTCATTAGATCCCTATTTTAGATTTATGAACTTGTTCCTCAACCTCTTCATTATTGTAGGTGGGAAGTACTGCTGGTAAAATATCACGACCTGAATTTCTAAATCCTAGTTTAATCTGTTAATCGGGATCAAGTGACCCGTGATGTGGGACCCACATTGAAATACGTGTCATGACTGAGGCAATGTGGCCGAGGTATATGTTATATTTTTGTTATGGTGTATGCCTAGTGTATTGTATATGTGTAGACTACTAAGCCACTTTTTGTGTATAAGTGTTGAGACGTAAGTAGGGATGCAGTTCAAGTTGCGTGCCGGCATGAGACCGAGGTAGAGAGTGATATGGTAAGTTCTATTTAAGTTTTATGTAGCTTGAATAGTGATTTTGATATGGCTATAGTTGAATATAAAGTTAATGTACCTAAGTTAGTAAGTTAAAACAATAGCCATTTGATATTCATCAAGATACGTATGGACACATCTAGACACCAAGTGAGCTACTCATTGGTGTTACTTAGCATGAGTAAGTGGAGAGTAAGTGGGACATGTGTTAGTATGTGGAGCACTAGATATGTCTCGAGATACGTATGCACATGATGATCAATATCTCATAATCAACCATATCCATTTCCTATATAAAGCTAGTGATCAACTTAAACAAGTCAAACTAACTTTATTTCATTTCTTCACTTTGAAGCAAAGCTTGCTGGAGAAGGAAATGCTACTGGAGGAAGAAAAATACCAACAACTAGGAGAGTTTGGTGTAGGAGTTGATCAACTAAGTGGTTAGCATGAACTAGGTAAGTTCATTACATCATAGACTTAGCTCAATTCAATGAATTCATGAATTTGATGGTATATGTAGTTGTTTTATGTTGTTGATGTCTTGGAACTCTAGAGGAGTGTATGGGGGTTCCTAGAGCATTGGTATGGCCTATATGTGGAGAAAACTTAGAATTCTAATTGCAGAATTATGGGTTTTCCTACACATAGTGCGCTAGGTAGGGTAATTAGCGTGCTAACTTTAATTGGCGCGTTAGAGAAGCTTGGCAACGCACTAATGATGTCATTAGCGCGTTAATCAGGGTACTTAGCGTGCTAGGTGATATGACAACATAAAAATATGCAATTTTCAAAAAACTCTCAAACAACATAAACAAGTCTAATACCCTAAGTAAAGGTCCAAACACACTCAAAAACATGTTATATGATATCGTCTCGTGGGCTCCGATACGAGTTTTGAGGTTTCGAGAGGCCGAAATAGCATAGGAAATTGCATGGATTGTAAGTCAACTGATCGAGATATTTATTTACATTTCATTCTAGTTTATATATTCTTTTCCAGTCATTTAGACTTATTTGCCATTGTATTCTATATGCTATGACTTGTTGTCCTTTCTCATTTCATTAGGTTGCTTTCATGGTATAGATTGTTGATTAAATGACTTCATTGACTCTAGATCTTATGCTATGTCATTTTGATTGTTAATATATATGGTAAGTGAAATAACATGTTATTAGGTGGGTGTTACATAGTGTCGTGAATCTAATTCCATTGTGCATTAGATATGCAATTGCTTTGTTGGATTCTCAAGCCATGATATTCCTTGAAATATGAAAGTAGTTCTTGTATCTAGGACCATTTTATGATAGAGGTCCAGCTGACATACGTGGGTCGCTGGACTTCCAGGGTGATCGGGACCTCTCCACTGTCTTGCGCAGCATATGAGAAATGAGTCCCGGGGTTGTTGGCAAGCATAACTTGTGCAGCACATGGGGTATGGGACCCCGGGATGTTGGCAAGTATATATCGCATGTGACTAGCACCAGTGAGATATTATAAAGGATAAGAGCACTGCTTAGACCTTTACTGAGATGTATAGCTCAGCTCCATCCTTATATAGTGGAAAGACTAATGTGATGAAGATCACGGCTGACTGACCCTAGATCATTACTACTTAGCTGAGTGTTAGTCTCATTTTATTTAACTAAAAAAATATCTTTGCATGTTCTCTTTTCAGTATAGTTGCTATTATCATGCTTTTAGATACTTGTTGCAAATTTGGGAATGTGAATAAATGTCTTCCAGTGGTAATTTCTTTCCTGTACTCACCGTCCTTTTTATGATGTTGAGTGCAGATCCATCAAGTAGCAGACCAAGCAAAGAGAAGATCGACGACTACCTTTGAGCCAGTGGAGTGCTGCTATATTGGACTTTGTTGGTTTTGATTTTAATGTATTACTTTTATATGTAATTCATATACTTTTGGGTTGTATGATATGGGTTGAGAGACCAGTACTTTGACCAGACATGTGATAATATATTATCACCGTTTCATTATATATAAGCATGTGATCTTTGTTTCCTGGTTTTTCCATAATTGTTAGGCATCATGTCACAAGATTCCGCTAATTTGTTAAGACTTCCACTGAATAAACTTTTAAGTATGTTAAATTTTAGCTAACACTGATTTATGAATTGACATATGTTAGATAAATGTTTATTTGAAAAAAAATTACTTGGAATGTTATAGTATTTTGGAAAGGCTGACTAATTCCTTGTTAAGTCCTCTGTGGTGAGATTAGGGCTTAGTGACGGGATTAGATTGGGCGGTGCCCTATTTTATAAATGGTTCGTCTCAGGTGGTATCAGAGCCTAAGTTTATCAAGCCTTGGTTACATAGCCTAAGTTTATAGACCTTAGGATTGTCGAATATAATTATTCTACAATGTGATACCAAAGCTACGGTCGGTAGCTAAAGGCCTAACTTTCTCAATAATTAACGAATTAAATTATCATTAAACAAGTAAACACAAATCGTATTTATGGAAAACCAGATAATCCTTGCCTAGAAACCATTAGTTGGGAAATGAGTAAGAGTGAGTTGGGGATTTCTTATATGTACATGTTAGTTTTCTATGAGTATATATATGTTATATGCGTAATAGCTGATTCACATTTGCTATCAATTTGCAAATACAAATGGCTGATTCAAGCGATAGCGGGGATGCAAGTGCTAGTGGCAGCCAACCTTCGATTCCATCAACTGAAGATTTTCAGAGACTATCCGACCGAGTAGCTGCTTAGGGACAATAGTTGGCGGAGTTCATTGCCATGATGACATCACACTTTACATCACCAGCACAGACACCAACCCCTACTACTACTACTACTACTACTACTACTACTACTACTACTACTACTACTACTACTACTACTACTACTACTACTACTACTACTACTACTACTACTACTCCCGCAGTACAGACATCAGTGCCATTAGTATAGAATATACTGGTAGTAACAGCTCCAGTCATATAGACCATTTATACACCATCTTCCACACCTCCATCTTCAAGCTCGACAGTAGAGGTTCAAATTGTGAAGGATTTCATCAGATTGAATCCAGTTACTTTGACGGTCTGAGAAACTTTGAGAAGATCGAGAAGTAGATTTTATCTTAGGAGAAGCTACATAGAGTTTTGAAGATTGAGGATAGACTTCGAGACAAGATTTTGTCATACATTTTATAGAGAGATGCAGATGTATGATAGCGTGCGATGATAGCTTCTAAGGGAGAGCTTGAGTCATGGAATGCCTTCTAGAGGATGTTTTACAAGCAGTACTTCCCACCTGTAGTGTTGAAGAAGTTTAGGAAGGAACTCATGAATCTGAGACAAGGGACTGACGAGTCGTTGATGAGCTATATAGATATATATGGCTATTTGAGGCACTTCACTATGGATCTAATGAGAGATGATTCAGAGGATGTGTACCATTTCAGGGATGGACTGAGGCCAGAAATTGGATTTTATGTTGTTAGTTCAGGTGCTAGGACTTTGGGTGAGGTTTACGAGCGTGCACTTTCTCATGATTATTTGAGCAAAGTTGCCGATGGGATGGCGTTAGTACCAGCTTTGACACCTGATCAGGATGCCGAGCTTGAGAGGAGGAGACAGAGGGGCAAGGGACCAAGGAGATGGAATATAGGTTCCCAGGGCTTGAGGACATCTACAGTAGTTATACCATATGTATCATCTCATACGCCATTGCAGACTATCGTTGGTACACCTCCCTTACCACCACCAGTCAGACCTGCATTGGTAGCTTTTACTACTTTGGTAGCTCTACTAGCACCACCATCGTCACGACAACAGCAACAGGGTGGTAGAGGTCGAGGTAGAGGTAGAGGTAGAGGTAGAGGCAGAGGTCGAGATAGTTCCCGATAGGGGTAAAGACAGGCACAGACCCATAATCTAGTTCAAGGTCACCATAGACCTATCACATGTTATAGGTGTGGTCGGTTTGGGCACGAGGTTAGAGATTGTCCACATCCAATAGCTGTGATTCCACCGCAGAGTCGAGAGGGTGTACAAGTGGTAGCACAGCCTGATGCTGATGCCATACGGGGACTCTTTGAGGGTATGATTTCCATTTGTGGTAGAGATTTATTTGTTTTGTGTGATTCAGGTTCTATAGTATCTTTCATTTCTGGTCACATGATAGGCATCTTAGGGTTGACATCGGTTAGAGTTTGTGTACATTTGATTTTGAGTACCACAGCCGGGATAGGGTTTACCCTGATTGTCTTGTTGAGGGATTTCTAGTAGAGATAGGCGAGGTAGAGTTATTTGTAGAGTTCTGGGTTCTCGAGTTCTTAGATTTCAACGCATTGTTATGGATGGATTGTCTGGCAGCGAATCATACACGTATCAAATGTTTCAATAAGACAATGATATTTGAGATCCCAGCGCATCCGATGTTCACGTATAGTGGCACTACATCGAGAGCCGAGGGCATTAGAGGTTGACTTGCGACTAGTGGATATATAAAGACTTTAATATCATTATACACAGTAGTAGAGAGTCAGAGACTCAGACTTGAGGAGGTTTCGATTGTGTGTGAGTTTCCAGAAATGTTTCCAAAGGATTTACCTGGTCTACCACTATTGAGATAGATATATTTTATTATTGAGTTGATACCAAGCATTAGACCTATATCTATACCACCGTACCGAATGGGTCCAAGAGAGTTGGAGGAGTTGAGGAGTCAGTTGCAGGATTTGGGACATAAAGGATTCATCACACCATCTATGTCGCCATGAGGAGCACCAGTCCTGTTTGTGAAGAAGAAGGACGGTACTACTTAAGGCTGTGTATCGACTACGGACAGTTGAACAAGGTCATAGTTAGAAAAAAATACCTATCATCATAGATTGATGACTTATTTGATCAACTAAGTGGAGCGCATTATTTCTTCAAGATAAACCTGCGATCAAGGTATCATCAGCTAGGATCAGGGATGAGGATAGGTCCAAGACAACATTCAATATGAGATATGGACACTATCAGTTTACAGTCATGCTGTTTGGTTTGACTAATGCTCATGCCATGTTTATGGATTTGATGCACCGGATAATGAGGCCATTTCTTGACCGTTTCGTGATAGTTTTCATCAATGATATATTGATATACTTGAGGACTCGAGAGGATCACGAGTAGCACCTCAGGGAGATGTTACAGACTTTGAGGGAGCATCGGCTCTTCGCCAAGTTTAGCAAGTGTGAATTTTACTTGTCAAAGATCAAGTTTTTGGGACATGTTGCGGGAGCAGCAGGCATCGCAGTAAATCGGGCCAAGATTTAGGCAATTATGGATTGGCTGGTGCCGACGTCAGTTATGGAGATCAGGATATTTCTGGGAATACCAAGGTATTGCCGCAGGTTAGTGAAGGATTTCTCAAAGATCACTTCACCGATGACCAAATTGACCAAAAAAGACGTCAGGTTTGATTGGTTCGAGGAATGCAAGGAAGCATTTACTCAGCTGAAGAAATTGTTGACTACTGTATCAGTGTTGATATTGCCAGAGGCTGGACAAGGATTAATGGTATATATAAATGCTTCTCATACGGGTCTAGGTTATGTGTTGATGTAAGACAGAGGCACGATGGCTTATGCATTCAGACAGCTAAAGATACATGAGAAGAACTATCCCAACGGCAGTGGTATTTGCTTTGATGATATGGAGACATCATCTGTATGGAGAGAGGTTCATACTCTACACTGATCATAGGAGTTTGAAATACCTCTTCACACAGAAGAAACTAAAAATGAGACAATGCAGATGGTTGGAGCTTTTGAAGGATTATGACTTTTTTCAGGAGTATCATCAAAGAAAAGCTAACGTAGTTGTTGATGCGCTGAGCAGGATACCAATTAGAGATGGTAAGGTTGTTAGATGCCATATGATGTATGAGTATGGATTGCTCGAGGCATCGGCGATGATGACTCAGTCATATATTCCTACCGACTTTCAAGTGATGATTTATGCACAGATGAAGCTTCCGACCATGTCTATACAGAGAGTGTCAAAGGGTCAGAGAGCCAACATTCTTTACCCGAGGTTTAGTGAGTTAGCCAAGAGTAGTAATTGTACTGACTGAACGGAGATGACGGATCAGTGTCTAAGATTCGGAGGCAGATTATGGATACCAGTAGTGGTAGAGTTGAGAGATTAGATTCTTAACGATTCACACTGTTCCCGATTCATTGTTCATTCATGAAGGACCAAGTTGTATTTTGACATGAAGAGACATTTTTGGTGGCCTAGGATGAAAATTGACATATCGGAGTTCATTAGGAACTGTGGGATCTGTTAGTAGGTGAAGGCTGAGCATCGTAGACCTGGAGGATTCTTATAGTCGCTTCCCATTCCACGATGGAAGTGGGAAGACATAGGCATGGATTTTGTGAGAGGATTGCCGAGGACTACCAGTCAACACGATTATATCTGGGTAATTGTGGACAAATTGACGAAATCTGCTCATTTCATACCAGTTCCAGCTCACTACACATTTAACCAGTTGAGTGTATTGTTCGAGAGGGAGATTATCAGGCTGCATTGGGTACCATTGAATATCACGTCTGACAAAGATGTTATGCATACGTCCAGGATGTGAGAGAGTATGCAGGAGCAATATGGTACGTGCCTACACTTTAGCACAACCTTTCACCCTCAGACTGATGGGCAGACTGAGAGGTTGATTCAGACTTTCGAATATATGCTTAAGGCTTATGTACTTGAGTTAGGTACCGTTATGTGAATTTGTATACAACAACAGTTATCAGGCAAGTATTGAAATGGCACCATTTGAGGTATTATATGGCAGATCGTGTCGCTCACCATCTTGTTGGGCTGAGCTAGAGAATTGAGAGTCGATAGGGCATGCAATTGTTATTGATCATACAAAAAAATGTACGACAGATTCGCTAGAGGCTTAAGGAAGCCCAAGAGAGGCAGAACAAGTATGCATACACATATCGCATCGATCTTATATATGACGAAGGAACCTTTATATATCTAAAGGTTTCTGCTTGGAAATGTCTTCATAGATTTGGTCTAAAAGGCAAGTTTGCACCAAGATTCATCAAGCCTTTCAAGATCAAATGGGGGTCGAAAAAGTTCTTTTTGAGCTTGAGTTACCTTCATAGATGTTAGGGATTCATCTAGTGTTCCATATTTCTATGCTTCAAGTAGCTTAGTCGAAAGCAAACGTAAGACTGGTAGTTGACTTGAGCCAGATTGACTTAATCGAATACATATCGTACGAGGAGCAGCCAGTATAGATCCTAAACCGGAGGGTACAACAGTTGAGAGGCGAGTCTATTCCAAAGGTGTTAGTCAACTAACAGTTCCATGGAGACTCGAAGCTCATTTGGGAGTAGGAAGACTGTATGCAAAATAGGTTTTTGAACCTCTTCGAGTCAGATATAACTTTAAGTTAGTTGGGAAGAATTGTCACAGCTTGAATTTTTAAATCCTAGTTTATTCTCTTAATCAGGACCAAGTGACCCGTGACTTGGGACCCGCATCGAGATACGTGTCATGACTGAGGCAATATAACCTAGGTATATATTATATTTGTTTTGGTGTATGCCTAGTGTATTGTATATGTGTAGACTACTAAGTCATTCCTACTTATATATATGTATCGAGATGTGGGCAGGGACGCGCCTCGAGTCGCGTGCCAACATGAGACCGAGGTAGAGTGTGATGACCCCTTCTCAAATTAGGGCACCGCCTGGCCTAATCCCGTTATGAAGCCATAATTTCACCGTATAGGACCTAACAAGGGACTAGTTAGCCTATTCAAAACCATTTACCTACTTATTATTTTTTAAATTTTAAACAAATATAAACCTATACTTATCCGATGTCAATTCATAAATCAGAGTTACTTAAAATTTTGTTTACTTAAAATTTTATTCAGCGAAAGTCTTAACAATATAGTGGAAGCTTCTAACATGAGGCCTACAATTTATAGAAAAACCAGGGAATAAAGATCACATGCATATATATGATGAAACGACGAAATATAATACATGTGTCTGGTCAAGGTACTACTCACTCAAACCATAATATACAACCTCAAAAGTAATACATCAAAAATCAAACATACAAAATCGGGTGTAGAAGTGCTCCACTAGCTCAGAAGTAATCGCCAATCTTCTCTTTGCCAAATCTACTACTTGATGGATCTGCACCCATCGTCGCAAACTAGATGGTGAGTACAAGAAAGTAGAAAATAATACCGAGAAAAATTTGTTCACATTCCTAATTATGCAACAAGTATCTATATGCATGATAATAGCAACAATGGTGTAAAGTAAACATGAAAAGAGATACTTCAACTATACAACATGAAACTGACACATGGCTAAGTAGTAATGATCTAGGGCTGGTCGGCCGTGATCTTCATCACATCCGCCTTTCCAGCATATGAGAATGAAGCTGAGCTCTACATCAATGTGAAGGTCTGAGCAGTGCTCTTGCCTTTATAACCTTTCGCTGGTACCAGTCACCATATCTCTTACTTAGGTTCATGATATCATATTATAGGTTTTTGAGTGTGTTTGGACCACTAATTATGGTATTAAACTCTTTCATAGCTCTTCCTTAGGTTCCTAATATCATAGACTTAGCGCGCTAATGACCCATTAGCGCGCTAGTAATCATGATCTAGCGCGCTAATCCAAGTTTAGGCGCTAGCTGATCCACCTAGTGCGCTATGTGTAGTAAAACCCAGAATTTTGTAATCATAATTCCGAGTTTTCACTACATATTTGCCATGTTAATGCCCAAGGAACCTATACACACACTTCCTGAGTTCCATGACATCAACCACAATATAAAACAACCCATAACACCAAATTCATTAATTCATTGAATTAAGGTAACTATGTGGTGTAGAGAAGTTACCTAACTTGATGAACCCTAGCTAAACTTGATCTCTCCTTCACTAAATCACCAATTTTTTGCTGATCTTCTTCTTCTCCTGCACCTCCTTCTCTCCAGCAACTTTGCTTATCTCTTAAGCAAATGAAATGAAAAAGTTGAGTTGTTTGACTTGACCAAAAGCTTATATACATGAATTGGATATGGTTGATTGATAGCCATTGATCCTAATGTGCATACGTATCTTGAGACCTATTTAATGGTACACTTATTAACACTTGTGCCACTAACTCATGCCAAATGACACTAATAGGTAACTCAATTAGTGTTGAGATAGGTCAATACGTGTCTCGAGAAATATCAAGTGGCTATTGTTTTAACTTACTAACTTAAATGTATTGATACTTAATCAACTATAACCACACTTATCTCACTTATAAAAGCAATATAAAGCTTATACTAACTCACCATATTGCTCTCTACCTCGGTCCCACGCAGGCATGCAACTCGAGGCGCGTTTCCACACAAGTCTCGACACCTATTCATAATTTGGAATGACCTAGTAGTCTACACATATACAATGCAATAGGCATAAGTCATTACAAATATAAAATTTGCCTTGGCCATCTAGCCTTAGTCGCGACACGTATATCAAAATGGGTCCCACGTCACGGGTTGTTTGATCCTGATTAAGAGATTAAGTCAAATTTGAGATTTGGGCAGTGAAAATTCTTCCTAACTAATGGAAATTTCATCCTCGAAATTAAATGTAACCTAAAGTTATACCTGACTCGAAGAGGTACGAAAAACTATCGCGCATGTAGTTTTCCCGTTCCCAAGTGAGTTCCGAGTCTCTATGGAACTGCCACTTGACCAACACCTTCAGAATAGACTTACCTCTCAACTGTTGCACCCTACAATCTAGAATCTGTACTATCTGCTCCTCATATGCTACATCCTCACTCAAGTGTTGGGTTTCGGGGATCATGTGCAGCAGAAGTTTTTGAAACTTTTTCGAACATCCCCGAACTAAGATCCTATTGATTCCATTAAATTGATGTGCCAATAAAAATCATACCTTCGCAAGAATAACTCCATGTCTGCCTTGTTTGCTATTGATCGATTCTTTTAAGACGCTGCGAGAGATGAACGTCCTCTATCAGAAACCCACACTCGAACGGACGATCTCGATCCGTAGTGCTAGCCCCAAAGATCTTAGGACAAAAACTCTCACAAAAAATTCTCTAAGAAAAATCTATCTCGGGAATTCTCTGCAACAACTGTGACCCTAATATCTTATTTATAGTACACTAGGTTGAGTTGTAAAAGAACACCATCTCCTAGTCACATTCCAAATAGAGTCCTAGATAAAGTCCAACTCTAAAAAGGATAGATTCATAGAGAATATACAATTACTAATCCAATAAGAGTTGTAATTTATCTAAAACTCAAATAAGAATTAAAGTCATACTATAATTCCAATTAGAGTTCTATTCAAAATAAGATTTACTAAGAGACAAAATTTCTAGTCACACTAGAAATGTATGAGAATCTTGAATCCAAGTCAAACTAGGACATTTAATGAGAATCTTCAAAATGAATTTTATCAAATAAAACTCATTAACCCAGACAATATTAAATCGCGCAAATCCGTTCTTTGTGTGTGACCCAATATGTTCATACAACATTGGCAGTGAACCAAAACCATTTTGGTACATAAGTCATAAGCGGTCTCTAGCAAGGCATTATGACTACTCAAGTAGCATGAAGATCAATAAATCGATACAACCTAATAGATAATGTATATCATATCCCTTTGTCACGCGATATCTTTTGATTGAACATAGGTCATGGAATATCACCCTTATAGTTCAATCTACTAGTCTCGATCTTCGAGTAGACTGAAATTTTCAAGTGACATTGATCCATTCAATTCACTAGACATGGCCATTTATCAGTCTAACATATCGAGGGGCCCAATAGATATCGCTCTCTAAAAGAAAGGGACAAATTCCATCTTGATCACACAACATCCACATATTAGTCGAACAATGACCAATCACAATCTTTATAATCATCGCGTTGAAGACAACAGTTGATTGTATCAAATCATTGTGCTCCTAATGTTGGAGTCTCTGGTGATCACAAGTCAAAGGACTAAATGATATAAGTATCATAAGAATCACTTATGACATTGACCATGTAGTATTCTCATAGCGGGTCGGTCCAGCACCTGTTCCCAACAGATACCCATTATCTTGATCCGTATCCGTATATGCATAATCATCACATGATTATCAAACAAGACTCATACTAGTCTTAATTTATTATTGTTCCCACAATAATAACTGACTAAGGACATTTAGAATAATACATTAATTATCAATGGATACTATTATAAAAGAAACATGCATCTACTTATAATAGTTAAACAACGTTTACAGAATTGGCCTAAGGCACATACCCAGACATCAAGTCAATCTGACTCAAGTCCACCGTCGGTCTCTTGTCTGCCTTCTACTTGGCTAGTTGAAGCATAGAAATATGAAACACTGGATGAATCCTCGACATCTAAGGAGGTAAATCCAACTTTTAAGCAAACTTTTCGACCTATTTCTTGATCTCGAAAGGCCTAATGAATCTCGGTGCTAACTTACCTTTTAGACCAAATCTGTGAAGTCCCTTCCGAGGAGAAACCTTTAGATACACTAAAGCTCCCTCATCATATGTGAGATCGCTACGATGTGTCTGCATACATCTTTTACCTTTCCTAGGCTCTTTTAAGCCTCTAGCGAATCTATCGTACCTTCTTTGTGTGCTCAACAACAATTTCAGGCCCTATGATGTCTCGTTCATCTGGCTCAGCCCAACAAGATGGTGAGCGACACGGTCTGCCATATAAGGCCTCAAATGGCGCCATCTTAATGCTAGATTGAAAATTGTTATTGTATGCAAACTCACCTAACGGAACCTATTCCTCCCATGATCCGCCATACTCAAGTACACAAGCCTTGAGCATATCCTCGAGAGTCTAAATCAACCTCTTAGTTTGTCAATCAATCTGAGGGTGAAAGGCTGTGCTAAACTGTAGGTGTTTACCATACTACTCCTGCATACTCCGCCACATTTTGGACGTATACATAGCATCTATGTTTAAGGTAATAGTCAATGGTACAACATGTAGGCTAATAATCTCCCTCTTGAATAATACACTCGGCTGGTCAAATGTGTAATGAGCTGCAATTGGAATAAAATGGGCCGATTTTGTCAGTATGTACACAATTAGCCAAATGGAATCATGTCAATGGGCAGTTCTCGGCAGTCCTCTAAGAAACTCCATGGCTTTGTCTTCCCACTTCCATTGTTGAATGAGAAGTGGCTGTAATAATCCTCCAAGTCTATGATGCTCTGCCTTCACCTGCTAGCAGATCCCACAGTTCCTAATAAACTCCGATACGTCCACTTTCATCCAAGGCCACTAAAAATGTCTCTTCATGTCATGGTACATTTTGGTCTTACCTGGATGAAAAGTGAATCGGGAACGGTGTGAATCCTGAAGAATCTCATCTCTTAGCTCTGGCACTACCGATATCCACAATCTGCCTCTAAATCTCAGACACTGATCCGTTGTCACAATCTAGTCAGTACAATCAGTACTTTAAGCTAACTCACTAAACCTTGCATATAAAATATTGACTCTTTTGCCTTCTAACACTCTATATGTAGATACTGTCTAAAGCCTCATCGGTGTACAAATCATCATCCGAGTGTCGGTAAGAATATCTGACTGAGTCATCATCGTTGCTACCTCGAGTTATTCATACTTTTATGTCATATGGCATATAACCACCTCAGCATCTCCAACCGACATCCTACTCAGTGCATCAACAACTACGTTAGCTTTTCCTGGGTGATATTCTAGAGAAAAGTCGTAGTCCTTCATAAATTCCAACCATCGGTGCTGTCTCATGTTAAGCTCTTTCTTTGTGAAGAGGTATTTCAAACTCTTATGGTCAATATAGATTGTGAACCTCTCTCCATACTGATGATGTCTCCATATCTTCAAAGCAAATACCATAAGTTCCAACTCCAAATCATGAGTGGGATGATTCTTCTCATGTAACTTCAACTGTTTGGATTCTTAAGCCACTATGCCTTTATCCTGTATCAACACAAAATCAAAACCTTTATGAGAAGCATCTGTATATACTAGGAATCCTTGTCCACCCTTTGGTAATATCAGCACTAGTACGATAATCAATAATCTCTTTAGCTGAGAAAATGCCTCCTCGCAGTTCTTTAACCAATCAAACTTGACGTCTTTCAGAGTCAATCTGGTCATCGGTGAAGCGATATTCGAGAAATCCTTTACAAACCTACGGTAATATCATGCTAACCCCAGAAAACTCTTGATCTCCGTAATTGATGTTGATGTAGGCCAATCTATAACAGCCTGAATCTTAGCTGGATCTACAACAATGGTTGTTGCCCCAACAACATGTCCTAAAAACTTGACTTCTAATAGCCAAAATTGACACTTACTGAACTTGGCGTAGAGTCGATGCTCTCTCAAGGTCTGTAACACCTTTCTGAGGTGTTACTGGTGATCATCTCTAGTCCTCAAATTTATCAATATAACATCGATGAAAACTATCATGAATCGGTCAATAAATGGCCCCATCATTCGATGCATCAAATCCATAAACATGGCAGGAGCATTAGTCAAACCAAACGACATGACTGTAAACTGATAATGTCAATATCTCATATTGAATGCCGTCTTAGACCTATCCTCATCTCTGATCCTAAGCAGATGATACCCTGATTGCAGGACTATCTTGGAGAAATACCGTGCTTCTCTAAGCTGATCAAATAAGTCATCAATCCGCTGTAAGGGATACTTGTTTATGGATGTGATCCTGTTCAACTATCTATAATTGATACACAGTCTCAAAGTACCATCCTTCTCCTTCATAAATAGGACCAGTGCTTCCCATGGTGACATAGAAAGTGTGATGAATCCCTTTTGTCCCAAATCCTGCAATTGGCTCCTTAAGTCCTCTAACTCTCTCGGAGCCATGCAGTATGTTGGTATAGATATAGGTCTAGTGCCTGGTACTAGCTCAATGATAAAACCTATCTCTTTCGGTGGTGGTAAATCAGGTAAGTCGTCCGAAAACACATCCGAAAACTTGCACACAACTAGAATCTCCTCAAGTCTGGGTCCCTAACTCTCTACTGCGGTGTATAATGACACCAGAGTCTCCATCTCTCCACTAGTCGCAAGTTGACGTATAATGCCCTCGACTCTCGGTATACTACCACTATACGTAAACATTGGACACCCTAGGATCTCAAATATCATTGCCTTACCGAAATGTTGATATGAGCATGATACGTTGCTAACCAATCCATCCCTAACAGTGCATCAGACTCTAAAAACTCGAGAACCCTAAAGTCTACAGGTAACTTTACCTCGCCTATCTCTACAAGACATCTCTCAACAAGACAATTAGGGTAAACTCTATCCCCGGTTGCAGTACTCAAAATCAAATGTACACTAACTCTAACCGATGTCAACCTTAAGATACCTATCATGCGACTAGAAATGAAAGACACTGTAGAACTCGAATCAAACAAAACATATATCTGTCTACCATAAATGGAAACCATATCCTCAATGAGTCTACTTGTGGCATCTACGTCAGGCTGTGCTACCATGTCTACACCATTTCAACTCTGCAGTGGTAACACAACTACTGGCTGAAGACAATTTCTAATCTTGTGCCTTACCTGACCACACCTATAATATGTGATAGGTTTACGCTGACCCTGAACCTGATCCTAGGCTCGTGCATATCTCTGCCCCTGTTGAGAACTATCTCGACCTCTACCTCTACCTCAGCCTCTACCACCTTGCTGCTGCTGACGTGGTGCTGGTGGTGCTTGTAGAGCTGACAAAGTAGTAGTAGCTGGTACTGCAGGTCTACATGGTGGTAGCAAGGGTGGTCTACCAATATTAGTCTGCAATGGGGTAAGGGATGGTACAAATGGTACAACTACTGTAGATGTCCCTAATCCTTTAGTACCTCTATCCCATCTCTTTGGTCCTTTGTCCTTCTGTCTCTTCCTCTCAAACTCTGCAACCTGGTCAGGTGTCAACGTTGCTACTAGCGGTGTTTCATCAGAAATTCTGCCAAATAATATGTTTTGTGAGAGAGTGCTCGCTCGTAAATCTCACCTAAAGTCAGGGCACTTGAATTGACCACATACAATCCAATATCTGGCCTCAGTCCAACCCCGAAGTGGTATACATCATCCGAATCCTCTCTCACTAAATCCCCATCGAACTTCCACAAATAGCCGTATCTATCTCTATAGCTCATCATTGACTCATCAGCTCCTTCTCTCAGGTTCATGAATTACTTCCTCAACCTTTTCATCACTACAGGTGGGAAATACTACTAGTAAAACTTCATCTTGAAGGCATCTCATGACTCAAACTCTCCCTCAAAAGCTATTGTTACACACCACCATACATCAGCATCTCTCTGTGGAGTGTACGACAAAATCTCAGCTAGGAGTCTGTCCTCAATCCTCAAGACTCGGTGCAACTTCACTTGAGACAATACCCATTTTTCAATCTTATCAAAGTTTCTCTGACCATTAAAGTAGATTGGCTTCAGTGTGATGAAATCCTTCACAAGTTGAACCTCTAATGTCGAACTAGAAGATGGAGGTGTGAAAGACGGTGTAAAAACTGTCTTTACGATAGGAGGTGTCACTACCAATATAGCCTGTACTACCGTCACTACTGTCGGTAGTGTGCAAATAGTTGTAGTAGTAGGGCTATTATCTCTGCTAGTGGAGTGAAACGTGAAGTCATCATGGCAATGAACTCCGCCAACTATTGTCCTTGAGTAGCATCTCGATTGGATAGCCTCTTAAAATCATCTGCTGATGGAATAGGAGGCTGGCTGCCACTTACACCAGCATCCCCACTATCGCGTGAATCAGACATCAATATTTGCAGGTTGAAAGCGAACGCGAATCATCTACTACGTAGATAATGCATATATACATCTAGAAAACTATAATGTATACATGTAAAACATCCCCATCTCACTTTCACTCAAATCCCAACTAATAGTTTATAGGCAATGATCATCTGGTTTTCCACATCTAAGATTTATGTTTTATTGTTTAAATTTTTATTTGTTATATATTGGAAAAGTTAGGTCTTTTCAAATTGTAGCTTTGGTATCACATTGTAGAATAACCATATTCCACTATCTAAGCCCTATGAACATGGGCACTCCAAAGCTTTATAAACATATAATATGATACCACATGTGACTATGATATCCCAACTTTGGACAATTCTATAAACCGTCCATAATATTCTAAAACTTTGGCTCTGATACCAATTGTGATGAACCCTTCCCGAATTAGGGCACCGCTCTGCCTAATCCCGTTATTAAGCCATAATCTCACCATATAGGACCTAAAAGGGACTAGTCAACCTATCCAAAACCATTAAGTTACTTATTATTTTTTATATTTTAAATGAATATAAACCTATACTTATCATATGTCAATTCATGAATCAAAGTTAATTGAAAATCTATTTACTTAAAAGTTTATTTAGTAGAAGTCTAAACAATCCAGCGAAAGCTCTTTCTTAGGTTCCAATTGTTAAAAAAACAGGGAATAAAGATCACATGTATATATATGATGAAAGGATAATATATAATATCATGTGTCTGGTCAAAGTACTACTCACTCAACCCATAATAAACAACCTCAAAAGTATATCATATACATATAAAAGTAATACATAAAAAATCAAACCTACAAATCAGGTGTAGCAGTGCTCCACTGGCTTAGAAGTAATCGCCGATCTTCTCTTTGCCTGGTCTACTACTCGATGGATCTGCACCCATTGTCACAAACTAGACAGTAAGTACAAGAAAGTAGAAAGTAATACTGAGAGACATTTGTTCACATTCCCAATTATGCAACAAGTATATATAAGAATGACAATAGCAACTATACTGTAAAGAAAACATGCAAAGAGATACTTCAGCTAAACAACATGAAATTGACACATTGCTAAGTAGTACTGATCTAGGGCCGGTCGACCGTGATCTTCATCACATCAGCTTTTCCACTATATGAGAATAGAGCTGAGCTCCACATCAATGTGAAGGTCTGAGCAGTGCTCTTGCCTTTATAACCTTTCACTGGTGCCAGTCACCTGCGATATAAAATTACCAACAACCCCAAATCCCATACCCCGTATGCTGCGCAAGTTATGCTTGCAAACAACCCCATGACTTATTTCCCGCGTGCTGCGCAAGATAGTGGAGAAATCCTGATCACCCTGGAAAGTCTAGTGAACCCCCATATGTCTGCCAGATTTCTATCATGTAATGACCCTAGATACAAGAACTATTTTCATATTCAAACAACACAATAATCGAATCCAACATTGCCATTGCATATTAATGCATAAAGGAAATAGATTACAATACTATGTAACACCTACCTAATAGCATGCTATTTCACTGACCACATGTATTAACAATCAACAATGACATTGCGCATGATTTGGAGTTAATGAAATCATTTGATCAACAAATTATACCATGAAAGAAACCTTATGTAATGAGAAATAACAAGAAGTCATGGCATATTGAACATAAAGGTAAATCAGTCCAAATGACTGGAAACAAACATATGAATAGAAATGAAATGTAAAGAAATATTTCAATCGATTTACTTACAATTCACGCAATTTCCTATGCTATTTCGGCTTCCTGACACATCGAAACTCGAATTTGAATCCCCGTAGCTCTTCCTTAAGTTCCTGATATCATATTATATGTTTTTGAGTGTATTTGGACCTTTACTTAGGGTATTAAACTCTTTTATAGTGTTTAAGGAATTTTTGAAAATTGCAATTTTTATGCTGTCATAGACCTAGCACGCTAATATCTAGAGTTCGCGTGCTCATGGCCTATTAGCGTGCTACCAATCCTGATCTAGCGTGCTAATCCAAGTTAGCGTGCTAGCTGATGTACCTTACACGTTATGGGCAGTAAGACCCAAAATTCTACAATCATAATTTCAAGTTTTCTCCAAACATAGGCCATGTTAATGCCTAAGGAACCTCCATACATAATTCTTGAGTTCCATGACATCAACCACAACATAAAACAACAATGCACAACACCAAATTCATGAATTCATTGAATTAAGCTAACTCTGTGGTATAGAGAAGTTACCTAACTTGATGAACACTAGCTAAACTTGATCTCTCATTCACTAAATCACCAAGTTTTTGCTTATCTTCTTCTTCTCCTGCAGCTCCTTCTATCCATCAACTTTACTTCTCTCTTAAACAAATGAAAAGAAAGAGTTGAGTTGTTTGAGTTGACTAAAAGCTTATATACATGAATTTGATATGGTTAATTGATAGCCATTGATCCTAATGTGCACACATATCTCGAGACCTACCTAATGGTACACTTATTAACACTTGTCCCACTAACTCATGCTAAAGGACATCAATAAGTAACTCAATTGGTGTTGAGATGGGTCAATAAGTGTTTCAAGAAATATCAAGTGGCTATTGTTTTAACTTACTAACTTAAGTGTGTTTGATAATTAATCAAAAATATCCCTACTTATCTCACTTATAAAAGCAATATAAAGCTTATTCCAACTTACCATATTGCTCTCTACCTTGGTCCCACGCCGACATGCAACTCGAGGCACGTTCCAACACACGTCTCGACACCTATTCACAAGTAGGAATGACTTAGTAGTCTTCACATATAGAATGTACTAGGCACACATGATTACAAATGTAACATTTACCTCGGCCATCTAGCCTCGGTCGTGACACGTATATCGAAGTGGGTCTTACGTCATGGGTTATTTGATCCTGATTAAGAGATTAAAGTCAAATTATAGTTTTGGGCCGTGACGTAGAAAGTGGTATGGTAAATTTTATTTAAGTTTTATGTAGCTTGAATAGTGATTTTGATATGGCTATGGATGAATATAAAGTTAATGTACCTAAGTTATTAAGTTCAAACAATAGCCATTGATATTCATCGAGATATTTATGTACATATCTAGACACCTAGTGAGCTAATTATTGGTGTAACTTAGCATGAGTAAGTGGAGAGTAAGTAAGACATGTGTTAGTATGTGGATCACTAGATAGGTCTCGAGATACCTGTGCACATGAGGATTAATGGCTATTAATCAACCATATCCATTTCCTATATAAAGCTAGTGATTAACTTAAACAACTCAAACCAACTTCATTTCATTTCTTAACTTGGAAAAGCTTGCAGGAGAAGGAGAAGTTGCTGGAGGAAGAAGAAAACCAGGAACTATGAGAGTTTGGTGTAGGAGTTGATCAACTAGGTGGTTCACATGAACTAGGTAAATTCACTACACTATAGACTTAGCTCAATTCAATGAATTCATGAATTTGATGTTATACGTGGTTATTTTATGGTGTTGTTGATGTCTTAGAACTCTGGAGGTGTATATGGGGGTTCCTAGGGCATTAGTATGGCCTATGTGTAGAGAAAACTCAAAATTCTGATTGCAAAATTCTCTGTTTTCCTGCACATAATGCACTAGATAGGGTAATTAGCATGCTAACTTTGATTACCATGCTAGATATACTTGGTAGCACACTAATGAGGTCAATAACATGCTAATCAGGGTATTTAGCACGTTAGGTGCTATGACAGCATAAAAATATGCAATTTTCAAAAATTTCTCAAACACCATAATCAATCTTAATACCTTAAGTAAAGGTCTAAACACACTAAAAACATGTTATATGATATCAAGAACCTAGGGAAGTGTCTCGAGCGCTCGGATAAGAGTTTTGAGGTGTTAGGAGGCCGAAATAGCTTAGGAAATTGTACGGATTGGAAGTAAACTGATTGAGATATTTATTTACATTTCATTCCTATTTATATGTTCTTTTCTAGTCATCTGGATTGATTTTCCATTGTATTCCATATGTCATGACTTGTTGTCATTTCTCATTTCATGAGGTTGCTTTCATGATATAGATTGTCGATTAAATGACTTCATTGACTCCATATCACGTGCTATGTCATTTTGATTGTTAATATATGTGTTCAGTGAAATAGCATGCTATTAGGTGGGTGTTACATTGTGTTGTGAATCTAATTCCGTTGTGCATTAAATATGCAATTGCTTTGTTGGATTCTCAAACCATGATATTCCTTGAAATATGAAAGTAGTTCTTGTATCTAGGACCATTTTATGATAGAGGTCCGTTGGACATACGAGGGTCACTAGACTTCTAGAGTGATCGGGATCTCTCCACTATCTTGCGCAGTACATGGGAAATGAGTCTTGAGGTTGTTGGCAAGCATAACTTGTGCATCATACAAGTTATGGGACTCGTGGATGTTGGCAAGTATACATCGCTGGTGACTGGCAACAACAAAAGATTATAAAGGCAAAAAGCGCTGCTCAAACCTTTACATTGATGTACAACTCCGTTCCATCCTCATATTGTGGAAAAAGCTAATGTGATGAAGATCATGGCCGATCGACCCTAGATCATTACTATTTAGCTGTGTGTCAGTTTCATTTTGTTTAATTAAAGTATCTATTTGCATGTTTTTTTTTCAGCATAGCTGCTACTATCATGCTTTTATATACTTGTTGCATATTTGGGAATATGAACAAATGTCTCTCGATGTTACTTTTTTTTCCTATACTCATCGTCCTTTTTATGACGGTGGGTGCAGATCCTTCGAGTAGCAGACCAGGCAAAGAGAAGATTGACGACTACCTCTGATCTAGTGGAGTGCTGCTACATCGGACTTTGTAGGTTTTGATGTATTACTTTCATATGTATTTCATATTCTTTTGGGGTTGTATGATATGGGTTGAGAGACCGGTTCCTTGGCCAGACACATGATGATATATTATCATCGTTTCATTATATATATAAGCTTGTGATCTTTGTTTCATTGTTTTTCCACAATTGTTAGGCATCATGTTATAAGATTTTGCTAATTTGTTAAGACTTTCGCTGAATAAACATTTAAGTAAGTAAAATTTTAGTTAACTCTGATTTATGAATTGACATAGGATAGATATATGTTTATTTGAAAAAAAAATTACTTGAAATGTCATTGTATTTTGGAAAGGCTGACTAGTTCCTTGTCAAGTCCTATGTAGTGAGATTGGGGCTTAATGACAGGATTAGGCAGGGCAGTGCCCTATTTTGATAAGGGGTCATATTAGGTAAAACTTCTTCTTGAATGCATCCTAAGACTCAAACTCACCATCAGAAGCTATCATCGCATGCCACCAAAGATCAGCGTGTCTCTGCAGTTTATACGACGAAATCTCAGCACAAAGTTTCTCCTTAATCCTCAAGACTCTATGCAGCTTCTAATGAGATAATAACCACTTCTCAATCTTCTCAAAATCTCGTTGACCATTAAAGTAAATTGGATGCTGTCTGATAAAATCCTTCACCAACTGAACCTCTACTTTTGAGCTAGAATATGTAGGTGTAAAATATGGAGTATAAACTGTCTCTATGGCTGGTGCTGTCACTATCGATATAGTCTATACTGTTGGAACGACTGTTGTAGTAGTAGTAGAAGCCGATGTTTGTACCGGTAGAGCAAAACATGCCGTTATCATATCTATGAAGTCAGCCAAGTGCTTTCCCTGAGCTAATACTCGATTGGATAACCTTTGAAAATCATCAACAGATGGAATAGGAGGCAGGCTGCCACTTGCACCTGCATCCTCGCTATAGCGTGAATCAACTATCGGTGTCTGCAAGTTGATAGCGAATGCGAATCAACTACTATTTAGATAACACATATATATACATATTAAAACTAACACGTACATATAAGGAATTCCCATATTACTTTCACTCACTTCCCAACTAATGGTTTCTAGGTAAGGATCATTTGGTTTTCAACATATGTTTTATTCAAGATTTGTTTCAAAGTTGTCTTCTGATACAACTGTGACGTTGATATCAAAATTTTAAACAACTTTATAATCTTTCCCTAAGTATCTAGAGACTAGGCTTTGATACCAACGATTATGACCATTTCTCATAATTAGGGCACCACCCGACCTAATCCCGTCATTAGGCCCCAATCTCACCATGTAGCACTTAACGAGGAATTAGTTAGTCTTTCAAAAAAATTTCTACTTACATTTTAACTATACAAATAAGTGTTTTCTTATTTTATATCAATTAATAAATCAGAGTTCATTAAAATATATTCAGTGGAAGTTTTAACAATTTAGAGGAAGCTTTTAACATGATACCTAGAATTGTGGAAAACTAGGAAATAAAGACCACATGCATATATATAATGAAACGACGATAAAATATATCAACATGTATTTGGTCAGGGTACTATCTCTCATCCTATAATATATACAACCCCAAAAGTATATGAAAGACGTATAAAAGTCATAGAACAAAATAAAAAATAGAAAAAATCCGGTGTAACAACATTCCACTGGCCTAGAGGTAGTCGCTGATCTTCTCTTTGCTTGGTTTGCTACCTGATGGATTTGTACCCACCATCATAAAAAAGACGGTGAATGCAGAAAAGTAGAAAGTAACATTGAGAGACATTTGGTCACATTTCTAAATATACAAGAAGTATCTGAAAGCATAATAATAGCAACTATGCTGAAAAGAAATCATGCTAAAAGATACTACAGTCAAACAATATGAAACTGACACTTGGCTAAGTAGTAATAATCTAGGGCAGGTCAGCTGTGAGTCTTATCATAATGCCTTTTCCACTATTTAAGGATGGAGGTGTGCTATACATCTCTGTTGAAGGTCGAAGCTGAGCTCTAGGCCTCTATAATCTTTTACAAGTGCCTGTCACATATGATACATGTACTTTCCTGTAACCCTGTGTCCCATACCCCGTATGCTGCATAAGATAGTGGTTAGATCTCGACCACCTCGGATGTCTAGTGACCCTCGTATGCTACACTATCTCTATCATATCATGGTCCTAGATACAAGAACTACTTTTGTACCCAAGAAATTAACATGGTTTGAGAGAGGAAACAAGTCATTGTATCTAGAGTTCAATAGGCAAATTAGTCTAAATGACTGGAAATGAATTAAAAAACAAGAATGAAATGTAAATAAATATCTCAATTAGTTTACTTATAATCCACGCAAATTTCCTAGCTATTCCGGCCCCCCGACACTTCAAAACTCGTATCCGAACCTGACCTTCTCCTAGGTTCCTGACATCGTTTAACATGTTTTTGAGTGTGTGTAGACCTTTACTTAGGGTATTGGACTTGTTTACAGTGTTTAAGTTAATTTAGGAAATTGTAGATTTTTGGGCTGTCATAGCACTTAGCGCGCTGGGTAACCTACCAAGGTACAAGAACTACTTTCATAAAGTGGTCTTAGATACAAGAACAACTTTCATATTCAAGAACAACACAATAATGGAATCCAACAAAATCATTGCATACTAATGCACAAAGGAAATAGATTACAATACTATGTAACACCTACCTAATAGCATGCTATTTCACTGAAAACATGTATTAACAGTCAATAATGACATAACACATGAATTGGAGTCAATGAAATCATTTTATCAACAAACTATACCATGAAAGCAACCTCATGTAAAGAGAATGTAATGGCCCAAAATTTACTAATAGTAAATTAGTCCCTAATCACTGACTTGAGACGTGGCCCAAGAGCGGGTACACGGTCTAAATACTTAGTGTGAGGATCGAAGAATGTGTTAGATTGGATGTGATGGATGCCTAGTGTGATGTATTTGTGTAGACTTATAAAGTCACTCCTACTTGAATATAGTTGTCGAGACGTGATCGGGGACGTACCTCGATATGCATGTCGGAGTGCGACCGGGGAAGAAAATGACGTGGTTAATTTATTTAGGCTTAATATAGCTTATATAGTGGTTCTAATGTGGCTAAGGTGGAATATATATTAAATTTACCTAAAGTTAGCAATTTAAATCAATAGCCATTTGATAATTCTCGAGTCACGCGTTGACACATCTAAAGATTTATTGAGTTACAAATGGTATCACTTAGCATGAGATAGTGGAGTGTTAGTGGGACCTTTGTTGAGGTTTATACCATTAGAAAGGTATCGAGATGTGTGTGCAAAAAGATGTGTGGTTATTAATCAATCATATCTAATTGATATATAAAGCTAAGATAAATCCATACAATTCATTCATTTCAAGTACTTAGCTTGGAAACAAATTTGCTGAAGAGAAGGAGAGCTGCTGGAGGAGGAAAAAGAACATCAAAACCTTGAGTTAGTGAAGTTTGTGTGAATCTAGCTAGTGTTCATCAAGTTAGGTAACTTCTCTACACCATAGATTTAGCTCAAATTAATGAATCATTAATTTGGTGTTGTGGGTTGTTCTTTATGTTGTGGTTGATGTCATGAAACTCTAGAAATGTGTATGAAGGTTCTTTAGGCATTAACATGGCCAATATATAGAGAAAACACGTAATTCTGTTAGCAGAATTCTAGGTTTTCCTGCGCATAGCGCGCTAGTTAGGAAAATTAGTGTGCTAACTTTGATTAGCGCGCTAGGTAATTCGGTAGCGCGCTAATAAGGTCATTAGCGCGCTAACCCGAGTCATTAGCGCGCTAGGTGCTTGGGCATCACTAAAATCTAAATTTTCTAAAATTAACTTTAACACTTTAAACATATCTAATACCCTAAGTAAAGGTTTAAACACACTAAAAAACTTACAATATGATATCAAGAACCTAGGGAACAGTTTTGGAGGTTCGGATACGAGTTTTGAGGTGTTGGGAGGCCAAAGTAGCTAGGAAATTGGCGTGTTTGTAAGTAAACTGATTGAGATATTTATTTACTTTTCATTCCTGTTCATATGTTAAATTCCAGTCATTTGGACTGATTTGCCTTTGTACTCCATATGGCATGACTTATTGTCCTTTCTCATTTCATGAGGTTGTTTTCATGGCATAGATTTTTAATTAAATGATTTCATAGACTCCAAATCATGTGCTATGTCATTTTGATTGTTAATACACGTGGTCAGTAAAATAGCATGCTATTAGGTAGCTATTCCATAGTGTTGTAAATCTATTTCCATTGTGCATTAGATATGCAATTGCTTTGTTGGATCCCAAAATCATGTTGTTTCTTGTTATATGAAAGTAGTTCTTTTATCTAGGGCCATTTCATGTTAGAGGTTCGGCGAACATATGGGGTCACTGGACATTTTAGGGATGATCGGGATCTTACCACTATCTTGCGCAGCACACGGGGTAATGGGACTCGGGGTGGTTGACAAGCATAACTATGGTCAACATCACGAGTTATAAGACTCGTGGTTGTTGGCAAGTATACATCCCAGGTGACCGGCACTTGGGATAATTATAATGGTGTATTGCATAACGTACGACCTTCACAGAGATGTAGAGCACATCTCCATCCTTTTATAGTGGAACATACATTGGGATAGGACTCCCGTCCGACCGGCCTAGATCATAACTACTTAGCCTAGTGTCTGTTTCATATTAATTAGCTGGAGTATCTTATAGCATGATGTCCTTTCAACTTTAATTCATATTATTATAATTTCATATACTTATTGTATATTTTGGACATGTAAACAAATGTCTCTCAATATTACTTTCTACTTTACTGTACTCACCATCTAGTTTGTGACGGTGGGTGCAGATACTTCAAGTAGCAGACCAGGGATGGAGAAGGGCGAGGATTAGTGTTGAGTTGTCAGAGAAGCGTTTCTGCTACTTTTCTAGGTGATCACTTTGTGTATATATTACTTATGGTTTTTTTGTATAATTTTGGGATTTTATAATGGGGTAAGAGAATAGACTTCCCTACTAATTCATGTATTACTTTAAACGGTTTATATGATCGTCGGTTTACCTTGTTTCCACAGTAGGTATTTTATAAATGCTTTCACTATTTTATTAAGTATTATGCTGATTATTAAGGTAATGATAATGATATCTTAATTAACTCTGATAATTTTGTGAAATGAATGTTAAATAGTGGACGAGGTAAATTAGTTAAAAGGTTGACTAATTCGTTACTAGGTTCTATATGGTGTGGTTTAGGGCTTAATAATGGATTAGGCCTGGCGATACCTGGTTTGGGAGGCCAGGCCGTCAAAGAGAATGAACAAGTCATGGTATATGGAGTACCAAGGCAATTCAGTACAAATGACTTGAAATGAACATATGAATAGAAGTAAAATGTAAATAAATATCTCAATCAATTTACTTACAATCCACGCAATCTCCTAAGCTACTCCGATTTCCCAACACCTCGAAAAACATATTTGAATCCTTAGAATACTTCCTTAGTTTCCTAATATCAAACAAATCCAAATAAGTTAGGTTCAAATCAGGTCAAATCGGTTTAGGAACCTTAACCAAAAACATCCCATTAAGACTAAAAAACATTGAAATTTTAGTCCTATATTGTAGAGCGATTTTAGGTATGAAATTGTCATAATATCAAAATCTTCCACCAGTACAAAGATTGTTGGTCTCTATCTTAGCTTTCCAAACAGGCTTAGTTTTCAAAATACTGATTTAAAACAAAAGAAACATCATAATTCTACTAAACCTAGCTCTAATTGAAATCTAATCCAACCAGCGGACTTAGAAAATCTATTTCTCCCAATCTATAGTTCTAAAAAAATGTGATTTTTGGTCACAAGGAAGCAACCATACCAATAAAAACATACTAAAAGATCAGCACATTTGGATAAGTAGGAAGGAAATTATGCCTTTAACAATTTTAGTTTCAAAAATCTTCTACTACATTCCAGCACTTACTTGTAGAACACTTTTGGACATGAAAACATTTGAATTACAACATCTCCAGCTAAGCAAAGTTGTTCCCATTTGAGTAAGATTTCAAATGCCACCAGTGTAAGTCAATTTAGATCTAAAATGAGCAAGTTATGACAAAATTACATAGACTAATCCCTAATACAACATGCAGAAATTCAGTTTTGGTCTTACAACTTCAAAAATTTATATCTTTATGATTTCAAAGCCAAATTAAGAACTTTAATATAGCTGGATTATTAAAATGAAATGAGGAATCCAAATATATAAACCAATTGTAAAAACTTAATTATCTACCCTTTGAATTTAACAAAAAACCAGAACTGGTTTCAATTAAATATAAGATATGCACCTAGTTTTATGAAAACCTAGCTTAACTTGATCTCTCCTTCACCAAACCAACTTTGGTTGCCAGTCTTCTTCCTCCTGCCCTTTTCCTTCTCTCCAGAAAGTTTCTTTTTCAATTAAGCAAATGGAATGAAGTGATTTGGTTGTTTGAGTTGATTACTAGCTTTATATAGTAAGTGGATATGGTTGATTAAAAACCATTGATCTCATTATGCACACGTGTCTCGAGGCTCATCTAGTGATAGACCTATTAACACATATCCCACTAGCTCATGCTATGTGATACCAATATGTAACTCCATTGGTGTTGAGATGAGTCAATACGTGTCTCGATGAAAATCAAGTGGCTATTATTTTAACTTACTAACTTAGGCATACTTAATATATTATCAACCATAGCTCATTTAAATCACTATAAAAGCTATATAAGACTTATGCCAACTTACCATATCACTCTCTACCTCGATTGCACACTGGCACTCAATTCGAGGTGCATTCCCACACACGTATCGACACCTATTCATAAGTAGGAATGACTTAGTAGTCTACACATATACAAAACACTAGACATACATCATTACAAATATAACATATACCTTGGCCGTGTCACCTCGGTCACGACACGCATCCCGATGTGGGTCCCACGTCACGGGTCATTTGATCCTGATTAAGAGATTAAACTAGAATTAAAAATTTAGTCTGTAACAATTCTTCCCAACTAATGGAAATTTCGTCTTCAAAATTAAACTTAACTTAAAATTATACATGACTCGAAGAGGTACGAAAACCTATCTCGCATACAGTCTTCCTATTTCCAAGTGAGTTTCGAGTCTCCATGAAACTGCCACTTAACTAATACCTTCAGGATAGACTTGCCTTTCAATTGCTGTACCCTCTTGTCTAGGATCTTTACTGGCTGCTCCTCATAAGATACATCCTCGCTTAGATCAATCTTACTCATGTCCATTATTTATCCCTCGTCTGCCTTCGACTTGGCCAATCGAAGCATAGAAATATAGAACACTGGATGAATCCCTGACATTTATGGAGGTAACTCATGCTCATAAGCAACCTTACCGACCCGTTTTTTGATCTTGAAAGGCCCAATGAATCTTGGTGCTAACTTGCCTTTCAAACCAAATCTGTGAAGACCCTTCCGAGGAGAAACCTAAAGATACACCAAGGTTCCCTCGTCATACGTTAGATCACTGCGATACATGTCTGCATACTTCTTTTGCCTCTCTTGGGCTCCCTTAAGCCTTTGGTGAATCTATCGTACCTTCTCTATGTGGTCAATAACAATTTTAGGCCCTATAATGTCTCGGTCCTCTGGCTCAGACCAAAAAGATGGTGAGCGATACGATCTGCCATATAAAGCCTTAAATGGCGCCATCTCAATGCTAGCCTGATAATTGTTGTTGTATGCAAACTCACACAATGGTAGGTACTCCTCCCATGTTTCGTCAAACTTAAGTACACAAGCCCTGAGCATATCCTCGAGAGTCTGAATCAACTTTTCAGGCTACGCATCAATCTGAGGGCGAAAAGCTGTTCTAAACTGTAGGCATGTACCATACGTCTCCTGCATACTCCGCCATATCTTGGACGTATACATAGCATCTCTGTCAGACGTAATAGTCAATGGTAACCCATGCAGTATAATAATCTCTCTCGAACATTACACTGAATTGGTCAAATGTGTAATGAGCTGCAACTGGTATGAAATGGGCAGATTTCGACAATCTGTCCACAATTACCTAGATGGAATCGTGTCGATAGATAGTCCTCGGAAATCCTTTAACAAAACCCATTGCTATGTCTGTCACGACCCAAATCTTTAATTTGACTTTAATATTTTAATCAGGATCAAATGACACATGACATGGGTTTCGCTTTGATATACATGTCCGACCGAGGCGAGATGGCAGAGGTAAATGTTATATTTGTAATGATGTATGCCTAATGTATTGTATATGTATAGACTACTAAGTCATTCCTACTTGTGAATAGGTGTCGAGACGTGTGTGGGAACGTGCCTCGAGTTGCATGCCGGCGTGGGACCGAGGTAGAGAATAATATAGTGAGTTGGTATAAGTTTTAAATTGCTTTTATAAGTGATATAAGTGGGGCTATGGTTGATTAAGTATCAAATAAACTTAAGTTAGTAAGTTAAAACAACAACCACTTGATATTTCTCGAGACACATAATGAACCATCTCAACACCAATTTAGTCACTAATTGGTGTATTTGGCATGAGTTAGTGGAACATGTGTTAATAGGTGTACCATTAGATAGGTCTCAAGATACGTGTGCACATTAGGATCAATGGCTATCAATCAACCATATCCAATTCATGAATATAAAGCTTTTGGTCAACTCAAGAAACTCAACTCTTTCATTTCAACTGCTTAAAAGAGAAGGAAACTTGCTGGAGAAGGAGGAGCTGCTGGAGAAGAAGAAGATAAGCAAAAACTTAATGATTTATTGAAGGAGAGATCAAGTATAGCTAGTGTTCATCAAGTTGGGTAATTTCTCTACAACGCAGAGTTAGCTTAATTCAATGAATTCATGAATTTGATGTTGTGGGTTGTTGTTTTATGTTGTGGTTGATGTCGTTGAACTCTAGTAGTGTGTATGGAGGTTCCTTACGCATTAACATGGCCTATGTGTAGAGAAAACTTGAAATTCTAATTGCAAAATTTTGGGTTTTACTTCACATAGTAGATCAGCTAGCGTGCTGCGCTAGATAAGGATTGATAGCGTGCTAATGTGTCATTAGCGCGCTAACCCCAAACATTAGCGCACGAGGTCTATGACACCATAAAAACCGCAATTCTCAAAAATTCCTTAAACATAATAAAAGTGTTTAATACCCTAAGTAAAGGTCCAAACACACTAAAAAACCTATAATATGATATCAGGAACCTAAGGAAGAGCTACGGGGATTCAAATACGAGTTTCAAGGTGTTGGGATGCCAAAATAACATTACGAATTGCGTGGATTGTAAGTAAATTGATTGAAATATTTCTTTTCATTTCATTCCTATTCGTATGTTCATTTCCAGTCATTTGGACTGAATTGCCTTTCCACTCCATATGCCATGTGGTCAGTGAAATAGCATGCTATTAGGTAGGTGTTACATAGCATTGTAATCTATTTCCTTTGTGCATTAGTATGCAATGGTTTTGTTGGATTCCATTACTGTGTTGTTCTTGAATATGAAAATACTTGTATCTAGGACCACTTTATGATAGAAATCCAGTGGACATACAGGGGTCACTAGACTTTCCAAGGTGATTGTGTTTTCTCCACTATCTTGCGCAACACACGGGAAATGAGTCCCGGGGTTGTTGGCAAGCATAACTTGCACAACACACTGGGTATGGGACCCGGGGTTGTTGGCAAGTACATATCGCTAGTGACTGTCACCTATGAAAGGTTATAAAGGCAAGAGCACTGCTTAGACCTTCACATTGATGTAAAGCTCAGATCCATCCTCATATAAAGGAAATGGTTGATATGATGAAGATCACGACCGACCTACCCTAGATCATTACTATTTAGCAATGTGTCAGTTCCATGTTGTTTAGCTAAAGTATCTTTTTGCATGTTCTCTTTTCGGCATAATTGCTATTATCATGCTTTTAAATACTTGTTGCATATTTGGGAATATGAACAAATTTCTCTCGGTATTACTTTCTACTTTCCTGTACTCATCGTCTAGTTTGTGATGGTGGGTGCATATCCATCTAGTAGCAAAACTAGCAAAAAGAAGATCGGCGACTACCTCTAAGCCAATGGAGTGTTGTTACGTCAGATTTTGTAGGTTTTGATTTTTGATGTATTACTTTTATATCCCTATCATATACTTTTGGGGTTGTATATTATGGGTTGGGCGATTAATACTTTGACCAGACACATGTTGTTATATATCGCTTCTTTCTTTTATATATGCATGTGATATTTATTCCCTGGTTTTTCAATAATTGTTAGGCCTCATGTTATAAGCTTCCGCTATATTGTTAAGACTCCCGCTGAATAAAATCTGAAGTAAACAAAATTTTAACTAACTATGATTAATGAATTTTAATAGGAAAAGTATAGGTTTATATTCATTTTAGAACATAATTGGTATGTAACAAGGTTTTGGAAAGGCTGACTAGTCCCTAATTATGTCCTATATGGTGAGGTTAAGGCTTAATAATGGGATCAAGTCTGGCGGTGCCTTAATTTGAGAAGGGGTCGTCACAATGTCTTCCCACTTCCATCGTGGAATGGGAAGGGCTATTACAATCCTCCAGGTCTACAATGCCCTGCCTTCACCTATTGGCAGATCCCACAGTTCCTAATAAACTTCGATATGTTCGCTTTCATCCCAGGCCACCAAAAATGTCTTTTCATGTCATGGTACATTTTGGTCCTACCAGGATGAACAGAGAACCGGGAATGGTTTGAATCTTAAAGAATATCATCTCTTGGCTCTGCCATTGTTGGTATCCACAATGTGCTTCTGAATCTTAAATAATGCTCCGTCGTCTTTTTCCAATCAGTACACTCAGTACTTTGGGCCAACTCACTGAATATCGGGTATAAGATGTCGGCTCTCCGTCCCTCTAACACTCTTTAACTAGACATTGTCTAAAGCCTTATTTATGCACAAATCATCACTGGAGTATCGGTAAGAATATCTTACTGAGTCATCATCGTCGCTACCTCGAGTAATCCATACTCATATGTCATATGGCATCTAACAACCTTGGCATCTCCAACTAGCATCCTACTCAGTGCATAAGCAACTACGTTAGCTTTTCCTGGGTGATATTTTAGAGAAAAGTTGTAGTATTTTAGAAATTCCAACCATCGGCGCTGTCCCATGTTAATATCTTTCTGTGTGAATAGGTTTTTCAAACTCTTATGATCAGTATAGAGTGTGAACCTCTCTCCATATAGATGATGTCTCCATATCTTCAAAGAAAACACTACCGCCGCCAACTCTAAGTCATGAGTATGATAGTTTTTCTCATGTATCTTCAGCTGTCTTGATGCATAAGCTACCATGCCTTTATCCTGCATCAACACACAACCTAGACGTATATGAAAAACATTTGTATATACCAAGAATCTTTGTCCAGCCTTTGGCAATATCAACACTAGTGCGGTAGTCAACAATTTCTTTAGCTGAGCAAATGCCTCATCGCATTCCACAGATCAATCAAACTTGACGTCTTTCTAGGTCAATCTGGTCATTGGTGAAGCGATCTCGAGAAATCTTTCATGAATCTGCGATAATACCTTGCTAATCCCAAAATTCTCCTAATCTTTGTGACAAACGTCGGTGCTGCCCAATCTATAATAGCCTAAATCTTAGATGGATATATAGCAATACCTGCCACTTCAATATGTCCCAAAAACTTGACCTTTGACAGCCAAAATTCACACTTACCGAACTTGGTGTATAGTCTGTGCTCCCTCAAAGTCTGCAACGTCTCTTCGAGGTGTTGCTCATGATCTTTTTGAGTCCTCGAATACATCAATATTTCATCAATGAAAAAATCACGGATCGGTTAAGAAATGGTCTCATCACCTGGTGCATCAAATTCATAAACATGGCAAGAGCGTTAGTGAAACCAAACGGTATGACTATAAATTGATAGTGTCCATATCTCGTGCTAAATGTCATCATAGACCTATCCTCATCCCTGATCCTAAGCTGAAGATACCTTGATCTCAGGTCTATCTTGGAGAAAAACTGCACTCCTATCAGCTGATCAAATAATTCATCAATTCACGGTAATGGATACTTATTCTTGACTGTGACCTTATTCAACTGTCTACAGTCAATACACAGTCTCAAAGTACCGTCCTTCTTCTTCACAACTAGGACTAGTGCTCCCCATGACGACATAGAAGTTGTGATGAATCATTTCTTTCCCAAATCCTGCAACTGACACCTCAACTCCTCCAACTCTCGCGGAGCCATGCGGTACGGTGGTATAGATATAGGTTTAATACCTGGTACCAACTGAATAATGAAATCTATATCTCCCGGTGGTGGTAAACTAGGTAAGTATTTCAGAAATAAGTCAGGAAACTCGAATACAACTGGAATATCAAATAATCTAGGTCCATGAATCTCTGTCACATCATACAATGCTATCTGTGTCTCTATCTCTCTACTAGTCACAAGTCAACCTTTAGTGCCCTCAGCTCCTAGTGTACTACCACTGTATGTGAACATCAGATGCCTTGAGATCTCAAATATTACTGTCTTACTGAAACAGTTGATATGAGCGTGATATGATGCTAGCCTATCCATTCCTAGCAACGCGTCAAAATCTAAAAACTCGAGCACTCTGAAGTATGCAGGTAACTCTACCCGCTTGTGTCTACTAGACATCCCCATATAGGATAATTAGGGTACACCCTATCCCCAGTTGTAGTACTCAAAATCAAATGTATGCTAACTATAACCTGTGTTAACCTTAAGATGCCTATCATGCGACCAGAAATGAAAAATACTGTAGAACTTGAATCAAACAAAACATATGACTCTATACCACAAATGGAAACCATACCCTTAATGAGTCTCCGTGAGGCATCTGCATCAGGCTGTTCAACCATATGCACGCCCGCTTGACTCTATGGTGGAATCACGGCTGGTGGCTGTGGACACTCTCCAATCACATACCCAACCTGACTACACTTAAAATAAGTGACTGGTCTACGCTTTCCCTGAACTCGATCCTGGGCATGTGCCTGTCTTTGTCCCTATTGGAACTATCTCATCCCCTACCTTTATATCTGCCTCGGCCTCTGCCACCCTGCTGTAGCTGACGTGGTGCTGGTGGTGCTGTTAGAAATGGCAAAGTAGTAGTAGGAGCTGGCGGTGCAGGTCTGACTGGTGGTGGCAGAGGGGGCCTACCAATAATAGTTTGTAATGGTGTAGGAGATGATGTGAAAGGTACAACTGCTACACATGTCCCTGATCCCTGGGAACTCTATCCCATCTCCTCAATCCTTTGCCCCTCTATCTCCTCCTCTCATACTCCGCAACCTGGTCTGGTGTCAACGATGGTACTTGCAGTGTCACATCGGCAACTTTACCTAAATAATAGGTCTTGTAAGAGAGTGCATGCTCGTAAATCTCCCCTAACGTCCTGACACCTGAACTGACCATATAAAATCCAATATTAGGCCTCAGTCCTTCTCTAAAATGGTACACATCTTTCGAATCCTCTCTCACTAAATCTCCGACGAATTGCCTTAAATAACCGTATATGTCTCGATAGCTCATCACTGACTCGTAAGCTCCTTGTCTCAGGTTCATAAATTCCTTCCTCAACCTCTTCATTACTGCAGGTAGGAAGTACTACTCGTAAAACTTCATCTTAAAGGCGTCCCATGACTCTAAATCTCCCTCTGAAGCTATCGTTGCACGCCACCATACATCTGCATCTCTCTGTAAAGTGGACGACAAAATCTAAGCTTAGAGTCTATCCTCAATCCTTAAGACTCGGTGTAATTTCTCCTGACACAGTACCCACTACTCAAACTTCTTGAAGTCTCTATGACCATCAAAGTAGACTGGCTTCAGTCTGATGAAATCCTTAACCGGCTGAGCCTCTTCTGTAGAGCTAGAAGATAGAGGTGTGAAAGACGGTGTAAAAACTGTCTCGACGACTAGAGCTGTCATTACTTATATAGTCTGTATAACCGACACTGGTATCCGTATTGTGGGAGTAGTCGTAGTAGTAGGGGCTGGTGTCTGCGCTAGTTAAGCGAAACATGAAGTCATCATGGCAATGAGCTCTGCTAATTGCTGTCCCTGAGTGGCGACTCGATCAGATAGCCACTGAAAGTCATCTACAGATGGAATAGGAGGCTGGCTGTAACTCGCACCTGCATCCCCGTTATCACGTGAATCCGCCATCTGTGTTTGCAAGTTGATAGCGAACGTGAATCAGCTCCTATGTAAATAACACATATATACATATAGAAAACTAACATGTACAAATAGAACATCCCCGTTTTGCTTTTACTCACTTCTCAACTAATGGTTTCTAGCAAAGATCATCTTGTTTTCCATAGCTAAGATTTATGTTTTCTTTTTAAAAATTTTATTTGTTACTCATTGGAAAAGTTAAGCCTTTTGCTACACACAGTAGCTTTGGTATCATATTGTAGAATAACTATATTCTGCAATCATAACGCTTATATACTTAAGCTATACAACCTATGGTTATAAACTTAAGCTCTAATACCAAAAGTGACGACCCCTTCTAAAATTAGGGCACCGCCCAGCCTAATCCAGTCACTAAGCCCTAACCTCACCTCGTAGAACTTAACATGAAACTAGTCAGCCTTTTCAAAATCATTTATCTACTTACAAATTATAAGTTCAATATGTGTTTTAATGTCTTATGTAATATAATAAATAAGAGTGAATTAAAATTTTGCTTACTTACAAGTTTATTCAGTGGAAGTCTTACAAATTAACGAAAAAATTATGTGATACCTAACAATCGTGGAAAAAATAGGGAATAAAGACCACCTGCATATATATAAGAAAACGACGATATATAACAACATATTTCTGGTTAAGCTACTAATCACTCAACCCATAATATACAACCCCCAAAGTATATGATAGTTATATACAAGTAATACATCAAAAAAGAAAACCTACAAAATCTGGCGAAGCAGCACTCCACTAGCTAAGAGGTAGTTGCCGATCTTCTCTTTGCCCTGCCTGCTACTCGATGGATCTGCACCCACCATCATAAAAGGATGGTGAGTACTGGAAAGTAGAAAATAGCACTGAGAGACATTTGTTCACATTCCCAAATATGCATCAAGTATCAAAATGTATAATAATAGCTACTATGCTAAAAGGAAATCATGCAAAGATATACTTTAGTTAAACAAAATGAAACTAATAATAGGCTAAGTAGTACTGATCTAGGGCTGGGAGTCCTATCCCAATGCCTATTCTACTGTATAAAGATGGAGCTATGCTCTACATCTTTGTGAAAGTCGTAATTACACTCTACGCCTTTATAATTACCCCAAATTTCGATCATCTAGGATGTATACTTGCCAACAACCTCGAGTCTTATAATTCATGAAGTCACCTATGTTATGCTTACCAACAACCCCGAGTCCCATACCATGTGTGTTGCCCAAGATAGTGGAGAAATCCTGATCAACCTGGTAAGTCTAGTGATCCTGTATGTCCGTTGAATTTCTATCATAAAGTGGTTCTAGATACAAGAACTACTTTCATATTCAAGAACACAATAATGGAATCCAACAAAACCATTGTATACTAATGCACAAATGATATAGACTCTCAACACTATGTAATAACTACCTAACATCAAGCTATTTCACTGACTACATATATTAACAATAAATAATGACATAACACATGAATTGGAGTCAATGAAATCATTTTATCAACAAATTATACCATGAAAGCAACCTCATGTAATGAGAATGAACAACAAGTCATGGCATATGGAGTACAAAGGCAATTCAGTCCAAATGACTGGAAATGAATATATGAATAGGAATGAAATGTAAATAAATATCTCAATCAGTTTAATTACGATCCATGCAATTTCCTATGCTACTCTGGTCTCCCAATTCCTTAAAACTCGTATTTGAATCTCCAGAGCACTTCCCTAGTTTTTTGATACCATACTAATCTAAATAAATTGGGTTTAGATCAAGTCAAATGGGTTTAGGAACCTTTACCCAAAATAACCGTTTAAGACTAAATAACATTAAAATTTTAGTCTTATATTGCAGCGCGATTTTAGGCATGAAATTGTCCAAATATCAAAATATTCCACCTACAAATATTGTTGGTCTCTAACTTAGCTTTCCAAAAAGGTTTGGTTTTCAAAATTTTGATTCAAAACAAAAGAAATATCATATTTCTACTAACGTAGCTCTAATTGAAATATGATCCGACCAGCGGAATTAGAAAATCTATTTCTCCAAATCTATAGCTTCAAAAATGTGATTTTTGGTCACAAGGCAGCAACAATACCCAATAACAACATACTAAAAGATTAGATTATTTGGATTAGTAGGTAGGGAGTAATACTAAATAACAATTTTAGTTTCAAAAATCTTCTACTGCATTCCAGCTCCTGCTTGTAGAGCACTTTAGGACATGAAAACATTTGAATTACAACATCTCTAGCCAAGAAAAGTTGTTCTTCTTTGAGTAAGCTTTCAAATACCACCAGTTTGAGAAAGTTTGGATCTTAAATGAGCAATTTATGACCAAATTACATAGACTAGTCCCTAATACAACATGCAGAAATTCAGTTTTGGTCTTACAATTTCAAAAACTCATATCATTATGATTTCAAAGCCAAATTAAGAACTTAAATATAGCTGGATTATCAGCTTGAAATGAGGAATCCAAATATATAAACCAATTGCAAAAACCTAATCATCTACCCTCTGAATTTGACCAAAAACAAGAACTTGTTTCAATTAAATAGGGAGATATATACTTAGTTTTATGAACAACTAGCTTAACTTGACTTCCCCTTCACCAAACCCACTTTGGTTACTAGTCTTTTTCTTCCTCCAACCCTTCTCTCCAGCAAGTTTCCTTCTCAATTAAGCAAATGAAATGAAGTTGATTTGGTTGTATGAGTTGTTTACGAGCTTTATATAGTAAGTGGATATGGTTGATTAATAACCATTGATCTCATTCTGCACACGTGTCTCGAGGCTCATCTAATGTTACACCTATTAACATATGTCCTACTAATTCATGCTATGTGACACCAATATGTAACTCCATTGGTGTTGAGATGAGTCAATACGTGTCTTAATGAAAATCAAGTGGCGATTGTTTTAACTTACTAACTTAGGCATACTTAATATTTTTATCAACCATAGCCCATTTAAATCACTATAAAAGCTATATAAGACTTATACCAACTTACCATATCACTCTCTACCTCGATCCCACGCTGGCACTCAACTCGAGGCGCATTCCCACACACGTATCGACACCTATTCATAAGTAGGAATGACTTAGTAGTCTACACATATACAAAATACTAGACATACATCATTACAAATATAACATATACCTCGGCCATCTAGCCTCGATCAAGACACGGATCTCGATGCGGGTCCCACGTCACGAGTCATTTGGTCTTAATTAAGAGATTAAACTAAAATTAGAAATTCAGGCCGTTACATTAAACATAAGGCATGGAAGGTCACCCTTAATGTTCAATCGTACTAGTCTCGATCTTTAGGTAAACTAAAAACATCCAAGTGACATTGATCATATCAATTCACTTTGACTTAGCCATTTAACAGTCTAACATTACAAGGGATCCACTTATATCTCTTCCCTTTATGAGAGGAACAAATTCTATTTTGATTACACACCTTCATGTATTATTTAAATGGTAACCAATCACAATTATTATAATAGTCCAGTTAAAAGATAATGTTTGATTGTGTCAAATTACCATGCTTCTAATATTGAAGTCTATGGTAATCTCATGTCGAAGGACAAACTGATATAAATATCATAAGTAACACCTGTGACTTAATCCATGTAACGATCTGAAATTAATTCACCGTTATTAATGACATGGTTGCAAACGTGGTCGACAGCTTAGACGATCGTGCGACCCGCAACTAGGCTTGCGCACGCTTGGAGCTAGGTAAATAGTTATTTTGTGTGCTGATTTGTTTAATTTGTGATGTTTATATTGAATTAGAGTAAATGACATCGCAATGTGCGTGATTATATTACATTTGACGTGCGAGACTGTGTATCAAGTATTCACTTCGATATGCTTGTCGATGCGGGTATCGGGTAGTCTAAACGACTTAACACTAGGTCGGGGAAAATAATACATACATAAAATGAATAAAATGCATTAAATAATAATATGGAATGCTTATTTGGTGGTTAGGGACATGGTAGTACGCGTATGTCGTGGTTTGGGACGCGAAATTCGGCGTCGGAACACCTGAAATACCACTTTTTGAGTTAAAGATAAGAGTGAGTGTGTTATTGGTGTTAATTTTGGAGTTATGAGAGGTTGGAAATAGAGTGCATAGGATTGCCTTGTGATGCACAAGTGAGGGGAGATCACAATTCAACTATAAAAGTCAAACTTAACTTTCAAACCACCACCTTTTCTCTCTCCTTATCTCATAATCTGAAAATTGGAGAAGAAGAAACAAGGGTTTGGGATCCAACTTGGTTATTTGAGGAGCTTGGAGTTGTGAAATCATCAAAAGCAAGTTGAGAATCACAAACACCTCAACTTTCTCTATCTTATGATCTCACTTTTTGAGGTGTCGATGTGAATCCAATAGGGATTGTATGGTGGTTGTTGAGTTGTTTTTTTGGTTGGTTTTAAGTGCTATGAGGTTCGGTGGTTGGTATTGTGGTTGTTGTTGGTGTTAGTTGGGTTGTTGGAAACCAAAAACTTTCAGCAAGTTTGCTATCCATAATGCGATTAGCCCGCTAATGACGTCATCTAGCGCACTAAATGACAGTTAGCACGCTAGGCAAGAAGATAGCGCGCTAATGTTCGTATAACTGGCTGGGAATCGAGTGCGCTAATTCCCAGACGCAGCGCGCTAGATCCAACATTTTTTACAATATATTTGCTAAGTGCTTTAAAACAAATTGAATTGACTAAAATTCAATTATAAATGGAAATAGGTCATTTCGGGAAATAATTTGGATATATAGGACTAGATGGATTCAGACCTGGGGTGATTGACAGGACACGGAGTGCTGTTTGAGGTGTGTAATATCCCAACTGAAATTTCTTGAGCAGTGCTTTATTTTGCTTTTGAATTCATATTCTATCTTTCAATACTCTATTTTTGGTGTGGTTTAATGGACGGATGTTGAGGCCCTCCCTCCGTGCCATTTCTATATGTATGTCCATTAGGCCATAACACGTGTGTAAGGGATCTTGGTGAAATAGGTCAACCCGAGAGTCGCGTCGGGGCACGTGTGGCTACGTTGTAGGTTCGACGTCAATCACCTAGAAGATCCAGATACTGGCCTTGCTTGAGTGCTACTCGTCGCAGTAGTTTGTGGGGAGTCTAAAGTATGGCGCTACTCAGACCCTAGGCTCTGGGAACACACTTTGAGCTTTTGCTATTACTTATGCATGCAATGAGCATAGTTGCCTAGTTTTATATTTGCATGTTTATTTAATAATTTTGTTTGAATTCCAGTATTTACTTTTCGTATTGCTCACTTAATTTCCTTGGGAAGACTCACTATGGACTCGTCATCTGCCTTTTGCCGATGGCTTAAGTGCAGATCCTAGTACAAGTCGAGGCAAATGCAAACTTCAAGAATACTTATGATTCAGAGACATTGAGCCAGGCTTGTATGTTTGTATTATATATACTTTGTCTTTTATTTTGGGATTTGGGATTTTAAGATACCTCAGGACTCTATAATTTTAATATTTTGATACATTGAGGTGCATTTTTGGTCTATGATAGTATATGGGTCTACCACTTTAGGTATCAGAGTTAACTGCATGACTTTTATGTTTTAATATTATAGATTGTCATGATAAAAGCCTTCCACTGTGGTTATATATGATGGGTTTAAAATGATCTTAACAGGTGATTAGAGTTCAGTAAAAATTTAAACAATAAATTGTTGTTCATTGAGGTTAATACTGATTAAATGGTGGATGCGATGGCGTATGGGACACAACAGGCGTTGGTAGGCCAGGTTGTGGTCCCGCATTGGCCCCGTGGCGGTCCATTTGGAAAATAGGTCGTTACATTTTGGTATCAGAGCTAGGTTGGTGAACCTCGAGGAATTAAGAGTTAACTCTGATACGGTTACATTTATGGTATAATTTGAGGATAAATCTGATGAATAAACTTTAAATGTGGAAACCTAAAGGAATTTCCTAGAGTCCTAGTTGGGAAGTGAGGTAAAATGGGTAGAAATCAGGGATATACGTGTTATATTTTTAGTTGTATAATACATACGATACTCGTATATGTATTGAGGCTGATTAGATGCACATTCTTCGATGCAGATACCGATGGACGGACAACCTTCAGATACTACTCAGCCTAAGGTCGGGGATACCAGTGATCCGACTAGCCGAATTTGACGTTGGAGTCCTTAGCGCCGATTATGGATGATAGGTTCACGATGCTGATAGAGATGATGAGAGCTCAGGATGCTCGGGAGACTACTACAACTCTGACTACCGCTTTAGCTGCACCGATGATGACTACTCAGGCAGTTGTAGCTCCTATTACAACCTAGGCTTATGTGTAGGCGGCAGTATCTGAGGCATAGGCTGAGAGGGATACGCAAGTAGCAGTACCAGTATAGGCTGCAGTGGTGCTTACACCTGCGACTACTGAGCAGCCAGCAGTGGCGTTTACTTCTGGGAGACTGATGATGGTTGAGGCTAAGAAGATGAGGGACTTCATTAAGTTTTTGTCATGATATTTTTATGGAGCCGGATATCTAGAGGTAGCCGAGAGGTGGCTGTTAACTTATGAGCGGCTACATGAGTTGCTTTGGGTTGAGGAGATTGATCGGCCATGATTATCGAGTTTCTGCTTGATAGCCGATGCGGCGATTTGGTGAACTACCAACATCGCGACTCATCTTGCTGACACTACTTGGGCAAACTTACGAGCGTTATTTATGGATGAGTATATACCGATGGAGGTTAGAGTTTGATTGAGGGAAGAGTTTTTGTCCTTGGTTCAGGGTGATATGTGACGCGCGCTGAACGCGTCAATAAAATAAAGTTCCTATACATAATATTTTGTAGAATAATGGCAAAGGGTCGATCCCACATAGATTGGTGGTCTTTCTAAGGTTAAAAACAACGAAAAGGAAAAGTCGAGGGTTTTAAATAAATAATTTAATAATTTAACTAACTAAACTAACTAAACTAAATAAACAATATAGTAAAAATAACATTCAAATAGTTTCAAGAAAACACTTAAGTAACACCTAGGTCTACAATTCCACAAATCAAGATCAAGATTCAATGGCAATCATGGTCTTCAATCTTTCCCAAAAAGTTATTAATTTATATTCTCCTAGATTAGCTATAGAAAATCTACATCCGCCAAAAATTCCTCGTTCCCCTAATCTCGATAGCCAGGATGTCTGCAACTAACTACTTCACTAATCAATGCATAACCCTAGACATCCGCTAATCAGGTTTAACACACTAACCGCTGTAATATGGGTCTGTGGGAACACTAATCCTAAATAACCAGATCGCATCGGCTTTCGATTTAACCTAGATTCAATTATTGCACACTTAAGAATCGAAAGGGTTTTACGGCAAACGAGTGAATATTTGTCACTTTATTAGTCCAAAAGCACAATTACACGGATACTAATGGTCCAAATAACTATAGGTTGTCCACCTAAAAACATGCACTGTTCACATATATACCCTAGATCTAAACCATAATCATTAAATCAACAACAATGAAATAGAAGAATTAAACTAAATTAAACTAATAAAAAAAGATCTCACATATTATATACCATGAATCCATAATCCCAACTTGTTTCCCTTCCGACCTAGGTAAGGAGTAGATTAGCCGAACCTGGTCGTCAAAGAAAATAAGCTAAAAACAATATTAATCGATGTCCTCCCTTAATACCTAATGTTCCTAATACATAAAACTAGTCCAAATTGGTCTCGGGAGGTGAGAGAAACTAATTTTGGGGGTTGGGCAGGTGACTCGTGTGTTGAGGACGATCCTGTGGCTGCTTTGGGCTTTAAAACTGGTGTCCACCACATGTCTGAACCGCATTGATGCATTTTGTGTTGGATCGCTGACGTGTCGCGTCTTGATTGGTTGAGAATGTTATGATGACGAGCTGGTGGCCAACCGGATGAAGACACGTGGCGTGAGGAAGATAGCTGGTTCGTTCGATTTGCGGTTGTTGCATTGGGTGATTGTACCAGTGCGCATCTCGAGAAAGATCAACAGTTGCTAAACGAGGTGAGTTTGTTGTTTGTTGTGCTGTGATGTGTTGATGCTGACGTGGTAGCATGTAATCAGTGGAGCTGCCTGCCTTGCTTGCAAGCTAGAGGGATGGTGAGCATGAGGTGGCGCTTGGTGGTTGGAGGAGAGAAAATGGGTGACGTGCTGTTGTACTGTTGTCCAATGAGAACTCACCACGTGGCTGACATTACTTGGTCTATTGTCTCCTATTCTACCCACCGCGCAACGCGTAACTCGAGACAAACTGTTCGGCATCCAATCACTGCATGTAAATACTCAATTGTAAGTATTTCTCTGCCACGAATTCAATCGCGCATTCTGTTTCACCTGAATATGACCAATAAATATAATCAAATATATATTTTAGAGACTTTCCATATTTAAATATACTAAAATAAAGTACTAAACACATATAAATATTGACTTATCAAATACCCCCAAACTTAGGACTTTGCACGTCCCGAGCAAAGGTGTAAATGACAACAAAAACTAAACTAGACTCATAATATAATAATGCAATGACTCAACTAATCCTACACCCGACTCAAAATTCATGGAGTTCCTTTTGATTTACATAGTCACCAAATTAACAAGCCACTCAAGAAATTTCAGAGTTATGATATGTTAAGACTCGCTACCCAAATACAATTAAGATCCCACTTTCAAGACAAAGACTCGGTCAAAACAAAAGCCATCAACTACTCATAAGTTTTCTTGGTCTATACATTAAAACATGCAAGTTTAAAATTCTCACTTAATATAGTCAAAGCACTCGAAGTAAATCTTTTATTTGAGGAGTTTCACAACTTCCGCCTTTATTTATTATTTTATTCTCGATTTTTTTAAATTTTTTTCTCCAAATTTTTTTCAATTAATACGGTCCCTGCTCCATTTCTTATGGACCACTTTTCTCACTCTTTCCCACCACAACTTTCCCTACTCCATTTCCTATGAAAACCTATGGGACACTCTACACTAAGAAAACTCCTATTAGCTCTTCTCACTTTCACTATAATTAAGAAGATTCCCCCAATGTGGGTTAAAATAATATAACTTGCACAAATTTGACCGTCTGCTCATTTTCGTTATCTAGCACAAAGTCCAACCATCAACTAAGTCCCTAATCATGAAATCATAAAAATGTAGAGCTACGAACTAGATTGAGTGTTTCTCCTAATTTTCCCTAAGTTTCAAGTTAAAAAGGCAACTATAAATTACTCATCCACAACCAAAGGCATGAACAAAGTTTCAGGTGACTCTAAATAAATATATATATATATATATAACTATACTAAATACATGCATGAAAGTGTATCATATCCTAATGAAATGAGAGAGAAATATGAAAGGACAAGAAATGAAAGAAATGAAAGAAATGATATAAAACACCACCATTACCATCCATCAATCGCATATAACCGCATAAAAAATTAATGATCTCGCCTACAGTCTTTCGTAAAGAATCCATCCAAATCAATCCACAATCCCTAAAATGCCCCCAAACTTATTCAGAACCTGTCTTTAAGGTTCAAAACAAGTCAAGGTATCTATCCTATATAAAGAAAATGACAATGGTAAAGAAGAACATGAATAGGAAAATGATACAAATGCATGCATAACAAAAAGTCTCTAAAAATAGTGATCTCGTAAAATCTCTCATGTGTTGGTGACTAAGGAAACTATAAAAGAACAATCATAATAAGAGCAAGAACTAGTAAATATAGGAGTTAACTGAAAATATTCCAATCAAATCTTGCGAGTCCGAAGTCTTTCAACTAAGGGTGAAATCAACAAGATGATGGAATGAAGTCTAGAGTTTTGGGTCTACCCAAAAAACCGCCACTAATGCAGCAACTTAAGTTGGACATGTCCCAACCAAGTCTCAAAACACCTAAAATCCTATAACCATGTTAATTCCTAAAAAAAAAATGCTCAAATTATGCTAAAAATGCAATCCAAAGTCAAACCTACAAAACTCAACGCTCCAATCCTCCAATGAACGACAAACGTAACATATCACCTGTAAAAATAAAGAGACCAAATTAGAGTGTTATTAAATATAAATAATAAAAAACTAAAACTAAACTAAAACTAAAATAAATGCAAGAAATAAATAAAATAATATAAAAATGAAGCTGGGCTGCCTCCCAATGAGCCGCATTTCTTTTAAGTCTTTCGCTAGACTTAGCGTGATTGATCACGTGATGTCGTCTCCTTTAAAGATGTCAACATCGAATGACACATCTACGTATTTGGGCAATGAATGATGCACGTCCTCTTTCAGAATTAGGAGCTCATTCGGGACTTCCAACACGAAAGAATCTGTCGCATCAGGATTGTCCAACACAAAGGTGTAAGTAGTGCAGAAGATCTGCGAACGCTCCTTTACTTCCACCCCCTTATAAGGTGTACCAAATGTGCATGGGAGGGTGGGAGGGTGCACCAACACTAGAGGTTGGTCTTCTTCGCTCTCTATTTGTGGCTTCTCCGGCTTGTCAAATGACATCAATTCTCATCTCATTTTCCTCCTCATCTAGTGCAATGGCAATTTCTGGCTAGATTTGAAAGACTTGACGTCCTTCCTATATTTCGCTCCAATAGTCCTCCACCTGTGTAACCTCATTCACCTCAAAATGTTTCAACGTATCAACACTCACATCCTCCTTAGGGTGAAAAATTTGTTGTGTACCACACAACTCTTCATCGTCAATCATATTCTGAAACGTCGCATTCAAATGAATAGGTTGAGTTTCTAATATCTGCCAGCTTTGTAACATACGAGTCCAAGAATCTGCTTTCGCCAAAAATTGTTGAAACACTTAACGAACTCGTTGCAACTGTTGCTGATTATGTAGCAATTGCTTCATCATATCTTCCGGAAGGTGCTTTGTTGAATATGTTGATTTCCTTCATGTTGAGGAATCTGTGGATTTGACATGAGCCCAAAAAAGTCGGGTTATGCCAATGCATAGCTAGAATAGTGATAATTCTCATACAGTGGATAATAAGGATAATTATGTGCGGAATGAGAATAATTTCCACATATTTCGCAAACCTCGACCTATTGCACAAAAGAATGCATGTTAGAAAATTGATATCCATTATGTGACATACCTACCCCATTCTCATTATAATAATGTGAGTATTCGAATCGACCATAATTTAGGCATAGGAGGAGTCCATCGTGGGGTTGCCTGCATACATGTTAAGAGAAAGGGACTAGATAGGCAAAAAAAAAATAAAATAAAATAAACCAAAGAAAGAAAAATACCAATCTCCGGTAACGGCGCCAAAAATTGACGCGCGCCGAACGCATCAATAAAATAAAGTTCCTAAACCAACTATTTTGTAGAATAGTGGCAAAGGGTCGATCCCACAGAGATAGGTGGTATTTCTATGGTTAAAAACAACGAAAAGGAAAAATCAGGGGTTTTAAATAAATAATTTAATAACTTAACTAACTAAACTAACTAAACTAAATAAATAAAATAATAAAAATAACTTTCAAATAGTTTCAAGAAAACACTTAAGTAACACCTAGGTCTACAGTTCCACAAATCAAGATCAAGATTCAATGGCAATCATGGTCTCAATCTTTCCCAAAAAGTTGTTAATTTATATTCACCTAGATTAGCCATCCGCCAGAAATTCCTAATTCCCCTAATCTTGATAGCCAGGACGTCCGCCACTAACTACTTCCCTAATCAATGCATAACCCTAGACATCCACCAATCAGGTTTAACACACTAACTGCAGTAATATGGGTCTGTGGGAACACTAATCCTAAATAACCGGATCGCATCCGCTTTCGATTGAACTTAGATTCAATTGTTGCACACTCAAGAACCGAAAAGGTTTTATGGCAGACGGGTGAATGTTTGTCACTTTATTGGTCCAAAATCACAATTACACGGAAACTAATGGTCTAAATAACTATAGGTTGTCCACCTAAAAGCATGCACTGATCACATACATACCATAGATCTAAACCATAATCATTAAATCAACAACAATGAAATAGGAGAATTAAACTAAATTAAAATAATAAAATAAAGATCTCACATAATATATATCATGAATCCATGATCCCGACTTGTTTCCCCTCCGACCTAAGCAAGGAGTTGATTAGCCGAATATGGCCGTCAAAGAAAATATGCTAAAAAATATTAATTGATGTCCTCCCTTAATACTTAATGTTCCTAATGCATAAAACTACTCTAAATTGGTCTTGGGAGGTGAGCGAAACTAATTTTAGGGTTGGGGAGGCGTCTCGTGCGCCGAAGACAATCTTGTGGTTGTTTTGGGCTCAAAAACTGGTGTCTGCCACGTGTCTGAGCCGTATTGGTGCATTTTGTGCCGAAGCACTGACGTGTCGCGTCTTGATTGGCTGGGAATGTTGTGATAACTAGCATGTGGCCAACCGGATGAAACACGTGGCGTGAGGAAGAGAGCTTGTTCATTCAGTTCGCGGTTCGTGCACTGGGCGACTGTGCTAGTGCGTATCCCAAAATAGATCAACAGCTGCTGAACGAGGAGAGTTTGTTGTTTGTTGTGCTATGATGTGTTGATGCTGACGCGGCAGCATGTGATTGGTGGAGCTGGCTGCCTTGCTTGCAAGCTAGAGGGATGGTGAGTATGAGGTGGCATTTCCTAGTTGGAGGAGTGAAAATGGGTGACGTGTTGTTGTACTGTTATCTAATGAGAACTCACCACGTGGCTGTCAATACTTGGTCTATTGTCTCCTATTCTACCCACAGCGCAACGCTTAACTCGAGACAAACTGTCTAGCATCCGATCATTGCATGTAAATACTCCATTTTGAGTATTTTTCCGCCACTTCAACTGCGCATTCCATTTCACCTAAAAATGATCAATAAAGATAATTAAATATATATTTTAGAGACTTTCCATATTTAAATATACTAAAATAAAGCACTAAACACATATAAATACGGACTTATCAAATACCACCAAACTTAGGACTTTGCACGTCCCGAGCAAAGGTGTAAATGACAACACAAACTAAACTAGACTCCTAATGTAATAATGCAATGACTCAACTAATCCTACACCTGACTCAAAATTCATGGAGTTCCTTTTGATTTACATAATCACCAAATTAACAAGCCACTCAAGAAATTTTAGATTTATGATATGTCAAGACTCACAACCCAAACACAATTAAGATCCGACTTTCATGACAAAGATTTGGTCAAAACAAAGACCATCAACTACTCATAAGTTTTCTTGGTCTATACATTAAAGCACGCAAGTTTAAAATTCTCACTTAATATAGTGAAAGCACTCAAACTAAATCTTTTATTTGAGGAGTTTCACAACTTTCGCCTTTATTTATTATTTTATTCTCTATTTTTCACATTTTGTTTCTCCAAATCTTTTTTCAATTAATACGGTCCCTGCTCCATTTCCTATGGACCGTTTTTCTCACTTTTTTCGACCATAAGTTTCCCTGCTCCATTTCCTATGGAAAGTAGTGGGACACTCTACAATAAAAAAACTCCTGTTAGCTCTTCTCACTTTCACTATAGTCATTCAGATTCCCCCAATGTGGGTTAAAATAATATAACTTGCACAAATTTGACCGTATGCTCATTTTCGTTATCTAGCCCAAAGTCCAACCATCAACTAAGTACTAATCATGAAATCATAAAAATGTAGTGCTACGAACTCGATTGAGTGTTTCTCCTAATTTTCCCCAAGTTTCAAGTTAAAAAGGCAACTGTAAATTACTCATACACAACCAAAGGCATGAACAAAGTTTCAGGTGACTCTAAATACTATATATATATATAAAATAAAAAAAAAACTATACTAAATACATGCATGAAAGTGTATCACATCCTAATGAAATGAGAGAGAAATATGAAAGGACAGGAAATGAAAGAAATGAAAGAAATGAAAGAAATGATATAAAACACCACCATTACCATCCATCAATCGCATATAACTGAATAAAAAATAAACGATCTCACCTGCAATCTTTCGCAAAGAATCCATCCAAATCAATCCATAATCCCTAAAAATCCTACACCAACTATTTTGTAGAATAGTTGCAAGGGTCAATCCCACAGAGATTGGTGGTATTTCTATGGTATAAAACAACGAAAAGGGAAAATTGGGGGTTTTAAAATAATTATTAATTTATCTAACTAATCTAACTAAACTAAATAAATAAAATAATAAAAACAACTTTCAAAACAATTAATGAACACCTAAGTAACACCTAGGTCTATAGTTCCACAAATCAGGATCAAGATCCAATGGCACTCATGGTCTTCAATCTTTCCCCAAAAGTTATTAATTTAAATTCTCCTAGATTAGCTATAGAAAATCGACATCTGCCAGAAACTCCTATTTCCCCTAATTTCGATAGCAAGGACATCCGCCACTAACTACTTCCCTAATCAATGCATAACCCTAGACATCCGCCAATCAGGTTTAACACACTAACCGCGGTAATATGGGTCTGTGTTGACACTAATTCTAAATAACCGGATCGCATCCACTCTCGATTAGCCTAGATTCAATTGTTGAACACTTAAAAATCGAAAGGGTTTGACGGCAAACGGGTGAGTCTTCGTCACATTATTGGTCCATACACAATTACACTGATACTAATGGTCCAAATAAGTATAGGTTGTTCCCTTAAGAGCATGCACTGATCACATACAAACCCTAGATCTAAACCATAATCATTAAATCAACAACAATGAAATAGGAGAATTTAAATTAAATTAAAATAAAATAAAAGATCTCACATAATATGCCATGAATCCATGATCTCAACTTGTTTCCCCTCCGACCTAGGCAAATAGTTGATTAGTTGAACATGGCCGTGAAAGAAAATATGCTAAAAAAAATATTAATCAAATTTCTCCCTTAATACCTAATGTTGCTAATATATAAAACTACTCCAAATTGGTCTCAAGAGGTGAGAGAAACTAATTTTGGGGGTGGGGGAGGTGACTCGTCCACCGAGGACGATCTTGTGGCTGTTTTAGGCTCAAAATCTGGTGTCCGCCACGTGTCTAAACCGCATTGGTGCATTTTGTGTTGAAGCGCTGACGTGTCACGTCTTGATTGGCTGGGAATGTTGTGATGACGAGCTGGTGGCCAACCGGATGAATACACGTGGCGTAATGAAGAGAGCTGATTAGTTCATATCGCGGTTCGTGCATTGGGCGACTGTGCTAGTGCGTATCTCAAGAAAGATCAACAGCTGCTGAATGAGGAGATTTTGTTGCTTGTTGTGTTGTGATGTATTGATCGACGTGAAGATCTCGATTAGTGGACCGCTCGCCTTGCTTGCAAGCTGGAGGGATGGTGAGCATGAGGTGGTGCTTGCTGGTTGGAGGAGAGAAAATGGGTGACGTGCTGTTGTACTGTTGTCCAATGAGGACTCACCACGTGGTTGGCATTACTTGGTCTGTTTTCTCCTATTCTACCCACCGCGCAACGCGTAACTCGAGACAAACTGTCCGACATCTAATCAATGCATGTAAATACTCCATGTAGAGTATTTTTCCGCCACGAATTCAACCGCGCATTTCGTTTCACCTAAAAATGACCAATAAATATAATTAAATATATATTTAAGAGACTTTCCATATTTAAATATACTAAAATAAAGTACTAAACACATATAAATACTGACTTATCAATATGTCGGTCATGGTATACATGGAGCGGTACTGATATCTACTGTCGTACTTCATGGACATAGTTGGTATAGATCGACTATAGTTATCTTACTTTGTCCGAGGTCTGGATGAGAAGATCACGAGAACGGTTGTGTCCAATGGATCTCGTACACTGGCAGAGATTTATGACAGGTTCCTCGCACATGAGACATACCCTGGTTTAGAGGGCCAGTCGACTAACGATTCAGGTTGTGTTGTAGGGGTCAGCAGAGTCAGCCAGCATCAGATTCTTGGTCTGATCAAAGGCTGAAGCAACAAAGGAGAGACCAGGATCGATAGAGACAGGGCCAAATACCTCGTCAAGGTGATTGGTTGTTTGATCAGGGTCGTAGAGGCGAGTGAGATCGTCAAGGTGACAAAAATCAACGTGATGATCGTCAGTTGGCATATTCTACGGCATCTGCACCAATTGATCATTTTAGACAGCGAAGGATGGATAGAGGTCAGAGAGGCCAGAGTTGAGGCCAGGGTCAAACGCAGAGTTAGAGGAGTTATGGCAAATCGGAGACCCGTACTTGTTACCGATGCGATCAGGTGGGGCATATTATGGCAGATTATACCAGACCAAGACCACTACCATCACAGAAATAGCAGGCCAGAGTTAAGGCCCAGACTATAGCTTTTGGGGTCGCGCAGCCAGACAGGGAGGCAACCAGACAACTTGTTGATGGTATATTATTTGTTTGTGATATTCCTATGCATGTTTTGATGGATTATGGTAGTACACTGTCTATTATTTCTGGATGCATGGTAGGAGAGTTAGGTTTACCTCCATACACCTTAGATACACATCTTGTTCTCAGTATGACAGCTGGGGATAAGATTTACCCTAACCTGATATGCCGAAATTATGTTGTAGAGATTGAGGGACATCAGCTACCAGCTGATTTGAGAGTGTTAGAGTACTTGGAGTTTGACGTAATGTTTAGAATGGATTGGTTAGCATCATATCACGCACAAATCGATTGTTTCAGCAAGACTGTGATGTTTGACATCGAGGGGATTCCAAAGTTTACATTCAATAGAGTTGCGACAATATTACCTATCACTCGAGGCCGATTAGCGACGTCGCAGCAGATGGAGGCGTACGCGCCTATGGTTGAGCCACAGTGTAAGACGGTGGTTAAGACCGAGGATGTCTCTATTGTTTACGAGTTTCCTGACATGTTCCTTTATGATTTGCCAAGATTGCCACCACCGAGAGCTGTTGAGTTTATCATTAAGCTGATTCTGGGGACTCAGCCAATCTATAGCAGATCATATAGGATGTCAACATCAAAGCACGAGGAGTTGAGAACCCAGTTAGAGGACTTACTGCATAAGGGTTTCATTCACCCTGACATGTCACCTTAGGGAGCTCCAATTCTTTTTGTGAAGAATAAGGACGACTCGATACGGATGTGTGTGGATTAACGGAAGCTGAATCAGGTGACACTTCAGAATCGTTAGCCACTTTCTAGGATTGATGATTTATTTGATCAGTTGGCTGGGCAAAATTCCTTTCGAAAATCGACTTAGGATCAGGATACCATCAGTTGAGGATTCAAGAGGATGATGTGGAGAAGACCGCATCTACTATACGTTACGGCCTATTCGAGTTACAGTCATGCCATTTGGGCTGACTAACGCACCAACAACTTTCATAGATTTGATGCACAGGGTGATGAGGCCATATCTTGATCGATATGTCATTGTTTTTATAGATGAAATCTTGATTTACATTAATACTCGTGTAGAGCACGAGAGATATCTCAGAAATGTGTTGCCGACACTGAGAGAGCACAAACTTTATCCGAATTCAGCAAGTGTGCATTTTGGCTGAGTAAGGTGAAGTTCTTAGGGCATGTCATCAGTGATTAAGGCATATCTATTGATGGTGATGAAATTCGAGCAATTATTGACTAGAAGACACCGGAGTCTGTATCTGACTTCTAGAGTTTCCTGGGTTTGGCTGGTTACTACAGATGCTATGTGCAGGATTTCTTGATGATTCAGGGCCATTGACGAGACTGACCAAGAAGGATGTTAGATTTGAATGGTCACAAAAGTGTGAGGATGCTTTCTAGGAGCTGAACATGAAATTGACTTCGGCGCCAATTTTGGTTTTCCCTATAGCAGGTAGAGGGTTTTTAGTTTATATTGATCTATCAGGCACGGGGTTGGGTTACGTGTTGATGCAGAATAGACACCTAGTGGCCTATTTATCTAGACAGTTGAGACCTCACGAGGTAAACTATCCAGTTCACGACTTGGAGCTTGCGGTGGTCGTATTTGAACTAAAGGCCTGAAGGCACTATTTGTATGGTGAGATGTTCGTGTTGTTCACTGACCACCAAAGTTTGAGGTATTTATTCACTCAGAGGAAGTTGAACATGCGACAACAACGATGGCTCGAGTTACTGAAGGACAATGACTTCGCAATTGAGTATCATCCGGGTAAGGCGAATGTCGTTGCTGATGCACTTTGTAGGAGCGGCATCGAGAGCCAAATAGTACTACGGTATATGACACACGAGCACGGGTTGCTTGAGGCAGCATCGGTGTTGTGTTTAACAAAGGCTATTAATGAGCTACAAATTTGCTGTTAGATGCGAGTTCCTACGGTGTCTCTAGAGCGGGTTGCTAAGTTGCAGGGAGCTGATGATCGATATTTACAAATCAGTGGCCTGGCTCAGGATCCGGGGTGCACTGAGTGGTCTGAGGGGTCAGACAGGTGCTTGAGACACAGGGGTCGATTGTGGATACCGGGGGTATCAGAGCTCAGGGACAACATTCTCGAGGACGCACACTGATCGAGATATACAGTTCATCCTGGTCGGACCAAGATATATCACGATCTGTGGAAGTTGTTTTGGTGGCCATGCTTGAAGGCTGCCGTGGGTAAATATGTTTGGAGTTGTCATATTTGTCATCAGGTGAAGGCTGAACACAGGAAACCAATTGGGTTGCTACAGCTGCTGCCCATTCCTTAATGGAAGTTGGAACACGTGACCATGGACTTCGTTAGTGGCCTACCCCATATGACAAGGAGACATGACGCGATTTGGGTGGTTATCGACAGGTTGACAAAGTCTGCACATTTTATACCGATCGCCATGAGATATTCTGTTACACAACTGAATACTATTTTCTAGAGATGGACTGTAAGATCGCATGGTGTACCGATTTCCATTATTTCTGATAAGGATCCTAGATTTACGTCGAGATTATGGGAGAATATGCAGGAGTAGTTTGGGACTCGCTTACAGTTCAGTACTGCGTACCATCCTCGGATTGACGGGCAGTCAGACCTATTGATTCAGATTCTCGAGGATATGCTCAAGGCGTGTATATTACAGTTTGGTGGATCGTGGGAGGATTACCTGCCTTTGTGTGAGTTTTCTTACAACAACAGCTATCAAGCGAGTATCGGGATGCCACGGCCTTGCAGGTCACCGGCATGTTGGGCGGCACTGGAGGATACAACGGCTATAGGACCTGAGGTTGTTGTTGACCATACTGAGAAGGTAAGATAGATCGGGTAGAGACTTCAGGGAGCGCTGGATAGGCAGAAGAAATATACGGACAAGTATCTTGAGGGGTTTGAGCTACGAGGTTGGAGACTGTGTATTTGAAAGTTTCGCGCTAGAGGGGTCATCAGAGGTTTGACATTAGCGGAAGCTTACACCAAAGTTCATTGGACCGTTTAGAGTTGAGGAATGCGTACGCAGAGTGGAATACCATCTGGATTTGCCACCGCAGTCGACAGGGTTACTCGAATATTTCATATTTCCATGTTGAAGCTGGCTAGGTCGGGACCGAGGCCTATGGTTGATATACGTCAGATTAAGGTGCGACCTGACGTGTCCTGTGAGGAACAGCCTGTGGAAATCATGGATAGGAGGACTCAAATTTTGAGGAATAAGGAGATGCCGAAAGGTTTGGTACGATGGCAACATCATGGGACCGAGGGACTCACCTAGGAGTTTGAGTCTATTATGCGACGACGATATCCCTACTTATTTGCCGGTACGTATTTAAGTTCAATTTATATTTCAAGATGAAATTTCACCTATTTCAAAAGAATTGTAACGGCCTGAAATTAATTCACTGTTGTTAATGACGTGGTTGCAGACGTGGCCAACAGCTTAGATGCTCGTGGGACGCGCGGCTAAGCTTCTGCATGCCTGAAGCTAGGTAAATAGTTATATTGTTTGCTGATTTGTTTAATTTTCGATGTTTATATTGAAAATGACATCGCAATGTGCGTGATTATATTACATTTGACATGCGAGACCATGTGTTAAGTATTCGCCTCGATATGCGAGTCGACGCGGGTATCGGGTAGTCTAAATGACTTAACACTAGGTCGGGTAAAATAATAGACACAAAAATGAATAAAATGGGTTAAATAATAATATGGAATGTATATTTGGTGTTTGGGGACATGGTAGTACGGGTATGTCGTGGTTCGGGACGCGAAACCAGGCATCGGAACACCCAAAATGCCACTTTTTGAGTTAAAGACAAGAGTGAGTGTGCTTTTGGTGTTAATTTCGGAGTCATGAGAGGTTGGAAATGGAGTAAATGGAGTGCATATGATTTCCTTGAGATGCACAAGTGAGGGGAGATCACAATTCAACTATAAAAGTCCAACTTGACTTTCAAACCACCACATTTTCTCTCTCCTTATCTCATAATCCTAAAATTGGAGAAGAAGAAACAAGGGTTAAGGGATCCAACTTGGTGATTTGAGGAGCTTGGAGTGGTGAAATCATCAAAAGCAAGGTGAGAATCACAAACACCTCAACTTTCTCTATCTTTTGATCTCACTTTTAGAGGTGTTGGTGTGAATCCAATAGGGATTATTTGGTGGTTGTTGAGTTTTTGTTTTGGTAGGTTTTAAGTGCTATGAGGTTCAGTGGCTGGTGTTGTGGTTGTTGTTAGTGTTGGTGGGGTTGTTGGAAACCCAGAATTTTCAGCAAGTCTGCTGTCTAGAACGCGATTAGCGCGATAATGACGTCATCTAGCGTGCTAAATGACAGTTAGCGCGCTAGGCAAGAAGATAGCGCGCTAATGTTCTTCCTGACGAAGAACGTGTAACTGCCTGGGAATCTAGCGCGCTAATTCCCAGACCAACGCGCTAGATCCAGCAGTTTTGACGTTATTTTTGCTAAGTGACTTAAAACACATCCAATAGGCTAAAAATCAATTTTAAATGGAAATAGGTCATTTCAGGCAATAATTTGGATATCTGGGACTAGATGGAGTCGGACCAGGGGTGATTGACAGGACATGTAGTGCGGTTTGAGGTGTGCAGTATCCCAATTGAAATTTCTTGAGCAGTACTTTATTTTGCTTTTGAATTCATATTATGTCTTTCAATACTCTTTTCTTGGTGTGATTTAATGGACGGACGTTGAGGCTCTCCTTCCGTGCCATTTCTTTGTGTATGTCCACTAGGCCATAACACGTGTGCCAGGGATCTCAGTAAATAGGTCGACCCGAGAGTCGCGACGAGGCACGTGTAAGTGCGTCGTAGGTTCCATGCCGACCACCTAGCGGATTCAGATATTGGCCTTGCTTGAGTGTTACTCGCCGGCAGTAGTTTGTGGGGAGTCCGAAGTATGGTGCTAGTCTGATCCTAGGCTCTAAGAACATACTTTGAGCTTTCACTATTACTTATGCATGCGATAAGTAAAGTTGCCTATTTTTATTTCCGCATGTTTATTTAATAGTTTTGTTTAAATTCCAATATTTACTTTCCGTATTACTCACTTAATTTCCTTGGGAATACTCATTCTAGACTCGTCATCTGCCTTTTTGTGATGGCTTGAATGCAGATCCTAGTAAAAGTGGAGGCAAAAACAAACTTTCATAATACTTGTGATTCAGAGACATTGAGCTAGGCTTGTATGTTTGTATTATGTATACTTTGTCTTTTATTTTGGGATTTGGGATTGTGAGATACCTCAGGACTCTATACTTTTAATATTTTGATACATTGAGGTGCATTTTTGGTCTATGATAGTATATGGGTTTACCACTTTAGGTATCAGAGTTAACTGCATGACTTTAATGTTTTAATATTATAGATTGTCATGATAAAAGACTTCCGCTGTGGTTATATATGATAGGTTTAAAATAATCTTAGCAGGTGACTAGAGTTAAGTAAGAATTTAAACAATAAATTGTTGTTCATTGAGGTTAATAATGATTAAATGGTGGATGCAGCGGCATGTGGGACATAGCTGGCGCTGGTACACCAGGTTGTGGGCCCGCATTGGCTCCCGTGGCAGTCCATTTGGAAAATAGGCCGTTACAATCCATGCAGTGTTCTCATAATGGGTCAATCCAGTACCTTATTCCCTAATATGTACTCATGATCTCGATTTGTATCCCTATACGCATGATCATCACATGACTGCTAATCAAGATTCACACTACTCTTAATTCATCATAGTTTCCAGTATAATGACGGACTAGGGACATTTAGAATAGTTCGAAAAATACCCATTGATCTTACTATAAGGTAAACATGCAATCAATTATAATAAAATAGAAAATGAAAGCCTCAATTTATTAACTAAAATTATATGATAAGCAATGTTTCTGGATTGACCTAGGGCACATACCCTAACATCTCCCACTAGTACTAAGACCAATCATTCATGTATCTAATACCTAATGTCCTAACATGACCATCATGTTTCGCTTGTAGAAGAGCCTTCGTCAAAGGATCTGGGACATTGTCTTCTTTAGGAACTTTCCAAATCTTCACGTCTTCCCTCCAAATGATTTCTTGAATGAGTTGAAAACGTCAAAGTGTATGTTTGGGTCATGGTGTGATCTTTGTTCATTTGCTTGTGCTATCGCCCCGTTGTTATCACAATACAAGCAAACGAAGTTAGTTATACTAGGAACCACACCAAGTTTAAAGATGAGCTTTTTGGTCCAAACTGCCTCCTTAGCTGCATCGGACGCTTCAATATACTTAGCATCTATTATAGAATCTGCCATAATTTCTTACTTCAAACTTTTCTAGCTCACTGGGCCTCCATTCATAGTAAACACATTTCCAGACTATGATATGAAGTCATCTATATCAGTTTGAAAACTCGCATCTATGTAACAATTTACAACATGTTCATCTTCCAAACTTCAATAAACTAAGAACACTTCTTTAGTCCTTCTCAACTACTTATGAATGTTCTTTACTACTATCCAGTGACTCTCACCAGTATCAGACTGTTATCTACTTGTTGCGCTCAAAGCATATGACACAACGGGTCAGGTGCATAATGACACATACATGATAAATCTAATAAGTGATGCATATGGAATCGCATCCATGCGCTCTCGTTCATCATTAGTCTTCAGACATTGAGTCTTGCTGAGACTTATACCATGGCACATTGGCAACAACCCTCTTTTAAAGTTTTGCATACTGAACCTATTCAGTACCTTGTCTATATAAGTACTATGACTTAGATCGATCAGCCTTTTAGATCTATCCCTATATATCTTAATCCTAAGGATATAAGCTGCTTCTCATAAGTCCTTCATTGAGAAACAATTCCCTAACTAAGACTTGACACTCTCCAAGGTTCAAATGTCATTTCCAATAAGTAATATATCATCAACATACAATACCAGGAAGCAACCAGACTCCCACTGACCTTCTTGTATACACAAGGCTCATCTTCATTTTTAATGAAACCAAAATCCTTAATTGCTTCATCAAAATGAAGATTCCAACTCCGTGAAGCTTACTTTAATCCATAAATAGATCTTTGAAGCTTGCACACCTTCCTAGAATTCAATGGATGAACAAACCCTTCAAGCTTTATCATATACACGTCCTCAAGTAACTTTCCATTTAGAAAAGTTTTTTTGAAATCCATTTTCCATAACTCATAGGAAGAATATGCAGCTATGGCAATTAGAATTCTAATGGATTTACGCATGGCTACAAGAGAAAAAGTCTTATCATAATCAACACCTTGAGTCTATCTGAAACCTTTTGCTACTAGCCGTGCTTTATAAGCATGCACAATGCCATCTATGTCAATTTTCTTCTTGAAAACCCATTTACATCCTATGGTCTTACCACTTTTAGGTAAATCAACCAGTTTCTAAACTTGTTTATCATACATGGATTACATTTCAGAATTCAAGACACTAAGCCATTTATCAGCTTTCAAATAAGTAGTAGGTTCATTTTGATCCATAACAAACACCTTATTATTATTAGTAATAAGAAGTTCAAATCTCTAAGGGTGATGTCTTACCCTATCAAACCTACGCTGGCCTTGTGATACCTGTAGTGGTTCAACTAGTTCAAGACTTAGGTAATCTCCCACTGGCATTTGAGTGTTTATTTGTGGTTCTTGATCTTTTTTAAGACTTACTTTATTCCTATTATTGTCTTTTGAAATAAACTCTTTTTCAATAAAGTCACCATTTCGAGCAACAAACACTTTGTTCTTAGTGGGATTATAAAAGTAGCATCCTCTAGTTTCTTTAGGATAACTAATAAATACACACTTGGTAGATTTGGCTGATAATTTTTTTGAAATTTGTCGTCGTACGATTTTAGAGTAAATCACTGATATAATTAATTGTATATCTGAGGGTATTTGTGTCATTGTACACATATTATGTTGTAGAGCGAAGTGTGAGGTTGTGTCTGTTTGTGTGTCGACAATGTAGTGTAAGTGAGAGTGTCTGAGTAAAGCTTACTTGTATCTGTACACTATATATAAGATGAAATGAAAAAAATATAAAGTGATCGAGATAGAGAGTGGGAGATGAACTTTCTCTGGTTCTCATACACTCAAACCCTTACAATGTGAGTTGAGTGTATATTCTAATATGGTATCAGAGCTACACTGGCTAACAACTATGTAGATCAATCTGTGATGATACAGCTGATCTGAAGAAGACAATCTTAATGAGCTACTTTGAGTCGGAGAGTCGATTTGAACCTGAGACGTTCTGATTCAACATAATAAGTGAGTTTAGCGAGATCCATGGTTGAAAAGTATAGATCTGTAGTTTTTGAGTTTGATTTTGCAGTTTGATTAAGTAGATCTAGTTTTTAGAGATAAGAATTGAAGTTTACGAAACCAGATGAGAGGTTGTTAAGCCCAGATATGTGTGGTTTGATCAAGAAAGAGATGTTTCTTGAAGGTTTATTGAAAGAAGTTGAAGATTGTCTAAGTGGATCTAGAATCTTAAAGATCTAGATCTAAGGCCAAATAGAACAAATATGAGATTGTTGAGCCTGGATTTTAAAGAAAGACAAACTTAGTCTTTTCCCAAACCACATCTCATGTGGTGTTTTATCAACCACTTTAGAAGGAACACGATTCTGTGTAAACGTAGCAATTTCTAAGGCATGACCCCAAAATGAAATAGGAAGATCTGCATGACTCATCATAGATCAAACCATATCCAATATAGTCCTACTTCTTCTCTCAGAAACACCAATCCATTGTGGAGTTGTTAGGGGAGTTAACTATGAGGCAATCCCTCAGTTTCTAAGATGATCATCAAACTTTTGACTCAAATATTCACCACATCGATCTGATCAAAGTGCTTTAATTGTTCTACCAATTCGATTTTCCACTTCATTCTGAAATGTTCAAAAATGTCAAGAGATTCACGTTTATGTTTCATGAGATATACATAACTATATATGCTGAAATCATTAGTGAATGCAATGAAGTGCTGATAACCACCTCTAGCCATTGTGTTTATTGGACCGCATATATCAGTATGTATTAGATCTAATAAATCACTTGCCATTTCACTATGTCTAGTAAATGGACTAGTTATCATCTTACCTAATAAACAAGATACACATGTTTCATATGATTCAAAATCAAATAAATCTTAAAAGTCCATCTTTATGGAGTTTAGAAATGCGCTTCTCATTTATGTGGCCAAGACGACAATACCAAAGGTAGGTTTGATTCAAGTCATTTGACTTTAATCTCATTGTATTTCCATTAAGAATGAGAGTATCTGTGGACCATTTCATGTTTAGAGTATAAAGACCATCATACAAATAAGCATTCGCATAGAAAACGTCTTCACGATAAATGGAACATTTATTATTCACAATAATGAAATTAAAACCAATCAAATCCTAACATGAAACTGAAATGATGCTTCTGCTCAAGGCAGGGACATAATAACAATTATTTAAAACTAAAACAAGTCTACTAGGTAAAATTAACTCATAGCATCCTACAACCAACGCATCAACCTTTGCTTCATTTCCAACTCGTAGGATGACTTCTCTTTTCTTTAGCATTCTACTTTTGGTGAGCCTGCATCTTAGTACAGATGTGAAATCCACATTCGGTATCCAATACCTAGAAATCACCAGTAGACAAGTTAACTTCAATAACGTAAATAACTAAAGCAGTAGTCGTACTATGTTTCTTTTCTCTAGATTTTCAAGATAGAGCTTGCAATTTCTAAACCAATGCCCAGGTGCATGGCAGAAATGACAATTTCCTTCTTTTTCCTTCCTTTCGGGACTATGAAGTAGAAGGAGCCTTAAGCTTGACTTGTTCCATTGGCTTTGTGAGAGTCACAACTGCCTTGGTAACTTGCCTTTCGCCTTCTTCTTCGTTGCCTTTCCTTTCAAAACCATCCACACATTAGCAATGAATTTCTTGATATTCTCCTCAGCAATTTTTAAGCATCAAATGCAAATTTAAGATATACTTCTCCATATTATTCATGTTATAGTTCATCACAAATTGTAAATAACTATCAAGCAATGAATTCAAGATCAAGTCCATAGCCAAATCTTGGCTTATAGGAAATCCAAGTCTGTCAAGATGGTCAATATAGCCCTTTCATTTTCCGAAATGAGGACTAACTAACGCACCCTTAGCCGTTTTACAAAAATGAAGTTTCTTGACTATCTCGAACCTTTCTTGCCTAGCTTGTTGATGGAACATTTCCTTTAGCATCATAGCATGTCTTAAGCTTTGACGTGTTCCATGTCCTTCTAAAGTTCAAGTACCATGGTTGCCAACATAATGCATGCAACATCAATTAATTTGTTAACATGCTTAGTATGTGCATCCTTAACGACTCTTAAAGCACTGACTAGTGGTTTGTCAGGGATAGGATAATCTAGGACATACAACTTATGCCATGCTTTAGAATAATTCTCAAGTTTTTGAACCAGTCAAGAAAGTTTGTCTCAGACAACTTATCTTCTCAAGGATTGATCGCAGTGACAAGGGATTAGTGTGATTTGAAGAGGCCATAAATCTACAACAAAGATTATGCAAAATTCCATTTTAATATTGAGGAATAGACTCCTACTAAATTAACAACACTTAGGCATGACACTTTGAATTAGGTTATTTAGGTAGGTATCATTTACCAATTACATCATATGTAACTTTTAATTGTTTTTATGAGATTATGACATCGTATGTCTTAGCCTGTTTTATTTCATCTAGTGCCTAAAGCCCGAAACTGTTTTAATAGCTTTATCAAGTCTAACCATTTAAAACATTATAATAATCGTTACTCAACTTACCTCACCAAGATGACACAATATGCTCTGCGGAGGCAGACCCATTTTGATGTGATCGAAGGCTTGACAAGTGTTTGAAAATGGATGACACTAGACTTAAAATCCAGAAGAGAGATTTTTTATTTGTTTTAGTGATCATAATTAAACAAGATAAATATCATATAGTACAATGCATGAACAATCACTAAAGAAGTTAGGAAATTTTTCTAATATATTGACTATTATACAAATTTCCTTGCACTATGAATAGTTAACGGTGTCCCCCTTTTTTTAAACGATAAATTCCAGTTCCGAAAATCGAAATTCGCCTAAAATTTATCATTATTTTAGTCAATCTAATTGACCAAAATTGCCCCTTATTTCAATTTTGAAAATATTAATTAAAATATTTTTTAGTTAACTCGGGCTCCCCTTTAACTTAATATCTTATCCTAATCCAATTATAATTTAAGATACATTGAGTCCTTATCCAATTATAATTTAAGATACTTTGAATCCTTACCCAATTAGAATTTGTTGTATATCTCGCCTATCTTATAGGATTTGTAATTCTTATTCGATTACAAGTCTATCTCATATCTACTAGGAATATGCTAACAAATAACCACAATGACATATATGATGAAAATCAATTTTGGTTCTTATTCATACGAAAGAAGCAATTGAATTAAGAAACGAAATATTAATCACACATTCAACACCATAATCATATTAACCTAATCATGATTTCTATCATGGAAACATACATAATTATTGAACAAAATGAATTATATATCCAACACAAGAATCACATTAACCTAAACATGACTTCTACAATGTGAATATACAAGATTTGCATCGTTCAATATTAAAACATATGTTAATCGAAATACTCTAAACATGAATACTATCATTGAATCAAATCAAGCGTATGTATCAATGTACATGAATTAACAACATGCTTCAAAACTAATTCTTGATAATAATTATCACATAACCTATATGTATATCATATACACATTAATCAAGATAATATTTTCACACATATATCATATATATACATCAGAGGAAATATGCAAATGTTGAATAGAACCGAGCTTAAGGCTCTGATACCACTTTTGTGTTTTAGGGTTCATACGCAGTGGAAAATTCAAAAATAGATTTTGAAAATCCCCAACAGGATCGAAAATAAGCTCCATTAAACTAGATCTAAGAAAGTAAATCTTACCTTATTCCGTGATTTACTTCTCTGATCATTCGATTTTCAAGACGTTCAAGTGCGCGTTCTCTATCAGAAATCCACACATGAACGGTGACCACAATTTGGAGTGCTAGCCCCAAGAGAGATAGAAGACGTTTTTTTCTTTCCTTAAGTCTAAAGATCTCAAAAATAGCAAAAATGAAAATATTATTTCATTTTAGGGTTTCATCCTCTATTCATATGTGTAGATAAGCCCTCGCTTAAAATCCTATTCATAATACAACTTTTGTATTTAGGTAGTTTAAGCAAATTACACATACGCCCCTATTAATATGTTATCATATAACAAATTGTAAGGGCTTTTGTGTCATTAATTTTATCATAAAAAGTTCATTACTCTGGACCAATTGAAATTGCGCAAAGCCATTCTTGATGTGCGACCCAATAGGTTCATGTGACGTTGGCAGTGAAACAAAACCATTTTGGTACACAAGTTATAAGTGTTCCCTAGCAAGGCATTGTGACTACCCAAGTAGCATGAATATCAAAATTGACACAATCTATTGAATAACATATATTATATGCTTTTGTCATGTGATATCCTTTGATTAAACGTAAGGCATGGAAGGCCACCCTTAATGTTCAATCATACTAGTCTCGATCTTTAGGTAAATTGAAAACATCAAAGTGACATCGATCATATCAATTCACTTAGACTTGGTCATTTAACAGTCTAACATATCGAGGGATCCATTAATATCTCTTCTCTATACGAGAGGGACAAATTCTTTATTGATTACACACCTTCACATAATATTTACATGGTAACGAATCAAAATCTTTATAATCGTCTTGTTAAAGACAATGTTTGATTGTGTCAAATTACTATGCTCCTAATATTGAAGTATATTGTAATCTCAAGTCGAATGACTAAATGATATAAATATCATGAGTAACACTTATGACTTAATCTATAAGGTGTTCTCATAGCAGGTCGCTCCAGTACCTTGTTCCCTAACAAGTACTCATGATGTTGATTCATATCCCTATACACATGATCATCACATAACCATCAATCAAGATTCACACTAGTCTTTATTCATCATAGTTCTCAGTATAATGACCAACTAGGGACATTTAGGATATTTCAACAAATACCTATGGATCTTACTCTAAAGTAACATTCAATTACTTATAATAAAACAGAAAATGAAAATCTCAATTTTATTAACTAAAATTATAAGATAACAATGTTTTTGGATTGACCTAGGGCACATGCCCCAACAAAAATGCACTATGTATTCAATATTGAATCGCATTAACCTAAACATGACTTCTTCTATGAACATAAAAAATTTGCATCGTTCAATATTAAAAACATATGATAATAGAAATATTCGAAGCATGAATTCTATCATTGAATAAATCATTTGTATGTATCAAATACATGAATTAACAAAATGCTTAAAAACCAATTGTTGATAACAATTATCATAGAACCTATATGCAAATCATATATACATCAATCAAGAGCATGTTTTCACACATATATAATATATACATCAGCGAAAACATGCAAGCGTTTAATAGAACCGAGCCTAAGGCGATGATACCACTAATGGGTTTTGGGGTTCAAAGGCAGCGAAAAATTCTAAACAATTTTTGAAAAACCCCAATAGGATTGAAAATAAGTTCCATTAAACTAAATCACAAAAGTAAACCATAACTAAATTCATGATTTCTTTCTCTTATTGTTCAATCTCTAAAACATTCAAGCGCTCATCTTCTATCGTAAATCCACATTCAAACGGTGACCATAATTTGGAGTGCTATCCCCAAGAGAGATAGAGAACAAATTTTCTTTCAATCTCAAAACCCAGAGAACTCGAAAAATAGCAAAAACAAAAATCTTATTTTGTTTTAGGATTTCAACCACAATTTATATATGTAGATAAACTCAATAAGAAAACATATTCATAATACAACTATTTTATTTAGGCAATTCAAAAAAATTACACATACGCCGCTATTAACAAGTTTTCAAATAACAAATCGTACAGGGCTTTTAAGTCATGGATTGTCTCATCTCAAATTCATTACTTTAGACCAATTATAATTGCGCAAAGGCATTATTTGTGTACGACTCAATAGGTTCATGCGACGTTGGCAGTGAACCAAAACCATTTTGGTACACAAGTCATAAGCGGTCTCTAACAAGGCATTATGATTACATAAGTAGCATGAATATCAACATCGATACGACCTAATGAATAACATATATCATATCTTTTTTTTCATGTGATATCCTTTAATTAAACACAAGGCATGGAAAGTCACCTTTAATGTTCAATCGTACTAGCCTTGATCTTTATGTAGACTGAAAACATCCAAGTGACATTGATCATATCAATTTACTTGGACTAGGCCATTTAACAGTCTAACATATCGAGGGATCTACTTATATCTCTCTCTATATGAGAGGGAGAAATTATATCATGATTACACACCTTCACATATTATTCACATGTAAGCTAATCACAATCTTTATAATCATCGGGTTAAAGACAACGTTTGATTGTGTCAAATTACCATGCTCCTCTATTGAAGTTTATGGTAATCTTAAGTAGAAGGACTAAATGATATACCTATCATGAGTAACCCCTATAACTTAATCCATGTGGTATTCTCACAGCGAGTCGTTCCATTACCTTGTTCCCTAACAAGTACTTATAATCTCGATTCGTATCCATATACGCATGATCATCACATGACTATCAATCAAGATTCATACTAGTCTTAATTCATTATAGTTCCAAATATAATGACCGACAATGGACGTATAGGATATTTCAACAATACCCATAGGTCTTATTATAAGGTAACAATGCAATCACTTATAGTAAAATATAAGATTAAAAAACTCTATTTTATTTACAAAAATTATAAGATAAAAAATATTTCTAGATTGACCTAGGGCAAATGCCCCAACATCTCCCACTTGCACTAGGGCCAATCATTCAATTATCTAATACCTAATTACCTAACATGACCATCATGTTTTGCTTATGGAAGAGCCTTCGTCAAAGGATTTGCAAAATTGTCTTCTATAGGATTTCTATAAATCTTCACGTCTCCCCTCTCAATGATTTCTCGAATAAGATGAAAACGTCTAAGTATATGTTTGGATCAGTGGTGTGATCTTGGTTCCTTGGCCTGTGCTATCACCTCATTGTTGTCACAATACAAACAAATAAGGGTAGCTATATTCAAAGCCACACCAAGTTCATATATGAACGTTTTGATCCAAACTGCCTCCTTAGTTGCATTTGACACTGCAATATACTCGGCTTATGTTGTAGAAGTTGCAACAATTTCTTGCTTCAAACTTTTCCAACTTACTGGGCCTATATTCAAAGTAAACACATATCCAGACTGTGATATGAAGTAATCTATATCAGTTTGAAAACTTGCATCTGTGTAACGATTTACAACAAGCTCGTCTTCGAAACTTCTAGAGACTAAGAACACTTCTTTAGTCCTTATTAAGTACTTAAGAATATTCTTTACCAATATCCAATGACTTTTACTGAGATCAGACTGATATCTACTTGTTGCACTTAAAACATATGATACATCAGGTCGAGTGCATAACATGGCATACATGATATATCTAATAGCTGATGCTTATAGAATTGTATTCATGCACTCTCGTTCATCATTAGTCTTCTGACATTGAGACTTGTTGAGACTTATACCATGAGATATTGGCAATGACCCTCTTTTAGAGTATTCCATACTGAACCTATTATGTACCTTGTCAATATAAGCACACCAACTTAGACCATTCAACCTTTTAGATCTATCCTTATAGATCTTAATCCTAAGGATATAGGTTGCATCTCCTTAGTCTTTCATTGAGAAATACTTCCCTAATCAAGACTTGATACCCTGCAAAGTTTGAATGTCATTTTCAATGAGTAATATGTCATCAACATACAATACTTGGAAAACAACTACGCTCCCACTAACCTACTTGTATACATAAGGCTCATTTTTTTGTTTTTAATGAAACCAAATTCCTTTATTGCTTAATCAAAATGCAGATTTAAACTTCGAGAAGCTTGCTTTAATCTATAAATGGATATTTGAAGCTTGCACACCTTTCTAGAATTCTCAAGATGAACGAACCCTCCAGGCTTTATCATATAACGTCCTTAAGAAACTTTCCATTTAGAAAAGTTGCTTTGACATCCATTTGTCATATCTCAAAGTCATAATATACGGTTATGTCAATTAGAATTCTAATGAATTTAGGCATGGCTCTAGGAGAAAAAGTCTCATCATAATCAACACCTTGAGTCTGCTTGAAACCTTTTGCTACTAGTCGTGCTTTATAAGTATGCACATTGCCATTCATGTCAGTTTTCTTCTTGAAACCCAGTTGCATCCAATGGTCTTACTCTCTTCAAGTAAATCAACCAGTTTCCAAACTTGGTCATCATACATAGATTGCATCCCATAATTCATAGCATTAAATTATTTATTTGACTCAAGGCTGGACATAGCCTACTGATAAGTAGTAGGCTCATTTTGATCCATGAGCAACACCTTTCTACTATTAGTCATAAGAAATCCAAATCTCTCTAGCTGATGTCTTACCTTATCAAACTTATGCGAGCCTTATGATACCTGTGGAGGTTCAACTAGTTCAAGACATTGTTGATCTCCTAATGATGGTTGAGTGTTTATTTGTAGTTCTTGAACTACTTCAAGACTTACTTTATCCAAATTGTTGCCTTTTGAGATAAATTCTTTTTCAATAAAGACACTTCCAAGCAACAAACATTTTTTTCTCAAAGGGATTATAAAAAAATATCTTCTAGTTTCTTCAAGATAACCAACAAATACACACTTGGTGGATTTGGCTGATGATTTTTCAAAGATTTATCATCATACGAAAACCTCACAGCCCCAAATCTTAAGGAAAGACAAACTTGGTCTTTTCCCTAACCACATTTCATATGTTGTTTTATTAACCGCTTTAGAAGGAACTGTATTCAGTGTAAGCGTAACAGTTTCTAAGGCATAACCCCAAAAGAAAATAGGAAGATTTGCATGATTCATTATAGATCAAACTGTATCCAATAAAGTTCGATTTTTCTTTTAGAAACATCATTCCATTGTGGAATTGACGGAAAAATTAACTGTGAGACAATCCCACTGTTTCTAAGATGATAATTAAACTCTTGGCTCAAACATTCACCACGTCGATTTAAGTGAAGTGCTTTAATAGTTTTGCCTAGTTGATTTTGCTTTTCATTCTGAAATGTTCGAAACATCTCAAAAGATTCACCTTTATGTTTTATGAGATACACGTAAATATATCTGTTGAAATCATCGGTGAAGTGAAAGTAATGAAGTACTGATAACCACTTCTAGCCATTATGTATATTGGTTTGCATACATCAATATGTATTAGACTAAATAAATAACTTGCCCTTTCATTGTGTATAGTAAAGAGACTCTTTGTCATCTTGCCTGGTAAACAATATACTCATGTTTCATATGATTCAAAATCAAATAAGTATAAAAGTCCATCTTTATGGAATTTAGAAATGTGTTTCTCATTTATATGGCCAAGACGATAATGCCAACGGTAGGTTTGATTCAAATCATTCAATTTGAATCTCTTTGTATTTACATTAAGAATATGATTCTTGTGGACATTTTCATGTTTAGAATATAAAGAACATAACAAAAGTCAGCATTCGCATAGAAAGCATCTATACGAGAAATGGAACATTTATTATTCGCAATAATCAAATTAAAACCATCCAAATCTAGACATGAAACTAAATGACATTTATTTAAAACTAAAACAAGTCTGTTAGGTAAAATTAACTCATAGCATCTTACTGCCAATGCAACAACTTTTGCTCTATTTTCAATTCGTAAGATGACTTCTTTTTTCTTTAGCTTTCTACTTCTAGTGAGACCCTGCACATTAATATAAATGCGATATCCACATTCGGTATCCAATACCCAAGAATCACTAATAAATAAGTTAACTTCAATAACGTAAATACTTGAGGCAGTAGTCGTACTACTTTTCTTTTTCTTTAGGTCTTCAAGATAGAGCTTGCAATTTCTTAACTAACGCTCAGATGCATAGTAGAAATGATAGTTTCCTTCATTTTCTTTTTCCTTCTGGCACTTTGAAGTGGAAGTAGCCTTAGGCTTGACTTGTTCCATAGTCTTTGTGATAGTCTCAATAGCTTAGAATATTTTAGCATTGTCACTGTCCTTTTTATTTAAAGCCTTTTCTTTCTGAACCATCAGCACATTAGCAATGGGTTTCTTGACATTCTCTCAGCAGTTTTAAGCATTAAATGCAACTATGAGATAGATTTCTCCATATTATTCATGTTATAGTTCATCATAAATTGTGAGTAACTATCAGGCAATGAATTTAGGATTAAATTTATATCCTACTCTTGGCTTATAGGAAATTCAAGTCTGTCAAGATGGTCAATATAGCCCTTCATTTTCAGAACATAGGGACTAATTGAAGCACCCTCTACCATTTTGCAACAATGAAGGTTTTTAACTATCTCTCTAACCTTTCTTGCTAAGCATGTTGTTCAAACATTTCCTTCAGCATCGTAGCAATGTTGTAAGCTTCCATATGTTCCATGTCTTTCAGAAGTTCAGGAACCATGGTTGCCAACATAATCCATGCAAAATCAGTTGAGTCGTTGACATGATTAGTATGTTCATCCTTTATGGTTCTTAAAGCATTAGCTGGTGATTCCTCAAGAATTGGATCATCTAGGACATACAACTTGCCTTCATGCTTAAGAACAATTCTGAAGTTTTTGAACCAATCAAGAAATTTTTTCTCAAACAACTTATTTTTCTGAAGGATGGATCGCAATGACAAGGGATTAGTATGATTTGAAGAGTCCATAGATTTACAACAAATGTTACGTTAAAGTTCATTTTAGTATAAAGGAATAGACTCCCACTAAATTAACAATCCTCCTAAAAACACTATGTTAATTTAAGGGAATAAAATCCATATTTCACCTAATTCCAAGACAGCTAAGGCATGACATTTTGAATTAGGTTATCTAGGTAAGTTCCTATTACCAATTACATCATATGTAACTTTTAGTTGTTTTTAGGAGATTATTACATCTTATGTCCTAGCATGTTTTATCTCATCTTGTTCCAAAAGCCTAAAATAGTTTTAATAGCTTTATCAAGTCTAACTATTACAAACAATAGAATAATCGTTACTCAACTTGCCTCACCAAGATAATATAATAAACTATGCGGAGGCAGATCCATATTGATGTGATCAAAGCCTTGACAAGTGTTTGACAATAGATGACAATTGATTTAAAATTTGGAATAGGGATTTTTTTATTTTTTAGCGATCATAATTTAAACGAGATAAAGATCATATATTACAATGCATGTACAATCACTAAACAAGTTAGGAAATTTTACTAATTTTGAGTACTATACGAATTTCATTGCACTACGAACTGTTAGTGGTGGTCCCCCATTTTTTTTAGACAAGGAATTCCAGTTCCGAAAATTGAAAATTGCCAAGAATTTCTAATTATTTTAGTCAATCCAATTGACCAAAACTGCCCCTTAATTTGAATTCAGAAAATGTTAATTAAAATGTTTTTAATTAACTCTGGCCCACCTATAACTTAATATCTTATCCTAATCCAATTAGAATTTAAGATACTTTGAATTCTTATCCATTATGAATTTGTTATATATCTCACCTATCTTATATGATTTGTAATTATTATCCGATTTAAAGTTTATCTCATATCTAAGTGGAATATACTAATAGATAACCATAATGAGATATATGATGAAAAATCAGTTCCGATTCTTATCCATACAAACAAGCGATTGAATAAAAAATGAAATATTAATCATGTATTCATCACAAGAATCATATTAAATTAATTATATTAACCTAATCACGATTTCTATCATAGAGACACACACAATTTTTCACTAAAAATAAACTATGTATTCAACACCAGAATCACATTAACCTAAACATAACTTGTACAATAAACATACAAAATTCGCACCGTTCAATATTAAAAATATATGTTAATATAAATATTTGTAACAAGAATTCTATCATTTAATCAAATCATGCATATGTATCAAATACATGAATTAACAACATGCTTTAAAATCAATTGCTGATAAAAATTACCATAGAACCTATATGTAAATCATATATACATTAATCAGGACCATGTTTTCACACACACACACACACACACATATATATATATATATATATATAAAAGAGAAAACATGCAAATGTTTAAAAGAATTTAGCCTAAGGCACTTATAACATTGTTTGGTTTTGGGGTTCATACGCAGCGAAAAATCCAAAACAATTTTTCAAAACCCAAAGAAGATAATGTATTCCTCCTATGATCCGCTAAAATCAAGTACACAAGCCCTGAGCATATCCTCGAGTGTCTAAATCAACTTCTCATTTTTTCCATCAGTCTAAGGGTGAAAGGTTGTGCTAAACTCTTGGCGCGTACCATACTGCTCCTGAATACTTCCCCACATCCTGGTACCTCAGGCAGCCTAATAATCTCCATCTCGAATAATACACTCGACTGGTTAAACGTGTAATGAGCTGCAACTGGTATGAAATGGGCAAATTTCGTCAATCTGTATATAATCACCCAGATGAAATCTTGTCGACGGGCAATTTTTGCTAGTCCTCTAACAAAATCTATGGCTATGTCTTCCCACTTCCATCATGGAATGAGAAGTGGTTGTAATAATCCTATAGGTCAACGATTCTCTGCCTTCACCTACTGGCAGATCCCATAGTTCCTAATAAATCTCGATACGTCCGTTTTCATCTCAGGCTACCAAAAATGTCTCTTCATGTCATGGTACATCTTGGTCCTACATGAATGAACAGTGAACCAGGAACAGTGTGAATCCTGAAGAATCTCATCTCTTAGCACTGCCACTGCCGATATAAAAAATCTGCCTATAAATCTCTGACACTAATCTGACATCTCAGTCCAATCAGTACAATCAGTACTATGGGCTCACTCACTATACTTTAGATATAGAATATCAGCTCTTTAACCCTCTAACACTCTTTGTATAGATACTATTTAAAGCCTCATCTATACACGAATGATCATCCGAGTGTCTATAAGTATATCTGACTGAGTCATCATTGTTGCTGCCTCGAGTAATCCTTACTCATGCATCATATGGCTTTTAACAACCTTGGCATCACCAATCGGTCTCCTACTCAGTGCATTAGCATCTACATTAATTTTCCTCGAGTCCTTTAAAAACTATAACTATCTAAGCTGTCTCATGTTCAGCTCTTTCCGAGTGAAGAGATATTTCAAACTCTTATGATCAGTATAGAGTGTGAACCTCTCTCCATATAGATGATGTCTCCATATCTCAAAGCAAATACTACCCGCTGCCAACTCTAAATCATAAGTGGGATACTTCTTCTAATGTAACTTCAGGTGTCTAGATGCCTAAGCCACCGTGCTTTTATCCAGCATCAACACATAACCTAAACCAGTATGAGAAACATCTGTATGCACCTGGAATCTCTGTCCAGCCTTTAGTAATATCAGCACTACTGCGGTAGTCGACAATCTCTTTAGCTGACCAAATCCTCATCGCATTCCAATGACCAATCAGACTTGACTTCTTTCTGAATCAATCTGGTGAAGCGATCTTCGAGAAATCCTACATAAACTTGCAGTAATATCTTGCTAACCCCAGAAAACTCCTGATCTCCGTAACTAACGTCGACGCATGCCAATCCATAATAGCCTAAATCTTAGTTGGATCTACAGCAATGCCTACTACTCCAACATGTCTAAAAAACTTGACCTTTGACAACCAAAATTCACACTTACTAAACTTAGGGTTTAGTCTATTCTCCCTCAAAGTCTACATCGTCTCTCTGAGGTGTTGCTCATGATCATCTCTAGTCCTCGAGTATATCAATAAACATGACATGAGCGTTAGTCAAACAAAATGACATGACTGTAAACTGATAGTGTCCATATCTCGTACTGAATGTCGTCTATGACCTATCTTTATCCTTAATCATAAGCTGATGATACTCTGATCGCAGGTCTATCTTGGAAAAATATTGTACTCCTCTCAGCTGAACAAATAAGTCATCAATCTATGGTAAGGGATACTTGTTTTGATTGTGACCCTGTTCAACTTTTTATAATCGATAAACAGTCTCAAAGTATCGTCCTTCTTCTTCACAAATAGGACCGATGCTCCCCATGGTGACATAGAAGGTGTGATGAATCCCTTTTGTCCCAAATCCTACAACTGACACCTTAACTCCTCCAACTCTCTCAGAGCCATGCGGTATAGTGGTATTGATATAGGTCTAGTGCCTAGTACTAACTCAATGATAAAATATATCTCTCTCAGTGGTGGTAAACCAGGTAAGTCTTCCAGAAACACGTTCGAAAACTCTTATATAATCGGAATCTCCTCAATTCAGGGTCCGTAACTCTCTACGACGGTGTATAATGACACTATAGTTTCCATCTCTCCAATAGTCGAAAGTCGACCTCGAATGCCATCGGCTCTCGCTGTACTACCACTATACGTAAACATCGGACGCCTTAGGATCTCAAATATCACTATCTTACTGAAACAGTCGATGTGAGCGTGATATGCTGCTAACCAATATATCCCTAACAACGCGCCGAAATATAAGAACTCGGAAACTCTAAAGTCTGCGGGTAACTCTACCCCACCAATCTCTATTGGACATCCCTCAACAAGACAATTAGGGTAAACTCTATCCCCAGCTTTGGTACTCAAAATCAAATGTACACTAACTCTAATCGGTGTCAACCCTAAAATGCCATCATGCAACATGAAATGAAAGATACTGTAGAACCCAAATCATACAAAACATATAACTGTCAACCACAATTGGAAACCATACCCTCAATGAGTCTTCGTGTGGCATCTACATTGGGTAGTGCATCTACATTGGGTAGTGCTACCATTTGTACACCCTCTCGACTCTACGATGGATACACGGTTGCTGGCTATGGATAATCTCTAATCCCATGCCCAACCTACCACACGTATAACATGTGATAGGTCTACACTGATCCTGAATCGTATCCTTGGCCTGTGCATATCTCTACCCCTATCGAGAACTATCTCGACCTCTACCTCTACCTCTGCTTTGGCATTTACCACCCTGCTGCTGCTGATGGGCTGGTGGTGCTGCTAGAGCTGGAAAAATAGTAGTAGCTGGAATTGCAGGTCTAAATGGTAGTGGTAAGGGAGTTCTACCAATAGTAATCTGCAATGGTGTAGGGGATGGTACAAAGGGTACAACTACTTGTCCCTGTCCCCTAGGTACCTTTATCCCATCTCCTCAGTCCATTGCCCTTTGTCTCCTCCTCTTAAACTCAACAACCTGGTCAGGTGTCAACGCTGATACTAGCGGTGTCCCATCGGCAACTCTACCCAAATAATATGGCTCGTGAGAGAGTGCATGCTTATAAATCTCACCTAAATTCTTAGCACCTAAATTGACCACAAAATATCCAATATTAGGTCTCTGTCCATCTCCGAAGTGGTACACATCATCTCTCTCAATAAATCCCCAGCGAACCGCCTCAGATAGCAGTATCCGTCTTTATAGCTCATCACTGACTCATCAGCTCACTATCTCAGGTTCATGAATTCCTTCCTCACCCTTTTCATCACTGCAGGTGGGAAGTACTACTGGTAAAACTTCATCTAGAAGGCATCCCATGACTCAAACTCTCCCTCAGAAGCTATCGCCAAACACCACCATATATACATCAGCATCTCTCTGTAGAGTGTACGACAAAATCTCAGCTCAAAGTTTGTCTTTAATACTCAAGACTCTATGTAACTTCTCTTGAAATAGTACCCACTTCTCGATCTTCTCAAAGTCTTTCTAACCATTAAAGTAAACTGGCTTCAGTCTGATGAAATCTTTCAACAACTAAACCTCTGTTGTCGAACTAGAAGATGGAGGTGTGAAAGACGGTGTAAAAAGTGTCTCTATGACTTTAGGTGTCACTACTGGTGTAGTCTATACTAATGGCACTACTATCAGTAATGTGGAAGTAGTCGTAGTTATAAGGGCTGATGTTTGTACTGGTGTGACAAAATGAAGTCATCATGGCAATGAGCTCCGCGAATTGCTGTCCCTGTGCAGCTACTCGATCGGATAGCCTCTGAAAATCATCTGCTGATAGAATAGAAAGCTGGCTCTCACTTGCACCTGCATCCCCTTTATCACGTGAATTAGCCATCACTATCTGCAGGTTGATAGCTAATGCTAATCAGCTATTACGTATATAACGCATATATACATATAGAAAACTAAAATGTATGCATATAAGGCATCCCCATCTCACTTTCACTCACTTCCCAACTAATGATTTCTAAGCAAGGATAATCTGGCTTTCCACAAGAAATTTTTTTTCTTTTCATGTTTAAATTTTTTATTTGTTACGTATTAGGAAAGTTATGCATTTTGCTACACATTGTAGCTTTGGTATCACCGTGTGGAATGATTATTTTCCAGAATCCTATGCTCTATAAACTTAGACCTTCCTAAGCTTTATAAATTTAGAATATGATACCACATGTGACTGTGGTATCTCAACTTTGGACAATTCCATAAACTATCCATAATATTCTAGAACTTAGACTCTGATTCCAACTGTGACGACCCATTCTCAAATTAGGGCACCGCTAGGCCTAATCCTGTTATTAAGCCCTAACCTCACTATATAGGACCTAATGAGGGACTAGTCAATCTTTCCAAAACCTTTTTACATACCAATTAATTAATTTTTTTTAATATAAAGCTATACATATCCTATGACAACTCATTAATCAGAGTTAGTTAAAATTTTGTTTGCTTAAAAGTTTATTCAGCGGAAGTCTTAACAATCTAGCGGAAGCTTATAACATGAGGCATAACAATTGTAGAAAAACCAAGGAATAAAGATCACATGCATATATAGAACAAAACGGCGATATATAACATGTGTATGGTCAAGGCACTAATCACTCAACCCATAATATACAACCCCAAAAGTATATGATAGGCATATAAAAGTAATATATCAAAAATCAAAACCTACAAAATCTGGTGTTGTAGCACTCTAATGGCTCCGAGGTAGTCGTCGATCTTCTCTTTGCCAGGTCTACTATTCAATGGATCTGCCCCCACCGTCACAAACTAGACGGTGAGTATAGGAAATTAGAAAGTAATAGTAAGAGACATTTGTTCACATTCTAAAATATGCGACAAGTATCTAAAAGCATGATAATAGCAACTATGGTGTAAAGAGACATGCAAAGAGATACTCCAGCTAAACAACATGAAACTGACACACGGCTAAGTAGTAATGATTTAGGGCCGGTCAGTTGTTATCTTCATCATATCAGCCTTTTCCTTTATATAGGATGAAGCTAAGCTCTACGTCAATGTGAAAGTCTGAGTGGTGCTCTTGCCTTTATAACCTTTTGCTTGTGCCAGTTACCTGCAATATATACTTGCCAACAACCTCAGGTCTTATACCCCATGTGTTGCGCAAGTTATGCTTGCCAACAACCCCGAGAATTATTTCTCGTGTGCTGTGCAAGATAGTGGAGAAATCCCGATCACCCTGGAAAGTCTAGTGACCCCCCTTTTTTCCGCCGGATTTCTATCATAAAGTGGTCCTAGATATAAGAACTATTTTCATTTCAAGAACAACAAAGTAATGGAATTCAACAAAACCATTAGAAATTGATGAACAAAGGAAATAGATTACAATACTATGTAATACCTACCTAATAGCATTTTATTTCACTAACCACATGTATTAACAATCAATAATGACATAATATATAAATTTGAGTCACTGAAATCATTTGATCAACACATTATACCATGAAAACAACCTCATGTAATGAGAAATAACAAGAAGTCATGGCATATTGAATACAACGGGAAATTTTTCCAAAGGACTAGAAATAAACCTATGAATATGAATGAAATGTGAAGAAATATGTCAATCAGTTTACTTACAATCCAAGCAATTTTCTATGCTATTTCGGCCACCCGACACCTTGAAACTCATACTTAAATCCTTGGAATACTTCCATAAGTTCCTAACATCATATCATATGTTTTTGATTGTGTATTAAACTCTTTTATATTGTTTAAGGAATTTTTGAAAATTGTAATTTTTATGCTGTCAAAGACCTAGCGCACTAATGTGTCATTAGCGCGCTAAGAATCTTGATTTAGGGAGCGCATCCAAGTTAGTGCGCTAGCTGATCCACCAAGCACGCTATTTGCAGTAAAACTCAGAATTCTACAATCAGAATTACGAGTTTCTCTATACATAGGCACTGTTAATGCCTAAGGAACCTCCATACACACTTCTTGAGTTCCATGACATCAACCACAACATAAAACAACAACCCATACTTCAAATTCATGAATTCATTTGAATTTAGCTAACTCTGTGGTTTAGAGAAGTTACTTAACTTAATGAACACTAGTTAAACTTGATCTATTCTTTACTAAATCACCAATTTTTTACTAATCTTTTTCTTCTCCAGCACCTCCTCCTTCTCCAGCAAGTTTCCTTCTCTAAGAAATCAAAATGAAAGAGTTGAGTTGCTTGTGTTGACCAAAAGCTTTATATTCATGAATTGGATATAGTTGATTGATAGCCATTGATCCTATTGTGTACACATATTTCGAGACCTATCTAATTGTACACCTATTAACACATGTCCTATTAACTCATGCCAAATGACACCAATAAGTGACTCAATTGGTGTTGAGATGGGTCATTACATGTCTCGAGAAATATCAAATGGCTATTATTTTAACTTACTAACTTAAGTGTATTTGATACTTAATCAACCATAGCCCCACTTATATCACTTATAAAAGCAATATAAAGCTTATACCAACTCACCATATTATTCTCTACCTCAGTCCCATGTCGACATGCAACTCAAGGTGCTTTCCTACACCCGTCTCAACACCTATTCACAAGTAGGAATAACTTTGTAGTCTACACATATGCATTACACTTGGCATATATCATTAGAAATATAATATTTACCTCGACCATCTCGCCTCTGTCTTGACACATATATCGAAGCGAGTCCCACGTCACGGGTCATTTGATCCTAATTAAAAATTTAAGTCAAATTAGAGATTTGGGCTGTGACACATATTTATAACTTGAATGTGATACAAGTTAAATGTTATATTATGAGAGTATAATTATTGAATATGTTTGATAGCGTTGTTTAGAAATGTATATCTACTCAATTTAAGAATAACTATCTCTATTCATGTAATGAGAAAAGTTGGTGAACAGAAATAATTGGGATTCATGATTAAGTGAAAGGAATGAGGTTCTTGGTGAACTCATGAATAGAAAATGATTTGATGAAGTTAGAAAAGTCATTAATTTTCTAACCAGTCAAATAGAAACTTAATCGGCCGACGAGTTGGAATTGGTAATTGTTTTCTAGTCTACAACTTAAATAGTACTTTTGAGTAGACATTTAGAGAATGAGTGAGAGTTGCACAATGTGTCCACTTTTATTTTATGATTAGATTGAAATTTGTGATCTCTAGTTATGGGATGACAGATGTAATTAGAGACCTATGTTCATGGGATGACTTGTAAATTCTATGTTTTTGTTGAGAAACACTGTAATGATAATGGATCAGATAGACACGCAACTCTATTTTATATATAGTTTCATGCTCAAATATTATTTGCATCACTATATAAATATTTAAATTTATGATAGTTTAAGAATAGATCGATTGGCAATTTAAATAAAAAAGATGATCGGTGATGAGAAAGCAAACTGGTATGTGTATACTGGAGTTTGGGTGGATAAAGAAAGAATTATCAACGTTTTATTAAATCGTTATCAGTTAAGAATGAAAATGGTGTTGTCAAAAACATGATAGTTAGATCTTGCTAAGTATTTATTCTTGAATAAGATTTAAAGCATGAGATGAGAAATGAAATAAGGTTATTGGATATTCCATAAAGCTGATTGTTAACTCGTAAAAAAATTCACAAATTGCTAGGATTGGCAAAATAATTGATATAAATTTTCATTAACAAAGGATTTGGAAATGAAAAATTGAAATGGTTATGGTATCTACCATCGAGTTGTTGAATACAACTAAAGTGATTGGGTCCACTTAACGGTTCACTATGGAAATGATTTTTATAGTTTTAGATCAAAACAGTTATATATGAAGGATCATTTTCTCATATCTATTTTGGTTCAGTAATCTGTAGGTTAAATTTTAAAGATGAAATTTTTAATTAGTTGGGAAGATTGTGACATCCGAGAATTTCATAAACTTGATTATGATGCTAATTAAGTATTTTTGGATTTAAGTATCTGAGGTGGGACCCAGGTGTTACGGACCCAATATCATAAGTTTAAAATTAGATTTTTGTTTGTCGCATGACTAGTGGTGTATTATACTCTATTCAATGCGAAATAAGGTCAAATTGATAGTATACGTGGTGTCCGTGAGTTTTGGAGCGCGCCGGGGATATTTTTCAATTGTTGACGTAATTGGGGTATTTGTAAGAATTTTAATTTAGATCTGAAAAATGAAGATATAAACATTCAATTAAATTAAATAATTAATAAATTGGTAGGTGCCTAGTGACATGCGGGGTCGAGGATGACACGCGTGGGATGAACAATAGTATGCACGACTAATGGTGGTCGTTGGCACGCGTGGCGAATTTATAGCCCGAAAATACATATGTCTATATATATTTATATATTTATATAAATAGTTTATACATATAAATATATATAAATAAATCTTGTAGTTTAAGTCAAATAAAAGTATATGTTGGATATGCCTCGAGAAACGTGTAGCCTGAGTTGATAAAGTTAATGGTTTGGATAGTTGATTATTCTGGAGAGTTAGCTATGCCTCGTGATGTGTGCCATCACATCTCAAGAAATATCAAGTGGTGTATGGTTTGTTATAACTGCTCTCTAGATTCGTGCAATGTGAATCTCAAGGAAATTTTATATTTATCCTAAAAATCACACCGTCTATGTTTGTTATTTCGAAACTAATCGAAATCGGTAGATGGAGAAATAGGGAGAAATCGAACAGGAGATCAAGAGAGAGAGAGAGAGAGAGAAAGAAAGAAAGAGAGAGGTCTCTAAACATGGTGAGATATTGTGTTTGTTGTTGTTTTGTTGTTGATCATTATTATTGTGTTGTGATGTTGATGTTGTTTGTTATGTTGGCCATTAATGGAAGTTGTGGATAGAGTTTTGATTTTTCGAGGAAGACGTGCCTAGACCCAACCTGGAGTTGGGGTTGGGAGGCTAACCCCAACGAAACAAAAATAAAAACACAAAAGTGCGATTCGCAGAGCAGAGGACTCGTTAGGATGAAAGGGTGTTTGATTCATAGACTAGACCGAACAGGATCTGGTTCATATAAAGAAAAAGAGAGAAAATAATGGAAATTCATGAAGAATTTCAAAAACATAGAAAAAATAAGAGAAATATTACATTTTAGGACAAATAATTAGAAATGGAAATTTCTATAAAAAATGAAGATTTCGAAATTTCCTTGAGGATTTATACCTTGGTTTCCTCGTAATACGTGTTACGATATCCGCAAATGTGTGAAATTTAGAAAATTGTTTTAAAGTCTAGTCAAAAATTATTTTTTATTCTGGAAAAAATTTGCAGTCAAAATTTGGATCTGAACATTCGAGGAGTTGATTTGGAGTGATTCCGAGTTTTTAAGACTTAAGAATCCAAAAACAACTCGAAAAATTGGTTGAGACCTTTAAAAATTCAAGAGGGGAACTTATCCAAAATTTCTCAATGATTTTAGGTAAAGTCGAGGATTCCAAAACCATTCAGAACGAAGCTAAAGAAATAGATTCAAATACATGAAAGCTGGAAAAACGTTATGGGAGGCTATGTAACCAACTTTTAGTTTGTTTGGTGGTAAGTAAACTCTACGGTGATCTTTACTATCGATTGAGTATCTTTGTACCTGTAATTGTATCAAAGTGTGCATTGCATTTTACATTCTTGATCATGCATACGAAGAGAGAGTGAGGGGGATAAGCTTGTTTCGGGGTCTGGCTAGCATGAAACTTGGTTTCAATCCTACCTCTAGGCTGTTTAGTGAGATTACTGGTGTCTAACACTAACAAGTTATCTCTACAGTTCATGATCTTTTAATATTGTCTTTGTACTATTTTTGGAATTCAACATTTGATTATAGTCAGGAATCAGCAACTGAGTGGATTGTATGTCATGTTAACGCATATATCTTATTGTTTATTTGAAAGTGCAATTACATGTCTCCATGTATCAGACTAACAATTGCACGAGTACAGAATAATGTTGGAATTTAATTACCTAACATCTTCGAGTTGTTTTTTGTGATGTTAGATTTCATATGATGACAATGGAAGAGTGGACAAGACTTGAAGATTGTGGTGATTGTTTTCACAAATTAAAGTAAATTCTTGTTTTAACTTGTTTATATATTTTGTTTTGGGATTCTTTGGGTGAGTGTAAGACTCAAAGTTTCATTGAATAGTTTTGAGAGTCTCCTAAGTTAGCTTGAAACATATTGATGGGTTTTTGTTTCAATCTCAGTCTATTTGGGATTAAAAAGTTGTAATTAATTTAGCGGAGACTCTAAGTTAATTTATAAATTTGAATTTGATATATATTGTGAACTTCAGGGAGTTATGAGTCCTTCTAGGCCTCTTCTCAATTCTATTGTCTATTAGGTAGATTTTTTGGCAGGCCACTTTTAAAGGAGGAGCGGCCGAATTTTTTTACAAAATATTGAAAGTAATCCGTATGATTACCTAATTTGCTCTAATTGAACAAATCATGAATTGAGTTTCATTGAAGATATAAATTTAGTTTTGAATCCTTATAAGGGATTGAAATAATTATTATTTTGAGGTCAAAGTGAAAAGAATGAATTACGGTGACTAGATTATCAGAGGATTAAGACAATCTCGGCCAGTCAGTTTTCTTAATGACAAGGTGGCTGACACATACAAGCCAAAGATTTTAGGAAAACAACCAAAGCTTGGAGGTTTTTCCTGAACGTGAGCCTACATCCTAGTTTACAACACTATGACATAGTAAACTATAGGGCGCTCTCCTATTCCACATAGTCCAAAGGATTTGGTGCATTCACATTGGCCGACTATTCTATGAATTGATTACGAAAGCCATGACCACAAAGAAAAATGAAGTACTGCCTTTTCCCTTGATGAGAATTGAGTTTTGCATGTAAGACCAAGTCCCTGCGAGAGGAGTCGAGTTTGATGACTATGTCACTAAGAAAAGTAAAAAGGTATCGAGATATATTAACTTAGAGGACGAACGAGAGACAAACACCACACAAGGGAGGGAACCCACAAAGAGAAGAAGAGTACGAGCAGGTAACCAAATTAAACTTTGATGAAACTTAGACTGTCGCGTACCATGAGCAGTCGAGTCAAACCACAGAGCCATCTGCAAAGGACTTCACTAGTGTAGATGCGGAAGATAAAGAAATGGTCATGATGCAGACAATCTTGCGTAATCAGATTAGAACTCTGAGATATCAATAGTTCATGTTCCACAACCAACGCAAGATCGCCCGAAGCATTTATGGATCAAAGCGACCCAAGACTAGGAGGACTCAAAGTACGGGAGTCGATAATCACATTCCATCACTTCAGTTGAGGATGCCTAATTAGGGAGTCTTTAATGAAGATAACGTGGTGGAGGGAGTAGACTACACACTCTCTGATCCTGAGCCAAGCTACCAGTCCCAACAGCTTGATCATGGGGATTATGGTGATGATTCGACATCTGGACGGTGGTTCTGTAATTTTTTTCTTCTATGTAATCTTTTCCTAAGTGTTATTCATGAGAGGTATTTGTTTGTAATCTTATGCTCTGAATGATGTGGTATGTTATCATAATACATTTGCTTTGCTATGATTTCACACTTTGATACAATGGTATGGTTTAATGTGTTAAGTTAAACTAAATTCAATTCTATGTAATGATGCTTGAATTTGTTTAAATTTTCTATATTTATTCAATTCATTGTTATAATATGTTAGTAATTATTCCATTTAGTCGTATATGCTTCACCAGTTATTTTTATTTTTGTTGGAACCCCTGACTTAATTTTTAAACCTTGAGGACAAGGTTTTGAATGAGTTTGGGCTATTAGGTAAAGTAAAGTATGAATATACAAAGTATGAAAGAAACGAGAGATAAAATCCATTTATTTATCCAAAATTGACTGAATTTTTCAAAATTTCTCAAATTTTACACAATACATGTAACATTTTCCCATGTCATTTCATTTTGCTTAGTTAAGAATAAGAATATGATTATAATTTAAATGAAAATGATATATTATTATTACCAGTGAAAATAAAAATTTTATGATGTAAAGGAATTGTTATACCCTAATTGACGTCACCAAGATTGTGTATGCACTAGACGAGTTTAGAGGGGGATTGATTACTTTGTGTTAGACATTATAATGGGTAGAAGATCAAAACATCAGTGCAAGATGAACAAGATAGATTTCTAAGAATCTTGTTATACAAAGATTATTGATCAAGTTTTTATATGTATATGTATTGAATGTGTATGCCACAATTGAGGAGAAAAATAGGAAATAGCCAATAAAACTAACTTAGTTGGAAAGAATACTTCCTTGACTATAGCGAAAGTAAGAAGAGCTAACAAGAGTTTTTTTTTTAAAAAAAAAAACTCTCCCACAGATTCCAAAGGAAATGAAGAAGGGAATCTAGTGGTAGGAAAAATGAGAGGAATAATTCATATAAAAAAGAATAACGGGTTCTAAAGGAATTGGAGTAGGGAACTGTAAGAATACAATATAAAGAATAAAATGAGTTTATATAATTGAAGTAGAAGAAAGAGAGATATGAGAAAATGGAGGAAGTTTACGAAAACTCTTCAAATAAAGATTTAGCTCAAGTTCTTATAGCTAAATAAAGTGAAGTATATCTTTTCATTCCAACAAATGAATATGAAATAATGAGTATTAGTGAATAAAAGTTCCTATTGACTTTGATTATGGTGATATTTTGAGTGCTATTTGAAAAAAAAATATTGATTACGTGATTTTTGTATCTTGAGATTCTATATTAGTTATCGAAAGTTTGATGCTTATCAGTAGAGATTTAGAAAACTTATATAGTATCTTGACCTTGGTGATTGATTTAACTTTGAATTCTGAGGTGTATTGCGTAATTAGGAGGTTTTAATGTCAAATAAAATCGGTTGTTCTTTAGTTCTTTTTATTCTATCTTGATTCTTAATTTTATGAAGGTAATATGTTTATATTTTATGATCATTTTTGTTTCAGAATAAGTGTATATATTTATGAAATAAGAAGGAGGGAAGAAAAGAGAATATGATTGAGAGCATTTCTTTGCTCCAGAAGACAAAGTGTTGAGTTTAGGGGTATTTGATAAGTCAATAATTAGACATGTTTTATAATACATTCTAAGATAATTTTAAATGTAAAAGACTATATTACACGTGGTTTTCTCACATTTTTGGTATTTGAGGTAGTAAATGGAGAATATGAAGAAATGAACGAAAAAGAGATGATTATAAATGAATTAATTAAGTGGAAGAAGTATATGAAGAATTATCACTAAAGAAGCAAAGAATAACTGGAATTATGAACTAGCGATTCTCAACGCTTCCTGAGAGGCACATAATTATTGGCTAAATCGATGGACACAAGAAAACTCCTGTGAGCTTAAACTTTTGGATTTTCCTAGCGATTCCTATTACACCCAAATTGTTGTAAATTGTTGGGTTAGATTACAAGAATTTTAGATAACTACGAGTTGTTTGAATTGTTTTTGGATTTTTACTACTTAGAATACTATAAATACTAACCTAAGGTGGGGAAATTAATGGCCTTTGATCGTACTTTGAAGCCCTATAAGCCTTGGTTGTTCTTGGAGCCATAGTCTACATAGTTTACATACATTGTCTATTATTTAATTGCTTTTGAATACTCAAGTATTTTAATTCAGAGGTATTTTCAATTATGTCTTTTATTTATATTATTTCAATGTTATTAATGATTATGAGTGAGTAATTTGTTTGATCTAAACAAAGTCCAAACCTGAAGTAGATCCGTTACCTAATATATTTATGATAAGAAAAATATGTGTTTAATGCTTTAACTGATTGTATTCTTTGTTTCACCAATTTAATAAGTTAATATCTATTGATTTTAGTCATGATCTTTGTATTGCATGCATAGTCTAGAATGTATATTGTGATATATGGTTTCATTATCTATTTGAAGTAGTAAGTAGGATTGTTTGAGTGGCAAACACCGTTTAAATATCATATGTGAATTTGAGATCTAAATCTAGTGTTGAATTGGCTTTCCGAAGTTGTTAGATTTAGTAGTAGAAGTTCTCATAAAGTTTAATGCGTTTCTATTGTGTGAAGTTAATGTCTTTTTGTAAATAAAGGGGTTAGCTCAATAGAATTAGAATGTGGCTTTTCTACCCGTATAAGGATAACTAATTGTTAAAGTTTTGAAAACCAGAGAAACTGAGGAGATTAACGAATCAATGATGAACTAATGAACACATATCAAAACTAAACACAGAATTGATATCGCAGTAAGACTTGAATGTCTTCTTCTACGTAAGTTTAGCCTAATCAATCAATTAATCAAATTGATAATGTTTACAACCACTATGATGATCTCTTTTTCTCATGAAACTCAAATGAAAAACAATGATCCACAGAAGGGCGATCTTGAGTATATATAGACTCAGTTTATCTACGCTATCTAGGGATTCATTCCTAAATATAATATAACTCAGAAAACCTCACCGGTCTCCAATTGTAATTTCGATTGGAATCATAGAATGTTCTACAACTAAGTCTTTTATTCCTTCAATAATATAGACTCATCGTTTCATGAAGTTCTTTAGTCCTTTATGCACCTCTCTCTCGAATTTTGTAATTGTAGTCCATATGAAGTTATCTCATTACAGTATCAAACTTATTCACTATTGTAGACTAATACTTATAGTTACTCTGTTTCAGTATCCAACTCGTATTCAATTCCTTTTTCGACTTCAAATCTCTCTTTGTTTTCGACTTTGACTTTGATATTGTAATCTTCACTAGAATTTGCATTGTAGTTTTTCTCTGAGTTGTATCTATTTTTGGATATCTTGCTTAGTCAGATTTTCCATCTTGATTGCAGCATCTACCTAACTAACTTAACTCTTGTTTTGATAATATATCGCCAACAAGGATAGGCCGATCCAAATGCAGTAAGCTAGGGTCCAACAATCTCCCCCTTCAGCTTAGATTAGTCAAAAATAGTAACTTAGCAAGATAACCAAATTTTTGAGGAACTTCATAAAATGTATTTTTTCAATGGATTAAAGTAACAACACATAAAATTCATAGCTCCAAATAGATTATAGTCACCAACCAATAAGTACAACTATGAAATGCAGTTTTAAAACATCAAGTTTATGTACTTACAAAAAAAAAAAACTTAACCTTACATTCTCTATCGTGCTTACTCTCCCTTTTTGACTAAACAACGTCAAAAAGATCACAGCTGCATTCTAACCAGCCACCTCAATCGGCAAAGTTCGACATCAATAATGTCCATCTATTCTTGCATTGGCCTCATTTGTGCAACTATATTTTCCTTGTAGATAATAAGATAGGCAATGTGATCTAAGAAGTAGTCAAACATCGGCGGGTGTGGTCTCATTACCTTATAAGAACTTCGTTTTTGGAGAGGTTCATCCTGAATTAGAGTAGAGTCATCTTTAGCAGCCTTTGTCTATTTCGTGGCAGCAAGAGTAGGAGTAGAAGTTGCAGGTGCAGTAGTAACATCAATCGTAGTTCTTAGCTTGGTTGAAGTGGTAGGAGTGGCTTGATTGACGTAGTTATCCTGATGCTCAAGGTGACTAGGAGGATGGTCTGGCATACTTTACTCTAGTTATAAATCTTCGTTCGCCAGAGCCTCAATAGTAAGTTCTAATGTTGCAGTAACCGAAGGCAGCTGAATGCCCTCAAGGTTATCAGCAGTCGAGTCATCAACAGGAGTAGTCTCTAATGTTACTAGAGACTCTTCCTGTGCAATTACAGTCACACTAGGAACCTGACTTTGTATTACAACATCTTCACCATCAGTTCATAATCCATTATAAGGGACTTAAGTGCACTCGACCATGTAGTAACAAGAGTAATAAAACTCAGATCAAAGTTTAAATCAATAAAGCTACCTTGATTATCTCCAGTATCGAGACACTTGGCAAGCAAGGTAACTTCCACTATTCGATTAGGAAGTAGAGCATATGAACTCGTACCAAGTCGCAGTTCAGTTTGTCCTGTAGCTGCAGGAAAATAATATTCCCTTTTTGCAATGTCCTCTCTTAAAGATTGCACTTTGATATGACTGGTGTCCTCGTTTTTAGTAATTTCAGTAATCTTTCATTTCAAGATCTTTTTTTACTTCCATATAGGCTTTTGAGATAAGGGTCAGAACAGGAGCATCAGCAGTTAGTTTAAAAGTAGCAGGAGTTAGAGCAGCTGAGAACTTCTTCTGTAGGCATGAGATGTCTGTCAGCCCTTTTGTAATTTGGAGTGACCAGCCTAGATTTCTTTAATCCTTAGATAATCTAGTCAGCCTAATCTGTTCTTTCAACTTTGACTTCAAAATAATAATTATTTCAATCTTTTATAAGGCTCCAAAACTAAATTTATATCTTCAATGAAACTCAATTCATAATTTGTTCAATTGGAGCAAATTAAGAAATAATACCGATTTATTCTTCGTATTTTTTATAAAAATTTCGACAGCAACTCCCCTAAATATGGTATGTCAAAAAAATTCACCTATTAGACAGCAAAATTGAGAGGCCTAAAAAGACTCACAACTCCCCGCAGTTCATAATATGTATCAAATTCAAATTAATAAATTAGAGTCTCCGAAAACTTAATTAGAACTTAAAAATCCTCAATAAACTTAAAATTGAATAATAAACCTTTCAACATATTTTAAACTGACTTAGGAGACTCTTATAACTATTCAATGAAAGTTACGCCCTACACTTACCCCAAAAATCCCAAAACAATATATATAAACAATTTACAACAAGAAATTTACTTAACTTTTGAAACCAAATACCACAATCTTCGAGTCTTGTTCATTCTTCCCATGTCTTCACATAAAATATGACATCATCAAAAATAACTCAAAGATGTCAGGTAAATAAATTCCTACATTGATCCGTACTCCTGCAACTGTTAGTCCAATACATGGAGACACATGTAACTACATTTCCAAATAATCAATAAAATATATGCGTCAACATGACATCCAAACCACTCTGTCGCTGTCTCCTAACTTTAATCAGACATCAACTTCCAAAAATAGTACATAGATAGTATTAAGAGTTCATGAAATGCAGAGATAACTTGTCGGCGTTAAACTCCGCAAGTCTCACTAGACGGTGTAAAGGCAGGACTGAAACCTAGTTTCAATCAAACCAGACTCCGAAACAAGATTTTCCCCCTTACTCACTCTATGCATGCATGACCAAGAATGATAAAACGCAATGCAAACTATGATACAATTACAGCTAAAAAAACATTAAATCAATAGTAAAGATCACAATATGGTTTACTTACCACCAAACTAACTCAAAGTTTGTTACGAAGTCTCACATAACTTTCCCCGGATTTCACATACTTCCACAAGTCCTATTTAAATCATAAAATTCAAGTGTTAGAGTTACAACTCTATTTTAATACTTCAAAACCATTTTTCAAGCTACAATAACCACTTCAAACTCCAACAACTTCATCTTAAGTCTCAAAACTTAATATATGTCTTCAATTTAGGTCATAAACTAGATAATTGGCTTCAAAAGCAATTTACAAATCTACTATGAATTTCAAAATGGGATTTTAACTTAATTAATAGTTTTAATCTTACTAATTGCAATTTTAACTTTAAAACTTCAACAAATCCCAATTTACACATTTTATCAACTTTTGGAGCCTTTTCCTTCGCCAAAACATTTATACATTGCAATGCAACGTTTCTATAAGTCTCAATAAAATTCCAAGTCAAAACTACCTCTGAATAAGCCTTCAACACTTAGTCAAACTATAGGTAGTGCAGATTTTTCATTAGTGATTCCCTATGTTCAACGCTAAATTTCAACTTCTAAACCAATGAATTTCACCACAAGCCTTATTCATCATTGAAATAGGATATACGAAGGTGCAAACGAACCTTTTTGCAAGCATTTTGGACATCTATAAGGTCTTTGAATCATTCGTCAAACATGGCTACTCGCATTTGTCAAAATTGTTTACAATTTTGACAATGGCTCGCATGTTACCTTTGCACTACTTTTTCACTACCAAAACAAATGATTCTAATTTCTACTTTTCCATTCTATAAAATATGATATACAAGGATTAAATAAGCTGAATTCCATGTAATTTGGATATCTTTTGGTACCAAATTCTAATCAAGTCTAAAAGTAAGGTTTCACCCCATGTTCTTGACTTTGAAAACCCCGCAAAAACTACTCCGATCTTAAATATGATTTTAGGGGATCTTGATTAACAAATAAACACGAGAATCCATCAAGAATTTTGATCGAAAACATTCATTTAATCGCCCAAATCATTACCTCAAAGTAGATCAAAAATTGGATTGTATTACTAATTTTTACAAAACTAATTTTTAGGCTACCAATTCGAACTTAAACAACCCACAAAAATTTTTCAAAACTTCAAGCTGTATTTAGGGGACTAAGATTGATATATAAACATGAAACTCCAGTGAAAATCTTTTCAACAATCATCTCCTCCACTTAACTGAGATAAAAAACAACAAATCCAAACCAACCAATCAATTGAATAAACTCTAAATTTTGAATTACAAGCTCACCTTATACAATAAGAACAAAACCACCAACACCTTCATTTTCTCATTTTTCTCAAAACAAAGAGAGAGAAAGAGAGAGAGAGAGAGAGAGAGAGAGAGAGAAGAGAGAAAAAACAATTATAAGAAAGAGAAATTGTCGATAGAGAGGACAACCGAGAGGGAAGATAGCACCGAGAGTAAGGAGTCGAGAGAGAGTAGAGCCCTCAGCGAAAAAGAATCGATGAATAGAAGAAACAAAATGTTTTTGGGGAAAATTACCATTTAGCCCTCTTATTTTTATCCTTCACCCTATTGTACAAAAGCCCTTTTTGGTCATTTCACATTTTCTTAATTTTCTTGTTTATCTCTTAATTTCTTTGATTTTTAAACATAATATTTCAACTTTTGATCTCCGATCCGTAATACATGGGTCTCACCTTACATACCTAAACCCCATATTAAATTCTAAAATACTTAATTAGTCGCATGATCAAGTTTATAAAATTCTCAGATGTCACAATCTTCCCAACTAATTAAAAATTTTGTTCTCGAAATTTAAACTTACAGGTAACTGAACCAAAAGAGATATGTGAATGTGTTCTTTCATAAAAAAACTCTTTTAAGCCAAACTTGTAAAATTATTTCTAAGGTGAACTGTGAAGTGGACCTAATCACTTTCATTGTATTTAAGAACTCGGTGTTAGAAATCATAAACACTTCAAATTTTCATTAATCTGTGGTTTAATAAAAACTTATCTCCGTTATTTTTCTAATTATGACAATTTGTGAATTTTAGACGAGCTTAAACAATCAATTTTGTAGAATATTCAATAATCTTATTTCATTTCACATTTCATACCTCGAATCTCATTCAAGAATCAACACTTAGTAAGACCTAAGTTATCTTGCTTTTCATAAAACACCATTTTTCATTCTTAACTGAGCAACTATTCCGCAAATCATTGATAGTTCTTTCCCTATCTACCAAACTCTAGTATACATATTGATGCAAATAATATTTGAGCACGACATTAGATACTAAGTAAAGCTACGTGTTTTTATGATCCGTCATCTTTCCAACGTTTCTCATCAGAAACCTGGAATTACACAATTTAATCCATGACTATAGATCTCTAATTACATATGTCATCCTATAACAAGAGATCTCTATTTAAAATACGATTAGAAAATGAAACTCGACACGTCGTGCAACTCTCACTCATTCCCTAAATGTCTACTCACAATATTATTTAGGTTGTGGAATAGAAAGCAATTACTAATTCCACTCGTCAGCAAATTCACTTAACTTTCTTTTGATTGGTTAGAAAATCAATGACTTTTCTAACTCCGTCAAATCAATTTATATTCATAAGTTCACTAAGAACCTCATTCCTTCACTTAAATTTCACGTCTTAATCATTACTATTCACCAAACTTCTTTCATTACATGAATAGAGACATTTATCCTTAATTTGAGTAGATACACATTTCTAAACAGAGATATCAACATATTCGATGATTGTACTCTTATAGTGTAACATTTAACTTGTATCGCATACAAGTTTATAAATATGTTATCTCTTTTTCATTTCTACTCAATTACAGCGAAAGAATATTCAATTCTTCAAACATATGAGACGACCCCTTCCCTAATCAAAGGCATCGCCCAGTCTACTCCCGTAATTAAGCTCAAATCCTAGTCCCACAGGACTTAACTACGTATTAGTCAGTCTTTCTATCCAAATCTCCTCCATTTTTATGTTCAGAATAAGTAAAACACCTATCAACATATTATTAGATTTCAAAATAATTTGAAAACTTTATATAGTTTATTAATTATAGCTGAAGACTTAACATATTATGCGGAAGCAGTTTTTATAAATCCTAAATGTGTGGTAACCAGAAAACTATGATCACATGCATATATATAACAAGTGGCGAATAGAAACAGTGTGATGATCATCATAAGTCAATGAACTAAGCACTCATCCCGATATACAACCCCAAACATATAAAAAACATAAATATATAATACATAGAATACCAAAACCTACAAAATGTTGATACACAAGTACACCTTTGGCTAAGAGGTAGTCGCCAATCTTTTTCTTGCCTGGCTTGCTCGCCGATGGCTCTATACCTACCATCATAAAAAGGACGGTGAGTACAAAAAGTAATAATAATCCCCATTGACAAATTCTCTTACATTTCCAAATCAAACTAAATGGTATATAAAAGCATAAGTTAAAGAAAGAAAGATAAATACCACACTCATGCTAAAAAAAATATCGCAGTTAAACAAGTGAAACTGATATAAGGCTAAATAGTTATGATCTAGGTCCGGTCGGTTGTGACCTACGTCAGTGAAGCCTTTAACCACTATAGGATGTGCGTGGTGTCGCACAGTCTAATCTTCACCAGGGACTCTAAGCCCAGTGGCATAAGGGACTCTAACCTTGGAATCATCAGGGAGTCTAACCCCGTATATGGGCGACCCCAAGTACTCTAACCCTGTATGCCTCATCATAGTGGCGAGTGCCGACATCCCCAGGGACTCTAACCGCGTGTGTCGCTCAGCTTTAGTGCAATTGACTCTAGATTCTATAACTACTTTATAATTCTAAGAAATTGTCTCATAAAGGAATCCAAGAATTGGCTATGCTACAAAGCACAAATTCACTAAAGATTACAAGTCCATACAACCAATCATAACTCTACAATTCCTAATAGCATGCTATTTATACTTCATTTACTGTAAAACAACAAGAAATGACATATAACACATGAATGGATTCAAAAGAATTCAATTTATCAAAATATCATGGAAACCAAGCTCATCAAGTGATCAATAAAAAACAAGTCGATTATATGAGAGTACAAAACTAGACATAATCAATATAGACTATAATAAATAAGTTCAAACTGGAAATAAAATGTAAATAAACAACCAATGGGTATACTCATATCAAGCAATGTAAAGTCGTAGCTTTACCAACCTCTCGACCACTCAAATATCGTATTCGCACTTCAGTAACCTTTCCTAGGTTCCTGATGACCTATAACATGTTTTTGAGATGTGTTCAGGCCTTTACTTAAGGTTTTAGACTCAATTATAGTGTTTTGAAGATTTAAGAAAATTGCAGATTGTTGTGTTGTCATGGCAATTAGCGCGCTAATGACTGTAGTTAGCGCGGTAATGACCAACTTAGCGCGTTAATTAATATTAGCGCGCTAACTGCCCTACCTAGCGCAGTTACGATTGGCAACCTTCTCCTTCTTCTTGGTGTTTGTCCACAGAGATGGAGGTTTTGGAATAGTTTTTCCATCCGTATTTGGTTGCATTAGAGCAGTGTATTCTCTCTAGAGCAATTCTCTAGCAATTTAATCAATAGCAGAGACAAAGTGAACCATCAAAGCCTTCTAGTAGACATAGTTGGTTCCTTCAAGAAACGGCAGTCAAGTTATCAATCCATCTTCACGTCCTTCACCAGTTCATTATCGTAACAACTCATCAATCGATCCCATTGAGATAAAACTCTTTAGAATCTCACTCTTCTACACTTGTAGAAATAACAAAGTGCAAAACTCTTATACCACTATTAAAGCTTTGGAAACCATATGAACTGAGGAGATAACGAATCACTGTTGAACTAATAAGAACACATCAAAATTAAAAATAGAATTGATATCGCAGCAAGACTTGAATGTCTTCCTCTGCGTAGGCTCAATCTAAACAATCAATTAATCGAATTGATAATATGTACAACCAGTATAATGATCTCTTGTTCTCATAAAACTCAAGTAAAAAATGATGATCCACACAATGGCGATCTTGAGTATTTATAGACTTAGTCTATCTACCCTATCTAGGAATTCAATGCTTCAAAAAACCACCTTATCTCCAATTGTAATTTCAATTAGAATCATCCAATGCTCAATAAGTAAGTTTTATATTGCTTCAATAATTTTGACTCGTCGTTTCCATAAAGTTCTTCAGTCCTTTATGCTTATTTCTCTCGGATTTTGTATTTATAATCTATCTAGAATAAGTTCCTTGCTTGCATTATCGAACTTCTTCACTGTTGTAGACTAATATTGATAGTTACTCTATTTCAGTATCCAAGTTGTCTTCAATTTTTGTTTTGACTTCAGATCTGTTTTCATCTTTGATTTTGACTTTGATGCTGTAATCTTTACATGAATTTATATTGTAGTCTTTCTCTAATTTGTATTTACTCACGGACATCTTGCTTAGTCAGGTTTTCATTCTTCATGGCAACATCTACCTGTGACAGCCCCAATTTCCCATAAAATTGGGCCCTGCCCGGCCTAAGCCCACGTGGACCCCCAAGCCAGTCTCGCAAGGTCAACGCAGGCCTAGTCAGCCTTCCAATCCATTATTACAAGTAATTTCGAAATTTTAAGTTGAGTTATTAGTATTTTTCAAGATTTAAAAATTTAGCGGAAGCAACTAATACATTAAATAACTCAACAAAAAGATCAGTGAGTTAGGCAACCTAATTGTGGAACCCAGCATAAATATGTCACCAGAGGAGAGTAATTACAAGATATATAAAAGTTTCACCTAGCTATGGAGCCTTCACTCTGCTACTCGTCCGCGGCTCTGCACTCAGTCAAACATAAGAATGACGAGCCCAGGTAAGTAAATCCAGTATGACATATACACAACATTTCACAATATCCAAAGCAGTCGAATTCATGCCAATAGTATGAAAGGAATAAAGAACGCATGAATATACAAGACTGTAAACAATCCATCAATGAGTGAGGCCAAATAACAAAGAGTCCCGACCAAAAGGTCGTTGAGTCGCGGAAAAATCCCAGCAGACTCGGGTTAGGACGAGCCCCATGCCTCCCAACCCTAACCCTTGCGACTATGAGATATCTACGGCCCGGATAAGTGCCCCCAACGTACACTCAATTAGGAGATATCGACGGCGTCCGGATACGAGCTCATATCGCAGATAAACAGTAACCGTGACTCACTTGCCATTGGACCCACTCAACCAATAACAATTCCACAGATAGCTAGCATCACAAAGTAGTGAACAACAATAAAGCTATCACAAAAAACGATAAACAACCACGACCCAATGGAGAAAAATGAAATCTTTGTATAAGTCCCTAATTTGGTTTACTTACCTCGAGAAATCGCGAACCTCAAACCGTCTCTCTCGCGTCTCGATTTGCGCACCCGACACCCGACTCCTAGTCCCTCCATCGCGTCGTCGCGATTTAGTCGAAATCGCGCATCCGACCGGTTGACAACGCGCCACCGCGCCGTTCATCGCGTTGCGCCACGCGCCGTCGCTAGCCGTCGTCGCGTCATTGCGAATCGCTAAATCGCTGGCCGCATCGCCATTCGCGCCGCGAGATCTGCGGCGATCTGCGCGCATGATTCACGCCGCCGCCGCATCCGCGCGATCGATCGCCGCCGCGCTGGCCCGCCCGTGTCCGCGCCAAGTCTCTACCGGCCATTCATTTGTCCTCTCGTGTCGCCGCGCGCCAAGACATCCCGCGAATCCGTCCAGCTGCTGCCGATCTTCCACGGCTGCCGCGTCACCTCGTCGCGAGCCGCCGTCCGCACCGACCTCCTCCCTGGCTCGCCGCCTCGTAACGCCCCTAAATCCCGAGGTAGCCACGGGGGAGGCGCGCCCCGCGACGGTCCCGTCCGATCCTTGACCCATCTTTGGGTCCCCGCGCCACCGACGCCATTTTTACATCATTTCTACTCATTATGCGTGTTAAACTCATTTCGTTGATCAGTTTAGTTAGATAGTTCGATCATTTTTATAGTATTAAAAACAACAGCGGAAGTCTTAATTGAAAGCAAGTAAAACATTAAATTTATCATCATAAAAACATTATTTATAAGAGCAACTCCTATTGTGGAAAACCCGGGGAAAGTACTTTGTATATAGGCGACAATACTAAGCAGTAATATATACAAGTACAGTGTCTATCAAGTCTCCCAATACCCAAAAGTAAAGCAAAATATCAAAATCGCACGTACTAGTAGGTTCTCATCATGAGCGATCAGATAAAGTCGCCCAAAATCCCCTTGCCCTTACTAGCACTAGGATCGCACTCGACCATCACAAAAAGCAAGATGGAGAGTACGATTAGTAAGATTTCAATGAAGTACACCGAGCATTTATAAGAAAGTAAACAGATACCAATAAACATGTCAATTAATCATGCGGAAATATACATACAACTGTGCTAAGATCATCACATGAATAAATAACACGAGAGAAACAAAATGTGTACTCGTCCCGGCCAGACTAAACTGTACTTCGGACCCCCAGGATCTTTTCAGTGGGTGCCCCCACTTCCTTTCACCTGGTTCCTCGCGGGGCTTGCCCGACACATGCACCTTTACATCGGGTTGCAATTCACCGAATGCCTAATCACACGTGCTACAGCATAGTGTGCCATAAGTACACAACGAACAGGTGGGAGTAACTCGACCACCAACCCAAACGTATCACGGAATAGAGTACAGTAACAAGGAATATGAAATCAACGATGAAAAAGTAAACCCTCAGTGACTTTCAAATGAAATCTTACGTACCTCAAAACGAACTCGCACGCATCTCGATATGCGCACCCGACACCTGACTATAGCATCCTAAGTCCCTGATGTCCATTTGCACCATTTAGCTAGTAAATCATGCAAATCATGAAAATCACAATTCAAAATTAGGTGAAATACACCTCACCTCAATCGCGTCGTCGACATTCGTCGATTCACGCCTCCGATCGGTCCGACAACGCTCTCGCGTCGTTCACGCATCGTTGCCGCTGTTGAGCGACGTGCTAGCTGCGTCGACGCGCGCCGTCGTCATCGCGATCTTTGTCGGTACCACCATTGCGCCGCCACGCGCTGCATCGCTCGCTCGCGCGGCGCTTGTCCTCGCGGCGTCGCCTACTTCGACGTCCAACCCTTGCCGCTACGCGCCGTCGTCGTCGCGCGCCATGACCATTCTTCTGCTGCGCAACACCGCCTCTGTTGTCCATCTCCTTGTCTCGCGCCTTGCTGCTGTCGTCCGTCGTCCGCCGCGCCGGGATCGCGCCTGCTGCTGCCGCGCGCCTCCTCACGCATTGCCTCGAATGCTCGCCGCCATCGTCCTCGGCCTCGCAGGCGCGCGCTGCATTGCCGAAAGCGCGAGACGCCGTCCGCGATCCCTGTCTGCGCGTCTGCTCTCATGTGTCGCTCTCCGCGTCTTGATCGCTTGTCGAGCCATCGCCGCGCCGTCGTGGCTCCGATCTCGCCGTCCGCCGTCTCTCGCAGCGCTGGCTTGGCGCGCCTCCTCGTCCTTTGCCGGCTCTCCCTCTCTTTGTCGTAAATGTCGTATGTCGTATCTCTCTCTCCATTTCTCTCCTCTCCAAATCTCTTTTTTTTTTCTCACTTTTCTTTTCTTTTCTCTCTCCTCACCTCTCCTTTTGTTTTTATATATATATATACATATATATATACATTTTTTTTTATTGCAAATCAAAAATCTCCTCGATTTGCGTCCAAATTAAACCCCGAAAAATACCTCAATATTTCGCGTCGATTTCGATCCGGATCTCGAGGAGTGGGTCCCACATACGACCCTAAAATGACACGTGGCACGAGTCGAATTTTCGGGCCGTTACAGTCTTCCCAACTAAAAGAAATTTCGTCCCGAAATTTAACTGTAACCCGAATCTCATACCAGAGAATAGCTGATGGTAGCGTGTCCTATCGTCGACTCGAGCTTCCCGGTGAGTCCCTTCGTCCTATGATGCTGCCAACGAACTAGTACCTTCGCGAGTTCCCTGCTCCGAAGAATCTGTACCCGTAGGTCGACAATCTCTATCGGTCTCTCCTCATATGTCACGTCAGGCTGTATCTTTACCAGTCCCAACTTAATCGTCGATCTCGGCCCTGATCTAGCGAGTCTCAACATTGAAATGTGAAATGTCGGATGAACCCCAGCTAACTCTTCTGGCAAGTCCAAATCTGTAAGCCACACTGCCAACTCGTGCTGCGACTCTGAACGGTCCTATGTATCTCAGCACCAATTTGAAAAATCTAGACTTTGTGTCATGTCCTTGAACCTCTAATACATCACATCAGCTCTCCGATACTCCAACACGCGCGGAATGGATATTGTCGGTACTCTCATTTGTCTGTAAATATGCGCCTCTGCAGCATCTGGAACCTCGGACAAACTCATAGCTGTTGCCGCCTCGAGTAAACAAAACTCGTATGTCATCTAGCAACTACTGTCTCACTGTCCAGTCCCTCTCATGAGTCCTCAACTAACGCGATAAATAAGCTATCACTTTGTCTCCCTGCATCAGTACGCATCCCAATCTGGTGCCACAAGCATCCGTATGAACAATCAACTCTTAGTTCGACTCTGACAACACTAATAACGGTGCAGAAGTCAACTTCTTCTTCAACTCTGTGAAGGCCACATCGCATTCACCTTCTTGGTCAATCTAGTCTTCGGTGCTGCAATTTTGGAGAAGTCATGTACAAGCGTCGATAATATCCTACCAATCCTAACAGCTCTTGATGTCTGTCGTGCACTCTGGTGTAGGCCAGTCGATGACAACGTGAATCTTACTTGGGTCCACTAAAGTACCTTTGTCGCTGATCACGTGTCCTAAGGGCTTCACCTCCTAACGCCAAAATTCGTATTTACTGAACTTAGCGTACAATCTGCGCTCCCTAAATCTCTGATCGAAATCCTCGAATAAAGTAATGGACCTGAAGTCGCTCGGTCTCAGCTACCTCCATCGTAAAAGTAAGTCGGTATGTGAATCTCTTCATGTATTTCGACACCGTCCCGCCACCCAACCTCAGCGTCAAGAACTCATCTCTCAATCTCAGCTGAATCTCGATCGGGGTATACCTCCTTGAATTCTGCCCAAGTACTCGGCCCTCCGTGTGCAGCTGTATGGGCGGTCCACCATACTGCACTGCTCTTCTAGCCCATTATTCGCATGAAGAACTGGTTGACCATCCATGTCGAATGAGTAAACCACGAACGTGTCGCATGTCAGCGTCGTACTACGTGTATATAAGTATTACAATCAATATATACACGTATAAGTCCTAGTACTACCCGCTCACTTTGCTTCCCAACTAAAGTTCTAAGACAAGTACATAGGGTTTCCACATCTAGAATTTTAATTTTTCAAGTCTTATGCTCTTTCATTTAATTTCCCGAGGTTCCTCGAAACTCTCGCTCTGATACCACTTTGTGGCGTGGTATCAGTTTAAGGACACCTACGCTTCCTCCAACGAAGTCGACCATGCTCTGATACCAATTTGTAACGTGATATCACAATGTCTTAAGCCATTAAACTTTCCCCTAGGTTCGCTTGAACCTAAGCTCTGATACCAATTTGTAACGGCCCCAAACCCCGAGGTCGCTACGTGGGGAGGCGCTGCCCTAGCGGTCCCGTCCGATCCTTGACCCACTGGGTCCAACGCGCCACTGACGCCATTTTTACATCATTTCTACTCATTATGCGTGTTAAACTCATTTCGTTGATCAGTTTAGTTAGACGGTTCGATCATTTTTATAGTATTAAAAACAACAGCGGAAGTCTTAATTTAAAGCTAGTAAAACATTAAATTTATCATCATAAAAACATTATTTATAAGAGCAACTCTTATTTTGGAAAACCCGGGGAAAGTACTCTGTATATAGGCGATAATACTAAGCGGTAATATATACAAGTACAAAGTGTCTATCAAGTCTCCCAATACCCAAAAGTAAAGCAAAATATCAAAATCGCACGTACTAGTAGGTCTCGACCATGCGGGCGATCGAGATAAAGTCGCCCAAAATCCCCTTGCCCTTACTAGCAGTAGGATCTGCACTCGACCATCACAAAAAGCAAGATGGAGAGTACAGTTAGTAAGATTTCAACGAAGTACACCGAGCATTTATAAGAAAGTAAACAGATACCAATAAACATGTCAATTAATCATGAGGAAACTAAACAGACAACTGTGCTAAGATCATCACATGAATAAATAACACGAGAGAAACAAAGTGTGTAATCATCCTGGTCATACTAAACTGTACTTCGGACCCCCAGGATCCTTTCAGTAGGTGCCCCCACTTACTTTCACCAGGTTCCTCGCGGGGCTTGCCCGACACGTGCACCCTTACATCGGGTTGCAATTCACCGAATGCCTGATCACACGTGCTACAGCATAGTGTGTCATAAGTACACAACGAACAGGTGGGAGTAACTCGACCACCAACCCAAACGTATCACGGAATAGAGTACAGTAACAAGGAATAGGAAATCAACGATGAAAAAGTAAACCCTCAGTGACTTTCAAATGAAATCTTACGTACCTCAAAACGCACTCGCACGCATCTCGATATGCGCACCCGACACCTTACTATAGCATCATAAGTCCCTGGTGTCCATTTGTACCATTTAGCTAGTAAATCATGCAAATCATGAAAATCACAATTCAAAATTAGGTGAAATACACCTCACATCAATCGCGTCGTCGACATTCGTCGATTCACGCCTCCAATCGGTCCGACAACGCTCTCGCGTCGTTCACCGCGTCGTTGCCGTTGTTGAGCCGAGCGTCGCTGCTGCGTGGCGCCGCCGTCGTCCTGCGCATGCTTTGTCGGTACCACCACTGTTGCGCCACCGCTTACTACCGCTCGCCGGCGCGCGCTGTCCCTCGCCGGCGCGCCTGCTTAACGTCCAACCCTTGCCGCTACGGGGCCGCCGTCGTGCGTCGGCTGCCGCGCGACCGCTGCTGCAACACCGCCGCCTCTGTTGTCCATCTCCTCGCCTCGCAGCCGCTGCTGCTGTCGTCCGTCGCCGCCACCGAAATCGCTGCCCTGCTGCTGCTTCGCAGCGCCTCCTCGCCGCTGCCTCGGCCGCTCGCCGCCATCGTCCTCGGCCTCGCAGCGCGCGCCTGCCGCTGAGCGCGAGCCGCCGTCCGCGATCCCCTGCTGCTGCGCCGTCCGCTCTCCGCGCTGATCGCCGCCGCTGGTGCTGCTGCTTGTCCGCGAGCGCCGCTGCCGTCGTGGCTCCGATCTCGCCGTCCGCCGTCTCCGCGAGCCGCTGCTGGCCGCGCCTCCTCGTCCCTTGCCGGCTCTCCCTCTCTCTGTCGTCTGTCTGTCTGTCTGTCACTCTCTCTCCATTTCTCTCCTCTCCAGATCTCTTTTTTTTCTCACTTTTCTTTTCTCTCTCCTCACCTCTCCTTTTGTTTTATATATATATACATATATATACATTTTCTTTTTTTTTATTGCAAATCAAAAATCTCCTCGATTTGCGTCCAAATTAAACCCCGAAAAATACCTCAATATTTCACGTCGATTTCGATCCGGATCTCGAGGAGTGGGTCCCACATACGACCCTAAAATGACACGTGGCACGAGTCAAAAATACCTCAATCGTGCCCTCGCATCACCCGCGAGCCACGCCGATTTCTTCCGCCGTCGATCTCTCTCTCTCTCTCCTCTCTTCTTTCTCTCACCTCCCGATCCTATCCTCTTTTTTTCCTCCCTTTATCACATTTATATATAAATATATATATATATATATATACATTTCTTTTTATTTTCTTTTCGATTTCAAATCAAATGTGTCCTCGGAAATCGAGCAGCGCGTATCTCGAGGCACCAACCCGCCTCCTTTCAAAATCTCGATACTCGCGCTACACATATCACGAGGCGTATCGAATGTCCACCTTAAAACCACATAAATCCACTATAGCGACATTTCGGTCCCACGTTGGCACGCGACTCGAGGCACGTCCCCGTTCGTGTTTCGGTTCTCCGCATTCCCCGCATATACTTTTCTCAACCTATAAAAATCTCAAATTGGATATTACACATCACTTCGGAGTCTCCACCCGAGATTCGGAAATACGCATTTCGACGAGTGGATTCCACATACGACCCTGACCTGACACGTGGCACAAGTCAAATTTTCGGGTCGTTACAGTCTTCCCAACGAATTAGAATTTCGTCCTCGAAATTGAAGCAAGTCTCAAAGGACAATGGTGTTTTATGAACGAAGACCCAAGGCCATACTCGCCCAAGGCCATACTCGCCCAAGGCCATACTCGCCCAAGGCCATACCCCCATCTTACTCTGTAGGGCTGGGCTCCTCCGCGACAAGCTGGGCTCCTCCACGACGAGCTGGGCTCCTCCGCGACGAGCTGGGCTCCTCCGAGATCTCCTAAGCAAAGAACACACCATCTGTCTCTTCCCATCAATATATGCCAGGGCAACATCCTCGCAACATATATTGGAATACAAATGAATACAAATGAACATTTTAATTTCATGATCCACCGTCACTAACATACGTATATCTGATGTATATCTGCGAGAATGTAAATCAGTCTCTTTGACCGTCCGCTAGTCTTTCTGATCGAGTGAGTCTCAACCCAACTCGTCGTACCCTCTATCAGGTTACAGTGGATAGTAGTCGGACCTGACGTGGCAATAGCATGGAACATGTCCATGTCCTTGTCCCTGTGCATGAATAGATCGCTGTCCCTGTCTGTGCACTCGACTGGATCTCTGACCTTGTCTCTGGCCATTACTAAGGATCTGACGGTGTTGGCTACTGTATTGTACTAGCGTAACTCTGCGCTGAACCATCTAACACTGGCGCCATACACGCCGCACATGGTGGAAACGCAATACGCTCTGAGGTTGATCTCTTTGCCACGACCGTCTAACCCTTGTTTTCCTCTGATCATCTCCAGACCCTCGCACTGAATGTGACGATGCCGAGAATGCGACTGGTACTCCGATGCGTGTGCTCCCACGCTCTCACTAGCCATTGACGCGTCAGTGGACATGAAAAAGTCATTGGCAACCCATTTTGGTATATCAAGAGAAAATCCAATACCATGAAGCATCAGACGTTCATTAATTTGGCGCAAGCATGTACCAGGATTAAAGGTCTGACATCATTGTGTTCCGCGTAGAGTACATTCCCAAGGCTGCAGAAAACAAAATACAGGCTGAAGTGCTACCGCCTTTGAGTTTATTCGTAAACTCAGAACTGCATTCTAAAAATTGAGCATCATCTTGAAAACCTCCTCAATAGAATGCAGATTATATGCTTCCTTCCACGTGGCAATGAAAGTTTCCATTGTCGAGCTACTAAGCTGAATAGACTCATGCTCAACCATATCAGTGCATGAAGGTTGACTTTCAGTAGCCTTAATTAATTAATAATTGTCGAAACATGATCTTCTAACATGAAAAAAATGATGTTCAAACCCATCTTGTTCATTTTTCAGACAAGAAGAATCAAGTATTTAGGGTTAAAGGTTTATCCAGCAAGGCACTAGTTTCCAATGCATAATTACATTATGATTGTGATGCTGACCTCATTGTGACAATATGATCAATATGATCAAATGACCAAAACCAAACTCTCCACTCCACAGCCATGGCCTTCTCATAGGCCTCCTATAATGTGTGCGAGCCGTCGTTACTACCCCAGAACCAATCGAGTCCAGTAGACCGTGTACAAAGTAGTAAGCCTGATCGCCATCAGGATCGACTGCACACCAGCCTACTCCATCAAGCGTACATACAGATCCATATAATGCATAACCATTCACCCAATCCTTGAGCGTCGCCATCGACGCCACCGTAGTGCGCAACCAGACATCGGCCTCGACGAACAATGAAGCTGATAAGATGCTCGACCTCATATGATCTGGTGTGGCCAAGACGTCATGAACCTTTCTGCTCCGAGATTCGTACCACCGTGAAACTTTTTCGAGTGATGTCGTTGAAACTCGCGAGACTGACTCGCCTTAGCCGTCATTCTAATTCCCGTATCAGTTGGCGCACTCAACATCTCCTCATGTAAGTACGAGCATGTACTCCTTGCAGTACGTTTCAGCAGGTGAAACTTTTTGAGATGTACAATCTCGTATGATTGATACTTAGGTGGCAACTAACTTTTAGAACGATTTGCAGACTCTACCTCAACACGTAATTCATTTACAAGTCCCTAAAGGTGGTGGTCGACTTCACCAACCCTGAGACTATAAATGCTTAGTGTCACTAAAGTGGAGTTACTTGGGCTTCTGATCCAACACTACTACTCCAAAACTTTCGTCAAAGCTAAGGAGTCCGTACATGATGTAATCGTTAGCTCTCAAGTCATCTCAACACTCTTCTCCCTTAGAGTCCGCTCTTCGTCCTTTTTCCCTTTTCTTTCTCGCCTCCCAAGTCTCGAACCCGCGTCTTTTTAAGACCACGGATTTTGCGAGACTTGTACCACTGAGCTGGACCTAATCCATTTCTCTAGATCCGATAAATTTATCGTACATCTTTTTCAATTTACTCATCGTGTCTCACGTGATACACAAGAGTAAATACGGTTATATCGTATTCGATAGTTTCCCCAACTCTCCTCACTTCCCAACGAAGACTTAAGTCAGGACCATAGGGTTCCACTCTAAGTTCAACCATTCCTAACTTCCGCTGGTTTATGTCTTAATGAATTGTAATTTCCTTCACGAGTCGAGTATTTACAACTGCGGTCTCTGACACCAACTGTGACGTTGGTATCACAATGTCTTAAGCCATGAAATTCTCAGAACCTGGCTCTGATACCAACTGTGACGGCCCCAATTTCCCATAAAATTGGGCCCCGCCCGGCCTAAGCCCACGCGGACCCCCGAGCCAGTCTTGCAAGGTGAACGCATGCCTAGTCAGCCTTCCAATCCATTATTACAAGTAATTTCAAAATTTTAAGTTGAGTTATTAGTATTTTTCAAGATTTAAAAATTTAGCGGAAGCAACTAATACATTAAATAACTCAACAAAAAGATCAGGGAGTTAGGCAACCTAATTGTGGAACCCAGCATAAATATGTCACCAAAGGAGAGTAATTACAAGATATATAAAAGTTTCACCTAGCTATGGAGCCTTCCCTCTGCTACTCGTACGCGGCACTGCACTCAGTCAAACATAAGAATGACGAGCCCAGGTAAGTAAATCCAGTAGGACATATACACAACATTGCACAATATCCAAAGCAGTCGAATTCATGCCAATAGTACGAAAGGAATAAAGAACGCATGAATATACAAGACCGTAAACAATCCATCAATGAGTGAGGCCAAATAACAAGGAGTCCCGACCAAAAGGTCGTTGAGTCGTGAAAAATCCCAGCAGACTCGGGTTAGGACGAGCCCCATGCCTCCCGACCCTAACCCTTGCGACTATGAGATATCTACGGCCCGGATAAGTGCCCCCAACGTACACTCAATTAGGAGATATCGACGGCGTCCGGATACGAGCTCATATCGCAGATAAACAGTAACCGTGACTCACTTGCCATTGGACCCACTCAATCAATAACAATTCCACAGATAGCTAGCATCACAAAGTAGTGAACAACAATAAAGCTATCACAAAACAGTAAACAACCACAGCCAATGGAGAAAAATGAAATATTGTATAAGTCCCTAGCTGGTTTACTTACCTCGAGAAATCGCGAACCTCAAACCGTCTCGCTCGCGTCTCAATTTGCGCACCCGACACCCGACTCCTAGTCCCTCCATCGCGTCGTCGCGATTTTGTCGAAATCGCGCATCCGACCGGTCGACAACGCGCCACCGCGCCGTTCATCGCTTTTGTAGCCACGTCGCTCGCGCGTCGCCGTCATTTGTTCGCGCTTGGGAATCGTCGCGCCACGGCCGAAAATCGCGCTGCGGCCAGATTCGCGCCGCGATCGCAGCCGCCGCCATCCGCGCCAAGTCTCGCCGCGCCATTTGCTCGTCCTCATTGCGTCGCGCCGCCACAACATCCGCCGCCGTCATCTGCTTGCCGATCTTCCACGGCTGCCCCGTCACCTCGTCATGAGCCGCCGTCCGCACAAGTCCCCCCCTCTCTCGGCTCGCCATTGACTGCCGGCGGCTCGCGCCTCGCATCACCCGCGAGCCACGCCGATTTCTTCCGCCGTCGTCGATCTCTCTCTCTCTCTCTCTCTTCTTTCTCTCACCTCCCGATCCTATCCTCTTTTTTTCAGGGGTTTTTTCAAAAGTAGGGTAGATTTACATTTTAATTCACAAAATAGGGAGGTTTTTTTTTTATTAACCGAAATAGGCAATAACGCCTTTTGAAAAGGCGTTATTGTGTGTGGTTGGTTTGGTTGGCGCTGACGTGTCGGTGACGTGGCATGGGTTTGTACAGATAGCGCATTTTCAAAAGGCGCTATCTGTACATGTGGCCGCCACGTCACGCGCCACCTCCTCACCGTGGCTAACCACGTGTATAGATAGCGCCTTTTGAAAATGCGCTATCAATACAAACCGACGCCACGTCACCGCCACCTCACAAATAATAATTAAAATAATTAAAATTATGTAAAAATTAAACTGATTTATATAAACTGTAAATTACAGAAAATAGATTAAAATAGATAAAAATTATGGAAAAATTCTAAAAAATTCTCGAAAAATATGAAAAATAGGGAAAGCTAGAAAAAAATGAGTTCGAGGCTTTTCGGGCGTTTGACACCCTGGTATAATTCGAAAAAGGGTGCTAAAAATTTAATTTTTATGAAAATAAAAATGGCAAATCTATAATCACATACTATAATTGCATGTAATGCGACCCTAAAATTTTAATTGGTATAAATGGACACCAGGGACGTAGGAGTCGGGTGTCAGGTGCGCAAATCGAGGCGTGAGCGGGACGTCTTGAGGACGAATTTCGAGGTAAGTAAACCAGTTAGAAATGAGTTTTCCCTATTTTTCATATTTTTCGAGAATTTTTCAGAATTTTTTCATAATTTTTTATCTATTTTTATCTATTTTCTATAATTTACAGTTTATATAAATCAGTTTAATTTAATTTAATTTTAATTATTATTTTATTAATGGGGGTGGATGTGCCCACGTGGACATGACACATGGATAGCCAACTCACCGCCACCTCACAAACTTCAAAAATAGCCAATATTGAGAATTTGTGAGGTGGCAGTGAGGTGGCGGTGAGGTGGCAGTGAGGTTGTATGGATAGCGCCTTTTGAAAAGGCGCTATCCATACAACCTCATACCACCTCAGCAGCCACCTCAGCTTATATGCCCACGTGGACAGGACACATGGATAGCGCCTTTTCAAAAGGCGCTATCCATGTGTCCACGTCAGCCAAAAAAAAATGGACACATGGTGATAGCGCGTTCTCATTAGGCGTTATTGCCTAGATTGAGAAAAAAAAAATGCCCTCATTTTGCTCTTATAAAGTAAAATCTGTTGTACAATTGTAAATTTTTCCTTTTTTTCCTCCCTTTATCACATTTATATATATATATATATATACATATATATATATATACATTTCTTTTTATTTTCTTTTTGATTTCAAATCAAATGTGTCCTCGAAAATCGAGCAGCGCATATCTCGAGGCACCAACCCGCCTCCTTTCAAAATCTCGATACTCGCGCTACACATATCACGAGGCGTATCGAATGTCCACCTTAAAACCACATAAATCCACTATAGCCACATTTCGGTCCCACGTCAGCACGCGACTCGAGGCGCGTCCCCGTTCGTGTTTCGGTTCTCCGCATTCCCCGCATATACTTTTCTCAACCACTAAAAATCTCAAATTGGATATTACACATCACTTCGGAGTCTCCACCCGAGATTCGGAATTACGCATTTCGACGAGTGGATCCCACATACGACCCTGACCTGACACGTGGCACAAGTCAAATTTTCGGGTCGTTACACTACCTAACTAACTTAAATCCTATTTTGACAATATACTACCAACAAAGATAGACCAACCCAAATGCAATAAGCCAAGGTCTAACCTAATGATTAGCTAAAGGTCATTTACTTACTTATTATTAGAGTGTAATGATTTATGAAACTTTATAAAGTATTCTCGTGACTTTATGGATTAGATTTGCATGTTTGGAATGTGAACAGGTTAATGCTTTATTGTTCTGGATATTTGTTTAGGTATTTATTTATTATTAAATTTAATCTATTTTATTGATCATTATTCTGGATTATGTTACTTAATTAAGATAATATAGTTATTTAAGTATTATTATAGTTAGTTATTAATTAGTTTAATTATTATTTCAAAAATAAAAATAAAAATAATAGAAAACTTTTAAAAGTCCTTTTTATTTGAGAAGTTTGATAAATCCTTGTAGAGACAATTCTCAATTATCACTGCTACAAAATAATTAAAGTATAATATAAAAGATAAAATTATTGTACACGCCCAACATGTGTCAAAACCTAGTCTGAAACCTTAATTAAGCCTTGGTACACTAGTTAGACTTAATTAGAGCTAACAGTGACATGTGTAGAGCGTGTACAATAAACTCTCTACCTTTATTATACTATTAATATTTTGTAGTAATGGTAAGCGAGATTCATCTCTACAAGGATTTTACAAATTCCTTATGAAAAAAAGTTTATTTTTTAATAATTTTTAAGTTAATAAAAACAGAATTTAAGCTAATACTTTCTAAATATAATATTAACCAAACTAACTAAACTAACTCAAATAATACATATCAACATCAATAAATCAAAATCAATTTAATTCAATTCAATAAAACACAATAATAAATAAACATCTAAACAATGAAACTTCAATCCATTTTGCATCCAAACATGTTACTTCAATCACATAGTCATGAACATATTATTTTAAGTATCCTAGATCATTAAACTTTAATCATAAGTAAACAACCTTTAGCCATCTATTTGTTCTCCTTATTCAGGTGGGAAAGCCGCGTTCTAATTTTATTGAGCTAACCCCTTTGAATACACAAAGACATTAGGTTGAAGCAATAAAACCGCAATACACTTGATGAAAACTTTGAACTAATAAATTTAATATCTTCAAAAAAGCCACTTCAACATTAGATTTAGATCTCAAATTCACCTAGGATATCTACACGGTGTTTGCCTTTCAAACAATCCTAGTTACTACTTTAAATAGATAATGAATCAAATATCACATACATATTGGCCAATATACATATCACACTTAAACCCATTATTGCAATCCTTAAATAACAATCTATAAAAATAGTGAATCAAAGAATACGAATGGTTTAAAGCATTAATTACACATTCATCTCATCATGACTACATTGCAAAATGGATCTAGTTCATGTTTTGAGTTTTAATTAGATTAACAAACTACTCACTCATGATATTAAATGACACTATAACATTGAAATTAAAAGGCATAATTAAAATACCATACTAATAACTTGAATCTAGAATCTTCTACATAAGCAAATAGAAACATTGTAGAATGGCCTCTAAACTAAAGCAAAAGTGTAAAACTAACCAAAAGTTCTCAAATTTGTGTTCTATGGTTTATATGTATAGCATATTAGGTAATACATATCCTAAACCGACTCAAAATCCTTATTGTAATCCAAAATTTATGAATTCATAGTGAGTGATTCCTAATGATTCTATCTGAAGTGTAATCGCTGGGAAAATCTAAGATTCTTATGTTTTTGGTTTCACTAATTTAGCTAGCAATTCAAGGTGTTGTAAGAATTGTTGAGAATCGTTGGTTCCAAATTCATGTTCTCATTTGCTTCCTCGTTGATGATTCGTAGTGCAATCTTTTAACTCGGTTAATTCCTTCATTTTCTCTCCTTTTTCCTTCATTTCTTCAAATATTACATTTATCACCTAAAATATCAAAAACAATAGAAAACATTGTGTAATATAGTCTTTTACATCTAAAATCACTGTAAAATGTGTTATAAAACATGTCTAATTATTGACTTTTCAAATATCCCCAAACTAAGCACTTTGCCGTCTCGAGCAAAACAATACTTTCAATCAAATTCTCTTTTCTTCCCTCATTTTGATTTCATAATTATTGTGATGACCCCTTCTCAAATTAGGGAACTGCCTAGCCAAATGCCATTATTAAGCCATAATCTCACCATTTAGAACCTAACAAGGGACTAGTCAACCTACCCAAAACCATATACCTACTTATTATATATTTTTTAAATGAATATAAACTTATACTTATCCTATGTCAATTCATAAATTAGAGTTAATTAAAATTTTTTCTACTTAACAGTTTATTTAGCAGAAGTCTTAAAAATATAGCGGAAGCTTATAACATGCGTCCTAACAATTATGGAAAAAACCAGGGAATAAAGATCACATGCATAAATATGATGAAATGACGATATATAATCATGTGTCGAGTCAATGTACTACTCACTGAACCCATAATATACAACCCAAAAAGTATATCATATACATATAAAAGTAATACATAAAAAATTCAAACCTATAAAATCGGGTGTAGCAGTGCTCCATTGGCTTAGAGGTAATCACCGATCTTCTCTTTGCCTAGTTTGCTACTCGATAGATCTGTATCCACCATCACAAACTAGACGGTGAGTACAAGAAAGTATAAAGAAATACCGAGAGACATTTGTTCACAATCCCAATTATGCAACAAGTATATAAAAGCATGATAATAGCAACTATGTTGTAAAGAAAACATGCAAAGCGATACTTCAGCTAAAAAACATGAAACGGACACATGGCTAAGTAATAATGATCTAGGGTCGATCGGTCATGATCTTCATCATACCGGCCTTTCAACTATATGAGGATGGAGCTGAGCTCTACATCAATATGAAGGTTTGAGCTATGCTCTTTCTTTTATAACCTTTCGTTGGTGTTAATCACCTACGATATATACTTGCCAACAACCTCGGGTCCCATACCCCGTGTGTTGCGCAAGTTATGCTTGCCAAAACCCTAAGACTCATTTCCCATATGCTGTGCAAGATAGTGGAGAGATCCCGATCACCCTTGAAGTCTAGTGACCCCCGTATGTTCGACATACCTCTATAACATAATGATCCAAGATCAAGAACCACTTTTATATGTTAAAAGATGACATGGTTTGAGAATCCAATTAAGCAATTGCATATCTACTGCACAAAGGAAATAGATTACAATACTATGTGACACCTACCTAATAGAATGCTATTTCACTGACCTCATGTATTAACAATAAAATATGACATAACACATGATTTGGACTCAATGAAATCATTTTATTAACACACTATACCGTGAAAACAATCCTCATGTAATGAGAAAGAACAACAAGTCAATGGCATATGAAATATAAAAGCAATTCAGTCCGAATAACTTGAAATGAACATATGATCAGGAATGAAATGTAAAGAAATATCTCAATCAGTTTACTTACAATCTACTCAATTTCATATGCTACTCCGGCCTCTCGACACCTTGAAACTAGTACTTGAGTCCCTAGAATACTTCCCAAGGTTCCTAATATCTTATTATAGATTTTTGAGTGTGTTTCGACATCTACTTAGGGTATTAAACTCTTTTATAGTGTTTAAGGAATTTTTGAAAATTGCAGTTTTTATGCTGTCATACACCTAGCGTGCTAATCTCTTGTGTTAGCGCTCTAATGACCCATTAGTGCGCTACCAATCCTGATCTAGTGCGGTAATCCAAGTTAGCGCGCTAGTTGATCTACCTAGCGCGCTATGTGCAGTAAAACCTAGAATTCTGCAATCAGAATTCTTAGTTTTCTCGGCACATAGGCCATGTTAATGCCTAAGGAACCTCCATACACACTACTAGAGTTCCATGACATCAACCACAACATAAAACAACAACGCACAATATTAAATTCATAAATTCATTAGATTAAGCTAACTCGATGGTGTATAGGAGTTACCTAACTTGATGAACACTAGCTATACTTTATATCTCCTTCACTAAATTACCAAATTTTTGTTGATCTTCTTCTTCTCCAGCAGCTCCTCCTTCTCCAACAACTTTACTTCTTTATTAAGCAAATGAAATTGAAAGAGTTGAGTTGCTTGAGTTGACCAAAAGCATTATAATCATGAATTAGATATGGTTGATTGATAACCATTGATCATAATGTGCACACGTATCTTGAGATCTATCTAATGGTACACTTATTCACAGATGTCCCTCTAACTCATGCCAAATGACACCAATAAGTAACTTAATTGGTGTTGAGATGGGTCAATACATGTCTCGAGAAATATCAAATGGCTATTGTTTTAACTTACTAACTTAAGTGTATTTGATACTTAATCAACCATAGCCCCACTTATCTCACTTATAAAAGCAATATAAAGCTTATACGAACTAACCATATTATTCTATACCTCAGTCTCACGGGGGCACGCGACTCGATGTGCGTTCCCATACACATCTCAACACCTATTCACAAGTAGGAATGATTTAGTAATCTCCAAATATACAATACACTAGGCATTCATCAATACAAATATAACATTTACCTCGGCCATCTAGCCTCGGTTGCGACACGTATATCGAAGCGAGTCCCACGTCACGGGTCATATGATCCTGATTAAAGATTAAAGTCAAAGTAAAGATTTGGGCTGTGATAATTCTTCCCAACTAATGAAAATTTCGTCCTTGAAATTAAACTTAACCTAAAGTTATATCTGACTCGAAGAGGTACGGAAACCTATCGCGCATATAGTCTTCCTGTTCCCAAGTGAGTTCCAAGTCTCCATGGAACTGCTACTTGACCAACACCTTCGTGATATTCTTGCCTCTCAACTATTGTACCCTACGATTTAGAATCTGTACTAGCTATTCCTCATATGATACGTCCTTACTCAAGTAAATCTGACTCAAATCCACCATCGGTCTCTCAACTACTTTCGACTTGGCTAGTCGAAGGATAAAAATATGTTCCAGACATCTGTGGAGGCAAATCCAGCTCTTAAGCAACCTTTCCGACCCATTTCTCGATCTAGAAAGGCCCGATGAATCTCAGTGCTAACTTGCCTTTTAGACCAAATATGTGAAAACGCTTCTTAGGAGAAACCTTTTGATACATTAAGGCTCCCTCGTCATACTGAGATCGCTACGATATGAATCTGCATACTTCTTTTACCTCTCTTGGCTCCTTTAAGCCTCTGGCGAATCTGTCGAACCTTCTCCATATGATCAACAACAATTTCAGGCCCTACAATGTCCGATACTTTGGCTTAGCCCAACAAGATGGTGAGCGACACGGCCTGCCATATAAAGCCTCAAATGGCGCCATCTCAATGTTGGGTTTTTGGGGTTCAAACGCAGGGAAAAATTCAAAACAAATTTTGAAAAACCACAACAGGATTGAAAATAAGTTCCTTTAAAAATCTACGAAATTAAATCATACATTTTTCTCTGATTTCCTTTTTGATTGTTCAATTTTCAAGACGTTCAAGTGCGCGTCCTCTATCAGAAATCCACACATGAACGATGACCACAATTTGGAGTGCTAACCCCAAGAGAGATTGAAAACTATTTTTCTTTCTTTCCCTAAATCTAGAGAACTCAAAAATTGTAAAATGAGAATCTTATATCGTTTTTAGGGTTCCACCCTGTATTTATATGTGTAGATAAGCCCTCACTTAAAATCTTATACGTAATACAACTATTGTATTTACGCAGTTTAAGCAAATTACACATACGCCCCCTATTAATAAGTTATCAAATAACAAATCATAAGGGCTTTTATGTAATAAATTTTATCATATAAAATTCATTACTCTGGACCAATTGAAATTGTGCAAAGCTATTCTTTGTGTGCGACCCAATAGGTCCATGAGACGTTGGCAGTGAACTAAAAACCATTTTGGTACAAAAGTCATAAGCTGTCTCTAGCAGGGCATTATGACTACCCAAGTAGCATGAATATCAACATCGATACAACCTAATTAATAACGTATATCATATCCTTTTGTTGTGAGATATCCTTTGATTAAACATAAGGCATGAGAAGCCACCCTTAATGTTCAATCGTACTAGTCTCGATCTTTAGGTAAACTGAAAAACATCCAAGTGACATTGATCATATTAATTCACATGGACTTGGCCATTATCAGTCTATCTTATCGAGGGATCCACTAATATTTTTCTCTATACGAGAGTGACAAATTCTATCTTAATTACACACCTTCACATATTATTAACATGGTAACCAATCACAATCTTTATAATTGTCCAGTTAAAGACAACATTTGATTGTGTCCAATTATCATGCACCTATTATTGAAGTATATGGTAATCTCAAGTCGAATGACTAAATGATATACCTATTATGAGTAACACCTATGACTTAATCCATGTGGTGTTCTCATAGCTGGTCGGTCTAGTACCTTATTCCTTATCAAGTACTTATTATCTTGATTCGTTTCCCTATACGCATGATCATCATATGACCATCAATCAAGATTCACACTAGTCTTAATTCATTATATTTCCCAGTATAATGACCGACTAGGAAAATTTATGATATTTCATAAAATACCCATGGATCTTACTATAAGGTAAACATGTAATCACTTGTAATAAAACAACAAATAAAACCTTTATTTTATTCACTAAAATTATAAGATAAGCAATGTTTGTAGATTGACCTAGGGCACATGCCCTAACACTCAATGCTAGCTTGATAACTTATGTTGTATGTAAACTCACACAACGTTAGGTATTCCTCCCATGATCTACCAAACTCAAGTACATAAACCCTAAGCATATCCTCGAGAGTCTGAATCAACCTCTAAGTCCATCCATCAATTTGAGGATGAAAGGCTGTGCTAAACTGTAGGCGCGTACCATACCGCTCCTACATACTCCGCCACATCCTGGACGTATACATAACATCTATGTGTGAAGTAATAGTCAATGGTACCCCATGCAGCCTAATAATCTCCCTCTTGAATAATACACTCAACTGGTCAAATGACTTAAGAGTTGCAACTAGTATGAAATGGGCAAATTTCGTCAGTCTGTCCATAATCACCTAGATGGAATCATGTCGACGGGCAGTTCTTGGTAGTCTTTTAACAAAATCCATGGCTATGTCTTCCCACTTCCATCGTGGAATGGAAAGTGGCTGTAATAATCCTCCAGGTGTACGATGTTCTACCTTCACTTGCTGGCAGATGCCACAGTTCCTAATAAACTCTGATACGTCCGCTTTCATCCCAGGCCACCAAAAATGTCTCTTCATGTAATGGTACATTTTGGTCCCACCTAGATGAAAAGTGAACCGAAAATGGTGTGAATCCTGAAGAATCTCATCTCTCAGCTCTGCCACTGTCGGCTCTCTATCCCTCTAAACCCTCTGAGTAGACATTGTTTAAAGCCTCATATGTGCATGAATCTTCACCCGAGTATCGGTAGGAATATCTGGCTGAGTCGTCATCGCCACTACCTTGAGTAATCCTTAATCTTGTGTCATATGGCATCTAACAATCTTGGCATCTCTAGTCGGTATCCTACTCCATGCATCGACAACTACATTAGCTTTTCTTGGGTGATACTCCAGAGAAAAGTTGTAGTCCTTCATAAACTCTAACCATTTGTGTTGTCTCATATTTAGCTCTTTCTCTGTGAAGAGGTATTTCAAACTCTTATGGTCAATATAGAGTGTGAACCTCTCTCCATGCAGATGATGTCTCCATATCTTCAGAACGAATACTACCACTGCTAACTCTAAATCATGAGAGGGATAATTCTTCTCATGTATTTTCAGCTGTTTGGATGCATAGGCCATCGTGCCTTTATCCTGCATCAACACACAACCTAGACCTGTATGAGAAGCATTTTTATATACCAAGAATCCATGTCCAGCCTTTGGCAATATCAACACTGGTGCGATATTCAACAATCTTTTTAGTTGAGAAAATGCCTAATCGCATTCCTCAGACCAATCAAACCTGACGTCTTTCCGAGTCAATCTGGTCATCGGTGAAACGATCTTCTAGAAATCCTTAATGAACTTGCAGTAATATCCTGCTAACCCTAGAAAACTATTGATCTCCGTAACTAACATCAACGCAGGCCATTCCAGAATAGCCTAAATCTTAGTTGGATCTATAGTAATGCCTGCCACACCAACAACATGTCCCAAAAACTTGACTTCTTATGGAAAAAATTCACACTTGCTAGACTAGGCGTAGAGTCAATGCTCCCTCAAGGTCAGTATTGTCTCTTTGAGGTGATACTCGTGATTCTCTCTAGTCCTCGAATGTATCTAAGTATCATCGATGAAAACTATCACGAATCCGTCAAGAAATGGCCTCATCACTCGATGCATCAAATCCATAAACATGGCTAGAGCATTAATTAAACGAAATGGCATGATTGTAAAATAATAGTGTTCATATCTCGTACCGAATGCCATCTTCGACCTATCCTTATCACTGATCCTTAGCTGATGATACCCTGATCACTTGTCTATCTTGGAGAAATATTGTGCTATTCTTAGCAGATCAAATAAGTCATCAATCTGTGCTAAAGGATACTTGTTTCTGACTGTGACCTTGTTTAATTGTCTATAATCGATACACAGTCTCAAAGAATCATCCTTCTTCTTCTTAAATAGGACTCATGCTCCCCATGATGACATAGAAGGTGCGATGAATCCCTTCTGTCCCAAATCCTACAACTGACTCCTTAACTCCTCCAACTCTCTCGGAGCCATCCGATATAGTGGTATATATAGGTCTAGTGCATGGTACTAACTCAATGATAAAACCTATCTCTCTCGGTGGTGGTAAACGAGGTAAGTCCTCCAAAAACACATCCGAAAATTCGCACATAACCGAAATCTCCTCAAGTCTGGGTCCCCGACTATTTACTACAGTGTATAATGACACCAAAGTCTCCATCTCTCCACTAGGCGCAAGTCGACCTCCAATGCCATCTTCTTTTGGTGTGCTACCACTATACGTGAACATCAGATGCCCTAGGATCTCAAATATCACTACCTTACTGAAATAGACGATATGAGTGTGATACGCTACTAACCAATTCATCCCTAACAGTGCGTCGAACTCTAAAAATTAGAGAACCCTGAAGTCTGCAAGTAACTCTACCGGTCTATTTCTACTGGAAATCTCTCAACAAGGCAATTAGGGTAAACTCTATCCCCGACTACAGTACTCAAAATAAAATGTACGCTAACTCTAATTTTTGTTAACCCTAAGATACCTATCATGCAACCAGAAATGAAAGATACTTTAGAACCTGAATCAAACAAAACATATGACTGTCTACCACAAATGCAAACCATACCCTCAATGAGTCTTCTTGTGGCATTTGCATCAAACAGTGCTACCATGTGTACACCCTCTCGACTCTAAGATGGAAAAAATGCTCCTGGCTGTGGACAATCTTTAATCACGTGCCCAACATAACCACACCTATAACTTGTGATAGGTCTACGCTGACCCTGAACCTAATTTTGGGCCAGTGCATGTCTCTGCCCCTATCGAGAACTATCTCAACCTCAACCTCTACCCTCTGCCTCGACCGCTACCTCCCTACTGTTGTTAACGTGCTCAGGGTGCTGGTAGAGCTGGCAAAGTAGTAGTAGCTGGTACTGTAGGTCTAAAAGGTAGTGGCAAGGGAGGTCTACCAAAAGTAGTCTACAATGGTGTAGGGGATGGTACAAAGGGTATAACTGTTGTAGATGTCCCTGACCCCTGGTACCTTTGTCCCATCTCATCGGTGCCTTGCCCCTATGTCCTCTCCTCCAAACTCCATAACCTGGTCAGGTGTCAATGCTTGTACTAGCGGTGTCCCATTGGCAACTTTGCCAAATAATATGTCTCGTGAGAGATTGCACGCTCGTAAATCTCACCTAAATTCTTGGCACCTGAACTAACCACATAAAATCAAATATCTGGTCTCAGTCCATCTCCGAAGTGGTACACATTATCTGAGTCCTCTCTTACTGGATCCTCAACAAACTGCCTAAGATAGCTATATCTATCTCTTTAACTCATCATTAACTCATCAGCTCCCCCAAATTCCTTCATCAACATTTTCATCACTGCAAATGGAAAGTACTACAGATAAAACTTCCACTTGAAGGCATCCCAAGACTCAAACTCTTCCTTTAAAGCTACCGTCGCACGCCTCCAAACATCGACATCTCTTTGTAGAGTGTATGCCGAAATCTCAGATCGAAGTCTATCCTTAATCCTCAAGACTCAATATAACTTCTCTTGAGACAACACCCACTTCTTAATCTTCTTAAAATCTCACTGACCATCAAAATAGACTAGCATGAGTCTGATTAAATCCTTTACAAACTCAACATTTACCGACGAGCTAGAAGATGGAGGTGTAAAAGATGATGTAAAAACTATCTCAATGGTTTAGGCTGCTATCATCGGTACAGTCTGTACTACTCACACTATTGTGGGTAGTGTGGAAGTAGTAGTAGTAGGGGTTGGTGTCTCTGCTGGTGGAGCGAAACGTGAAATCATCATGGCAATGAACTCTGCCAACTGCTGTCCCTGATAAGCTACTCGATCGGATAGCCTCAGAAAATCATCTACTAATAGTATAGAAGGTTGGCTGCCACTCGCACATGCATCCCTGGTATCTTTTGAATTCGCCATCAGTATCTGCAAGTTGATAGTGAATACAAATCAGCTACTACGTAGATAACGCATATATACATATAGAAAACTAAAATATATACATATAAAACATTCTCATATCAGATTCAGTCACTTACCAACTAATGGTTTCTAAGCAAGTATCATCTGGTTTTCCACAACTAAAATTTATGTTTTCTTGTTTAAATTATTATTTATTACTTATTGGAAAAGTTATGCATTTTGCTACAAGTTGTAGCTTTGGTATCACCTCGTGAAATGACTATTTTCCACAATCCCAAGATCTATAAACTTAGGCTTCCTAAGCTTTATAAACATAGAATATGATACCATATATGACTATGATATCCCAACTTTGGACAATTCCATAAACAGTCAATGATATTCTAGAACTTAGGCTTTGATATAAACTGTGACGACCCCTTCTCAAATTAGGGCACTGCCCGACCTAATCTTGTTGTTAAGCCCTAATCTCACCATATAGAACCTAACAAGAGACTAGTTAGCTTACCCAAAACCATTTACCTATTTATTATATATATTTTAAATGAATATAAACCTATACTTATCCTATGTCAATTCATAAATAAGAGTTAATTAAAATTTTGTCTACTTAAAAGTTTTTTTAGAGGAAGTCTTAAAAATATAGCAGAAGCTTATAACATGAGTCTTAACAATTGTGGGAAAAACTAGGGAATAAAGATCACATGCATATATATATATATGATGAAATGGCGATTTATAATATCATGTGTCTGGTCAAGTTACTACTCACTCAACCCATAATATACAACCCCAAAAGTATATCATATACATATAAAAGTAATACATCAAAAATTCAAAACAAACCTATAAAATCGGGTGTAGCAGTGCTCTACTAGCTTAAAGGTAATCGCTGATCTTCTCTTTGCCTGGTTTGCTACTCGATAGACCTGCACCATCCGTCAAAAACTAGATAGTGAGTACAAGAAAGTATAAAGTAATACAGAGAGACATTTTTTCACATTCCCAATTATGCAACAAGTATCTAAAAGCATGATAATAGGAACAATGCTGTAAAGAGAACATGCGAAGAGATACTTCAGCTAAACAACATGAACTAACACATGGCTAAGTAGTAATGATCTAGGGCCAGTCGGCTGTGATCTTCATTACATCAGCCTTTCCACTATATGAGGATAGAGTTGAGCTCTACATCAATGTGAAGGTCTGAGTAGTGCTCTTGCCTTTCACTGGTGCTAGTAACCTGTGATATATACTTGCCAACAACCCCTGGTCCAATACCCCGTGTGTTGCTCAAGTTATGCTTGCCAACAGCTCTGAAACTCATTTCCTTTGTGCTGCGCATGATATTGGAGAGATCCCGATCACCCTGGAAGTCTAGTGACCCCCGTATGTCCAACGGACCTCTATAAAATAATGACCCTAGATACAAGAACCTCTTTTATATTTCAAAAGATGACATGGTTTGAGAATCCAATGAAGCAATTGCATATCTAATGCACAAAGGAAATATATTACAATATTATGTAACACCTACCTAATAGCATGCTATTTCACTGACATCATGTATTAACAATAAAAAATGACATAGCACATGATTTGGAATCAATGAATCATTTTATCAACAAACTATACCATGAAAGCAATCCTCATGTAATGAGAAAGAACAACAAGTCATGGCATATGGAGCAATTCAGTCCAAATGACTAGAAATAAACATATGATCAGGAATGGAATGTAAAGAAATATCTCAATCAATTTACTTATAATCCACACAATTTCCTATGCTACTCCAGCCTCCCGACACCTCGAAACTCATACTTGAATCCCTGAAATACTTCCAAGGTTCCTGATATCATATTATGGTTTTGGAGTGTGTTTGGACCTTTACTTAGGTTATAAGACTCTTTTATAGTGTTTAAGGAATTTTTGAAAATTACAATTTTTATGTTGTCATAAACATAGTGCGCTAATTTCTGGAGTTAGCGCGCTAATGACACATTAGCACTAGTTGATCCACCTAGCGCGCTATGCGCAGTAAAACAAGAATTCTACAATCAGAATTCTGAGTTTTCTCTACACATAGGCCATGTTAATGCCTAAGGAACCTCCATACACGCTACTAGAGTTCCATGACATCAACTACAACATAAAACAACCACCCATAAGATCAAATTCATGAATCCATTGGATTAAGATAACTCTATGGTGTAGAGGAGTTACCTAACTTGATGAACACTAGCTATACTTGATTTTTCCTTCACTAAAGAGTTGAGTTGCTTGAGTTGACTAAAAGATTTATAATCATGAATTAGATATGGTTGATTGATAGTCATCGATCCTAATATGCACACGTATCTCGAGACCTATCTAATGGTACACTTATTCATACATGTCCCACTAACTCATGCCAAATGACACAAATAAGTAACTCAATTGGTGTTGATATAGGTTAATACGTTTCTCGAGAAATATCAAGTGGCTATTGTTTTAATTACTAAAGTGTATTTGATACTTAATCAACCATAGCCCTACTTATCTCACTTATAAAAGCAATATAAAGGTTATAGCAACTCACCATATTGTTCTTTACCTCGATCCCACGTTGGCAAGCGACTCAAGGCGCTGTCCCACGTCACGAGTCATTTGATCCAGATTAAAGATTAAAGTCAAATTAGAGATTTGGGCCATGACAATTATATACTCCTATTCTTAAACAAAAATGATCTTAAAAATAAAAACATATTATCCTCAAAAAATAAGAATCCTGATGGAATAGAAAGACCTAAAGAACAATACCCTTTATATGACAACTCAACTTCTAGTTATTCAACACACCTCAGAATTCAAAGTTAACCAATCACCTAAGTCAGGCCATTACATAGGTTTTCTCAATCTCCGCTGACAAGCATCAAGCTTACGATTACTAATATAGAATCACAAGATAGAAAAATCACTTAATCAATCTCATTTTCAAGTAATACTTAAAATATCACCACAATCAACGTCGATAGGAAATCTTATTCGTTAATAATCATCATTTCATATCCATTTGAGTAAATGTTGGAACAAGAAATACTTCAATCAACTTAGCTATAAGCACTCAAGCAAAATCTTTTATTTAGAGAGTTTTTCATAAACATCCTTCCATTTTTATATATTGCTCTTTCTTTCTTCGTATGAATATTTTTTTTTCTTTATATTGTATTCCTACGGTTCCCTGTGATATTTTCTTTGTATACCATTATTATTATTTTTATTTATGAATGTTTCTCTCCTTTTGCCCACCACTAGATTCTCTGCTCCATTTTCTTTAGAATATGTAGGTCTCTATTTTTTATTTAAAACTCTTGTTAGCTTTTCGCACTGTTACAAGAGTCAAAGAAGTATTTTTCCAACCAAGTAAAGTTTATTTTCTATTTCCTATTTTTCTCCTCAATTGTGGCATAAGTTCTTTTCAATACATAGATAGATATATAAAAACTTGACCAATAACTTTTGTATAACAAGATTCTTAGCAATATGTCTTGTTTATCTTGCACTTTTATTTCGATCTTCTACCAATTATAATGTCTAACATAAAGCAATCAATCCCCTCTAAACACCTCTAGTGTATGCACAACCTAGGTTTAATCAAGTATGGTATAACAATTCCTTTCTAACATAAAATTTCTATTTTCAGGGGTAATAATGATATATCACTTCTATTTAAATCAAAATCACATTCAATTCACACTTCTAACTAAATTAATTGAAAATGAAGAAATATTACCTAAATTGTGAAAAATCTCAAAAATTTTCATTTTCAGTCAAATAAATTCTACCTTTTAAGTCTTTTCTAATAGTATCTATGAATAATCACTTTATTATTCTAAACGTCCCTAATCAGTTATTATTGTGGGAACAATAATAAATTGAGACTAGTATGACTCTTGATTGATAGTCATATGATGTTTATGCGTATACGGATGCGAATCAAGATCAAGATCATAGGTATATCTTAGGAAATGATACTGGACCAACTCACTATGAGGACGATACATGGTCAATGTCATAAGTGCTTTCCATGATAGTTATATCATTTATTCATTTGACTTGAGTTTACTAGAGATGCTAACATTAGGAGCACAACAATTTGACACAATTAAACATCATTTTTAATCGGATGATTATAAAAGTTGTGATTGGTCATTGTCTGACTAATGTGTAGATGTTATGTGATCAAGATGGAATTTGTCCCTTTCTTTTGGAGAGAGATATTTATTGGGCCCTTCGATATATTAGACTAATAAATGGCCACTAGTGAATTGATTGGATCAAAGTCACTTCACAATTTCAGTCTACTCAGATGTAGCATCCCCTATCTCGATTAGGGCGATACTCGGAGCAAGACTTAACCAAAGCTACCTGCCTCTCCGTCTGTACCTGATAAACTCAACTTGTATATTGATATAGAATGAACAATTCAAAGTATATGCAACAAAAAATTAAAACTTTTTCGATATTTAAATAATATACATAAATAAAGAGTTTATCAAAACCCAAAACCTCATTTATAAACATCCCAACCCTGTTTATATATAACAAAATATATCAAATAGCATATATATTACATGAAGGCATAGAGAAGACAACAAGACACCTTAATCTTCTCTTTGTCCTTCACTGAAGCGCTAGGTTGCAAACCTGAAATATTAGATTTGGGGTGAGCACTCCAACTTGCTCAGTAAGTAAAGATTCACAAAGCCATCAACATTCCATATAATAATCAAGAACATTATGCAATAACAATATGCACCAATGTTAACTACAGGATTATGAAAAGCATATAATTCAATAAATAATAGATTTAAGTCATACTGTCATTGACTATGAAACCTGTAATTCTCATTTTATTTGTAAAATTATGGTTGATTACCTACTAACCCCATTAATGTGATTGCTAGACCAATATATTGGTTAATGTGCCGCCTAGTCAATCCATTAATGACTAATGGTTCTATCCGAAACCCTCTAGTGATCATGCAACACACGTAGCCTATCTGACTGGGTATGAGTTACTTATAGATCGAGAGATCAACCCCGTATCCTATACAACTTGGTCTCAGTTCCAAGAGTTACTCTTGTTGACCACATTAGATATCATTTCCGTTATTAAAAATATCAGAGTTTACATAGTCTTCCATTTCAGTCTATAAACTACATGAAAAAATATACTAATATATCCAAGCAACATTAATAAATAAGCGAATCCATACTTACCTCGGTTTAGGTTTCATATCCGAATTCCCTATTTTTTCAGGCACTTAAGCTTTCCCGGGGATCCAACACCTATCACAAACCATTTGTGATCAATATATGTCTAATACCCTATATTTAGAACCCCTAGTTATGTCCCTAATTCTTCAAGAAATCCTAATAAAAACTTAGTATAACTGTTATTTTTCTGGGGTGGGAGCGTGCTCCCTCAATTGGTGGAATGCGCTCTAATAACTGAGTTCACCCTTACTGATGAAGGGAGCGCTCTCCTTTGCTAGGTGGAGCGTGCTCCAATCTATATAGTTTCAATAGTACAGAGGGCAGCAACCACTGTGCCATCCACAAATTCAGACAACAACAGCAAACACTTCTAAAATTCATCAAAGATGATCTCTAGTGAGGTAATAAACCATTTCCAATCAACAAACATCATAATTCATAGAGATATCATCAACTACCATAGAATTGAACTTCAAAAACATAAAAACTAAACTTACCAAAGTGATGATCTCCTGATTCTTAATCATTTAAGCTCCTCAATCCATATTGAATCAACTCCTTGAGTGATCTCTTATGATCATAATCAAAACCCTCAACTCTCTCTCTCTCTCACTCTCTCAATCGAATTAGGGAGATAATTGAAGTGCTAACATGAATAATGTTAAATATATGGATTTTTCTCGAGATACGCATCACGCGTCGTGCTTTCTCGAGACTAATCGGATCAATGAAGTGCTAACATGAAACCATAAAGTGTCATGTATGTTGACACCATTAACATTCACGCTCATCTAGAGGCGATCCGATGATGCATATAATTCAATCCAACTTATAGTTATTAATATATATATATATATATTTATATATCAAATATATATAAATATATATATTTCTTGTATATTTTCTCGCCAATAAATTCACCGTACATGCACGAGTATTTTCGGGTGTGCACATTCATTTCATGACCACCTCGTCGCACTTATTATACCTGCTATTTATTGATTATTTACTTATTTTCTGATTATAGGCTTGTATATAAATAGTCTATTATACTGCAACCTATAAAATTCATTAAACACTACAAACAAACACGAATCATCATTGAAACACACGCACACGCTAGTCGAGGTATGCCATACTTAACCACGATCCTAACTCGGGTTAATTAAGATTTGGGTTAACAATAATCACCAGCTTAAGGTAACAAGTAGTTATAAACTCCCTAGTTTAAAAGAATTTCATCATCGAAATTAAAGTAAACGTAAAATTACCTGTAGTTTCGAAGAGAAATGAAAAATGCTCCTTTATATAGGATTCTCGCTCCAAATTTAGTTGCTCATCGCCGTGAAATTGCCATTTCACCTTAACCAAAGGAATCTCTTTGGTTCTAAGCCTCTGATCTTACTATCAAGTATCTGAATCATCTGTTTATCGTAAGATAATTCTTCCTGAAGATGAAATTCATTCCAATCAATCTTTTAATTGAATTGAGTCTTCGTTTTGTAAAGCATAGATATGTGGAAGATATTATGAACTCTTGCTAGATGAGGAGGTAACTCTAACATGTAAGCAACAAGACCAATCATTTTCTGCACTCTAAATGGCCCAATACACCTTAGAGCTAACTTAACTCACAAACCAAATCTATATAATCATTTCATACGTGAGACTTTCTATAGGACAAGTTCATCCTTTGGAAACTCTAAAAACCTTTGATGTTTATCAGTCTATCTCTTCTGTCTTAGCTATAATGTAGTCAAACAATAGCGAATTTGTTGAATTCCCTCTATGTAGTTTTTAATGAACTCTGGCCCCAACAAAATTGTATCTCCAACCTCTGCCCAACATGCAGGTTAATGACAAGGTCGACCAAAAAGAGCTTCAAAAGGAGCCTTTCCAATGCTAGCCTAATAGTTATTATTATAAGAGAACTCACACAGAGGACTCTATTTCTTCTAGTTACCACCAAACTCCAAGACACAAGCTTGAAGCATATCCTCTAGCACCAATATCAAGCGCTCAGTCTATCAGTCAATCTGAGGATGGTATGACATACTGTTGATGATGTGCTAGCTGGACTTTCATAAATCATCATCACTAAAGCTTCCTCAATAAGTCTAAATTGAGAAGCTTTGGCAGTAGCTACGTTCTTTTTGCTTGTTCTTCTCTTGTTCAAGGCATCAGCAACTACATTTCCTTTGCTTGGATTATACTCCAAAGTGAAATCATAATCCTTGAGGAACTCAAACCATATACGCTGCCTGATATTCAGTTCACTCTGACTAAACAAGTATTTAAGACTCTTATGATTTTAGAATACTATAAACTTCTCATCGTATAAGTAGTGCCTCCAAATCTTCAAGGCAAAAACAACTACAGCTACTTCAAGATCATGAACGGGATAATTTCTTTCATGAACCTTTAGTAGCCTTAAAGCGTAAGCTACAACCCTGCCTTCCTACATCAGCAAACTGCCCAAGCCCGAATGAGAAACATCTATATAAATCAATAATTTCTTCCCAAATTAAAGTAATGTAAGAACATGTGTCGTAGTCAAACTATGCTTTAAACCTTTCAAGGCAGCCTTGCTCTCATCCGACCAAACAAAGTCAACACCTTTCTATGTTAGGTAAGTCATTGGCAGAGCAATACGAGAGAACCCATAAATGAATCATCTATAATAACCCGCTAACCCCAGAAAACTCCGAATCTTTGACTTTGTGGTAAGAGTAGGCCAATCCCTAATTGCCTCAACCTTCACTGGATCAACAGATATACCCTCACCATTAACCATATGTTCAAGAAATTTGACCTCTGAAGACCAAAATTGTCACTTACTAAACTTGGCATACATCCAATTATCCTTCAGAATTTGTAATGTAACTCTGAGGTTGTGCAAATGCTCTTCTTGATTCTTCGAATAGTTCAAAATATCATCAATAAACATGATGATAAACTGGTCAAGATAGGGTTTGAACACCCTACGCATCATGTCCATGAACATGGCAGGAGCATTAGTCAGCCCAAAAGGCATCACTATAAACTCGAAGTGCCCGTAACGAGTGCAGCAAGCCATCTTCGAGATATCCTCATCCCTGATTCTCAATTGATGATAACTAGACCTCAAATCAATCTTCAAAAAGTGTACGACACCCTTCAATTGATTAAACAAATCATCGATCTTAGGTAATGGGTACTTGTTCCTGATAGTCACTCGATTAAGCTATCTATAATCAATGCATCTATGTAGGGTTCCATTTTGTTTCTTCACAAAAAGAACTGGCATTCCTCATTGTGACATACTGCAATGGATAAACCCCTTTTGTAACAACTCCTCAAGCTGAATCTGCAACTCACGTAATTCCTTTGGTATAATGCGGTATGGAGGAATAGATATTGTTTTGGTACAAGGAATAAGATCAATGATTAAGTCAATGACTCGTGGCGTTAGAAGTCTAGGCAAGTCAGATGGAAACACTTCCAACAATTCACAAACCACGAGTTTTCATTAACCTTAAGTTCTTGACCAGGCTCTCCAAATGTGACAACTCCCGCCATAACTTCTAAATCTTGAAGAGTAGCTTCCCTTATACGAATTACAAGTTCTAAAAGATTATAGCCTTTATAGAACATAATTTCAAAAAAATTAGGGATCTAAAAGATTACCCTCTTATGGAAACAATCAATATTGGCATGGTATGCTGATAACCAATCCATCCATAGTAGTCATATCAATTGGAACTTTACCCTCCATAATTTTAATTACACATCCCTCATAAATAAAAGAAAGATGGAGAAGTTACTTCGATAGTTTATTTAACGATGACCAAGTTGATACTATAATAGATGAAAATCCACACAAAGAAAAAAATGTAAACTATACACGCAATATAAGAATTATAGAAGTTAAAGAGGCATTGAAAAGAATGAAAATAGGGAAAGCATGTGGCCTAAATTAAATACCCATAGAGGTTTGAAAATGCTTAGGAGAAACTGGATTGACTTGGCTAACAAAACTTTTCAATAAAATCTTAAAATCAAAACGGATGCCAATGGATTGGAGAGGAAGCACGCTTGTGCCAATCTTCAAATTTAAAGGAGACATTCATAGTTGCTCAAACTACCGGGGAATTAAACTTATGAGTCACACTATAAAACTTTGGGAGAGGATAATTGATAATAGGCTAAGGAGAGAAACAACAATATCAGAGAACCAATTTGGCTTCATGCCTGGGAGGTCAACTATGGAGGCGATTTTCCTTGTAAGACGATTATTAGAAAAATATAGAGAAAATAAAAAAGATCTTCATATGGTACTCGTAGATTTAGAAAAAACATATGATATGGTCCCTAGAGATGTTCTTTGGTGGGTTCTAGAAAGAAAAGGAGTGCATGCTAGATACATAGACACTATTAAGGATATGTATAATGGAGTAGTAACGAGTATAAAGACATTTGAAGGAGCTACAAAAGAATTCTCCACTATGATAGGACTACATCAAGGATCGGCTTTAAGTCCATATCTATTTACTTTAGTTATGGTTGAACTAACTAGCCATATTCAAAAGGATATACCATGGTGTATGCTATTTGCAGATGATATTGTCGTAGTGGATGAAACAAAAGATGGAGTGAATAGGAAACTAGAACTCTAAAGGAATACATTAGAATCTAAAGGCTTTAAGTTGAGTAGGATGAAAACTGAATACATGCACTGTCAGTTTAGAAACACTAGACATCGAGATGATGAAGTGGTAAAATTAGGGGAAGTAGAAGTTTCTAAGGTGAACCACTTTAGATACCTAGGATCAATCAAACAAAATGATGGTAATATTGAGAATGATGTCACACATAGAATTCAAGCTGGATGGAAGAAATGGCGAAGTGCAACAGGGCTATTTTGTGATCGAAATGTTCCTATTAAGTTAAAAGGAAAAATTTATAGGATTGCAATTAGGCCAACTATGCTCTATGGTAGTGAATGTTAGGCAGTAAAGCAACAACAATTACATAAAATGAATGTAGCAGAAATGAGGATGCTTATGTGGATGGGTGGTAAAACGCGTAAAGATAGAATAAGAAATATAAAAATTGAAAGACAAGTAGGAGTAGCAACAATTGATACAAAGGTTAGGGAAGGGCAGTTGCGGTGCTTTGGTCACTTACAAAGACAACCTACAAATGCCCCCACTAGAAAACTTGACTCAATAGAAACTGTAGAAATTCGACGAGGTAGGGGTAGACCAAATTTAACAAGGGATGCATTAATTAGGAGGGATTTGAATTGTTTGGAAAGCACACCATCAATTGCACCTAATCGAACACAATGGAAAAGTTTGATTCATGTAGCCGAGCTCAATTAATTTGAGACTGAGGCTATGTTGTTGTTGTTGTTGTTGATCCCTCATAAATCAGGTTAGGATAAACCTTCTCACTCACTGTTGTGCTCAAAATTAGTAAAGTACTGACTCTAACATGTTTCAATTTCAACTCATCAACTATTGCACTAGCAATAAAGGGAACTGTAGAACAAGCATTAATCAAAACATGCATATCTTGAATACAAATATTTAATATACATTCTACAAGCCTCATATTAGCCTCTGGATCTGCTTCTGCCACTATATGCGTCTGCCCTCATCCAGGTGGTGTTGTACTACCTACCGACATAGCCGGTGGGATAGAACACTCTCTCGAAATATGCCCCGCTTGCCCATACCTATAGCATATCATAGAAGACCTTTAAGGAAAACTACTGGCCTAAGGAACCTACCCTGATCCACTCGATTTATGTGATGATTGTGCTATACTCTTGCCTCTACCTTAAGACTGAGGTGGTGGCAAAAGTGGTTTGGCTACCGAAGCCTGAGAAATTGGTGGAACTAGTGCGCAAACAAAAGTCTTCCCTGTAGATTCTGACTGTGTAGCTGCTTCAACGACACTACTTTGCCTCTTCTTTGGCCTAAAGAAGGAAATTCCTGGAATCTCTGACTTCTAGGAAACTGTGGTGTTGGTGGTGGCATAAGTACTGTACCAGAAAGTTTGGCTAAAATAGTTTCTTTCACCACCATCGTACTTCTCAGAATATAAAAGCATAGCTAATGCGAGGATGAAAGGAAACCTCAACAATAATCTCGTAATTCAACCCACTAAGGAACCAAACAATTTTGTTTTCCTCCAGCACAACCATCTCATGAGCAAATTCACTCAAATTAGTGAACCTCCTCTCATACTCCCATATAGACATGGCTCCTAGTTTCAGCTGAATAAACTCAGTGTTCTTCCTATTCTTAAATAATTTTGAAAAATACTACATGTAGAATACAGTCCTAAACTATGGCCAGATGGTGACTATCTTCCCTTCTCTCTCTAGGGAATTCTAGCACTTCCTTGCAGAATCAATCAATAAAAATATGATCAGTTTAACCTTAAATCGATCCTCAACATCTTCATCAATAAATTGTTGCTCCATGTCTAGTGCCCAGGTCTTAGCTACACCTTCCTCCATTGTGATATCGAATCGCATAGTATCATATTTCATGAATTCTTTATGAGTTTAAAGAAATGCAGCCTTCTAAGAATTTAATTGCATCGCGAGAACTGCTTCTGTTGCGTGAATATATGTTAATACTGGTTAAGCTGGAGCAACTACTATCTTAGTTCTTGCCTCTGCTCTACTAACCTCATGACTGGTTGTAGGATGTGCCTCAGGTCACTGTACTAGTGGTCCCATTTGAGCCATCAGCATAGACATAAGTTTCACTAGAGATTCCATAAGTTCCTTCATTTGCTATTCCATTCAAAATTTCCATTGATCCTCAATTTCCTTATTACCTTGAGGTTCAGGCCTCTGTGAACCCTCTCCTTAATTCGCTATTAGATTCTGAAGTCAAATGGGTGACAAGATCATTAGCTAACATTCAGAGAGAACAAGGAAATCATATATGTATAGTAAATAACAATATGTGCAACAAATAATGTATAATAATGTTTTAATTTTCATTTTACCCCTAAAACTAGATGAAAATCGTTTATAAAACCCCAAGCTTATTCATAAGTCAAGACAACTTTCAAAGACAATAAATTTAGGTTCCGGTACAAAGGAATATGTTACCACTTTGAAAACAATTCGAAAGTGAAAATGAAATCAGAGCCTTGTCAATGACACCAAACTGTATCAAAATTACCACTTAATTAAAAGTGATAAACCTTAGGTTTTGAAGTAGGCTCTATTACCAAGCTAGAGCATCCCCTATCTCGATCAGGGTGATACTCGATTTAAAACCTGAATTAAGCCCTGGTAACCCAGCCAAACTTAACTAGAGCAAGTAGCCTCTCGTCAGTACCTTATAAACTCAACGTGTATATTGATATCGAATAAACAATTCAATGTATATGTAGCAAGAAATTAAAACTTTTTCGATATGTAAACAATATACAGAAATACAAAGTTTATCAAAACCTAAAACCTCGTTTATAAACCTCCCAACCTTGTTTATATACCACAAAACATATGAAATATTGTATATATGTACAAGAAGTTTCATTACATCGTGTAAAAGGCAATAAAACACCTAAATCTTCTCTTTGTCCTTCGCTGAAGCTTTAAGTTGCAAACCTGAAATATTAGATTTAGGGTGAGCACTCCAACTTGCTTAGCAAGTAAAGATTCACAAAGCCATCAACATTCCATAAATTAATCAATAGCATTATGCGATAACGATATGCACCAATGTAAACTACAGGATTATGAAAAACATGTAATTCAATAAATAATGGATGCAAGTCAAACTGTCATTGACTATTACACTGTTATTCTCATTTTATTTCTAAAACTAGGGTCGATTACCCACTGACCCCATTAGTGCGATTGCTAGACCAACACATTAGCCAATATGATGTCTAGTTAATACATTAATGCCCAATGGTTCTATCTGAAACCCTATAGAGAATATGTAACCTACGCAACCTATCTAATAGAGTAGGAGTTGCGTATAGACCGTGAGATCATCCCCGCATCCTATACAACATGTTCTCAATTACATGAGTTAATCTTGTGGATCACATTAGACACCCTTTCCCATTTATTTAAAATATCACAGTGTACATAGTCCCCCATTTTAGTCCATAAACTACATACACTTTATATAATAATATATCCAGGCAACATTGATAAATAAACGAATCTATACTTATCTCGGTTTATGTTTCATATCCAAACTCCCTAACTTTTCAGGCACTCAAGCTTCCTCAGGGATCCAACACCTATCACAAACCATTTGGGATCAATATAGGTCTGATACCATGTTAGAACAACTAGTTTAGTACTTAATTCCTCAAGAAATCCTAATAAACACTTACAATAAATGATGTTTTCTGGGTTGGGAGTGCGCTCCCTCAGTTGGTGTAGTGCGCTCCAACAGCTAAGTTCATCCTCAATGATGAAGGGAGCGTGCTCCTCTGCTAGGCAGAGCGCGCTCCACCCTGTACTGTCTCGACAGTACACAGGGCAGCAGCCACTATTCCATCCATAAATACAGACAACAATAGTAGACACTCCCAAAATTAATCAAGGAGGACCTCTAGTGAGGTAATAAACCATTGCCAATCAACAAGCATAATAATTCAAAGAGATATCATCACCTACCATCGAATTGAACTTCGAAAACATAAAAACTAAACTTACCAAAGTGATAATCTCTAGATTCTTAATCGTTTAAGTTCCTCAATCCACGTTGAATCAGCTCTCTAAGTGATCTCTTAGGATCCGAATAGAATCCTTCAACTCTCTCTCTTTCTCTCTCTCACTCTTTGTCTCTCGCTCTCTCTCACTCTTTCAATCAAATTATGGAGATAAGTATGAGGTTTTTAAGTATAAGTATTTTTCTCGTGATACGCATCACATTATCTCGAGACTGATCGGATGATAGATGTGCTAACATGACAGCCCTAAGGTGCACACATATTGACACCATCAACACTCACGCTCATCTCAAGGCGATCCGACGATCCATATATTTCAAACCAACTTATAGTTTTTAATATATATTTATATTTCAAATATATAAATATATATGTATATATTTCTCGTGTATTTTCTCGCCAATAAATTCATCGGACATGCCTATGAGTATTCTCGGGAGTGCACATTCATTTCATGACCCCCTCTTCGCACTTAGTGTACCGGCTATTTATTGTTTAGTAACATATTTTCCGATTATAAGCTTGTATATAAATTGTCTATTATACTACAACCTATAAAATTCATTAAACACTCCAAACAAACATAAACCATCAAGCAAAGACACGCACACACTAATAGAGGTACGCTAGACTTAACCAGGAGCCTTACTCAGGTTAATTAAGATTTTGATTAACACTAATCATCAGCTTAAGGTAACAGGTTGTTATACGATGATCGAGACTAGTAAATTGAACTATAGTGGTGACATTCTATGTCTTATGTTCAATCAAAAGATATCACGTGACAAAGGGATATGATATACAATATCTATTAGGTTGTATCGATTTATTGATCTTCGTGCAACTTAGGTAGTCATAATGTCTTGCTAGAGGTCGCTTATGATTCGTGTGCAGAAAAGTATTTTGGTTCACTACCAACGTTGTATGAACATATTGGGTCGCATAAAAAGAACGGATTTGCGCGATTTAATATTGTCTTAGTTGATGAATTTTATTTGATAAAATTCATTTTGAAGATTCTCATTAATTTTTCTAATTTGACTAGGATTCAAAAGTCTCCTACATTTCCAGTTTGACTAGAAATTTTTTCTCTTAGTAAATATTATTTTGAATAGGACTCTAATTGGAATTATAGTATGACTTTAATTCATATTTGAGTTTTAGATAAATTACTACTCTTATTGGATTAATAATTGTAGATTATCTATGACTCAAACCTTTTTAGAGTTAGACTTTATCTAAGACTCTATTTGGAGTGTGACAAGGAGATGGAGTTTTTTTACAACTCGACCTATTGTATTATAAATAAGACATTAGGGTCAAAATTGTTTTAGAGATTTTTCTTAGAGAGTTTTTTTTAGAACTTTTGCCCTAGAATTTTCGGGGCAAGCACTCCAGATCGTGATCGTTCGTTCGTGTGTGGATTTCTAATATAGGACGTTCGTCTCTAGCAACATCTTGAAGGAATCAATCAACAACGAATAAGGCTAACGTGGAGTGGTTTTTCTCTTTTGGTACATCAGTTTAATGGAATTGATATGCTCTTGGTTCGGGGATATTCGAAAAGTTTTGAAAACTTCGGCCAAACTTGTTCCCTAAAACCCAAAAGTGGTATCAGAGCGTAAGCTTAGATTCCATTAAAAATGTCTTACATAGTCTTTTGTTATATATATATATATATGATATATATGATATATATTTTATTAAGGCGTATAAAGGGTAGAAAATTTAATTATGCTGGATCTTGCTCTAACTTCTTCTCCAACTCGCCATGGCTTCCTATGTCGCTAGCAATGGTGTGAGAAAGCAAAAGTAAGTCGAGGGCGAATCTCAAGGGCCTAGGGACATGGGAATCCATGTCGCTAGAAAATTTAATTATGTGGAATTTTGCACACATTAATCTATTTTTATTAATTTGTACGTCTAAAGTTTTCTCATGTAGAAATTTTGCGTTATGGATCTAATCCTCGAGCAATAGAATGCATGGGTGATGTATATAGTTATTGCGTGACAAGCATGCTCCAATTTCTAATGTACACAAATAACACATGCGGTGATTGTGAAGAGGCAAGCCACTTAACAATTTGTGGATAAATTGTATCCCATATAAAATATGATTTTGAGGGATTGCTTTAGCATGCGACCCTAATGGATTAGATTGCATTATGATTTTAGATTATAATAGATTTTCACAAATCTGATTTCTAGTATACGTGGGCACCAATGTATTTATTATTATGATCACGTTATCAAATCCTAAATTGATAAGGATGCATTATGATTTTAGATTATAATAGATTTTCACAAATCTGATTTCTAGTATACGTGGGCACCAATGTATTTATTATTATGATCACGTTATCAAATCCTAAATTGATAAGGATGTTATCAATCAATTACTGGAGCACATAGACAAATCACTTAATGAGAACAAAACTATGACCCCATGACTTGTAAAGGGCGCAGTTTGAATCAACAATATTTATTGGGTTAATTTATTAAAATAGTTTTAATAAATATTCAATTAATATTTGTGGGTTTAGTTTTGTCAATTAGATTGACTACGCCTCGCTCTACCCAATGACCCTGCAAATGGGGGTACTATGCATGGAAATTTTTTTTCTACTAATGAATATCATTTAATTTCCTAACTTGTTTTATGTTGCCTTGCTAATATGTACATGAAATTGTTTCTTGGTTTTAATTTATGATCTTTATTCTATGCATATTGGCATATAGTATATTCCCTAATTATATAAATGCTAGAATTAATTATCATAAAATACAAAATGATCATAAAACTTATTAAAATTTCCTCAATTAAAATTTTAAGTCAATGTCACCCAGTTTTAAAACACTTGTCAAGGCCTCGATCACATCAATATGCGTATGCCTTCGCAGGTGTATTGTGTTATCTTGGTAAAGCAAGTCCAGTAACGGTTACCTGGATGTTTTAAATTGGTTTGACTTAATAAAGCTATCAAAGCAGTTTTGGGCTTTAGGCATAGATGAGACATAATGTGTTGTGACATATGATGTCTATGCCTCATAAAGAACCTAAAAGTTGCATTTGATGCAATTGGTAATTGTTACCTACCTAATTAACTTGATTTTGAGTGTCATATCCTAACTATCTCAAAATTAACTGAAATATAGATCTTAGACCACTAAATTAATATTTACGAGGGTTATTTATTTAGTGGGAATTTAATAACTCAATAATAAATTATTCTGCATAATCTTCTAGGTGTAGATATTAGAATCCTTGTAACATTAATTCAAAGTAACTGCGATCAATCCTTGAGAAGGATAAAATTATTTTTAAGAGTTATTTCCCTGATTTGATTGGAAAATTTATAAATGTTATCAACCATAAAAATAAGGAAGTATGTCTTAGATTAATGGTTCCTTTAAAACTACCATCTTCTATTACAAGAATTATGTGTCATGGTAGCAAATATAAACCGGACTTTCGGAAAGATTCGGCACCGTGGAAGCTAATAAGATAACAATGATGACACTAAAAGAAATGTTCCATAGTAAGTCACAACGCGAAAGGTATAAGATTATCGAAATTCCTAAATTCTTGTAAAATGGTTGAGAACCTATTAATATGTCTGTATATTTTGAACATGAAATGACTATATTAATTATCTCAAAAGGCTTAAATCTTCATGTGCTAAAAGTTAGTAGTAAATTTGATCTATAATTCATCAAAATAGTTTTGAACTATATAATATGAATGACATGGAGAAATATGTTTACAGTTGCATATGATGTTTAAAATTGTAAGACAAAATATTAAAAAAAGGCCTTAGACATTTATTTGATGGTTCGCAATGAAAATGAACTTAAGATTGAAAGGATAAAAGGAAGGTAAAGGCTACCAAAAGCTCTTATGTGTCGGACACATAAACTTTAATTGTGAGTTGAGCTTTGCGTAGTTGTAAATAAAAATCCAATAGGACAAATTATGTTATTCATAGAATGAAAATTTTCATTTTATAATGAATTATAAATCATATCAGGAAGACATAATTTTGAATTGTTACGGACATTTCAAAATAAGTATAAAAAATCACTTGGCAAACTATTAACATACTTCGATGAGATCAACATGGATTTAAGCCAAGAGTTTAAATGACCATATTTGAAATTGTCGGATTGTCTTGCAATTAACTCCACTAGGAATGTCATTTGAGAAATTATGTTTTAATAGGAGAAATCGAACTATATAGGATATAATTTGATTTATGATGTGTCACACATACCTTCTTATGATGTTTTATTGAGGCTATACTCTAGAAACCACTCCACTTCACACTAAACCTTTTTTTTTTTAAAGGTGGTTGATAAAACTCCATATACAATATGGAATAAAAAAAGACCTAATGTGTCTTTTCTTGAGATTTGAGGCCGCAGGACTTGTGTAAGATGCTAAGTTACATAAAGTTTGATGCCTAAGTCATTTTGTCTAATTGTGGTTGAACATTATGATACTATTTTATATAGTTGAGAACAAAATTGTTTGTTTCTCAAAATGATGTTGTTCTAAATAAAGAGTTTATTTTAAAGACATTATTGGGAGTAAAATAAATCTTGAAATGTTCAAGAGCCACAAATGAGAATTGAACCACTTTATGATGCTCAACAAAGTTTTAAACTAGTTGACTATACACAAATAACATATATCTCTTGAAAATCTAGAATAATAAGAAATTGGCCAGAGAAATATGGAATTTCTTATTATTGATACTTATGATATATTTTTGATACTGGATCAAAATAAATCACTATGTATCAAGAGACATGTCTCGTCTAGATTGGATGAAGAGACAAAGTGTTATGAACTCTGAATTTTAATTCATGTATGTTATTCATGTAATGACCCGTTACCTTAAGTAGGTGATTAGTGTTAATCCGAGTTCAAAATAACTCGAGTTAGGCTCGTGGCGTGTACGTGGATTGGCGTGTCATTTGCTATTTGTATGGATTGTAGTAGTATTTATTGAAATTAATTGGAATTAATTATCCTATAATTGAATAACTAACAAATTATGGGACGCTTAATGTACCGAGTGTGAGTCAAAGGTGATGCACACGAGTCGTGGGGTAGCGTGCACACCGGAGACTCGTTGGCGCACACGGTGAAATTATAAGAGCATGAATATATATATACATAATAGTATATATAAATATATATATATTGAAAATGAATAAATAATTAATAATTGGTGGGCACCTAGTAACACGTGGGTCGAGGGTGACACGCGTGGGACATATAATAGTGTGCACGTCCGACGATCGTCGTTAGTGAAGTGCGTGTGACGGGTTTATAGGCGTGAGAATACATAGGTGAATATATATATTTGTATATATATATGGGTTATATATATAAAAATATATAGAAGAATACTAAAGTTAGAATCAAAATAAATTGTACATTGGATTAGCCTTGAGAAATGCGTAGCGTGAAATCGAGGAAGTGAATTGTTTAGACTTTGGTTGTTAGATGAATTTTCTCATGCCTCTAGATGCGTGCCATCACATCTTTAGGACAATCAAGTGGTACATGAATTTTCTCACTTCTCAAGATATGCATTACGTATCTCGAGGATATTAATGTATTTAATCAAAGTAAGTCGATCATGAGGTTATATTGATTTAGTAAATAGTCATCAAGATTTGCCTCGAGATGGTAATCTCGAGGAAAATCAAAATATAAAGGAAAAGAAAAAATCTTTAGATTTGCCTCAAGATTCGTGTGAACGAATCTCGAGAAAATCTTAACATATATCCAAAATTGATCACTACCTCTCTACATTTCAATTCGATATTGGGAAATAAAAAAACGAACGATCGAAATCAACAAGGGAAGAGAAAGATAGAGACCGAGAGACGAGGGAAATGGATCGAACCACAGAGGCGATGACGATGGTAAGTTGTTGTTAATCGTTGTAGTTATTGTTGTTATGCTGTTGATGTGGGTCGTTGTTGTTGTGCGTTGATGGAGGTGCGAGGCGAGGAAATAAATGACTAAGAAGTCGTCTCCCCTGCCCAAGAACGCCCTGGGGTTGGCCCAAACCTTACCACAGTGGCCGATTTTAAAAAAAAAGATGCGCTGGAACTGAGAGGCAAATGAAAAAGAAGGGGGATTTGACCCGAAGTGGACTGAACCGGGTCCAGTCCAATTGAACCTGATCGGTCCAGTTCAGGGTCTGTTGAATTCACGATTTGTGCGAGACTTTATACTGTGGTTTTTACCTCGAGAAATATGAAATGGTCACATTGGCCTAAAATTTGATAAATTGGTTTCGAATTCGATTACGATCGGTTTAGGGGGTTCTAAATAATGAATATTGGACCCAAATTGATGATAATTGGTTCAATTTAGGTTCTTGGTCGACGGGGAAAGGTTTATGGATCTCGAGAGTCGGGTAAGTCGAAAAAACGTTAGAAAAGCTCGACACAGGTAAGTAGGACTCGTATTCTTATCAATTATGCAACGTAATTAGTATAATTAGTTTATATAGCACTATGGGCCAGGAATGGGGTAATGTACTGTGACTTGAAGTGGTTTTTATGAGAAATTATTCATAAAGAGGTACGACAGGTGAATCGCACTGGAGTGTCGCTGAAGGTGATTGGCAAGCTCCCGACACTTTCTCTTCAGCTACATTGAGGTACCCGATTGTTGCTTTCCTATTGTTTTATATGAAAAAAATGATTTCGGAAAGGGTACAATAGGGGTATGTGATTGAGGTTGACGATCAAGGTATTGAGAGGCCAACCAATACCCTTCCCCCAAATTCGTGATGTTAACCAATTGCTACTTTCCATTTAAAAGTGGGTAGCCACGCTACGTTTGGATACACTACAGAAATCACATGCTGGCTAACGTGTGAGGTTCTATGGATCGTGATTCAGTGTAGCGGGAGTCTACAACTCTTGTTTTGAATGCAAAAGAAATAATAAAAAAAAAATACAAGTCATGAGTACACTTGAAATTGATCTATGAACTTGCATTATGTTATCTATTATTACATCATTTTAATACATGAGTAGATATGTTTTGGATTCATACTATTATTTATTGATTCATTGATATTAGTTGATAATTGATACTTCTACGAGCATCACTTACTGAGCATGTTGGAGTGCTTATTCCCCAATTAACATTTCAGGTTGTCGATGCGCGCTTCGACTTAGGAACGGAGAAGATTAGGAGTCTATAGTCTTATTTATGGTGAAGTGGTTTTCCCACTGTCTATTTATTGTACTGAGTTAATATTTTATGAACAGGGTTGGGATATGATTTTACGACCGAGGTTTATGTCGATTTTTGTATATCGTATGCTTTATCGAAAAAGTTTAATTCCGCTACGTTTTCAATTATTTATTCGATAGACAATATAATGTTTGTATAATTATCATGTATGAAAGACGGATGTAATGTTATTCTAATTGAGTCCGACTAGTGTACCAGGGCTTAATTAAGTTTCAAGTTGGGTATCATCCTAATCGGGATAGGGGATGCTACAATTCAAGTTTGGAACTTGATTTATTTACTTGAAAGCGATATTACCATTAGATGTAAATGATTTAAAATGACATGAAAAAAAGGTGCATACTTAAAAGCACGAGTTATCGAAAAATTTCAATCTAAATTAAAGTGTTGATTATGATAAGATTTTTCACTGGTAGAAAAGCTCAAGTTCTATGATTCTTATTGTCATTACTTCATAGTTTAATTATAAGATAAAGAAAACGAGTGTCAAAATAGCATTGCTCTATACTCCTTAAAGATGATTATGACACAACTTAAGGATTTTGATTATCTTGAGAATTTTAGAAAGATAATCAAGCTTAAAGGATCCATTTGTGGATTATAGTAAGCTTATCAGAGTTGTGGTCTTTGTTTTGATGAAATAAATAATGAATTATGTTCATTGAATAAAATAAACCTGGTATACATAAAGTTTGGTGGGATTTGTTGATGATATAATGTTCATTAGAAATGATGTCCTAACCTTTCTGAATGTCAAGTCTTCATTAAGGAAAAATTTCTCAATGAAATTCTTAGACAATTAGGTATATATCCTTGTGATATAGATCTATAGAGATAAATTTAAGAGGCTAATTGGTCTAAATTAGTGTGCTTATATTGTCAAATAACTGAAAGGTTTCAGTGTGCAAAATTCTTAAGAGAATTCGTACTTATGTCTTATAACATAAGTCTTTACAAGACTCAAAGTCTCTGCAAGACTCAAAGTCTTAGGAAAAATGATGAGCGTGACAATATGAATGTGATTCCATACGCATTAGCTTTGAGAATCATCACATATGTTATACTTTGCATTCAACTTATATGTCATATGCCTTGGGCAAAACATACATATATCTCATATATTCCAATGAAGGTCATTGGATATTTATTGATAACATTCTTAAGTACTTCAAAAGTACTTGATAAATGCTATTGGATTTACAGAAGTTTGAAAGATATGAGTCTTGTAAATGGTTACAAAATGCAAACTTTCAAGCTAATAAAAATGATAAATGATCGCAATAGGGATATGTGTTAACTTCCTAGGAATATGCAGTGAGTTGGAAATATTCTAAACTCACTCCAACAAGTTCTACAACATAAACAAAGTTTTTTAGTGGCATTTGACGCAGCCAAAGAAAATATTTAGATAATAAGGTTCATGATTGAATAAGGTGTGATTCCAAGTGTTGGAAACAATGTTGGCTTTTAAAGTAAAGTAAATGGACAAATTTAGGTTATGGAACCTAAATCACTCAATTGATCTAAGCAACCACCTGAGAGTTTTTGTCTTATTAGAGAAAGAACGTGAAGATTTATTGAACATCAATATTAAGCATTAAAGTCACGCAGTATTGGATACGTGTATGATTGGACCTAGTGCAAGTGACAGTTGTTGGGATATGTACCCTGAGCCAATTCTGTAAACGTTATTTAACTATTATAAGTAGATACATGTTTCTTTTATAATAGTAACGATGAATAATCAATGTAATATCTATACTATATATAATGTCAATCCTCCTTACCTTTCTATTAATCCAAATTTTAACATTATTCCAACATCGCCCTTAAATGCTAATATCTTATTGGATGAAACCTTTTTTGAAAAATACAATTAGGGGTATTCGTATCAATTTGACTCAACTAAGCCTGCATATATTTTAATTTAAAATTAATAACCTGAAACGACTTTCACTTGAACTAGGGTCTAGTTGCCCAGCCCAAGCCGTTACTCAAGCTCAATACCTGAACCAAACCTGAATAAAAGTCTGGCACGCCTATTTTAACCTGTAGAATAACACACTAACCATATAGGGTAATAAATGCGAAAGTGTAATCAAACTAAAATTTCATAAGTCATCTAATCAAAGTGATAAGAGTTCAAAAGTCGAACCAGTCTAAATCATCCCAAAAGCTTCCAAATAGTTTATAAAGCTCCCCAAATACTCCAAAATAGATAAGGAGGGTTCCAAACTACCCAAATAACCTACCAAAGTTACAACCCAAATTTATTGTTCTCAAAATCAAATAAATAGATAATAGAAGCATGTTATTTCTCATAAAGCAAGGAAAGACTTCAAGTGGGTGCCTTTCCTTTGTCATGAGCTAATGTGGATGTAGATGTATGTGGAGAGTAAGTGGGATGAGCTAAAGAACCAACGGAGCTCAATAAGAGAGAAGACTCGCTCAAACACTAAACATGCAAGTATTACCTAAAAAGCAAAATAATTCTACACATGTATTAGTAAACCAAATTGTAAAGCATTTAATGGAAAGAAATGAAGACATGATTCTTGTTCATAAAAGGGGGTGTAAACAAGTTCCATATTCAATATCACTTACAAGTAGATTCATCATTCAACAAACTAGGAAATGAGCATTCTTATAAAAACACTTCATAAAAAATAATTCACAAATTCGTAAATAAATATCGTTCATTCATGCAATGGGGTCCAACAAGCGAGTTACCATAAGAAGTACTAATTAATATAAGTTGTGGTTTCATTCAATGCATTCTAGCTAATAGTATGAATCCAGTGACCAAAACACTCACTCTCGAGATGATGTGAACTATTGGTGGTCACAATGGCTATTGGGATCTTCATCTAGTTCCATCAAACCAATAGTAAGTGTTTCCAAGCCATCACTGATTGTGATCACTTATGAACTTGATACTTCCTAGTGCATACCACTCTCTTTTTTGTGAGACCATAGCCACACCACTGCATTTCGTGACGCGGACCACTTTTTGTTGGTAGGCACACTGCCAGACCACTGCTACTCGTGGCACGGACCACTCTTTTTTCATTGGCATAATGCCACATAACCGCGTTTAGATCGGATAACGAAATTGTTCATGTCACATGCATTCCATAGATAAGCATAATCATACCATTAACTAAATGCAACCCAATCCCAAGTTTTTCGACAATAATATAAAATTTCTATTTATCAAATATTCAAGCCACATTTAATGCATGAGCGAAGCTCCCCACTTACCTTGACTCGATCTGAATTATATTCTCGATCCTCGCGTGCTTGGGGTCCAATGTGAACCGCTTTGCGAATCTAAACAATTTAAGACACATTCACATCATCGACAAGTCGTATATTAATGTGGATCTTGTGAGTCCCTCATCGCCTGGAGCAAGTCAAGGGGTGAGATGCGGTAGCGCCCGTTTGAAAGTAAGATTTATTCTTATCTTATTTCATATATGTTTTATATTTTTTATCAAAATAAGGTGACCAAAAACATTTCGTCCCCTGGTTCTTAAGGTGTAGAGGCCGATTGGCCCTTGGTCAAATGTCCAAGGGCCATGTGTTGGGCAGGGATATACGTCCCTGCCCAACACACATGTTGTCCAGGGAGCAGCCCTGCGTCACAGTGCAGAGGCACCAGGGATGCCCCTGCCGGTGACCCCGCCGTCGCCTTCTTCGGTGACGCCAATTGGTGCCGCACCCTATTAGGGTTCGTCTCTCTTGCATTTTTTTAAACTAACCCAAGTTTTCAGTTAATCAAGAAGAAAGAAAAAGAACAATAAGGAAGATGATTGTACCTTCGAATGCCATCTATTTGTATCACCAACACTCAAATCCCCTCCCTCTTTCTCTCTTGATTTTGAACTCGTAAATCGATTAAAGGTGGCTAGGGTTTACAATTAGATTTATATAGTGTGACCAATTGGTGTATGGTTTACGAAATTACTAAATCGCCCCTAGGGCTAGTCTTTTGGGTTTTGGATCATCATAACATCACCAATTTTAAAGAATTTTCTTCCTCAAAAGTAAAAGTAAAAGTAAAGTACATCCCTAGCCCAACGAGTCTATTCGTAACCATTTCTTTTATGACCCATTTTATTTAACTGATACAAATCTGCACTTGCGAAATTTGTTTGTACCCCGCGTGAAATAAAATCTTACTTTGGACTCGAGTTTCTCAATAGTATTGTTTTTGTCCTATAGGCCAAAATATATAAGGTCTATGTTGTATAGGCCTCAATAGAGTCTTTATACCTTAGCTACCTTTCAAGTCATTTTATCCTGATGCATTTCTGGGTATTCCTTTGTAATCTCCACCGAAGTCGCAATGGGTACCAAAAAATATCTACGCCTATCTGGCAACAAATCTATACCGCCAACTGGTAGTAGGAACAAGAATAGCTATCTGCTATGATATGAACACTAGCATACCATCTGTCACCATCTCGGTTACACATATTAATGAACAACTCATCATGTCGTTGTGACTTATCCGTGGAGGCTACAAATGAGCAGAAATAATATTCCTTTCTAGAATTGACCTTAACATCATTGTCATTAAACATTTATCGACATTATTTTTTGTGGTTCATAATTTAAGTCAACTCTTGACCAACGGTCCACCTCGTAACTTCTTCGTCACATTTTCCCATTTACTTACGCAACAAGCTTCCATCCTTGTAAGCTGTGGAATAATCATCATCGTCGCTATCCCTAAGCGGCTTTCGAAACTCATTTGTATGTGTTTTATTACGTTGTAATTTTTTTTTCATACCAAAGTCTCATATTGTAATCACTCAAGTTTATGGAGCCTTTTCATATCCCGTCCTCGTACTAATCAAGTCTCACGATCCTGGGTGACCGTTTTAAATTCTTTTGGCATTTTCAAGGTTCACATTTATTACACAATCGTCTCTTACCATCCTCCCGAGCTAACTCTTAGCTCTTATAGTTTATTTAGAACTTTTCTTACTGAGAAATCAATGGTGGCTTAGCTTCCATATCGTTCCTTTAGAATATATAATCCATACCTCGAGTTTTGTCATTAAGGACTCGTAACTCACTATGATCCAATTATCTTAAGTTCATAATTCACCCTCAACATTTCAATTTGTTGCTTGTGTACGTTACTACTGTCGCACTTTTATTTATTTATATATTTATTTTGGTATTCACTAAGTAAATTGCACGACTGTGTACTTAGTTCTTAGGCAAGTGTACTCGCACGTCATGCCATTTAAAGCTTTGGTTCAATGGTATCCAAACTAATGTTTATATATGATTCAAAAATTTTCTTGCAACGTTAAGCTGGTAGTTTCCACTTTTAAAATTGGAATTAAGCTCTCAAGCTTCCCAGTGTAAACGACACATTTTGTTTAATAATTCTTAACGGTGTCAAATTTAGAAGATCTCATCTCCACCTAGAGGTACATGTTTCATTACTTGCTTAATATGTCTTCTCATCCTGCCTAGTTATAGTATTGTTTGTGTTACACAATATGAACTTTAATGGGAGTCGATCCTAGCTTAGGATCCCTAATTTTAAATTGTCAACCTATCATTGATTCGATCGTTTATCCTTACAAAAACTGTCTAGTCTGGTAGTCTAGGTTCTTATAATGACATTCACTCTTATCAAGAAATTTCGAGTTACTTTTCACAAACAATTATTATGATTTCTCTTAACGTCACCATTTCAATTTGAAATTCTTAGTTCATGAATAGGGTATTCTCTTGCAAATCTTATGACTACAAAAAGCTATCGTAGTTAATGTTTTCTCGCTTGGATTCATAATTTTTTTCATTCCACCTATTAACTTATTTGTTTCCCCACAGGTCGATCCTATCTTAAGATCCCTAATTTTAATAATCGATTCATCATTGACTTAGGTTAAGTGACATTAGTTACATTATTTATTCTTCAACATTATTTTCATTCAACTACCTTTACAGTCATGTTAGGTTCTACTTTGCCTCAATTGTCGTTATTTCAAGTGTCCATTACCGGATAATCATACCAACGATATTCTTTTAGCTGGGCATACCCAATTTTAATGACTCACCTATCATTGGGTTTATTTTGACATCATTAACATTGATGTACACCCTTCAAACTGTACAAATTTTGAGTCATATAAAGTATTTAGTTTTGAGGTATTATTTAATTTCTCAATTATGGTATCGTCACTACGTACCTATCATTCATTTTGAAAATGATTTATTCATTTTTTGTATCCCCAACTTTATTAGTCAACTCATTTCTAGTTAAATTAGAACAATTTATCTTTGTGTCAGTTGCCTTTAATTTATATCATCTTAATCTCAAATCTGAAGTCCTTACGACATCTACAAAATTTTCTTGGTAACATGATCTTCACACGTGGCAATTTTTACTGAAAAATAGCCCTTAACTTAGGATCCCCAATTTAAGTAACTCACCCATCTTCGGGTGTACTAGTTTGACATTTTGTATTCTCTGAATTTTCTCATTGAGTTGTTTTGAGGTATTCTTTAACTTCTCATTTACTGGTCAATAAGCCGTGTACTTATGTTTCACAATAACCCTCATTTTAGGATTCCTCAATTTCGATATTCAACCTATTGAATATTGATTTACATTTAACTTTCTTTTGCATAAGGTCGATTAAAACTTAAGAGACATCAAAAACTATTTTTCATGAAAAGTTAATTCCAAATTAGAACTTTTTCCAAAGTCTTGAGTTTTCATCAAAAACTATTTTTCATGCCGAGTTAAACTTTTTTTTTACGGAAACATCTGAAATCTTCCTCGTATTTCAAGCAATTTGTAAAATTCCTTTCGAATCGATTCGGTCGATATAATTCGAAAATAAATTATGACCACACGAAAGTTGTATTCCAACCACAAAATGGTGACATAGGTCTAAACCACTACTTTGCATTTTTTTTCCATATAGTCAAAAATCTTTAAATTTAATAAAACTTAGGTTTCATGCAAATCGAACTGCTCCAAATTTCCATAAGTTCAATCATTCAAGGAATCTCAACCATGTTAGTTGAATATGAGTAAAGCTCTTTTTTTTAAAGACCAAATGAAATTACAATGATAAATCTTTGAAATACACATAAGTTTATTCACTTTTTTTGGAACACTAAGGAAAATAAGTTGTTTTTCTTTTTTAAACTTGATTATGCTTTAAATATTGTAAAACAAGTAGAGTTCTTCCTTGAAAATCAATAAACATCAATTCGAAACACCCTAAAAATCATGGTCCAATATAGTCGAACAACTCATTTTTTGAGAAAAATAGATCACGTGTAACAATAAAAGTCAAAATATTGTAATGACCTTCGATCGGGTTAAACCATAAACCATTTATTTGCATATTTAATCAAGAGTTAGACATTTAAGAGTACATAAGTCCTTCCTATCTCGACTTAAGTTTTCAAGTTTAGCTTCCTAGCCAAACTAACTTAATTTTGTTGTTTGAGATCAAAATTTATTTGTATCCTTACTAGGATTGATGATCTTCCTTTATAAACAATGCATCATGACTTATAACAATTGAAATAGAGTCTCAAGTGTCAAAATTACTTCTTTGAAGTGTGACCACATCACTACTCCCTGTTGCTTATGTAACGTGGCGTTTCACTGCCCTTCCAAGTCTCATGATTCTTGTTTAAGTATTTTATTTGCTACACTACTATTAAATATAGGCGCATCCCACTATGTAATTACGTGACGACCCCTTCTCAAATTAGGTCACCGCCCGACCTAATCCTGTTATTAAGCCTTAACCTCACCATATAGGACCTAATAAGGGACTAGTCAGCCTTTCCAAAACCTTGTTACATACCAATTAATTTTTTTAAATGAATATAAACCTATACTTATCCTATAACAATTCATTAATCAGAGTCGAATAAACTTTTTTTTACTTCAAAGTTTATTCAGAGGAAGTCTTAACAATCTAGCGGAAGCTTATAACATGAGGCCTAACAATTGTGGAAAAAACTAAGGAATAAATATCACATGCATATACATAAAAAACGGCGATATATAATAACATGTGTCTGGTTAAGGTACTAATCACTCAACCCATAATATATAACCCCAAAAGTATATGATATGCATATAAAAGTAATACATCAAAAATTAAAACCTCTAAAATTTGGCGTAGCAACACTCCACTGGCTCAGAGGTAGTCGTCGATCTTCTCTTTGCCTGGTCTGCTACTCGATGGATCTGCACCCACTGTCACAAACTAGACGGTGAGTACAGGAAAATAGAAACTAATACTTAGAGAAATTTGTTCACATTCCCAAATATGAAAAAATACCTAAAAGCATGATAATAGATTCTATGGTGTAAAGAGAACATGCAAAGAGATACTTCAGCTAAACAACATGAAACTGACACATGGCTAAGTCGTAATGATCTAGGGTCGATCGGCCGTGATCTTCATCACATCAGCCTTAATAATGAAGGTTTGAGCTGCTCTTTGCCTTAATAATCTTTCGCTAGTGCCAGTCACCTGCGATATAAACTTGCCAACAACCCTGTGTCCCATACCCCGTGTGATGCGTAAGTTATGCTTGCCAACAACCTTGAGACTCATTTTCAGTGTGCTGCACAAGATAGTAGAGAGATCCCTTTCACCTTGGAAATCTAGTGACCCCCGTATGTCCGACAAACCTCTATAATATAATGACCCTATATACAAGAACCACTTTCATATTTCAAGAAATAACATGGTTTGAAAATCCAATAAAGTAATTGCATATCTAATGCATAAAAGAAATACATTACAATTCTATGTAACACCTACCTAATAGCATGTTATTTCACTGACCACATGTATTAACAATCAACAATGACAGCGCATGAATTGGAGTCAATGAGATCATTTTATCATCAAATTATCATCAAACTATCCATGAAAGCAACCTCATGTAATGAGAAAGAACAACAATTCATGGCATATGGAGTACAAAGGAAATTTAGTCCAAATTACTGGAAATGAACATATGAATAGGAATGAAATGTACAGAAATATCTCAATCAGTTTACTTACAATCCACGCAATTTATTATGCTATTTCGGCCTCCCGACACCTCAAAACTATTATTTGAATCCTTGTAGCTTTTCATTAGGTTTCTGATATCATATTATAGGTTTTTGAGTGTCTTTGGACCTTTACTTAGGGTATTAGACTATTTTATTGTGTTTAAGGAACTTTTTGAAAATTGATGTTTTTATGCTATCATAAACCTAGCGCACTAATGATTGGGGTTGGTGCGTTAATGATACATTAGCGCGCTACCAATCCTTATCTAGCACGCTAATCCAAGTTAGCATGCTAGCTGATCCACCTAGCTCGCTATGTGCAGTAAAACCCAAAATTCTGCAATCAAAATTGCGAGTTTTTTCTATACATAGGCCATGTTAATGCCAAAGGAACCTCTATACACACTTCTTGAGTTCCATGACATTAACCATAACATAAAACAACAACCCATACATCAAATTCATGAATTCATTTTGAATGGAGCTAACTCTTTGGTGTAGAGAAGTTACCTAACTTGATGAACACTAGCTAGAATTGATATCTCCTTCACTAAATCACCAAGTTTTTATTATTCTTCTATTTCTCCAGCAGCTCCTCTTTCTCTAGCAAATTCCTTCTCTCATAAGAAATCAAAATGAAAGAGTTGAGTTGCTTAAGTTGACCAAAAGCTTATATACATGAATTAGATATGGTTGATTGAGAACCATTGATCGTAATGTGGACACTATCTCGATACCTTACTAATGGTACATCTATTAACACATGTCCCACTAACTCATGTCAAATGACACCAAAAAATGACTCAATTGGTGTTAAGATTGGCTATTACGTGTCTCGAGAAATATCAAGTGGCTATTGTTTTAACTTACTAACTTAAGTGTATTTGATACTAAATCAACCATAACCCCACTTATTGTTGGTTTTGGGGATCATGCGCAGCAGAAGTTTTCGAAACATTTTCGAACATCCCCGAACAAAGATCCTATTGATTCCATTAAATTGAAGTGCCAATAAAATTCATACCTCAGCAAGAATAGCTCCATGTCTGCCTTGTTTGGTATTGATCGACTCTTTTAAGACACTACGAGTGACGAACGTCCTCTATCAGAAATCCACTCATGAATGGACGATCACGATCCGGGGTGCTAGCCCCAAAAATCCTAGGACAAAAATTCTCAAAAAAATTCTCTAGGAAAAATCTCTCTCGGGAATTCTCTCTCAAGAAAAATTACTTCACAACTATGACCCTAATGTCTTATTTATAGTACACTAAGTCGAGTTGTAAAAGAACTCTATATCCTAGTCACACTCCAAATAGAGTACTAGATAAAGTCTAACTTTGAAAAGGATAGAGTCATAGATAATCTACAATTACTAATCCAACAAGAGTTTTAATTTATCTAAAACTCAAATAAGAATTAAAGTTATACTATAATTCCAATTAGAGTCCCATTCCAAATATGATTTACTAAGAGAAAATTTCTAGTCACACTAGAAATGTAGGAGAATCTTGAGTCCTAGTCAAACTAGGACATTTAATGACAATCTTCAAAATGAATTTCATCAAATAAAATTCAGTAACCCAGACAATATTAAATCGCATAAATCCGTTCTTTGTGTGTGACCCAATAGGTTCATACAACGTTGGCAGTGAACCAAAATCATTTTGGTACACAAGTCATAAGCGGTCTCTAGCAAGACATTTGACTAAACAAGTAGCATGAAGGTCAAATAAATCGATACAACCTAATAGACAATGTATATGACATCCTTTTGTCATGCAATATCTTTTGATTAAACATAAGACATGGAATGTCACCCTTACAGTTCAATCTACTAGTCCCGATCTCCGAATATACTCAAATTGTCAAGTCACATTAATCCAATCAATTCACTAGACATGACCATTTATCATTCTAACATAACGAAAGGCCTAATAGATATCTCTCTCTAAAAGAGATGGACAAATTCTATCTTGATCACACAATATCCACATAATAGTAGAACAATGACCAATCACAATCTTTATAATCATCCGGTTAAAGACAATGTTTGATAGTATCATATCATTGTGCTCCTAATGTTGGAGTCTCTAGTGATCTCAAGTCAAAGGACTAAATGATATAGCTCTCATGAGAATCACTTATGACATTGACAATGTAGTGTTCTCATAACGGGTCGATCCAGCATCTGTTCCCAACAGATACCTATTATCTTGATCCGTATCTGTATACGCATAATCATCACATGATTATCAATCAAGACTCATACTAGTCTTAATTTATTATTGTTCCCACAATAATAACTGACTAGGGACATTTAGAATAATACAATAACTATCCATAGATACTATTATAAAAGAAACATGCATCTACTTATAATAGTTAAACAACGTTTACAGAATTGGCCTAGGGCACATACCCTAACATCTCCCACTTGCACTAGGTCCAATCCTACATGTATCCAATATTGAGTAACCTTAATGCATTCTTAGTGGAAGAAGTTTGTTTATGTATCCGCTACATTGTTTATTATTGATGTTCTGCAAATCGTTACGTTCTCTCTTTTATAAGAAAAAAACGCTCAAGTGATTGTTTAAATCTATAGTGTGATTTAGGTTCCATTAAATTTTTCCATTGGTTTTACAATAAAAGCCAACATTATTTCCAACACTTAGAACCACACCTTATTCAATCATGAACCTTACGATCTAAACATTTTCTTTGGCTGCATGAAATGCCGCTAAAAACTCAGTTTATGTTATAGGACTTGTTAGAGTGAGTTTAGAACATTTCCAACTCATTCCTACGAAGTTAACACATATCCATATTGCGATCATTAATCTTTTATATAATTTGAAAGTTTGCATCGTGTAACCATTTACAAGACTCATATCTTTCAAACCTCTGTAAATCTAATAACATCTCTCAAGTGCTTCTGAAGTACTTAAGAATGTTATTAATAAATATCTAATGACCCTCACCAAAATCTATGAGATATATATATATATGTTTTGCCCAAAGCATATGACATATCGAGTTGAATACAAAGTATAACATATGTGATGATTCTCATAGCTAATGCGTAAGAAATCATATTCACATTGTCCCACTCATCATTTTTCTTAAGATTTTAAGTCTTGCAGAGACTTATGTTATAAGACATAAGTACGAATTCTTTTAAGAATCTTGTACACTAAAACTTTTTCAATTATTTTTCTATATAAACACTCTTATTTAAAGCAATTAGCCTCTTAGATCTATCTCTATAGATCTATATCACAATGATATAGGCCTAATTAGCTAAGAATCTCATTGTGAAAGCTTCCTTAATCAAGACTTGACATTCTGCAGGGTTAAGACGTCGTTTCAAATGAATAATATTTCATTAACATACAGATTCGAAAAGATAATTGTGCTCCCACTAACCTTTATGTACATAAAAGGTATATCTTCAATTCAATAATTGTAATTGATTAATTATTTCATCAAAACAAAGATCCCAACTCTGATAAGCCTACTATAATCCATAAATGGATCCTTTAAGCTTGCATACCTTTCTCGAATTCTCAAAATAATCAAAAAAAGATCCTTAAGTTGTATCATACACATCCATAAGGAGCATAGACCAATGCTATTTTTGACATCTATTTGTCATATCTTATAGTCAAACTATGAAGTAATGATAATAGAATTCTAGAACTTGAGCTTTGCTACCAATGAAAATCTTATCATAATCAACACCTTGATTTAGATTGGAATTTTTGATAAGTCATGCTTTTTAGTATGCATTTTTTTTCCTTTTCATGTCACTTTAACTCATTTACATCTAGTGTTCATACCATCTTCAGGTAAATAATTCAAGTTCCAAACTTGGTTAACATACATGAATTAAAATTCAGAGTTAATAACACATAGTTTCTTCATTCAATCTAGACAAGACATGTCTCTCACTACAAAAAAACAGCAGATCAGAAACGGAAATTTCCGTCTCTGATTTGCATTAATTCCGTATCTAATTAAATATGCAACGGAACAGAGACGGAATCTATTCCGTCTCTAAAATCGTCGTCGCTGATTCAATCAGCAACGGAAATGTGTTTCCGTTTCTGATTAGAGACGGATTAGAGACAGAATTTAGGAACGGAACAGAGACGGAACAGAAATGGAAATTCTTCTAAATGGTACAATTGTTATTGCATTCCGTCTATGATCCGTTGCTAATCAGAGACGGATCAGAGACGGAATTATTATATTTCATCTCTGATCCGTCTATGATTAGCAACGGATCAGAGACGGAATTATTGTATTCCGTCTCTAATCCTTCTCTGATTAGCAACGGATCAGAGACGGAATTATTATATTTCGTCTCTGATCCGTTTCTGATTAGCAACGTATCAGAGACGGAATTATTATATTTCATCTCTAATCCGTCTTTGATTAGCAACGGATCAGAGACGGAATTATTATATTTCGTCTTTGATCCGTCTCTGATTAGCAACGGATCACAAACGGAATTATTGTATTCCGTCTCTGATCCGTCTTTGATTAGCAACGGATCAGAGACGGAATTATTATATTCCGTCTCTGATCCGTCTCTGATTAGCAACGGATCAGAGACGAAATACAATAATTCCGTCTCTGATCCGTTGCTGATTCATACATTTATTCCTCGAAAATTAGAGACGGAACAGCAACGGAATTTCTGAATTCCGTTGCTAATCTGTCTCAATTCCGCTTTGTTTAGTTTTTCAACCTAAGCTTAATCCAATTTGGTTCTCCATAACATCTACACCTGAAAATACCACCATAGGACCTGCTCCATCGCCTCCACCCCCTCCAACAACTCCTTGGGGGTGCTAACATCCCCCAAAAAAGCAGAATTTGACATACATACACAAATCAACAATATATATCAACAACAAAGATTCAAATGAGAAAAAAAACATAAAATTTGATATTAAAAAAGATTTATATATTCACAAAACATAGTCAAGTATAATAAATGTTTAAGATACCTAAGTATCCATAAAAAAACTACAATTCTCATTGTTCTACAACAACCATAAAAATACCTAAGTATCATAAAGTTGCCCATCCCTCGTTGTGCTAGCACCTGGGATGTGCTAGCATCCGGATCTACGTATCTTCTCTTCTTTCTCCATAACGACCTGAGACTGTAGACACATCCTCTGGGACAGTCACCCGCCACCTTGTAGTACACCGCCTCATCATCCACCGGCTGGTCCGGCGTAGTCTGGGTCAGCTCCTGACGTCTCCTTTGGAGCTTATCTTGCATCGATCAACAATAAGAGATAAATGATTAAAAAAAGCAACTGTGAGGGAGACATAAATGACATTCTATAAATAGATATTGAAGAAATGTGTTCAATCTGGCAAGAAATGGAACAAACACAAACCATTACTAAATCCAACAATGACGAAGAGTATACTCCGAAGAGTTTACGTAGAAAAAAATCGCTTAAGTTGATAACAATTGTGCACAAAGATCATGTTTCATAAGAAACACAAACATGGATTCATGGAAGAAAATATGAAATCTCAAGCGGGAATCAAGCAATTCACCTAAAACGTCTTAAAAAAAAACCCATAAAATATGCGCATTTGCGACGTTCTTGGCCAGAAAGCGCTTCGACGAAAGAGAGATACAAAACCAAAACAATTGATAAAACCAAATTATCCACAACACCCAAAAAACGACAAAACAACCCGAGATGAGCAAAACAAGAGCAATCAACCAACAAGGTATAAGATAAGATCCAAGTAATAGAAATCAAACAACATCACAGTAGCAATTGCTCAAAAATTAGATGGGCAACTTAATCAGCCCAACAAGAACAAAAATCCAAATTGAAAATCACCAATAAGGGAAGAAACAACGCAGGTCAAGAACAAACTCACCACAAATCCTACCCTCCGACTGCCAGTGTATAAATAGTTTCCATCTCTAGAGAATTGCACCTGCAACCACATAAATCTCATATTTCACCTCAAAATGCATTATGAAATTATATCATGTTTATAACTTTAAGTAGATCTATAGCACTCTCATACATGTGTGATTCCGCCTTCTTAACCGTGTAAAACATATAAAAGCTCCATATTGTCTTCCCTATAAATTGCAGTAGTCTGACTGTAAGATCCAGCAGCTAGCATACCACTATGGGCAGGACAAAAGGCAAGGGTGGAAATAATACCTATAGTATACAAATAGGTAAAATGGCCAGACTGGTAGTGAGGTGTTTAGACAGCCACAATTATCAATTCAGACTTGGACAAACTTCCAAGGAAAACATTATGCAACAGGGTAATACAAGAGGTTACCATCGGATCCATGAGTTTGCACTTCAACATATGGAAGTCGGGGGACTACGCAAAAGGTTCAGGAAATCCTGAGCCAACTCCCACAATAAAAAAAGATTAAATAACAGCTTGGATATTTTGCTGATGATTGAGTGACAACGAAAATACTAGTAGAAGTATTGAACCCAACGTAAAGCTAGGGGCGATCAAATTTAAAACTAATTTTCTTGAAGAATTCAACAACTTGCCACTGGCCCTTAGCAAATGAGATTAGCAACCCTGAAGTGCATCTTGGAAAACACTTATAGATCACTAACATGTATCCTTCAACAGCATAACCCCGAGACCTTTATCAAGTAGCTTTAAAATTTGAAACAAATTGTTCATACATTCTTTGGTGATTCCTAACAGTCAATCGTCTATTCTCGTGCACCTTCACTAGACCTTGTGTTTGTCTTAGACTCTTACAGTCTTACTTCCTCTCTGACCTATTTTTCCACAAATTCCAGTTTCAAATAAGAATCCTACTAATCTCTATTGGGACATTATTGTAATATAATGGCGTAGTAAACCATTTTGTACCGCAAAGATGGTAAGATTCCATTAACAAAGCAAGTTCCACTAGATATATTGCATATAATGAATTTATGATGGAAATTTAGAGAACTTAATCAAGCAGTCAGATAAGTCTATACCTGATTGCCCTTCTTTATTGCCTTGGATTGTTGAATATTGTTCAAAATCCCGACCAGGGCGATGTAAGTCAAAAACTCTGATAGATTTATTGTATCCTGCAAAAAGCCTACAGAATATGATCTATGACATGAAAGATGAATTGTTCTATCAACAAAACTAGCAAAAACAATATACCATCAGAAAATAAAGATTGCCAATCATAATCAAAGAACAGTTCAGGATTTATGAAAAACAGAATTACAACTTTGTAGCACCTTTCAAAGACCGATGAAGATGGATGACCAAGTCTAGCATGCCAAAGATTACAATTATGAGTAATAGCAAGATTAGGTTTGTAACACCGGTTTGAGAATATCGAGCAACGAGAGATAGTAGAGAGATTCTCACCAGTTTGAAAAAAGCAGATAGCCTGACTATAAGCCAATAAAAAAGCCTGCTTAGCCTCCAAATATCGTATGCCTCCTTTGACAGTGTCCTTATTATTCTCTTTCACCTTCAAAAAAATGATAACACATTTAGAAAAGCTAAATATATCAACCACATGCAGTGCTTTCCACAAATCAATGCATGGACATGCGAAGCAAGTAGGAAGTCGACAAATTAAATTCACTACAAAAAATAGCCAATCAGAAACGGAATTAAAGGAATCATAGATAGTAATACACAATGCATGACATTACTAATATAAGATCGGTGGTAAAACAATCCAAATGATTTAATGTCAACTCAGAAATGGAAATGAAATAAAGAGAATTGCCTCAAAGGGTTTAGTTACCTTAAATACTGTTTGCTTTGCTTCTGGGGATTTAGATTCAGATAGTCCTCAAAATCGATTTGCATATTCTCTGCTAATGTCAAAACATCTTTCTGAACGAAAAAAGTAAAAAAACAAAGAATAAGGAAACAAGGGAAGCTAATCAGCCAAGCCAATGACTATTAAAATAAGTAATTCACAACTGGCGGTCCTAAACCACTAACCATATTCTCCATCCTTGCTCTGAAAAAGAATACCATAATGCGAACTCAATTCTGCAATCATACTTTTTTTCTGAATCATTGTCTCTGATTTCATGATATATAGCAGCCTATGAGCATACCACATCCTACAAAAAATCAATTAATCCCAAGTTAGTACGGCACTTAACAAAATACATTTCGTCACTACGACCTTCATATGGAAAAGGAAAACATGAATGTCAACCAAATTCTTCTTGAGATAGACTCATTGGAAACTTTATCACTTGTTACTAAAACAGTAAAACCAGTCCAGTAACAACACTCAAGCACATAAACCTTCCAGTTACGTAATCTCTATATTTGGTCTTGTGATTGTCTATTTACCCCAAAAAAAACAAAAAACTTTACCGATATGCATCCTCAAAGGCGTCCTTGTTTTTTATATACCAAAGTACCATCGACACCTGTTTGATTTAAAAATTAAAATATTATATTAAATCATAATATATATAACAACTTCGAAATGCTTGCCTTCTTGAGAGTTTTCTCCACAGTTTCTATGACCAATTCTTCTCTTCCCCTCTTCAGAATATCATGGCAGTAAGCAGCTAGCATCTTAGCACTTAAGATATTACCCACATTTTCGTTGCAAAAAACATTAAAGGCCCCATCAAGTGTCTGGAAAGATAAGATAACATACATGAAAATTATGCAAACACCTTTTCCAGCCACTTGAAATGCTTTACCAAGAAAGATCTACAAAAATGATAAGATAACCCAAAAGTGAGAAGCATGTTACACAGCAACAACATAGCCTTAATCCCAAATAGAAGCATGCTACGCACCTCGCGAAAAAATATGTTGTTCTTGAAGTACTTGGTGACATAACCCAGGTGCTTGTCTTGAAGCCCTATCATTGTTTTCCAGAAAACCTAAAGAAGTAAGCGATCATCATCACTTAAAATGTATAAAAGCAAAGGAACCAACCAAATCAGCTTGGATAGAAAATACTTTATAATTTGTAAACTAAAGATTTACAAATGCAAACGGGATATCTGACATTTCTATTCCTTATAGAATCTTTAGAATGTTCTACAAAACTTTTGCCTTCAGCAGTAACAACCCGCGCGATCACATAAAAATTAAAAATAATACGACTTCCTAAATGCTACAAAAAGGTGTGCATGTGAAATATTGAGCGCATGAGAAGAAAGGCTCCCACCTTCTTGAATATATTTGCAATAATATCTAAGCCTTGAGGAATCCGATAGAATAACCAATACATTTTAATCAGATCGTCTTCCTACAAAATTAAAAAATAAAAATAAAAAATGAAGAAAGATATAATAGTAATACCATGATTGAGAGCTAGAAACTGATATTCAGGCAAGATACATGTTGCTATGGTACCTTCTCATCTCTGAGCAAAGCATGCAATCCATGGTGCTCATTTTCATAAAGTTGGGTTGCATAAAACAACAAGCAACTCGCTCAGTACTGTCTGAAGGACCACGATGAAGATTCAAATATTTTTAGTTTCGAACTTTCAAAAAAACCACACTATATATGATTTTAAATAAGTATTAAAAGCCATATAAATAATGGACAAATGACAAACCCCCAATAACTTTTCTTCGTTGCTTGAATGCAGTGCGATAGACCGTTCCTTCTCTTTTTCCAAGCGATCTTCACCTAAGAATAAGCACAAGAAAAAATTGGTTACATGAGATGAGACATCAATCTATAAATATATTTCAATAGGTAACAACCAACAATACATACCAGGGAGATTAGTGTATCTCTGACTTTAAATCTTACGAATTCTTGGTAAATCTGATAAGGCAGCAACGAGCACAAAAAAATAAATAAAAATACATGATGTAGAATAAAGCGCATTTCTCTAAGGGGAAAAGTACTTAGTGCGATTTTTTGGATCTTTAGTGGTTATTAATCCCATTTTTTTAGCAATAGAGATGAACAAATTTAGCACGAAAACTCTTTGGATAAATAAGAAAGCTGAAATGTCGTATATAAAAAGTACCTGGTTTCTAAAACATGTGAATCCAACTTTCTCAAGTAAGAGAAGTTTAGAATTCTCGACAAAAAAGTGATCTAGGTAGGAGAACCACCTCGCAAGCCGCCATACCATTTTTTTGTGATTACTCCATCTCTGTAACGTATCTCTCAGAAGGGGTTCCCTTTCCTTCTCCAACATCAATGGCAAGACTGAATCCGATGATTAAAAAAAATGAAACAGAGATATAGAGGGAAAAAGAAAGACATCATAACACAAGTCAAAACCTTACCTCCCAATCCAAGTATTTTTGAAATATAATGACGACGGATCTATCAACATTTTGACTATCTATGAAAAAGTGGAGCAACAGCAATGAACAAAAACCGGAAGGCATTCCAACAAATTTACCGAATCAGCAGAAATAAACATAATTAGAAAAGTTAGAATAAGACACTACACGAGTTAGTGAAGAAAACAAACATCACCTAGGCGAATCTTGTAGTACTGCTCCTCACTAGCAGATATGAGGTTAGACACCTCAAGTGTTGAAGGGAATATCAACTGCATTGGTAAATAGAATATTGGTTACATGTTAAGGTTCAACAATCACAAAGCAACCACAGAACAAATGCATATATACAAGACACTTAAACTTACCAACAAAAGTTTCCCATCTACATTTTGAATCCAAACATCCCCTTTAGAACCACTATCGTAAACAAAATAACCTTCTTCTTGCTCATCCATATTGCTTTAAAACCATTAAGATGAAGCTCATTCACGAGAGCTTTTGGATTAGGGAACTGTCTGTGGAATAAAAATATATAATATTACAGGGCAAAATATATAGCTATTCGAGCGACCACAAATTTATTCATTCATAACCAATATAATGGAATGAGTTTTAATATGGTGAAAACAGAATTTCATGTAAATAAAAAGTAGAACTTTCAAAATGAGCCATCTAAAATTATTCAAGTGATCATTATGTCAATCACAAATGAGAAAGCAATGTACAAACAACTTCAGTTAAGCTTGTTAAATTTAATTTAATTGGATTTAAACATTATTCATAAATAAAATAAAATAAAAAAAACTAGAGAATTGCATACTTCATCAAAAGTGAAACAACGAAATCCATCCTTGCTAATCAATGTCCATCCACATGACATCACAAGGTATTCCCTTCTTTCGAAATGTCCCGACAATCTGCATTCAACACAAAATTCGGACGGAAAAAAGTGAGACAACTACGTAATAAAAAAACGACTCTAAGAGGTGTACGCAAATATGATCGAATATTTTCAAAAAAAAAAAAAAGAGACATTGCTAATCTTGCACATTGCAAGAATAGTCATGTACCTCTTTGTAGTGGAATTTCTCTTATCAAACAATTAAGATTTCGAAAATGATGGCTCAAAATATTGGTGCAGATTCACAAGTTGTAACAAAATACATTTACCTCAAGAACTCTTTCTTAGATTCATAGCTATAGCGACACGATGATAGCCCAAAGACCATTTTGGGGGCATAAATACGATTCCTAATAGAATGAATGAAAGATTTTTTAAAATCAAAGCGAAAATATCCGTACAGATCCCTCATGTGAAGTAAATTAGAATTTACAACTCATTAGGCTACACGAATCAGACTCTACCATTGTGCTCGATTTAGTGCAAAATAAAGAAAGTCTTTATTTGTTGGGAAATTGCAAAATAAGATGCAAGGGACATGGGTCGGTTCTTATTATTTAAACAAGCGCAATATTGATACTTCTACATAAAGACTTGTGATGAGCAAAAACAAAATATCCTGCAATTGTTTAAATATTTAGAAATATTTAACACTTACTCGTATGAAAAGAAATATTAGAAACAAGGCTTCGAATTAGAGAATGCATAGTTTAAATATCCTGAAATTGTTTCGTATTTACCCATTGAGATTAAAGCTCAAAATATATTTTAGTCCACAAAACAACAAGTGATGAGAATTCCACATGAAGAAGTAGATAAACTTGAGAAGTAAAAATATAATTAAGAGTTTTAGAATGAACAAGAAGTATAACCTATCATCGCATAGGAAAACAAACAAGCATTAGTTACCTGGCATTTCCCTTTCCCATTCGGAACAAAACAAAATGGATCCGGGAGCCCCTTCGAACATGACCACTTTGTGTACTCCACTCTTACGCAAATTGAACTTGGGGAATGCACGACCATCAAAGAATGGATTCGAACCGTCGAAACACTATAAGGTTTATTGGAAGTCACTACGGTTATGTAACACCCATTCAAAAATAAAAAACAAAAAAAGACTAACGACTTAGGGTGTTCTTGTTACCTTGACTAGTTCGGCGACGCTTAGGGTGGGGCGTATGTCGGCGACGGCTTAGGGCTTTGGAGGCTCCAATCTCCGGCGGCGGCGACAGCGAAGCAAGCGGCCTCGTCGCAGCCGCAATCGCGCGACGACAGAGATTTAGGGTTTGGGAGAGAGATTTCGGTGAGAGAGAGCGGTGAGAGAGAGAGAGGTGGGAAACGTCGGTCGAGAGCGGTGAGAGAGGAGAGAACGTCCTCGACGAGCGAGAGAGCGGTGAGCGAAGCGGTGAGCACATAGTGACCGAGAGAGCAGAGAAAGCGAGTGAGAGAGAGAGAGCAGAAGCGAGAGAGCGGTGAGCGGAGATGGCCGATGAGAGAGCGGTGGCCGGTGAGACCGAGAGAGCGGTGAGCGGTGGACCGGAGTGAGAGCGAGAGAGGCGATTAGAGGCGGTGAGAGAGAGAGACCAGAGCGCAAGGAGAGAGACGAAAGAGAGTTGAGAGAGACGAGTGTTTTTTTATTTGGACGATCATTTTTTTTTTTCGGAGGGGGGGGCCTAGATCGAAGCACGCACGAATCTCGAGATTTGATGAACAGTTATAAAAAAAAAAAAAAAAAAAAAAATTTCGTGGGAATGTTGGCGCCATTATTTAGAGACGGAATTTAATTCCGTCTCTATTTCTGTCTCTGATCTCTCTCTATTCCGTCTCTGAATTAGTCCGTCTCAATTCCGTCTCTTACTCCTTTTTCTTAGCAACGGAAAGTTCTGTTGCTAATTCCGTTTCTAAATATCATTTTTCTTGTAGTGTCTTGATAAGTAGTGATTCATTCTGATCCAGTATCAAAATTACATCACAACTATCAATAATAAGAAATTTTAAACTTCTTTGGCCAATTTCTTATTATTCTAGATTTTCAAGAGATATATGTTACTTGTGTATACTCAACTAGTTCAAAACTTTGTTGATCTTCCTAAAGTGGTTCGGTTCTCATTTGTGGCACTTGAATATTTCAAGATTTATTTTATTCTCAATGGTGTCTTTAAAATAAACTCTTTACTTAGACAGTATTTTGAGCAACAAACAATTTGTTCTCATTTGTATTAAATAGTATCATAGCGTTCGACCACAATTAGACACAAAGTATTTGGGCATCAAACTTTATGTTACTTAACGTCTTACGCAATTCTCGCCGCCTCAAATCTCAAGAAAAGACAAACTATGTCTTTTTATTCCATATCATATATGGAGTTTTGTCAACCATTTTAACGAAAATAAGGTTTCGTGCGAGTCCCCTGGTTTCCAAAGTATAGCCTCTATAAGACATCATAGGAGAGTCTGTGTGACACATCATAAATCAAATTATATCCTGTATAGTTCGACTTCTCCTCTGAAAATATCATTTCTTAAATGACATTCCTAGTGGAGTTAATTGCAAAACAATCTCACAATTTCAAAAATGGTCACTTAAACTCTTGGCTCAAATATTATCCATCTTGATCTCATCAAAGTATGTTAATAGTTTGCCAAGTGATTTTTCTATGCTCATTTTGAAATGTTCGTAACAATTCAAAATTATGTCTTCTTGCTAGGATTTGTAATTCACTATAAAATGAACAATTTCATTTGATGAAAAACAAAATCCATTATTTAAGGCTTTCTTTAGAACTTGGCAAATTCTAGCTCACAACTAAGGTTTATGTGTCTGACACAAGCACATTTTGTAGCTTCTACCTTACCTTTATCTTTCTTTATTAAATTCCTTTATGTTACAAACCATCAAATATATATCTACGACCCCTATTATTATTGTCTTACAATTTTAAACAGCATATGCAACTGTAAACATTGTTCTCCGTATCTTTCAATTTATGTAGTTTATAACTATTTTGATGAATTATAGATCAAATCTACTGCCAACTTTTGGCACATGAAGATTCAAGCCTTTTATGATAATTAATATAGTTTTTTCATGTTTCAAACATAAAGACATATTAATAGGTTCTGAACCATTTTACAAAAATCTAGGAATATTGGAATCTTATGCGCTTCCCGTGTGACTTACTGTTGGAACCTTTCCTTCAGTGTCACTGTCATGTCATTAGTTTTCACGGCCCGAATCTTTTCTAAAGTTCAATTTTATATTTGCTAACATGACATATAATCCTTGTACTAATAGATGGTAGTTTAAAAGGAACCATTAATCTAAAACATACATCCTTGTTTATATGGTTGATAACATTTATAAATTTTCAAATCAAAACAGGGAAATTAGTCTTAAAAATTATTTTATCCTTCTCAAGGATTGATCGCAATTGCTATGCATTAGTGTTACTAGGAGTTTAACATCTACACTTAGAAGATTATGCAAAATGATTTATTAGTGAGTAATTAAACTCCCACTAAATCAATAACCCTCGTAAATATTAATTTAGTGGTCTAAGATCCATATTTCACTTATTTTTGAGACAGCTAAGGCATGACACTCAAAATCAAGTTATTTAAGTAAGTAACCATTACCAATTGCATCATATGCAACTCTTAGGTTCTTTATGAAACCTAGACATCATATGTCATAACATGTTACGTCTCATCTATGCCTAAAGCCCAAAATCGTTTTGATAGCTTTATTAAGTAAAACCAATTTAAAACATCCAGGTAACCGTTACCCAGCTTGCCTCATAAGATATCACAATACACCCTGCGAAGGCAGACCCATATTGATGTGATTGAGGCCTTAACAAGTGTTTAAAATGGGTGACATTAACTTAAAATTCTAATCGAGGGATTTTTTTTCAATTTTTATGATCCATGTAGTGTTTTTACAATGATTAATTCTAGCATCTATTTAATTATGGAATATTATATATACCCAATATGCATAAAATAAAGATCATTTATATAAAACAAGAATAAACATCTTCATATATCAACAAGGCATTAGAAAACAAATCAAGGAAATTAAATACCTTAAAATTTTCCAAGTGAGTGAAAGATTATATTTTCATTAATCTCATTAATTAAATATATCTCAATATAATTTTTATCGGACTCTATTTAATTAAAACCCCTTTTAATTAAATATTTTAAGTAATATTAATAATAGTCCCACTAATTTAAATTGATATTAATTCAATTAAAACACCTTCCAATTAAATTAATTCAATCCAATTAATGAACAATGACCCCATTTAATTAATGGTAATTAATCAATTAAAACTTCTTTCGATTATATATATAACTCAATTAATATAAATAGAGTTGTAATCCTATTACAACTTGGAATGGATAGCCTAGATGGCAAAGTCATTCCAATGAGTCTGTGGATGAGGGATCGAATCCTACTATCAACAAAAGACCACCTATTTATTCTATTTTGTAATCATATTACAAATAGACTTGCTTTTAATTTTATTTTGTAATCTTGTTACAAGTTGAATTGCTAGCTAGGATGGCTAAAGCATTCCAAAAGGAGTTGAATGGCTAGGGATCAAATCTCATCATAGCTAAAAAAAATTTACTTCTTTTTTATCAATATCATGCCTTTCATATCCCATACAACCACCAACATATTAAATTACACATATCTATGTACACAAATAGTGAGATCTTATCCGCCGAATTCGATGCGCACCCGTTTTGTGCATGTATGTGCATGACGGTGCGACTACATCAACAACACCATGCCGATACTTTCACACTTTTGCATATAGATTAATTCTATTTAACGCAATGATACAACCATATATAAAATATTATAATTGACTTATATATCATGTATATAAAAAAATAAGGGCACATTACATGTCTGTCTTATTTATAGTACACTAGGTCGAGTTGTAAAAGAACTCGACTCCTAGTCACACTCCAAATAGTGTATTAGATAAAGTCCAACTCTAAAAAGGATAGATTCATAGATAATCTACAATTACTAATCTAACAAGAGTTTAAATTTATCTAAGATTCAAATAAAAATTAAAGTCATACTATAATTCCAATTAGAGTCTTATTCCAAATAGAATTTACTAAGAGATAAAAATTTTAGTCACACTAGAAATGTAGGAGAATCTTGAATCATAGTCAAACTAGGACATTTAATGAGAATCTTCAAAATGAATTTTATCAAATAAAATTTAGTAACCCAGAAAATATTAAATCGTGCAAATCTATTCTTTATGTGCGACCCAATAGGTTCATACAACGTTGGCAGTGAACCAAAACATTTTGGTACATAAGTCATAAGCGTCTCTAGCAAGGCATTATGACTACCCAAGTAGCATGAAGATCAATAAATCGATAGAACCTAATAGACAGTGTATATCATATCCCTTTTTCACTCTATATCTTTTAATTGAACATAAAACATGGAATGTCACCCTACAGTTCAATCTACTAGTCTCGATCTCTGAATAGACTGAAATTGTCAAGTGACATTAATCCAATCAATTCACTAGACATGACCATTTATCATTTTAACATAACGAAAGACCTAATAGATATCTTTCTCTAAAAGAGATGGACAAATTTTATCTTGATCACACAATATCCACATAATAGTAGAACAATGACCAATCACAATCTTTATAATCATTCGGTTAAAGACAATGTTTGATAGTATCATATCATTGTGCTCCTAATGTTGGAGTCTCTAGTGATCTCAAGTCAAAGGACTAAATGATATAACTCTCATGAGAATCACTTATGACATTGACAATGTAGTGTTCTCATAACGGGTCGATCCAGCATATGTTCCCAACAGATACCTATTATCTTGATCTGTATCTGTATACGCATAATCATCACATGATTATCAATCAAGACTCATACTAGTCTTAATTTATTATTGTTCCCACATAATAACTGACTAGGGACATTTAGAATAATACAATAACTATCCATAGATACTATTATAAAAGAAACATGCATCTACTTATAATAGTTAAACAACGTTTACAGAATTGGCCTATGGCACATACCCTAACACTTATATCACTTATAAAAGCTTTATAAAACTTATACCAACTCATCATATTGTTCTCTACCTCGGTCCCACGCAAGCAAGCAACTCGAGTTGCATTTCCATACAAGTCTCGACACCTATTCACAAGTAGGAATGACTTAGTAGTTTACACATATACAATACACTAGGCATACATCATTACAAATATAACATTTACCTCGGCCATCTTGCCTTGGTCACGATAAATATATCAAAGTGGGTCATATGTCATGGGTCATTTGATCCTGATTTAAAGATTAAAGTCGAATTAAAGATTTAGGCCGTGACGAATTCCCAATCAAAGCTTATTTGTTCTCACAGTAGTCGTTACAAATATCACTTGAAGCGCCTGCGGGCTCTCTCCCAAGGAGTTTGCTTCGATTTCTATGCGTCGTTCCTTGTCATTCCCTCCATTGTCTTATGGAACTCAAGTTCCCTATCTACTCGTGGATACCATCAGAGACAATTAGACTACTTGGGAATACAATTATCTATATATCTAACGATATAATTATATATACAAGGCAACAAATAACCAACATAATAAATCTTTTGTCATATATCTTTTATCCCATCCCATCCTAGGATTTATCATTTATATATGTTAAGTTGACGTTGAACCGATGTCTCATACCATTGATTCGTCTAACTTAAAATTGACCTTTAAATATTAAAGGCTCTAAACAAACCACATAAATAACCTACTAAAGTTGCAACCCAAATTTATTGTTCTCAAAATAAAATAATTAGATAATAAAAGCATGTAATTTCTCACAAAGCAAGGAAAGACTTCAAGCCGGTGCCTTTCCTTTGTCACGAGCTAATGTGGATGTGGATGTACCTGGTGTAACGGCCCAAATTTTAATTACGCCGTTATTATTGATTATTTTCAGACTTGGACGACAGCTCAGATCCACGTGGATGCTGCAGATAGGTCGGGGCACGCCGACTAGGTAAATAATGATTTTATGTGATTGTTTGCCTATTTGCGATGCTGTATATCAAGTTATTTACCTAGCCTCGCATGTGTGTATTTATATCATTGAATCGAGTGAGATAGTGTAACGGGTGTTTTGCCTCGAGAAACGGGTCAAGACGGTGCGAGGAGCGAAGCGTGGGTATACTAGGTCGGGGAAACTAAAACACACAAATTAAATAAAGGATTGGTCAAGTATCTACTATGGAGTAGATATTGGGTGGCTAGTGACGCGGCGGTACGCGTACATCGCGATTCGGAAGCGAAATCGGGCGTCGAAACGCCCGAAAACACAGGCGAGTGTCCCAGCTGTGTCACACTTTGGAGTCAATGACACAAAGTCAACTAGCTTACCCTCATGTACACTCCACCACACACCATCATCATTTTCTCATCTCCTTTACGTCACTCTCTCCCACATACACAACACACACACCCGACACTCACACACACAAGCCGAGAGGAAGAAGAAGAAACAGAGAGGAGGAGGAGGAGGAGAAGGAGGAGCTGGGAAGGAGAGAAGAGAGGGTGGAGAAGCGGGAAGGAGGTGAGTTGTTTACTTTTGTTGTTTTTTTGCGTCGGCCATGGAGGCGAGATTGGGGTTCGGCCATGGAGGTCGAGCAGGGCCAGGTGGAGATGGCAGGGGTGTATCCCCCTGCCATCGAGTCCACCGGGGTTGGGGTGGAGAGCAACCCCAACCCAAACCACAAAGGAAAAAGAAAATAAAAAAACAAACACAACAGAGACGTAAGTCTCTGTGAAGAAGGAGATGGGGTGAGGGAGGGGTGCACGCACGCATGTGCGTGCGTGCAACCCCTGGACCTGTTGGGCCGGTTCGGGCCCGACCTAGTTGGGCCGGACCGGACCCGACCCGGGTAGACTGGGTTAAACCCGGTCCAGGGACCCACCCATTTATTTAAATAATATAATATTAAATTTTAATTTCAAAATAGTTTTAAATTAAATAAATTACAGAAAAATAAGAAAAATAGGTGAAAAATTATGGGAAAAATCCAAAAAATCAGGAAAAATATTAAAATGGTTTAATTGGACACCAGGAACTTAGGAGACCATAGTCGGGAGTCGGGTGCGTTTCTCGAGACGTAAGTAGGACTTCGGAGTGCGTTTTTTAATACGTAAGATTTCATCTGAAAGTCACTGAGGGTTTACTTTTCCATCGTTGATTTCATATTCCTTGTTATTGTACTCTATTTTGTGATACATTTGGGTTGGTGGTCGAGTTGCTCCCACCTGATATTCGTAGTATAGTTATGGTGCACTAAGCTGTAGCACGTGTGATCAGGTACTCGGTGAATTGCACCCCGAGTTGCATTAAGGGTGCACGTGTCGGGCAAGCACCGCGAGGAACCAGGTGAAAAGAAGTGGGGGCACCCACCGAAAGGATCCTGGGGGTCCGAAGAACAGTTTAGTCTGACCGGGACGAGTACACACTTTGTTTCTCTCGTGTTATTTATTCAAGTGATGATCTTAGCACAGTTGTCTGTTTAGTTTCCACATGATTATTTGACATGTTTATTGATATCTATTTATTTTCTTATAAATGCTAGGTGTACTTCGTTGGAATCCTACTAACCGTACTCTCCATCTGGCTTTTTGTGATGGTCGAGTGCAGATCCCAGTGCTAGTAGGGGCAAGGGGATTTTGGGCGACTTTATCTGACTGCTCGCTGTCGGGGACCTACTAGTACGTGCGATTTTGATATTTTGCTTTACTTTTGGGAAATGGGAGACTAGATAGACACTTACTTGTATATATTACTGCTTAGTATTGTCGCCTATATATAGAGTACTTTCCCCGGGTTTTCCACAATAGGTGTTGCTCTTACAATGATGCTTTATATGATGATAAATTTAATTGTTTTACTTGCTTTAAATTTAAGACTTCCGCTGGTTTTAATACTATAAAAATGATCTAACTGTCTAACTAAACCGATTAACGAATGAGTTTAACACGCATATCGAGTAGTCATGATGTAGTAAAGGACGACAGTGGCGTGTGGGACCCAGTCGGTCAATGATATAACAGGACCGTGGGGCCGTGCCACCCCACGTGGCGACCTCGGGATTTTGGGTCGCCACAGGTGGTATCAGAGCGAGTGTTCGAGGAACCTAGGGAAATTAACTGAAAGAGCATAAGACTTTAAAAAAAAATTTAGATGTGGAAACCCGATGTACTTTCCTTAGAACTTTAGTTGGGAAGTGATGGTGAGGCGGGTAGACTTAGGGTTTATACACGTGTTATGTTTTTTAGTAAATGATAAATTAACACGTATATATACCCAGGCTGATCCGACACACGCTTTTCGATACAGATCACGATGAACGAACAGCCCTCGACACAGCCTGAGATAGGACAGACTAGTGATCTTTCTAGTGGCACCACTACTACTACCGTATCGACTCAGAGCATAGAGGATCGACTTGCCGCCCACGATGCCCAGTTGACAGAGATCCTCCAGTTACTTAGGGCTCAAGCCACGACATCCGCCACAACAGCAACACTAGCTCCCATAGTTCTGGTCGCACCTACGGTATAGACAGCCGTCGCCCCGACTATACCACATATGCCTACTGATACACCACTTTCAGAGACACGGGCTGAGGGAGTCTCGCCAGCGATTGTGATGCCATTAGAGACTTCGACTCTTACGCCCCTACCTATGACTATCGAGAGGTCGACTAACTACGACTCAAAAGATTGAGACATTCGCAGCGATAGTTGAGCCAGAGGTTAGGACTGAAGTCTGGATTGAAGATGTTCCAGTAGTCCGAGACTTTGTCGACGTATTTCCAAATGATTTACCAGGATTGCCACCGCTACGACCAATTGAGTTCATCATTGAGCTGATACCAGGAACTCAGTCGATCGCTAGCAGACTTTACCGGATGTCACGGTTAGAGCACGAGGAGGTCAGGAGGCAGTTGGATGACTTACTAGAGAAGGGTTTCATTCACCCTAGCATGTCACCTATGGGAGCTCCAATATTATTTGTGAAGAAGAAATATGGTTCAATAAGGATGTGCATAGACTACAAGAAGTTGAATCAGGTGATAGTTAAGAATCGTTACCCACTCCCCAGGATCGACGACCTTTTTGATCGTTTGATTGGCGCCAAGTTCTTCTCGAATATTGATCTACGTTATGGCTACCATCAATTGAGAATTCGAGAAGAGGACGTCAAGAAGACCGCTTTTAGTACAAGATATGGGTTGTTTGAATTTACAGTCATGCCTTTTGGGCATACTAATGCCCCGGCGATCTTCATGGACTTGATGCACACTTGAGACCATACTTGGACAGATATGTCATCGTTTTTATTGATGACATCTTGATTTACAGCAAGACTCGTGAGGAGCATGCGAGTCATCTCAGAGCGGTTTTGACGACACTGAGAGAACATAGACTGTACGCGAAATTTAGCAAGAGTGATTTCTGGCTGAGTGCAGTGAGATTTCTAGGACATGTCATTAGCGATCAGGGTATCTCTGTGGATTCATAGAAGATTCGGGCAATTATTGACTTAAGGACGCTTGAATCTACTTTTGACATTCGGAGTTTTTTTTTGGACTGGCAGGTTACTACCGTCGATTCGTACAGGACTTTACCTCGATTGCAGCACCGATGACTCAGAGCCTGAGATACATTTTCACTCAGAGAGATCTGAACATGCTTCAGAGGAGATGGCTTGAGTTACTGAAGGACTACGACTTCACTATTGAGTATCACACAGGGAAAGCGAACGTCGTAGCTGATGCATTGAGCAGGAGCGGTATTGACAGTCAAACGGTAGTGCGACATATGACACACGAGCATGGCTTATTACAGGCGGCGTCAGTTATGTGCATGACCAATTTTTTTACTATGATCGAGCCACATATTTGTTGTCAAATGAAAGTTCTGACTGTATCTATTGAGCGAGTTGCCAAGTGTGAGATGACTGGTGGGCTCTATGAGCAGTTCAGTGGTATGGCTCGGGATCCGGAGTGTACGGATTGGGCAGAGTTGACAGATCAGTGTTTGAGACACCGGGGGAGGTTGTGGATACCTGCAGTTCCGGAGATACGGGACGAAATTTTGGAGGACGAACCAAGATGTATCATGATTTGAGGCGATTATTCTGGTGGCTAGGGATGAAGGCTGACGTTGGCGAGTACGTCAGGAGTTGTCATATCGCCAAGCCAAGTCAAGGCGAGCACAGGAGACCAGGCGGTTTACTACAACCACTACCAATTCCACAGTGGAAATGAGAGCACGTCACTATGGATTTTGTCAGTGGGTTACCACAGACTACAAGGAAACATGATGCGGTTTAGGTTGTGATTGACAGACTAACGAAATCGGCGCATTTCATTCCTATTTCTATGAGATATTCGTTCCCACAGTTGAGCATTATCTTCGAGAAGGAGATCGTTAGATTGCATGGGGTGCCGTCTCTATTGTATCCTGACCGAGATCCTAGGTTGACTTCGAAATTACGGGAGCGATGCGAGAACGGTTTGGCACCAGTTGCAATTTAGTACGACTTACCATCCTCGAGAGACGGACGGATCGAGAAAGCGATACTGGATTACGGAGGATATGCTCGGGGCTTGTATTTTCTTTGTTTGGAGGTTCGTGGGAGGATTATTTACCGTTGTGTGAGTTTGCTTATAATAACGGCTATCAGCGAGTATCGGGATGCCTCCGTTTGAGGCGTTGTTTTGCGGACCTACAGATCACTGCGTGTTGGGCGGCGCTGAGGCTACTGGACGGCGATTGGGCCAGAGATAGTTGTTGATCAAACAGAGAAGATTAGGCCGATTCGACAGAGACTTCGGGCAGCACAGGACAGACAAAAGAAATATGCGGATAAGTACCACTAGGGTCTGAGCTATGAAGAGGGCGACATGGTTATCTGAAGGTTTCCCCTTGGAAGGGCCAGTAGAGATTTAGGATTAAAGGGAAATTGGTGCCGAGATACATAGGACCGTTTAGAGTCTCGGTACGAGTTGGCAATGTGGCTTACAGATTGGACTTGCCAGCAGAGTTAGCTGGGGTTCATCCTATGTTTCATATCTCGATGTTAAAACTGGCTAGGTCAGGACCGAGACCGATGGTTGACATGAGACAGATCGAGGTTCGGCCTGATGTAACATATGAGGAGCGACCGATAGCAATTGTGGATCGCGCAATTCAGACTCTTAGGAACAGAGAGATCCTTAAGGTGTTGGTTCGTTGGCAGCATCATGGTACAGAAGGACTCACTTGGGAGCTAGAGTCTACTATGCGGGAGCGTTACCCTCAGCTATTTCATGGTACGAAACATCAAGTTATTTAAAATTTCGGGACGAATTTTTTTTTCTAGTTGGGAAGAGTTGTAACGGCCCAAATTTTAATTACGCCGTTATTATTGATTATTTTCAGACTTGGACGACAACTCAGATCCACGTGGATGCCGCGGATAGGTCAGGGCACGCCGACTAGGTAAATAGTGATTTTGTGCGATTGTTTGCCTATTTGCAATGATGTATATCAAGTTATTTACCTAGCATCGCATGTGTGTATTTATATCATTGAATCGAGCGAGATAGTGTAACGGGTGTTTTGCCTCGAGAAACGTGTCAAGACGGGTATTGAGGAGCGAACTGTGGGTATACTAGGTCGGGGAAACTAAAACACACAAATTAAATAAAGGATTGGTCAAGTATCTACTATGGAGTAGATATTGGGTGGCTAGTGACGCGGCGGTACGCGTACATCGCGATTCGGAAGCGAAATCGGGCGTCGAAACGCCCGAAAACACAGGCGAGTGTCCCAGCTGTGTCACACTTTGGAGTCAATGACACAAAGTCAACTAGCTTACCCTCATGTACACTCCACCACACACCATCATCATTTTCTCATCTCCCTTACGTCACTCTCTCCCACATACACAACACACACACCCGACACTCACACACACAAGCCGAGAGGAAGAAGAAGAAACAGAGAGGAGGAGGAGGAGGAGAAAGAGGAGCCGGGAAGGAGAGAATAGAGGGTGGAGAAACCGGGAACGAGGTGAGTCGTTTACTTTTGTTGTTGTTTACTGCGTCGGCCATGGAGGCCGAGAGTGGGGTTCGGCCATGGAGGTCGAACCGAGCCAGTGGAGATGGCGGGGATGTCTCCCCCGCCATCGAGTCCACCGGGGTTGGGGTGGAGAGCAACCCTGACCCAAACCACGAGGATAAAAAAAAAAAAAAAAACACAACGAGAGACGTAGTCTCTGTGAAGAAAGGAGATGGGGTGGGGGAGGGTGCACGCACGCGTGTGCGTGCGTGCAACCCCTGCATCGGTTGGGCGGTCGGGCAGGCCGGTTGGGCCGGGCCTGGACCCGGACCCTGGACCCGACCGGGTGGGCCCGAAGCAGGTCAAAGCCGAGCCGGTTGGACCGGGTCAAACCCGGTCCAGGGACCCACCCATTTATTTAAATAATATAATATTAAATTTTAAATTAAAAAGAATTTAAAATTAAATAAATTACAGAAAAATAAGAAAAATAGGTGGAAAATTATGGGAAAAATCAAGAAAATCAAGAAAAATATTTAAATGGTTTAATTGGACACCAGGAACTTAGGAGACTATAGTCGGGAGTCGGGCGCTTTTCTCGAGACGTGAGTGGGACTTCAGAGTGCGTTTTTGAGGTACGTAAGATTTCATCTGAAAGTCACCGAGGGTTTATTTTCCATCGTTGATTTCCTATTACTTATTATTGTACTATATCTTGTGATACATTTGGGTTGGTGGTCGAGTTGCTCCCACCTGATATTCGTAGTGTACTTATGGCGCACTAGGCTGTAGCACGTGTGATCAGGCACTCGGTGAATTGCAACCCGAGTTGCATTAAGGGTGCACGTGTTGGGCAAGCACCGCGAGGAACCAGGTGAAAGGAAGTAGGGGCACCCACCAAAAGGATCCTGGGGGTCCGAAGTACAGTTTAGTCTGACCGGGATGAGTACACACTTTGTTTTTCTCGTGTTATTTATTCATGTGATGATCTTAGCACAGTTGTATGTTTAGTTTCAGGATGATTATTTGACATGTTTATTGATATCTATTTATTTTCTTATAAATGCTCGGTGTTATTCGTTGGAATCTTACTAACTGTACTCTCCATCTGGCTTTTTGTGATGGTCAAGTGCAAATCACAGTGCTAGTAGGGGCAAGGGGATTTTGGGCAACTTTATCTGACTGCCCGCTGTCGAGGACCTACTAGTACGTGCGATTTTGATATTTTGCTTTACTTTTGGGAAATGGGAGACTGAATAGACACTGTACTTGTATATATTACTGCTTAGTATTGTCGCCTATATACAGAGTACTTTCCCCGGGTTTTCCACAATAGGTGTTGCTCTTACAATGATGTTTTATATGATGATAAATTTAATTGTTTTACTTGCTTTAAATTTAAGACTTCAGCTGGTTTTAATGCTATAAAAATGATCTAACTGTCTAACTAAACCGATTAACGAAATGAGTTTAACACGCATATCGAGTAGTCATGATGTAGCAAAGGACGAAAGTGGCGTGTGGGACCCAGTGGGTCAATGATCTGACAGGACCGTGGGGCCGCGCCTCCCCACGTGGCGACCTCGGGATTTGGGGCCGCCACACCTGGAGAGTAAGTGGGATGAGGTAAAAACCAAATGAGTTCAATAAGAGAGAAGACTCGCTCAAACACTAAACATGCAAGTATTACCTAAAAAGCAAAATAATTATAGACATGTAGTAGTAAACTCTATTGTAAAGCATTTAATGGAAAGAAATGAAGACATGATTCTTGTTCATAAAAAGGGTGTAAACAAGTTCCATATCCAATATCACTTAAAAGTAGATTCATCATTCAACAAACTAGGAAATTAGCATTCTTATAAAAACATTTCATAAAAAGGGAATTCACAAATTTGTAAATAAATATCATTCATTCATGCAATGGGGTCCAACAAGCAAGTTACCATAACAAGTAGTAATTAATATAAGTAATGATTTCATTCAATGCATTCTAGCTAATAGTATGAATCTGGTGAGCGAAACACTCTCTCTCGAGATGATGTGAACTATTGGTGGTCACAATGGCCGTTAGGATCTCCATCTAGTTCCATCGAACCAACAGTAAGTGTTTCCAACTCATCATTGATTGTGACCACTTGTGAACTTGATACTTCGTGGTGCAGAGAACTCTCTTTATTGTAGGACCATAGCCAAACCACTACATTTTGTGGCGCGGACCACTCTCTATTGGTAGGCACACTGCCACATCATCGCTACTCGTGGTGTGGACCACTCTCTTTTGATGAGCACAATGCCACATCATCGCATTTGGATCAGATAACGAAATATTTCACGTCACATGCATTCCATAGATAAGCATATTCCTACCATTACCTAAATGCAACCCAATCCCAAGTCTTTCGATAATAATATGAAATTTCTATTTATCTAATACTCAAGGCACATTTAATGCATGAGCGAAGCTTCCCACTTACCTCGACTCACTGTGAATTCTATTCTCGATCTTCGCGTGCTCGGGGTCCAATGTGAACCGCTTTATGAATCTAAACAATATAAGACACATTCACATCATCGACAAGTCGTATATTAATCTCAATTTATTCTTAAATTTAATTTGGAATTCACTAGTATGGGTCCCACGAGTCCCTCATCGCCCGATGCAAGAGTCAAGGGGTGGAACGCGGTAGCGCCCCGTTTGAAAGTAGGATTTATTCTTATTTTATTTCATATATATATATACACATAAATGTCACATATAAATATACATATATATTATATTTTTTATCTAAATAAGGTAACCAGGGACATTTCATCCCTGGTTTTTAAGGTGCAAGGCCCGATTGGCCCCTGGTCAAATATATAAGGGCCAAAGTGGCCCCTGGGTGCATTAGGCATGGACATATCCCTGCCCAGTGTACGGGCTGCCCCTAGGCGCCCTGCGCCACAGGGCAGCGGCGCAGGGATGCCCCTGCTAGTGCCCTCGCTGGCAGCGGCAACCCCGCCGCCTTCGTTAGTGACGCTGATTGGCGCCGCACCCTATTAAGGTTTGTCTCTCTTACATTTTTTTAACTAACCCAAGTTTTCAATTAATCAAGAAGAAAGAAGAAAGAAAAAGAACAATAAGGAAGATAATTGTACCTTCGAATGCCACCACTTTGTATCACCAACACTAAAATCCCCTCAATTTTTCTCTCTTGATTTTGAACTCGTAAATCGATTAATGGTGGTTAAGGTTTATAATTAGATTTATTCAGTGGGACCAATTGGTGTAGGGATTGCGAAGTCACTAAATTCCCCCTAGAGCAGGTCTTTTGGATTTCGGGTTGTCACATTACCCTTCCCACTTTTGGTTTAAATGAAAATTGTTAAGAGAGGGAGAGAGAAAGTCGTAGTTTAAAAAGATAGAGGATTAAGGGGGAGAAAAAAGATAGTGGATTAAGGGGGAGAAAAAAGAGATTTAGTTTCCTTAATAACTACTGAAACATATTAACTCAAAAATTCCCTTATCTAAACCATTTTGAAACCATTTATTAGCATTTTTTACACTTCATTCTATAAGAAATAGGGAATTTTAACACCACCCTCTTTTTAGATAGACATCAATTTTTACTCCTAAAAAATAGACGTTTTAATTCCATTTTTTGGCAAAAACTCTCAAGAATACCCTCATCTAAACTATGTTAACAAAAATAGGAATCTAAGTGCAATCAAGTAGTTTCACTTAATTTCATATTCTTGCTAATCATCCCTTCTCCTCTAATTTCTCTTCTTAAGCCATGTGTAATATGCCCATCATCCACGTTTTGCGAAATTGGTTAATCGTTTTAAGAAACTAACCCTTTTTAGTCGGTTCTGGAAACTAATCTTTTACAGTCAATCTCCATCTCAATTGTGAAATATGAGGGCAGGGCAAATGGAATATTGCACGTTTGAGAAGAAAAAAAAAAAACAATAAACAAAATATTAGAGGAGAAGAGAGACCAACCAAGAGGAGAGTTGACAATGGCCAATATTTCTAATTAACCAATCGATCGGGTAGCAACCGGTCTGGCAAAATACAACAACCACGAAAGGAAAGAGCCGCGTCTCTTATCTATCGAGTTATTTGTATAGTTTTCTACATTTTTCAACCTACTATTTTTTGTAAATTATTAAGTGAATTCCTTCTTTTTTATATGGATTACTTTAATAGTAGGGGCTTGAATGCTTGCTACAACAACCACGAAAGGACCCACACTTGAAATATTTAGTGTGCTTGAATGCTTGCTAGAACTAGAAGAAAAAACAATAATTGGTAGTCACCAGTCTGGCAAACTACAACAACCACAAAAGGAAAAAGTTTTTGTTTTTTATTATGTTCTTTCAGCTTCGATTACTGATGCTATCTAGATTTTGTGAAGTGGGTATTGGAGATTTGGAATTCTTACTTTCATGAGATTTAGAAATGTAGAGTTTGAGAGTCGATTGCTTTGATGATTGTTAAGGAAAAAAAAAAAACTAATTAAGCAATAAGGACTGAGGGCTTTTATTCAACTACTCTCAACTACTTATAGGGGATTTTTATTTTGTTACAAATGGGTGTCTAATTCTCTATAGCTCATCTATAAAAAAAAAAAAAAAAAAATTGTAGTAAACTGTATGACGAATGATGTCCCCAACAGCCAACCAATAAGTAGAGGTCACCATTTTCTCAGGTAACCTTATCTCACAGTACCCAATTCATTGCATATCTGTATTTTAATATGGCTATACTCCCTTTGCAAACTAAAACAAAAATTAAACCCTCGCAAATCTCATAATAATTACTAATAAATCACGCAAATTCAACTAGTTAATGTAATCTCTCTATATTTCGAAAGTTCATGCGCTTAATTTGAATGTTTGTTTGATTCTGGCTTCTAGGAATGCATGATCAATTGGAGAAGAAATTTTTTTCGTGGCTTATGGGATGATGTCGTGGGCGATCATTAATAGGAGCAACACAACTACAAAAAATTTGTTGCGTATAAAGAGGAATGAGTGCCCAAGTATGCGCATAGAAAATTGTTCCTTTTTCTTGGGTACTAACAAAATACACGATGTGTTCTTTATAGCTTTTTTTAAGCCCAGTCAATTTCCATTCATCACTGGATATTGACAAAGGAATAGCATCTCTGCAAAAACACGTGAAATATTCATATATTTGTGTTCTTTATAAATGTGTTTTTTTTTTAGAAAATTCATCATTGTGGCTTTAATATACTAATATAATGTTCTTTATTGTTGTCATGCATGCATGTGATTAAAACCTATTATTTTGTTTGGGTTAACTGACATGACAAAAAAAAAGTCTTGAATTATTGTTTGTAGCACACGCAAAAACGGGGTTTCTTCTAAAAGTGGGGTGGAGATAGTTTTTATTTCCCAAAATATGGAAGTTTACTTTTAAATTTCAAAACTAGGGGATAACTCCTTTTGAAAATGAGGTATTGATGATGAGGTGGCATGCATGGTGGTGTGGTGAGGTGGAAGGCAATTGTATAGATAGCTCATTTTGAAAATGAGCTATCAATACACATTTTTTTCCCCATGAACGACACGTGCATATGGAGATGGACGACCCGCGTCACTCGCGTATCTCGAGGTAGACAACCAATGTAAACAACGCGCAAGCATATCGACGTGGACAACCCATGCAAACGTCACCCATGTATGCCGAGGTGGAGATTTCATGCAAATGCCAGGTACGTCTGTCGAGGTGGGTGACCCATGCAACCTCGTGCAACTCATGCAAACGTCACGCACGTGTCTCAGGTGGTAAAGCCAATGTCAACGTTCACACACGTATCTTCTGGTTGACAACACATGAAAACGCCACGCATGTATGTCGAGGTGGGCGAGCCATGCATATCAACTACAGATAGCACCTTTTGAGAAGGCGCTATCTGTGTACCCCTCGGCCCATGGGTTCGGCCCATGTCCACGTGGTCATCCCACGTGGACGTTTACACCAATAGCGCCTTTTGTAAAGGCGCTATTGGTGTACACACTGTCCACGTAGGACGACCATACACTAATAGCGCCTTTTCAAAAGGAAGGCGCTATCAGTGTATGGCCATCCTACGTGGACCGGACACATGAATAGCGCCTTTTCAAAAGGCGCTATCCATGTGTCCACGTCAGCAAAAAACACACCCACCTAATAGCGCCTTTTGGATAGGCGACATAGCCTACTTTTGGAATAAAAAAAACAACCTTATTTTCCTCATTTAAACTAAAAACAGTTGTACTTTTGTAATTTTTTCCACAAAAACCGCTTCAACTAGTTTATATTATGTAAGTAACAAAATGCAAACAAAACAATGAGAGGAATTTTTTGGTCTGAGATTTGGTAACAGATTTCATAACATTACTTTTGGAGCATGTCCAACAGATCAATTACATATGTTATAACTTAGAGGAGCACGTGCCGCACTTACTAGTTTTAAACGTTCATAGTTAGTTATTATTGTGGGAAAAATAATAAATTAAGACCAGTATACGTCTTGATATTAGTCATATAATGATTGTGTATACAGATACGGATCAAGATCATGGGTATCTATTGGGAATTTGTCCCTCTCTTTTAGAGAGAGATATTTATTAGGCCTCTCGATCTGTTAGATTGATAAATGGTCATGTCTAGTGAAATGTCACTTGACAATTTCAGTCTGCACGGATATCGAGACCAGTAGATTGAACTATGAGGGTGACATTCCATGTCTTATGTTCAATCAAAAGATATCACCTGACAAAGAGATATGATAGACACTATCTATTAAGTTGTACCAATTTTTTGATTTTTGTGCGACTTTGGTAGTCATAATGTCTTGCTAGAGTCTGGTTATGGTTTGTGTGCCGAAAAGTGTTTTGGTTTACTGCCAACATTATATAAACATATTGGGTCGCACACAAAGAATGGATTTGCACGACTTAATATTGTCTAGGTTGATGAGTTTTATTTGATAAAATTCATTTTCAAAATTCTCATTAAGTGTCCTAGTTTGACTAGGATTCAAAAGTCTCCTACATTTCTAATGTGACTAGAAAGTTTGTCTCTTGATAAATCCTATTTTGAATAGGACTCTAATTGGAATTATTGTATGACTTTAAATCTTATTTGAGTTTTAGATAAATTACAACTCTTGTTGAATTATTGTAGATTTTCTATGACTTTATCTTTTTTTGAGTCGGACTTTATCTAAGACTCTATTTGTGGTGTGACTAAGAGATGGAGTTCTTTTACAACTCGACCTATTGTATTATAAATAAGACATTAGGGTTAAAATTGTTGAAGAGATTTTTCTAGAGTGTTTTTTAGAACTTTTGCCCTAAAATTTTTGGGGCTAGCACTCTGGATCGTGATCATCTGTTCATGTATGGATTTCTAATAGAGGGCGTTCATCTCTAGTAGTGTCTTAAAGGAATTGATCAACACAGAATAAGGATGACATGGAGGTGTTCTTTTTAAGGTATGGTTTTTCTCTCTTGGTACATCAAGTTAATGGAATTGATATGATCTTGGTTTGGGGATATTTGAAAAAGTTTGGAAAACTTCTGCTGTATTTGATCCCTAAAACCCAACATATAGTTCACTTCACCTACATACCCCCTAACTCATTTTCAACCTTGACCTCAAGGTTTTAAAATAAAGTAGGGATTTTAAACAAAACAAAACATATATACATCATGAAGCATAAAAGGATCGAATATGAAATATGAAATATAAATTTCTTTTCAAAATTTACACAATTAAAACATCATATATATATATATAAGAAATACATAATGGATAAAGGCATTTGTTCTCATTAAGGTTCAAGCAGAGTGCACATTTCATTTATACAACCAAATACTGGAAGATTACAAAGTATTGTGCGCAGAACTAAATTCTTCATCGCTCTCTTCAGCTTCAACTTCATTCCTTAGTGTAGTAGGTTGAATTATAGTTAATGGCAGGATTATGAACTCGAAATGGTAATCTCATATGCATCGAAGGAATGTCGATGTCCCTCATATGATCTTGTAAGCTTCCCATCCTCCTTTCTAACATGGAATAGTGGCGTGCCAGAGTTCTTTCATTTGCTTCTAACATCTCATTATTCCTTAAGATTTTCTTCTCATTGCACTAAAAAGCTGAAAATAAGGATTTGAAAAATCCTTTCCTTTTAGCCCTTTCCGTAGATGTAGAACTTTTATCTACCACTACAACATATACTTGAATCATCAGATTTGCTACTCGCCTTGCTTTTTTTTTGTGCTTGCATGGAGTCTTTGCCTATTAGTCTGGTCTTCAATTCTATACCTACTTATCTCATTGGTCTCTCTCATATTCTGAATTGTTGTATCCATTCACCACTCTCATCCTCCTAATTGCACTGTTTGTGGTAGTCCTATGAGGTAGCATATCAAAGTCCATTTAAAATGTGGAATGGCTGGTCATCATATTTCATAGTCGTCATTACCTGCCTCATTGCTTCGTAGATTACAGATCACATGTTGATATACCCCCGACTTATTTATGATGTGATAAAGTAGAGCAGCTGTATGGTTCTTCACTTCGAAATGTTGCTTAGTGGGGTATAGGCAGGCGTCTGTTATGTAGCTCCAACACTTGGTGGTTCTTCTAAAATTAATGGTTTCGATGAACTTCAGATGACCGTATGCATCAATAGCAAATCCTTGTCCGGGAATTACTTCTAAGGCTTCTTGAATTTGTGCGGATGGGTAAGTTTCCTTATGGAGGTAATGCATGCTGGAATAGTTGGTATAATCATGTCTAACTTTATACTCCATAAGTTTATAGTGTCTATCAGTGCCTTAAGTGAAATATCAATCTTCATTCCCTGAACTATCACTTCCTTACAATTTTTGTTCACATATTCGTTCGCGTGGAATTAGCAAACTAACTCCGAGCATCGTCTCTCTAATCTACCTTCGTAATACCTAAGAAGTTGTTCCTACTCTCTTTCACGTATAATGCTCACGATCTTTTCTTCATATTTGTTCACATTTTGGATTTGGAGTCGTCTCTCAGGTATTATGACTCTTTTTTCATATCTTGAAAATATCTATTTTGCACTTTAGGATTAACAAATCTCATGGAATCATATGGGATTTGTAAGTTTTGATCTATTTGGTCAGAATCCTCATCAAAACTAGGTAGAGTAGGTGTTCTCTTGGGTTTCTCTACCATAATCCCTTTTCCTTTCTCTTATACTTTATAGTGGTTGAATTACTACTATGAATCGGTAAATTAAAATCTTGTATGTGATAGAAAAAACAGATTTAAGGTAGGCAATTAGTTGAAAATCAAATGGCTATCAAGAAGTTCAAAAAGATTATGAGTAAAAAGTAGATTTTTGACAAAACTTATTTGAAAATTAAAGGAGTAAAAAATATGAGAACAAATCCATTGAATGGATTTTCAAAAATTCGCAAATTACACATTTGATTCGTGAAAAGTTTTAATCATAAACATTTTTGAATAGCTTTCTAAAATCTCTATAATTTTCAAAATCATGGAATTTGTAAGTCAACACTCACTACTATTGCAAAACTCAATCTTAAATAAGTCATTTGATGTATAGAAATGGAGTTCGATAAATTTTTTTACGAAACAAACGTCTAAGAATTTTGCAGAAATCCAATATAAATCAAATTTTCATCGAAATTAAGGGTTAGGGTTATGATGTGTTACCTTCTTGAGAACGCATCGCTCAAGATGTGCGCTCTTGAACTTTTCTAACCTGGTATTCCAAGCTCTAAGTTTGAATTCCCTAAAGCCTAGCTTGTCTTTACTCTCTCAAATTTGATTTTTTTGTTTGAATGAAGCTATGTAGAAGTAGGAATCACTTAAATAGACTAAGATTGAGCTTAGGAGGATTGAATATGGTAAGAAATTGGATTTTTCATGAAAGCTTGCAATGGTTTAGTGATGTGAATGCGATGTAACGACTGGTGATTTAGGGTTTTGGTTTTAAAAATCAAAAATCGTGCCCAGTGATTCTTATGTCAGTGGAATCGCTGGGAATTAATGTGTAAATCATTACAAATAGGGCTATTATTTTCACCGATCTGGCCAGCGATTCCTTTGTTAGGCGAATCATTGGGAATTGCTTGACCTTAAATTTACACTAAAATTTCTTGTGTTTTACCATCGATTTTCCCAGCAATTTCTACTGTTATTTGGAGTCATTGAGAATCGCTAGGCCTTATTTTTTCTTTTTTTTTGCAATTTTATTTCATGAATAACTTATATATCCTTCCTAAAGGTAAACGTAAAGGTAATATTGACTAAAGAAATATAAAAGTTTCATAAATTTGATCGTTATATGTATGCATCTAACTAATAATTTTATTTATTATGAAAATAGATAAATAAACAATTAAGCAATTTTATAATGTGAATTTGCATAAAGGCCATGAAAATAAAAACTACTCGATCATCCCCTCTTCTATTTGAAGCTATTCAGAAGCGTGGCTTACGAAAGTAAATCCAAAAGAGAGTAAAAAATAGAGAGAATAAAAACAAACTATACTAAAGCTTTATGTCCTACTAAAAATTGAAATAACTTAAAAAAATAACGAATATGGGCTGCCTCCCATAGAGCGTTATTGTTTATAGTCGTTTTCTCAACTAATGGAGGAATCAATCTTCGTTGAGTGTGAGCGAGTCAATCTTAGCTTCAAGCGGTTCCTGGTCAAGAATGTCTTCACTAAGGTCTAAAAAACGTTCGTCATCAATGATCTCATCACCGACATTAAATTTCCCTTCTTCCATATCATCCTGAAGTTCTCTCCCATTACTAAATGATACTACTTCATCACCCATCCTTAGTGTAACTATGCACTCATGTATATCGATGATAACTTCGGCATTTGACAAGAACGGTCGACCCAATAATATATGATCATCTGGGGTAGTTGTTGGCATGATAAGAAAATTTGCAATGATGGTGAGCCTACCCACCCGTACATGCACATTCTTTGATACTCCGAATGCGACTATACAAGTGTCATTTGGCTTTGACAACATAATAGGAGGTTTGCACTAAATCCTCAATTTTGTCAAAAGAAACCAATGTTTAGGCATAAGATTCATGTCGGCTCCCGTATCGAGTTGAACTCTGTAGAAGGACTTCTCGTTTATTTATATGTTGAGGTAGGTCTGCCCTGGATCCTCAACAAAGATTTTGGCATGATTTTCATTCTCACTAAACTCCTCATAATCTGAGTCGTTCTTGTCGCACTCGTATAGGTCTCTGGCAGGTTGTTTCTCTTTTTGTGATTTCTTATTTTTCTTCTTTTTTGGTATCTTAACCATCAATAGCTTGATTATTTCATTGGAATTAACTTTTAAGGTATACTCCTCCATGTTGTTTAATGCAACTAGGGAGTTATCCACTGGGTCAAAGTTAATGATCTCCATATCATGTGATACAAAATTTTCATGATTAGTTTTTAGTCTATGACCATTAACTTACAAGATTCTCCATGTTTGACTACTTTCTATCTCTACGGTACCATGGGGGAATATGTGTGTGACTGCAAAAGGTCATGTCTATCTCGAGCGAAGTTTTCTAGGAAATGATTTAAGACGTAAACAAAAGAGTAAAACTTTTTTACCTACTTCAAAATTCTTAATATTCAATTTATTGTAATGAAGTGCTTTTGTTTTGTTTTTATAAATAGAAGCACTTTCATATGCATCATTTCGCCATTCTTCTAGCTTTTGGATATTAATTTTTTCCTGCATTATCGTAATTCATATTACATGTCTTGATTGCCCAGTATGTCTTATGTTCTAATTCGACTGGTAAATGGCATACTTTACTGAAAACTAGTCTATAAGGTGTCATACATATGGGTGTCTTAAATGCAGTTCTATATTCCCATATTGCTTTTTCTAAACAAAGACTCCAGTCTTTATGTGTTGTATATACTGTCTTTTCTAAAATTGATTTGATTTCTCTATTTGAGGTTTCAGCTTGGCCACTACTTTGTGGGTGGTATGCAATAGACCTTCTATATGTAACATTGTATTTGTAAAGTAGAGTAGCTATAAGTCTATTACAAAAGTGTGAATATCTATCGCTAATCAATCTTCTAGGTTCTCCAAAAATAATAAAGATCATTGATTTTAGGAAATTGAGTATTCTTTTAGAATCGTTAGATTTGGTGGCTATAGCTTCTACCCACTTAACATAGTCTATGGCTAATTAAATGTTATATTTCCATTAGATGGTGGACAAGGTCCCATAAAATCTATTCCTCAAACATCAATTCTTCGCAAAACAGAATAGGACACAAGGGCAATTGGTTCATCTTTTAATGGTGTTAGGGGTTCACCATTTTCTAGTCTACTTAGATGATATGTTATTAAGTTCTCTGCACATTCATGTCTTTTATAGTGAGATCGAATTCTTGTAAGAATAAGATCCATTATAATAAATCTTAGTTTAACGTCTTCCTTTGCAATCAAATATCTTAATGCAGCATGATCTAAGTAAACTATTACTTTTGTTCCTAGTAAATATAGTCTAAACTTTTTCTAATTCAAACACAACTACTAGGAGTTCTTTTTATGTAGTTGTATGTTTTAGTTGGGCAAGATCCAAAGTTCTCGATGCATAGTATACGACAAGAGAATATTTTCTTTACTTCTAACCTAAAACAACTCCTACTGCATAGTTACTTGCATCACATATTATGTCGAAGGGTTGTGACCAGTCCGACGACTTTATCACGGGTGTTGTGATCAGGGCGTCTTTTAATTTACCAAAAGCTATCTTGCATTCAGGTGTGAACGCGGATGTAACATCTCTTTGCAAATGTTTGCATGTAAAGTCTTTCACAAAACGTCTATAAAATGACATTTTTCATAATTCAATACTAGGTTTTTCTCTATACATCTTTTAAGTACTTTAGTTAAATGAAATAAGCATTCATCGAAATAATTACTATATATAGTAAAGTCATCCATGAAAAACTTAATAAAATTTTCAACATAGTCTGAGAAAATAATAATCACACATTTTTGAAATGTAGCGAGTGTGTTACATAAGCCAAAAGGCATCCTGTTAGCGAATGTACCGAAATGGCAGGTAAAAGTGGTTTTTTCTTGATCTTCTAATGTTGCAGGAATCTAATGGAATCCTGAGTATCCATATAAGCAACAGTAATGGGTTCATCCAGCTAGTCTTTCTAACATTTGATATTTAAATGGAAGTGGATAGTGAGCATTTCTAGTTGCGGCGCTAAGCTTCCTATAATCTATGCGCACTCTCCAACCGTTTTGGATTCTAGTTGGTACTAGTTCTCCATGTTCATTTGTTATAAATGTGATCACCCTCATTTTTAGGACTACTTATATAGGGCTGACCCAATTATTGTTTACTATTTGGAATATCATTCTTACGTGTAGTAATTTTAATATCTCTTTCTTTGCTACTTCATCATTGGTGGATTCAATCTACGTTGAGCTTCTCTAGAGGGTTTTGTGTCTTCTTCAAAATTAAATATATGCATGCATGTGGCTGGACTTATTCCTTTTATATCAACTAATGTCCATCCTATTACTTTTTTAAATTCTTTGAGAACATTCACTAATTTTTCCTATTCTAAGTTTGACATTTTATTAGAAATTATAATTAGTAAGACATTTTTACTTTTTAAGTATGCGTATTTTAAATGATCTGGCAGAACTTTAAGTCTAAGTCATGAGCTTTTAGTATAGAGGGTAAAAGTTTCTAATGATTTATTGGTAAATCCATATAGTAAGAGAGTTCAGAGAGTGCATCATAATATTTTAAGGAATTAATTGTCTCTCATGTATCTTCATCTATGTCATCGTCATCATTTAGGTCCTTTATCATTTTTTATGTTTGTTTGACCTATCGCTTCTAAAAGTTTTATCTTATAGGATCCAACAAATCTACGACGCATACTGATGAAACATCTAAAGGATATTTCATTGCGTCGTGAATGTTAAAATTTACCGTTTCATTATCTACTTCTATTGTTAGAGTTCCATTAGAAACATCTATTTCTGTTTTTGCCATTTTTAAAATGGGTGTCCTTAGATAAGAGAAGTTTTACTAGAGAAGTGGTCTTCTTTCATATCTATGACAAAAAAGTCGGCTTGGAAAAGTAAGTCATTAACCCTAACCAGTACATCCTCTAATTTCATACAAGTTGGATGGTAGATCTATCTGCTAATTTTACTACTATAACAATTTCTTCTAAGGGTACGTTTTTCATTTTCAAATATAATGTTAAAGGCATAATGTTGATTGAGGTTCCTAGATAACATAATGCTTTAGATATCCCTATGTTTTCTATTGTGCATGGAATGAAAAACATTCTAGGATCATAACATTTAAGGGCAATTTCTTTTGGATTATTGTTGACACATGTTCTCCTAGGCTTATTCTTTCATTAGGTTTAATTTTATTAGTGCATGAGTCTTTTATAGATTTTTAATATTTAAGTACGAATAAATGTATATTTACTACCACTTTCCGTAAAGTGTCTAAGATTTTTTTTCTCTTTTTCTAATTTCTTGACGTTCTTATTTTTTTCTAAACAATGAGGAATGGTGGTCTTACTATACTTGGTTTATTCTTTTCGAAATCATTTTCATTTTTCTTTTGAATCCTATTATATTTAATTTTTATTTGTTTACCGCATCTCAAAGTTATTGCTTTTACATACAAATTAGAGTAAGGTTGATAACGTAATTGAGCGTGGAACTTTATGGTTGGAAAAATAATGGAAAATCGATATCCACGGGAAATGGAGAAGGGAACATACGATTAAAAAAAATCATATAGAGGGAGAAAGTGAGGATCTCCAGATAAATAAAAAGTGAAAGTTCATAAAAAAAAAAACTTATATTAAGAAATAAAGACTTAGCTCAAATGTTTGTAGCTAGGTTAAGTAACTTCTTCCAATGCCATAAACCAAATAATTGCCTACCTTTAAATAAGCCATATGGATTCTTTAAGGTGTGACAATTTGCAAATAAGCGAAAAGTAGTGATAAAGTCCATTTAAAAGAATGCATTTAATAAGGAGATCAATTTGGATCTACTACCTTGATTAAAAGACCCAAAAAATCTATGAGTAAGTTGAAGGTTATGGTTTTTAAAAGCTTCAAGTCTTGAAAAAATGTTTGTCTTGAAAGGTGACCATTTTTGACTAGCCTTCGAAAATTTCAAGTCTCTTATTAAACAGATTGACAAAGTTTCAATTTTAAGGACTCTATTGTTATGAAAAGTAAGTATACGTATAAAGTCTTTAGGATAACATCATTCAATTTTGTCAGAATGTATTTAGTCCTTGTAGTCAAATAACCCTTTGCTCGGGATGTGCAAAGTTCTATTTTTAAGGGTATTTGATGAGTCATTATTTATGTGATTTTTTCATAGTTGTTTTTTTATGTAAATTGAGTATAAAGTCGTGTTTTATGGCTCTATATGTTTACTTTAAAGGTTTACATGGTATTCAAATATTTGTGAGTGAATTAGATGAATCCATGAAAGAAGTCGAGAATATGTCAAAAACCAGTAGGTTTCACGCCCCAGAATGGACAGACGGCACCAGTGAAGACCCACTGCGCCAAGCATGGCATCGCAGCAGAACATCCAACGACGCCATAATTGAATGGACGTCGTTGACTCTACAAGAGACGGCGTCACCTACATCGCCAGGTTCAAAAATACAAGTTTAAGACCGACTTGCTGCCTAAGACTTTCTATATATTGCCATGTCACCATTCGGCGTTGTTCCTACATAACGACGACGTCACCAACAGTGCCAACTCTACAGAATAGAAGTTTTGAAACTTTTTAGACGGTTCTTATTCCCGGGAGTTGCTATTTTTATACCTAAGCAAAATTATATAAAGCATGAACCTTTTTGAATGAAAATACATTGTATTTATAGTGATTTAGGAGTAGAGAAAGGTAGAGTAGCCATGTTCGGCTAGGTTCTTAAACACCTAAGTCATTTATGAAGCTCTCTAGCTATTAGTAGGTTGTCGTTTATGTCTTGTTGAGATTTTCTAATATAATATTGTTTTGATTCAGCTCTTTATCTTTATGTTGCTATTTTAATGATGTCTCAAGGGTAGTTTAAAGTTTGTATATTCATTTCAAATCTCTAGGCATAAACCCATCGACCCGTTATCAATTAGGTTGCGTCTGTGATACCAACCGGGTTGAGAAGTGGTAATCACTTAGAGCAAGAAACCTGACACACTTGTTGTTCTAGGGGAGTAATATTGAGAACTAGGTTAAATCTTAAGAGTGGCTTGCCCAAGGTTATCTAGAGGTAGGTGTTCCGACAAAGCTATTAATGCTGCTCACATGTTAAATCTTGAGAGCGGTTGCCCAAAATTATACGATGGAGCAAGAGAAGTATTTAGAGAGTGGTTGCCCTATCTATCCAGAATAGGGGAACTAGGGTGTTGGTTACCCCAACACCTATAGCCTAACTAAAGACACTATTTTAAAATCCATCCTTCAAAGTCGATGATATTAGACATGGAAATAACATAGGGCTAGATTGTGGCTTCCTAGACTTAGGTATATTTCTATTTTCTTAGTTTCAATTATTTATTATCTTGTTTAATAGATCTTTATGATAAAACTATTTCAAACCCCCCCTGATTTATTTTTCTATTCATTAAAATCTGTTTGACTAAATCCTATGGATTCAACCTCATATTTACCACTTCTACACCCAAATAGGATCAATAACCTTTTACAGGTTATATTTGACACGCACAACATGTGACCAAATACAATTTAGGTTTTATATTGGGGTTAAGAGACTAGACTCCCTGACTGATGCATGATGTTACACTGTTTATCGTAACTTTTGATATACATACATGTGATATGTTTCATGGTTTCCACATATAGGTGTTTTATGATTGCTTCCATCGTATTATAAGACTTTCGCTGAATTATTATGAAATGTTTATAACGTTTTATTAAACAATGAACAATTTTGAAGAACGAGAAATGAGAAATACTTATCCCGAACATGAGTTACGAGGAGAATAAAATAAAAAAGTTGACTGATACATTGTTAAGTCCTACGTGGCTAGGATTATGGCTTAATGATGGGATTAGGCCGGGCGGTGCACTGATTAGGGTATAAAGTCGTCACACTTTCCCTTTCCCTTTCCCTTTGTCTTGTGAACTAGGTTGAAAACCTTATATGTTAAGATGGGTGAGCGCTCCAACATACCCAGTAAGTGACTCACAATTACATATCAAAAGTCTATTAGTAAATAAGGAATAATGAATAACCATATGAATCCAAACAATGTGAAATTTGAGAATGTCATATACTTGATTAGACAAGTAATTAAGTATTTTCAAATATTAATTAGAATTTAGGTATCTAAAGTAGGACCCACGCATTATGGACTAAAGATCATAAGGTAAAATGTTATTTTTTTTATGAATGCCTAGTATGTGTATCATATGGTATTTTGTTGCAACGTCGAAGGTGTGTTCAGGTGTATCCTCAATTTTTTTGTAATAGGGGTTGTAAGTTTGTGTCGGGAGGGCACAATTGAAAATAAAACTATTAATCACTCGAACTAGAAAACAAGTGTTAAGTATCATATGAAGGTTTTGCCTCAATTGACATGCAAGTTGGGATCGGTGGAAATGAAAAATGAGAAAGATGTTAGTACAAGACTTTGCCTTCAGTAACGTGTCAGTTGGCGGCAATCGAGGTTGAGATTGGGTCCAAATTGGTGCAAGTTTGGTGAAGTATGGAAACAGAATTGGTCCAGATGATTTTGGTATGTTGTGGAAAAAGTTAAAATTTTTTGGGTTTTGGCGAGACCAAAACCAGTGTTACATTTTATGGAGTTGAACTATTTTGTCGAGTGGTTGGTCTTTCGCTCCGCAACTCTCGACGTCCCATTTTCATCCTATTTATTTCTGCAAAATAGTACAGCGTCGCGAGACGGTCAGTTCGAGTCAAGTTTCCACGGCGCAGGCGAGGTATTCGGCTTGAAATCTATTAAATTCTCAATTTATGGCATTTTCCTTCAATTCAATTTGAATTCTCACAATTATTTAATTTCTCTCATGGGTTTTTGGTAGAAATTGAAAGGAATTGTTGTCAATTAATGTATTAGGTTGATTTGCGCCAATTTGGAATAAATCTCACCGACTTAAGTTAAGGTTTTGGTGAATTGAATTGATGCAACTTAGTTGATAACTGTTTTGAAGTTGTTTTTATAGTTAAAATTAATTTATATTGTGATTATGGATGAATTGGATTATTGGTTTTTGTCCAAATCGACTCCACAGGCTTTGAAAATATTTCGAATGGGGTATTAAGTGATTTTACCAGTGTTTGGGGTCGAGTTTTGATGATTTAATTGCGAAAATAATGATTGGAAGAAGTTTTGTTAGTTCAAAATGATTAAATTTTGCCCAATCAACAGGTTGTATTGGACAATTCATAATTTCTCTGTTTATGATTTGATTTAAGTTTTATTGGAGTCAACGGAAAGTACGAAAGGAGTTCTACAAGTTCTTTTTTTGTCGATATGAGAAATAGTGATGTTTTCAAAGTCAAACAGTTACCCTAAGTTAGCTAGTTGAAAGCTAATTGAAGTTGTTATAAATATTATTTTGAAAACAATTATCGAGCATACTTTGGTCGTTGTTTTCATGTAGTTTCATTATTTGGTTTCACTTGAAGATTGACCCCTATTATAATTGGGTATGAAGGGAATATTAGAGCCACTTTCATGGTGATTTGATGTTCTGAGAACCCAGAGGATTTATGTTACGGCCCAAAAATTACTAATAGTAAATTACTCCCTAATCAGGGTTACTGACCCGAGATGGCCCGAGAGCAGGTACACAGTTTGAATACTCTGTGTGAGGACCGAGGAATGTGTTAGATTTTATGTGATGGATGCTTAGTGTGATGTATTTATGTAGACCTATTAAGTCACTCCTACTTGTACATAGTTGTCGAGACGTGAGCGGGGATGCACCTCGAGATGCGTGTCGGTGTGGGACTGGGGGTAGAGAGTGAATGTGATAAGTTTATTTAGGCTTAAAAGTAGCTTATATTGTAATATTAATGTGGCTAAGGTTAATTTACATTAAGTGTACCAAAGTTAAGCAACTTAAAATAATAGTCATATGTTGATTCTCGAGACACGTGTTGACACATCTAAAGACCAATTGAGTTTGAATTGGTGTTACTTAGCAAGAATTAGTGGGACACATGTTAGGTTTTAAACCATTAGATAAACCTCGATATACGTGTGTACAACAAGATTAATGGCTATTAATTGATCTTATCCAATTTATATAAAAGGCCAAGATCAGCACATGTAAACTCTCTCATTTCAATTACTTAGCTTGGAAGCAAATTTTCTGGAGAGAAGGAGAGCTACTAGAGGAGGAAGAAAACTGAAAAATCCTTGAGTTAGTGAAGGTGGTGTGAATCTATTTAGTGTTCATCAAGTTAGGTAACTTCTCTATACCATAGATTTAGCTCAAATCAATGAATTAATGAATTTAATGCTGGAGGTTGTTGCTTTACATTGTGGTTGATGCCATGGAACTCTAGAATTGTGTATGGAGGTTCCTTAGGCATTAACATGGCCTATGTGTAGAGAAAACACAGAATTATGGGTTTTCCTGCACATAGCGCTCTAGGTAAGAAAACTAGCACGCTAACTAATTAACGCGCTAAGTAATTTTGGTAGCACGTTAATAAGGTCATTAGCGAGCTAACCAGAGTCATTAGCGCGCTAGGTGCTTGGGCAGCACTAAAATCTGATTTTTCTAAAATTAAAGTAAACACTTTAAGCATATCAAATACCCTAAGTAAAGGTCTAAACACACTCAAAAACTTGTAATATGATATCAAGAACCTAGTGAAGAGTTTCGAAGTGTCGGGAGGTCGGAGTAGCTAAGAAATTGGCATGCTTGTAAATAAACCGATTGAGATATTTATTTATATTTCATTCCTATTCATATGTTCCTTTCCAGTCATTTGGACTGAATTGCCTTTACACTCTATATGTCATCACTTGTTGTTCATTCTCATTACATGAGGTTCTTTCATGGTATAGTTTGTTGATAAAATAATTTCATTGACTCCAATTCATGTGCTATGTCATTATTGATTGCTAATACATGTGTTCGGTGAAATAGCATGCTATTAGGTAGTTATTACATAGTGTTGAGAATCTATATTCTTTGTGCATTAGAATGTAATGGTTTTGTTGGATTCCATTACTGTGTTGTTCTTGAATTTGAAAGTAGTTCTTGTATCTAGGACCACTTTATGATAGAAATCCGATGGACATACGGGGTCACTAGACTTTCTAGGGTGATCGAGATTTCTCCACTATCTTATGCAGCACATGGGGTAATGGAACTCGGGGTAGTTGACAAGCATAACTTAGGTGAACAACACAAGTTATATAACTCGGGGTTGTTCGCAAGTATACATCCCAGGTGACTGGCACTTAGGATAATTATAAAAGTGTATTGCACAATGTACGACCTTCACAGAGATGTAGAGCATAGCTCCATCCTTTTATAGTGGAATAGGCATTGGGATAGGATTCCCAGCCGACCGGCCTAGATTATAACTACTTAGCCAAGTGTCAATTTCATATTGTTTAACTAGAGTATCTTATAGCTTGATCTCCTTTCAGCTTTAATTCATATTATTATGCTTTCAGATACTTATTGTATATTTGGAAATGTGAACAAATGTCTCTTTGTATTACTTTCTACATTATTGTACTCACCGTCTAGTTTGTGATGGTGGGTGGAGATACTTCGAGTAGCAGACCAGGGAAGGAGAAGATCAAGGATTAATGTGAGCCATCAGAGGAGAGTTTATGCTACTTTTGTAGATGATTATTTTGTGAATATATTATTTACGTCTTTTAGTATAACTCTAGGTTGTATAATGGGTTGAGAGAATAGACTTCCCAACTGTTTCTTGTATTACTTTAAATGGTTTATATGATCATCGATTTACATGGTTTCCACAGTAAGCATTTTATAAATGCTTCCACCGATTATTAAGGTAATGATAACGATCTCTTAATTATCTCTGATAATTTTGAAATGAATGCTAAATAGTGGATGAGGTGAATTAGTAAAAAGGCTGAATAATTCGTTTTTAAGTTCTATATGGTGTAGTTTAGGGCTTAACAACAGATTAGGTCGGGCTGTACCTGGTTTAGGAGTTCGGGCCATCACAATTTGTATCAGAGCCTAGGTTCTAGAATATTAAGGACATATTATGGAGTTGTTCGAAATTATGATACCAACATCACAGTTGGTATAAGAGCCTTGGTTCTAGAATATTAAGGACATGATATGGAGTTGTCCCAAATTGTGATACCAAAGTCACAGTTGGTATCAGAGCCTAGGTTATGGAAGATTAGTTTATGCTATAATGCAATACCAATGAAACAATTGGTATCATAGCCTAGCGGTGAGGTATAGTTATTCTATAATGTGATACCAACATCATAGTTGATATTGGAACAAAGTTACCAACTAGTATACAATGAAAGTTGAATAAAATATAAATCTTAGATGTGGAAACCAAACGGTCCTTGCTTAGAAACTATTAGTTGGGAAGCAAGTGAATGTGAGTTGGGAATTGCTATGTGTATATGTTATGTTTTGTATGCATATATATACGTAATATTTACGTAGTAGCTGATGTCGCGACTGCTATCAACATGCATATTATGATGGTAGATCAGCGCGATGGTGGAGATCGTCATGCCAGCGATAGCCAGCACACCCTATCGGCTGAAGATTTTTGGAGGTTATACAATAAAGTTGCGGTGCAGGGGTCAGTAGTTGGCTGACTTCATGTCAGATATGATGATGCGTATGTCCGCACTTGCATTGACAGTTTCTACCGCTACTACTTCGACTGGAGTACTACTAGCACTTGAGGCACGCATTGTTACGACTAATGATATGTAGCGTTGGACTGACATATTCACTGCTCAGGGACATCAGTTAACCGAACTCCTAAGAATTATACAAGCACATTTGGTTTCACCAGTTTTTCGCACCGAGCCTACTACGACATTGATTCCAGTACATGATACTCCGATTGTATCAACTATTACCACCACCATACGACAGGCACCATAAATACATGTAGCGTCGATAGTACCTATTCCATCAGAGAGGTTATCAGTGAGGATTTCGGTTGACACTATACTAGTATTGAACGAGAACTGCGGGAAAAGGAAAAAAGGCAGGAGATTGAAGAAGATGTCTGACAAAGCTAGTTTATCAGGATTAGAGATACAAGTTACCACTGCAGTACCATACGTACACGTTTCTCCATTGGCAGCTGCGATGAGGAGTAGATTTCTTCCATGCATTCAATTTTTATGGTTCCACCTACCATTGTTCCTGATTTTGTCAGTCGATCATCTTCGATAGTGCAACCACTGCATCAATTTCAGTAAGCTAAGGGTAGAAAATACCGATATGCATTAGGACCAGAGCAAAGACTCTTTACAAGATCGACTAAGATGATGGGCCATACGGGACATATGATGTGTGCCAGATATGGTCATGAGGGACACATCATGAGTTGTGATCCACATTCAGGAAGTAGATTTTTTATGCCACCTTAGGAACATATCGTATTATCACCATCACAGATTCAGCAAAAATTAGGCGACCGAGGTCATGATGCACCGAGGCAGAGGCAGATTCAGATTGTAGGTGTAGAGCGGATGAGGCCATTGACATGTTATAAGTGTCGACAGGTTGGACACATGGTTCGTCAGTGTCCACAACCTGTAGAATCTCTTCACCCAGAGATAGTGAGTGGAATTGGAGATAGTGGCATTACTCCATAAAAACAACAATCAACGCACGGTTAGGAAATCTCAATAGCACTGAGAAGACAGCCAGCGTGGTACAAATGTAGGGAGAATGGGCATATGCTAAGACAATGTCCAGAAACTCATGACTATCAGCAATCTGTCATGCAGCCACATGCTAGATGTGGAATGCACGTGGGGATAGGGCCGGACCTAGAGGCGACACACGACCTAGGTGAGGGTACATATTTAATTATTATGTTAATTATGCATTGTTTGACTTAGGTAGCAGTAGCAGTACTATCGATTGGGAATTGAAATTGATCGCTGGACTGACGAGAATGACTCGAACTAGTCCATATCAAATGAGTTAATAAAAGAATGAAAGTAGTGATGCCTGATAAACACACATAAAAACTGTCATAAGAACAATTATGCTTAGTAAGATTTCTTTTGAGTACTATGACCATAGTGTCGTATAATATGATATTGTGCATGTGGTAACTGAGCATAGACTCGCCCACAGTAATTATTAAACACAGGATATACAGATAGGGGATCCATCTGCGAAAAATGGAGAAATACAAACTTTGAGGCTAGTATCATTTGAAATTTTGACTAGGGTAATTGTTGAAAAAAATGAATGAAGTAAGAATAGATTTTTTTAAAAAAAAGATGAAAAACTAAGAGTCGACTAGTAAGTGGATCTATATTTTAAATGAGACTGAGTTGTGAGATTAAGCTTACAATAAAGTTTAATTTCGAGGACAAAATTTCTATTAGTTGGGAAGACTGTAACGGCTCTAAAACTACTAATAGTAAATTAGTCCTTAATCAGGATACTGACCCGAGACGTGGCTCGAGAGCAGGTACACAGTCTGAATACTTAGTGTGAGGACCGAGGAATATGTTAGATTTGATGTGATGGATGCCTAGTGTGATGTATTTGTGTAGACCTATTAAGTCACTCCTACTTAAACATAGTTGTCGAGACGTGAGCGGGGACGTGCCTTGAAATGCATGTCGACATGGGATCGGGGTAGAGAGTGAATGTGATAAGTTTATTTAGGCATAAAGTAGCTTATATTGTAATATAAATGTGGCTAAGGTTAATTTACATTAAGTGTACCTAAGTTAAGCAACTTAAAACAATAGCCATATGTTGATTCTCGAGACACGCATTGATCATCTAAAGACCAATTAAGTTTGAATTGGTGTTACTTAGCATGAATTAGTGGGACATATGTTAGGTCGTAAACCATTAGATAAGCCTAGATATACATGTGTACAACAAGATCAATGGCTATTAATTGATCTTATCCAATTTATATAGAAGGCTAAGATCAATACATGTAAACTCTCTCATTTCAATTACTTAGCTTGGCAAATTTGCTGGAAAGAAGGAGAGCTACTGGAGGAGGAAGAAGACCAGCAAAACCTTAAGTTGGTGAAGGTGGTGTGAATCTAGTTTGTGTTCATCAAGTTAGGTAACTTCTCCACACCATAGATTTAGCTTAAATCAATGAATTCATGAATTTGATGTTGTGGGTTGTTGCTTTATGTTGTGGTTGATGTCATGGAACTCTAGAAGTTGTATGGAGGTTCCTTAGGCATTAACATGACCTATGTGTAGAGAAAAATGGAATTATGTTTGCAGAATTTTAGGTTTTCCTGCATATAGTGCGCTAGGTAAGAAAAGTAGCAGGCGAACAAGGTCATTAGCGCGCTAACCAGAGTCATTAGCGCGCTAGGTGCTTGGGCATACTAAAATCTGAATTTTCTAAAATTAACTTAAACACTTTAAATATATCAAATATCATAAGTAAAGGTTTAAACAGACTCAAAAGACTTACAATATGATATCATGAACCTAGGGAAGAGTTTTGGAGGTTCGGATACGAGTTTTGAGGTATCGGGAGGCCGGAGTAGCTAGGAAATTAGCGTGTTTATAAGTAAACTAATTGAGATATTATTTACATTTCATTCTTATTCATATGTTCATTTCCAGTCATTTGGACTGAATTGTCTTTGTACTCCATAAGCCATGACTTATTGTTCATTCTCATTACATGAGGTTACTTTTATGGTATAGTTTGTTGATAAAATGATTTCATTGATTCCAATTCATGTGCTTTCATTATTGATTGTTAATACATTTGGTCAATGAAATAGCATGCTATTAGGTAGTTATTACATAGTGTTGAGAATCTCTATCCTTTGTGCATTAGTATGCAATGGTTTTGTTAGATTCCATAACTGCGTTGTTCTTGAATTTGAAAATAGTTCTTATATCTAGGACCACTTTATGATAGAAATCCGGCGGACATACGGGGGTCACTAGACTTTCCAGGGTGATCGGAACTTCTCCATTATCTTGCGCAGCACACGGGGTAATGGGACTCGGGGTGGTTGCCAAGGATAACTTAGGTGAACATCACGAATTATAAGACTCGTGGTTATTGGCAAGTATACATCCAAGGTGACTGGCACTTGAAATAATTATAAAGGTGCATTGCACAGTGTACGACCTTCACATAAATGTAGAGCACAAATCCATCCTTTTATAGTGGTACATAAATTGAAATAGGACTCCTGGCTAACCGGCCTAGATCATAACAACTTAGCCTAGTATCAGTTTCATATTGTTTAGCTGGAGTATCTTATAGCATGATTTCGTTTCAGCTTTAAATCATATGATTATGCTTTCAGATACTTATTGTATATTTTTTAGATGTAAACAAATTTCTCTCAGTATTACTTTCTACATTACTGTACTCACTGTCTAGTTTGTGACAGTGGGTGAAGATACTTCGAGTAACAGACCAGGGAAGGAAAAAACCAAGGATTATTGTTGAGCCGTCAGAGGATTGCTTCTGCTACTTTTGTAGGTGATTATTTCGTGTACATATTATTTACGTCTTTTGGTATAACTATGGGTTGTATAATGGGTAGATAGAATAAACTTCCTTACTGTTTCAAGTATTACTTTAAATGATTTATATGATCGTCGGTTTACCTGGTTTCCGCAGTAGGTATTTTATAAATGATTCCGCTGATTATTAAGGTAATGATAGCGATCTCTTAATTAAATCTGATAATTTTCGAAATGAATGCTAAATAATGGATGAGGTGAATTATTAAAAAGGTTGACTAATTCATTGTTAAGTTCTATATGGTGCGGTTTAGGGCTCAATAATGGATTAGGCCGGGCGGTACCCGGTTTAAGAGTTCGAGCCATCACAATTTAGTTCAAAGTTGGTTGGTTGTAAGTAAATCCTATAGTGTTCTTTACTTTTTATGGAGTTTATCTTTGTACCTGCAATTTGTTTAGTCTGTATTGCATTTCACATTCTTGTTTGGTCATGGATAGATGGCATTCGGATAGAGTTGCCCCTGCTTCGGTTGTAAGAATGTGAGGTGTTCCACTCCAGACTAGACGTACAGCAGGTGTTTAAGGGGGGTAATGTCGACTTTGAGGTAGCATGTATTGAACTCATAGTACAATTTTAAGTTCACTTTTGGGGTGTCCAACCTATTAGTGAGCTTCGAGCTAGAAAAGAGGGATTCACGTTGTTATATGAATTCGTGTTATTCGAAAATGCAATTACATGTCTCCGTGAATTCGGTCTAAGATTTGCAAGAGTACAGAGCAATGTAGGAGTTTACTTACATGACATCTTCAAGTTGTTTTTTATGATGTCAGGTTCTCTGTGAAGATAAGACAGAACGAGAAAAGCTCGAAGATATTCGGTGAATGATTTAAGTTAAAAGTTTAATTTTCTTGCTATATATGTGATATATATTGTCTTAGGGTTCTTGGGGTGAGTGTAGGTCGTGAAACACTGTTGAAAGGTTATGAGAGTCTCTAAAATTAGGTTAAAGTAAGTTGAGAAGGTTATATTTCAGTTTTGGTTTATCTTGGAACTGTAAAGTACTTAGGAATACCATTAATGAAATCCAGACATTGACCGATGTGTAATTTCATATGTGTAATCGAGACTAGCTGAGTCTTCACATTCTTTAGGATGAAGAGCAATGGTATCAAGCCACGAACTACGAAGGTATGAGGGTAAGGCTAATCCTTAGCGACCTCATAAGCATTTCATATCTGGTTAACTCAGTGTGACTCACTTTCGAGTTGTAAATTAAGTTTTATGCTCGTCCCATTACAGTGCTCCCATATCCTAGTCCATAAGCTATATGAACTAAATATATATACTACTTTACATAGCATAATTAATAATATAATTGAGTCTCACTTACCTCGATTGCGGTTTCCTAACCATTTTAGGTCAATCAATATAAACATTAAGCAATCTTGATCAATTATAGTCTTAGACTAGTCCTAGTATCGTCCTAGATTCCTAGCCCAAGTCTCGTCCAAGTCCTACGACCCGAACTCCCTTTTTCCATTATTTCTTCCTAAGTATAAGATACTTGAAAAGACTATTTTCTAGCAGAACTGTTATAGGCTGTTTTTGAGCATCTAAACATTGGAATTTGGAGAACACGCGTTGTATAAAATGTTGAAGCTCTACTTTTTAACTTTCTAAAAATGGAAGATTTGCTTGATTCCAATAAGAAACGAAGGAGTCACGTGAAAAAAATACTCAACTAGCTCTCAATTGACAACAAATTAGAGAAATCATAACTCACAAAATAGACATCCAAAAAATCATGTTTTTTGGTGGGAAGCTACCTAACCTATCAATCAATAACATATCTAGAAGTTGGCCAATTCGGATAAGTATATAAAATTTTATGCAATATTTCCTACTACTGCAGTATAAACTCGATCGATTCTTGAAATTGAATTGTCAAATGAATCCAACTACATGATTGTATTTAAATGACAACAACAAGAGTCCTCTAAACATCTTAAATGGATCCCAAGTGAACATAATAATCACATAAAAATTTCCAGAACCGATCCCTATATCAGTCCATCATCATTTAATAATATCCACCAACAATTATCATCGCCTAAACGCGTCTTTCCATCAAACAAGCAACAACTTGTGGCAGCTAAAATATGACAACAAAAACACCTTTAAAAGCTATTGATTTTCTCAACAAATTAGGGTCTTAGTCAACCCTTTCGAGACTCACACATGTTCCCAACCCTTGGCTACGTTGCTAGGGTTTCATTGACACTGATATTATGTGAAGCCCCTACCTCAAACCCCTTGAAACCCAAAGAGAAAAAGAAAGGATTACCAGCTAGGGAATACTACCCTTATTGTGGTGATGAGAATGAGATCATTCCACCTTATGCTTCTTATTCATCCACTTAATAATCATCGGCGACGACGATGACGACGACGACGGTATGATAAAGATGGTATGATAAAGATGGCAGTGGTGATGATGCAACGAAGGAGGTGGCAATGAAAAAACAGTGGAGAAGATGAAGGCAATGATGGTGATGAGAATGAGATCATTCTCATATCAATCTCATTTCTTATCCTCTAATCAAACCACCTCATCCTTCCACCTTATGCTTCTTATTCATCCAATTAAAAATCATCTAGAACATCTCATATGGATCACGAGGCGCATTCAAGAGATCAAGGCTTAAAGTGACACAAGTCATTATCGTGACACCAATCGTTACATGTAATGCACCTCAAGGTTTAATCAACGATTCACAATATTCATTTGATTTTATTTTTCAATAAATTCCAATAATTTCCAATTAACCTAATAATTCATTAAACACGTCATACAAGCACTAAACATCACGCAATCGATGCTCGCGCTAATCGTGGTATGCATGACTTATACACGAGCCTAACTCGGGTTAATTAGGATTCGAGTTTATGCTAATAACTTACCTAAGGTAATGGGTCATTACATTACGGTAGGTTTTTTAGATCACTGGAAAGTTAGGCAGAGCCTGAGGATATAGCGACAGTTGGGCTAAAAATTTTTGTCACTATTTCGTTGCAAATTAGCGACAAATACTTGCCTGTTGCTAATATTTGATTATATTAAGACTTTTTGTAGTGAAAAATGATTTCATTAAAAAAAAGGAAAAAAATAAGCTTTATATTAACCTTCCTCGTGTCGCACGCGCGTCTGTAAGCCCGTGGATCTCCGTCACTATTGATACTATCCTCAACTTAACCACCTTCAATTTATTGGTATAAAGTTTCCTCTCAAGAAGTCTCGATAATAGGTAATAGTTGAAGTGAGATCATTATATTATTTTTTTAAATAAAATGTGAGATTATCGTTATTGAGAAGTGCTAGAATGACAATACCATGTCACACCACAAGACACATTGACTCACAAGAGCCATCTATGTGCGCCTCGAAATGTGAGCATATACATCTCTATGCATAAAATACGGATCGAAGTTGTATGAAAGGCTATTGTGAGCCAATATATTTTGTGATACGACATTGTTGCTGTGAAGTCTCATTTAATGAATTCACTTGCTATTTTGGGTCCACACAACTTCAGTATTTTGGTCGATGTGAAAAAGAAAATGGAATCGATGAGTTGGTCTGTGATACAAATCAGTGAGTGAACAAAAAAGTCAGCAAATAACAACTATACCCCTGATATACGGAAACACCCATTTTTTGATTATGACGGTTCTTCCATTGTAACTTGTAAGCGTTATTTCCGACCAATGGCTTTTCCGTAAATTCAACACCATTAACTGCACCATAGCGTACTTTCACCCTCCACTAGAAAAGCAGTGAAAAAAACAGTAACTCTGAACAAGCCGCCTCATTCCTCTCTACTTCTAGCTCTTACACGCGGAGAGTGAACCAAATCGAGTGCCTCTCTCTCTCTCTCTAAACAGATCCTCCTTGATCTGCACAACCTATTGGAGAGAACCAGAGTTGGGTTGTTGGTTTTAGAGCTGTAGTTTATATAGAGATCATTCTTTGGATTGACATACCTTGACGTGTACGCCATTGTAGAGAAGTTGTTATCGCTCTCTACTAGCTAGCTAGGGTTTCAAGACTTCCAAGTGTCTCAGCTATTAATTGCTTCCTTTCTTTGTTTCTGTGCGCCAACAGGTACGTTTAAGCCCGAACATGTTTGAAAAAGTACCAGCCACACCAAACTCTTCGTTTGCAAATTAAAAAAAAAAAAAATGAAATCAAAGCACTCTCTTCGCTTTTAATAGTTTCCCTAACAATGTACCTTTTTTTTTTTTTTTTTTTTCAAAGTTGCTCATCATATATTGTCTTTTATGTGCAGAATCATTACATCGTGTTTTTTTGAGATCTAAAATCTGTGGAGAGAGAATGCTGGAGTACCAATGGGCCAACAACAACCCCTCCATGTTGCTCTTCGGAGACGAGCCTTCAGCTCAAGATCATCATTGCGACCAAACTTACCACACAAATCTCTCTGCAATCCCAAACACTTTCTCTCAGGCACCCTACCCATTTCAACTTCAAGACAACAAGCACCCTTACCCCCACCCTCAGCACACTTTCCGTGATCCCTTACACAACTACTCTCGCAGCTACGCCACTAGTCTCTCCTACCCACAACCACATCAACCATTCCCTCCACCTTCAGCTCTCACTCTCGAACCCATACCCAGCGATTCCGATTTCATCTTCATCACCAAAGACGACCATACGATGGACTACGCAACAAGAATTGGGTTAAATTTGGGTGGGCGGACATACTTCTCCTGTTCATCAGAGAATGATTTTTTCAAGCATTTGTACAGGCCGTCACCGGCGTCACGCCACCATGGCACTTTGAATGCCGACTCGGCAGCCGCAGCTAATGCGCCAAGATGTCAAGCCCAGGGATGCAATGCGGATCTCACACACGCTAAGCACTACCACCGGCGCCACAAGGTCTGCGAGTTTCACTCCAAGGCTACCACCGCGTTGATCTCCGGGTTAACTCAGCGATTCTGCCAGCAGTGCAGCAGGTTTGTAATTGGACGAAAATGCCCCTGTCGTTGTCTTTCCGTACTCAGCACGTCTGGCTGGGCTGGCTGGCTCTCTGCGTCTGCACACCACTTTCTTAGTTTCGATAGTAGTTGGTCCCTCTTTTTGGTTTCTGAATTTCATTTGCTTATTTTGAGTGTGGTTTTCGCGGGGCACAAGGACTATTTCGCCCCTAACATGGTGTTGCATTATGGAGTGTGTCCGAATGATTTGCTTCGCCATATATTGGAGATCCCTAGGATATTTCCGTTCTTCGATTAATTATTGGTATTCAATTTTTGAAAATAATTGAAAACAGGTTTCATCTCCTATCTGAGTTCGATCAAGGGAAGAGAAGTTGCAGAAAAAGATTGGCGGATCACAACCGTCGAAGGAGGAAATCGCAACCCCAACAACAGCTGAATCAGCATCACCAAATCGAGAACATGGACAGATCTCCCCCTGCGATTTCAAGTAAGCTATGAAAACTTTCGATTGTACATATGAAATGCAGTTTTGTAAATCGATTATTACGTGTAATGGTTTGTTTGGAAATATTTTGTTCCAAGTGTCATCGCCAGATTCTGGGGCGCACTCTTCGTCGTCAGTGACTGTAGCGGTTTCGCCGACTCGAATCACATCATTTGGTTCGTTCAGATCACTGACAGCCCCGGATTCTACAGCATCTGCGGCGGCGTCTTCTTGTACGAGCTTTTTCTCTCGCTGGTGATCTACTAGGATAGTCTCTCTAACTGTAGACCATTAATGGGTGGCTTGCTACTGCTAGCTAGCCAGCTTCAACATATATCTTTGTATTGTCTAGACTATTTAAGTGTAACTTTGCAAGCAAGTGAGATTAGTTCTAGTGTGAAACTAGAGAGCTAGGACTGAATGAGTTTACTAGTTTTGCTAGTTTTGCAGGAATACTTTTCTAGCACAGAAATTCGGACAATAAGCTTTGTACCATTTTTTTTTTTTTTTTTTTTTTTTTTTTTTTTTTCTTTTGTGGTAAAACCGGCTTTGTACTTGCTTTTCAAGTGCTTTCTTCTCTATTATTCAGAAATTTGGACAGTGCACCGAGGATGGAATTCAGGGCGACCTGTTGTTTTCATTTGCTTTAATCATTTTGATTTTGTTTTGATAGCTAATTAATTTTGATCATATAGAAGTGGAATTTCAGCAGTCGGTCTCATATCTTGTATTTCACGTGTTTTAAATATCCGGTATTTTCGTTAATTAGGCTCATCTTATATGGTTTTAGTCCCTGTTCAAGCTTAATGTACAAGCAAAACTTGACTTTGTTACGAGAAAGATAAGAGGAATTTTTTTCTTTTTGATGTTTAGGAAAGACCAAGTATTAGTAATAGCTAAAATGCGTTAAACAATACTTTAGTGAAAATAATTTTTTTAAGCCCTAGCGGCAAACAAATTTGGTTAGATAAAAAATAAAAGAAAATAATTAGCTTATTATGCAATCTCTAATAGACTCAAAGCTAAGAGCAATATCTTATAATTTCTTAAAAAAAAAGAGGTATAAAGCTCAAAAGATCCGCATGCCACACTTCCCGCGCAGAAGAGACGAAGTATCAATAATAGATAAAATACATTAATATTTCATTGCAAAGAAAAGTGAAAAAAAAAAAAAAGAATGACTTATTATGTACTTCATGATGAACTCAAAGCCCCGAACAATATCATATAATGTTTTCTATAAAAAATTTTAAAAAAAATTATGACGAAATTTAAGGAAAGAAAATATAATAATTCAAAGAAACATAGCACGCGTCTAATGTGTGATATCAAAGTATTCATATGGGACGTTAACGAATGTCCAAAACGAATGCTAATAAAAATAGTAAAAAAAATAGATAAGGAGTATGTGGGCTGTGGAAATTAGGGGTGGGCATTGGTCTCCACAAAACCGCTCAAACCGTGTAAATCGCATAGTTTGGTCTGATTTTTTGTAACTTGCGGTTTTGGGGTGGTTTAGAAAACTTGAAAACTGCAATTCCACGGTTTGGTGATGGTTTTTATTTACAACAAACCGCGGTTCACCAAACCGCAAAAATCACCCCTAAACTTGAAATGTATTGAAATAAAGTTGAAGCCTTTTCTTGTTGTTTAACTTTCAAAATGATCTTAGACTCATAATTTTGATTGAGTTCATGTGTATTATTGTGTTTTTGGTGGATGGTCATGTATGAACATATATTTTGTTGATGGGATTGTATGGAATGTGTTACTTTTTTTTTTTTGAAAATGTGTCGCAAAAAAACCGCAAAATCAAACCGACCAAACCGCGCAAACCGCGGTCGGTTTGGTTGTGGTTTTGAGGTTTCGCGGTTTGGTGGTGGTTTGCAAAACGGCCAAACCGCAAACCCTCGGTTTGGTGGCGGTTTGATGACTTTCACCACCAAACCGCGGTTTGCCCACCCCTAGTGGAAACAATTAGTAAACCTCTTCAACTTTCAATTCAACTTCGCAATATGTCAAAGTCTTATCATTAGATTCTAAGACCTTGCAATCGGAAGCTTTGGCTTCAAGGTGCTATACTTCAAATTCTTTTGATAGAATTAAACTATCAAAAGCAACAAAAGATCGATTGCGAATTCACGAATTATTGTATACTTGGATTATGCCCTCGCCAAACTCCATGACTGTAACCATCAAAAGTAACGAAAGATCACAACAAAGAATTAAACTATTAAAAGTAACAAAAGATCGCTTGTGAATTCGCGAACTATTGTGTACTTGAATTATGCTCTTCATTCGCCAAATTTCGTGACTATAACCATCAAAACTAACCAAAGTCACAACAAAGGATTAAACTATCAAAAGTAACAAGAGATTGATCGCGAGTTCGCTAACTATTGTATACCTGAATTATACACTTAATCCGCCAAAATTCGCAATTGTAACCATCCAAAGTAAAAAAAAAAATCACAAAAAAATTAAGTCACCAAAAGTAACAAAAGATCGATTGCGAATTTGCGAACTATCGTATACCTGAATTAGGCCTTTAAACCCCAAACACCACGACTATAAACATCAGAAGTAATAAAAGATCACGACAAAGAATTAAACCATAAAAACTAACAAAAGATCAATTGCGAATTCGCAAACTATTGTATACTTGAATTATGCCTTTCATCCGCTAAACTTCGCGACTGTAACCATCAAAAGTAACCAAAGTCACAACAAAGAATTAAACTGTGACAACCCCAATTCCTATAACCAGGACCGCTCCGCCTAAATCATCGCTAAACCCTTTGAGTTAACCCAGCGAGTCGGGCGATGATATAGTAAGCCTTAACCTGCATAAATAATACAAGAAAATCTACAAATAGACTACTAAGACATATAAATAGTATAAAAATAAAAGTCTTCTAAGTCTATTAGGTGCGGAAAAAAAGTAGAAAGTCTTACAAAAATGTAACAACTAACCTATGGGTTTCACAAAGTCTACTCATACTAAAATCCCCTATTTATTACATAATGTCTCAAAATCAATAAAATATAAATATAACAAACTTGCAAACAAGAAAAGAGCTTTTACGCTACGACCTTGCTCTTTCCTTTGTCCTGAACAATAGCTGAGGTACCTGGAAAGGGAAAATAATGGGGTGAGGAATATTTCAATGGGCTCAGTAAGGTAAAAGCCTGTTTTACCCTCAATCATCCAAGTAATACCTAATGCGTAATAACTAGCATAAACAAGGTTATCCATAAATTCCTACTATCATTCCGAGCATGAAGGAATAACATAAACAAGCATACTATATAATGCATGACATAATGAAACAAGCCCAAACAAGATAGTCACAAGATAACAATGATAACATGAATGTCATAGAGTCGACAAAATGGAAACCAAATACAAAATGTGATGTGACAACCCACTGGCTTCAACACAATCATTTATGACTTGGCTTCAATAAATTGGTGTTTAAACAACCAACTGGCTTCAACGGTATCCCATAAAACCCGAGCTCAACAGATTGGTGTCCAAGCATAGCAGAGGGAGATGACCAGTGGCCGCTGGCTCTGCAGTCCAATATACCATTACAATTATTCATTCCAAGCACTTCAGCTGCACAAGCATTTATAAATAGAGAGCTTAAAGGACACTATGAAATGGAAAGAAAAGATATATTCAACTTGATTCCAATAAGATATCAACCATTCACTATCATGAATTCTAGCATAACTAATATTATGACATGATTAAAGATAAAGCAAACCCCACTTACCTCTAGCGCTGCTTTTCTAACCAATTCCTTAGCCTCGAGAAGTCCTTGGTGGCGTTCCTCGAGTATCTATATTGTATACACGCTAGGTAAGTTTCTACACTAAACTATACTTGTGACTTCCAACACGTTTTTGAGTTAATTAAAATATTTTAAGTGATTTATCAATTCCATGGTGTTTAGCTTTACACAAGATTTCCAAAGGTAAAAAGAACATAAAAAACTGAGTTAAAATGAAGAAATCACGCCACTTTTACGAACATGTCAAAAGCTGTGAAAATCAATGTGTTAGATGCACTGGCGGCGCTGCGTGGGTTATCCCACGACGTCATCACAGAGCGGTTGACGCTATAGCTTTACCCACATGGCATCGTGATGGCTTCAGTGTGTTTTACCCACACGACGTCGTGCATGTGTATGCATGGCGCCGGGACGACGTCAATGTCGGGGAAACCCAAAAAATTTTTGTTTCCTTCTTCCCGACTTTTGAGAAATTTTTGACCTATTTGTGACTTCAAATACATAAAAAACAATCCGAATTCAAGAGTTCCATCAACCCATAACCATCAAATACCGTTTCAAACGAATTTGTATAAAAACAATCCAAGAATCCAAAGTTTTGTTGCAAAACCTTTCCAAGTCCGAAATTACAATTTCATATGTCGAAACCATGGTTATAAAACACTACAACCTCAGATTTAAACCAACATCCAACAAGAAACCATGTGTTCATCACCAATTTGAATCAAAACATCAAATCAAACTCCAAAACCATATATAAAACTATTGGAACCATGAAGAGCATAATTAAAAGTGTGAAAACCTTGCAAATCCACTTTGAAAACTTAGGGTAAACACAAATCTGAGATAACACACCCACAATCAATGATTCCATTCAAGATTTACAAGTTAGGTTGTGAGATTTACCTTGTTTTAGTGATTTTCAACTTGTGGAGGTTGTTGTAGCTCTTTAGCATTCCAACTCCACCTCTTCTACACTAAAACCAAGCCTCCACGTGTGGTGTGTTGAAAGGGTTAAAACTTAGGTTATAACTAGTATTTATATGTCTCAAGATTTAGGGTTTAAGTGACTAACTCCTAACCATTTATCTTCTCTTGTGCCCATTAGTTCTAGGACCATCCAACGTCCTTAGTTAAGTCCATCCAATTTGATTTTTTACCAATTTACCCTTACTTGTTCCACAAGTAATTATATTATTATTAGTAAATAATATACATAGTTTAGGCATATCAACTCACGGAATCATATTTATTTATTTGATTATTCAAAATATGAATTTATTCCTAAATTTATGGACTTGGGCGTCACATAAACCATTAAAAGTAAAAGAAAAAATTGATTTCAAGTTCCTAAACTATTTGGGTCAACTTCACTTCCTACAACAGATTCTAGGCATCCCTATTTGGGTTTGACATCCTCTATCAACCATTCAACCCGATAAACTTAAGACATCGAGGTACACCATTTATTAACTAAATGAACACAACAACGACAATGACAACTGATAAGTCGGTATTTATAGTTATTGAATACTTTATTTTAATATATTTAATAATGTGAAAAGTCTCTAAAATATATATTTAATTATATTTATTGGTCGTTTCAGGTAATACGGAGTGCGCGATTGAATTCGTGGCGAAAAATACTCAAAATGGAGTATTTACATACATTGATCAGACGCTGAACTATTTGCCTGGAGTTATGTGTTGCGCAGTGGGTAGAATATGAGACAACAGACCAAATAACGCAGGAGAGTGACACAGTCAAGTCACTTGGAAATAGTTGTTGTTAGATTGCATCGAAATGCGTGCTGCCATAGTCCCCCAGATTGACGCACAAACTTGTGCGTTATTTGCTTCGTAGCTGCCCATCCACGAGGCAGCTCGTCATTAGATCATTACACTACGTTAGCGCCACGCGTCTGCTCTCCATACGCCGTCAGCGCCACGTGTGGCATGTTGATTTGTCCACAGCTTCCTACACCAATTCTCCTCCAATAGGAAGCCGCCACGTGGCGTCTCACCAACACACATTACACCAACATTTCTTCACCTCGTTCAGCAGCTCTTTTATTTCATCGGGATGCGCGTAAGCAAAATCTCCCAGATTTTCGCATGATTTCGTGCAAATTCACCACCGCCTCAAACTGCCATGTGGTGCGCTCTCAACCACCCGAGACGTCATCAGCAGCGGTCTCCACCAATCAGACGTTGCAACGTCAGCTGCTCTACAGAAAATAAACCAATTACGATGCGCCACGTGGACATAACCTATTTTCAAGCCAAAAACAGCCATACGATGCTCCTCGGCGCATGAGTCACCTCCCTGACACCCAAAATTTGTTTCACTCACCTCCCGGGACCATTTTTTAGTAGTTTTATATATTAGGAACTTAGGTTTTATTATTGGAACACCGACTATTATATTTTTAGCATACTTTCTTTGATGGCCATGTTCGGCTAATCAACTCCTTGACTAGGTCAGCGGGGAAACAAGCCGGGATTATGGATTCATGGCATATTATGTGAGATCTTTTATTTTATTATTTAATTTAGTTTAATTCTCCTATTTCATTGTTGTTCATTTTAATAAATATGGTTTAGATCTAGGGTATGTATGTGGCTAGTGTATTCTTTTAAGTGGACAACTTATAGTTATTTGGACCATTAGTATCCGTTTAATTGTGCTTTTGGACCAATAATGTGACAAACACTCACCCATCTACCGTCAAACCCTTTCGGTTCTTGAGTGTGCATCGATTGAATCTAGGTTAAATCGGGAGCAAATGCAATCCAATTATTTAGGATTAGTGTTCCTACAGACCCACATTACTGCGGTTAGTGTGTTAAACCTGATTGGCGGATGTCTAGGGTTATGCATTGATTAGGGAAGTAGTTAATGGCAGACGTCCTGGCTATCGAGATTAGGGGAACGAGGAATTTTTGGTGGATTTCGATTTTCTATAGCTAATCTAGAAGAATATAAATTAATGACTTTTTGGGAAAGATTGAATACCATGATTGCCATTGAATCTTGATACTGATTTGTGGAACTGTAAACCTTAGTGTTACTTAGGTGTTTTCTTGAAACTATTTGAAAGTTATTTTTATTATTTTATTTATTTAGTTTAGTCAGTTTAGTTAGTTAAATTATTAAATTATTTATTTAAAACCACCAATTTTTCTTTTTTGTTATTTTTGACCTAAGAAAGACTACCAATCTCTGTGGGATCGACCCCTTACCACTATTCTACAAAATAATTGGTTTAGAAATTTTTATTTTATTGATACGTTCGGCGCGCGTCAACAACTTGGATTATAACCATGGAATCCCACCAATTAGAGGTTGATCTGACCCCATTAAACCCCAACATCCAAATAACCAGATACTCTACCAAGTTAGAACAAAAATGAAGAAATTTTAATGAATAAGCTCATCTATGCTTGATGGTGATTCTCTAACCTTGAACTTAGCTTGAGTTGCCCTCGCAGCTGGGGCATGTTGATAAGTCATAAATTATACACATTTTATGAGATATTTTAGTATGTTTTATAAGGTAAAATCTATAAAATATGGTCCTAATAGCTTTATATTTGTCTAGTTTAGGTTTTTAAGGTGTATAATTGAAACCAGGGCGAACATGGTGTGAAATGCATATATTATAGTCCTATCTTATATTTACATCGAAAAATGTGTTGTACGGATCTTGAGGCAATGAAGTGGGGCCTACAGAGGCTGATGTGACGTGTGATGATATGGTGATATGTGATTAGAATATTTGAAAAAAAATGGAATAAAAAGGGATGAAAATGAAGTATTTAACAAAGTGGAAGTGGTACACAAAGAATTATCAACGATTCGCTACATGAATCGCTCAACGAATCATCAAATGGAATAAAAAAAGAAGAAAGTGAATATTCCTGATTTGTGCTAAGAGTCACTACACGAACTGGTGGAGCACAGAACCTCATTTCCAAGGATTTGATCGGCGATTCATGTTATAACTGGAATCGGTCAGGAATCACTGGACAAGATCTCTTGAATTTAAGATAACCATGAATGTTTGTGTTAGTTTGGAATATTTACTACCTATAATACTTTATATATGAACCTTAGGCTTTGAAATCAATTGCCCTTGATTGCTCTTGGAGCGATATTTACTAGTTTTATTAATTTTTAGTTTAAATCTATTGTCCATTACTTTTGGAGACTTTTGAAGATTCAAATATTTGATTAAGAGGTATTTTTAATTATGTCTTTTATTTATTCTGTTGCAATGTTATTTATGATAATGAGTGAGTAGTTTATTAATCTAAACAAACTCTGACTATGAACTTGATTCGTTTCGTAGTCATGATGAGATGATTTTGTGCTTAGTGCTTTAAAACAATTATATTCCTTAATTCACTCATTTAATAAATTATTATTTGCGGATTTTAATTATGAATCTTTGTATTGCATGCATAGTTGTAAATGTGTATTGTGATGTTTTGATTCTATATCTAGTTTATAGTAGTAACTAAGATTGTTTGAAATGTATATTACCGTTTAGATGTCATAGGTGAATTTGAGTTCTAAGTTTAGTGTTGAAGTGAATAATTTAGTATTTCAAATTTTTCATAAAGTGTGATGCAGTTTTGTTGCCTGAAGTTAATCTCTTTGTGTATTCAAAATATTAGCTTAATAAAATTAGAACGTGACTTTTCCAACAGTATATGGAGAAATGATCGCTTGCTAAGGGTTGTCTACTTATGATTAAAGTTTAATGATCTAAGATATTTTATAAACTATGTTCATAACTATATGATTGAGGTAACATGTTTGGATGCAAAACTGATTGATGCTTCATTGTTTAGGATGTTTGTTTATACATTTATTTTAATTTTTTTTCTATTAAATTGAATTGCTTTAAGCTTAGTGACTTTGATTTGTGTTAATTAAGTTAGTTATGTTAGTTTAATTGATTTCTCTATTTAAAGATTATTAATTTAAATTCTGGTTTTAATTTAATTTAATTAAAAGTAAAAATAATAAAACTCATTTTCTTAAGGAATTTGAAAAATCTATGTGGAGATGATCTCACTTACCACTACTATAAATATTAAAAGTATAATAAAGGTAGAAAATTTATTGTACATGCTCGACACATGTCAATTCTTGGCGCCATTGCTGGGGATTTTAAAATAATTCCTTAAGAATCTTTCTCATTCTATGTCATAAAATATGGCTGAATGCAAGCAAGAACTTATTTTTACGCAAACCAATAAAAATGTCACAACGTACGAAAATATGTGTATTGCCTTTCCTACGAAATTTCTTGATTTTGAATTAAAATTCAGATTATCAATTCTGTACCTCACTTTCACGGTGAAGATGATGAAGATTCTCAACAATTTACTATGAAATACACACATAAAGTAAGTGTGATGAAATCCAAAAATATAAAGTTAGAGTACGTCAAACTTAAGGCTTTCCCTTCTTCTTTAAGAGGTCAAGCTCAAGATTTGTTATTCTACCTTCCTCAAAATTCCATAACCACATGGTCTGAAATATTATTAGCCTTTTTAGATCAATATGTTCCAGAATGCAAGATTAGTTGTAATGCCCCAAATTTCTAAAATAATAATTTAACCCTAATGACGGGGGTATTTAGGTAAATATATACGACATAGGTGTAATGGTGTGAATAATGTGTGTACTATATATACTATTTAGTTGACTTAGGTGGGAATATAAGCCTAATTAAATGGATATAATACTAAAGGACTTGAAATATAAATTTAACAAGAAAGAAGGGGCAAATTGGTAATTAAACACACATAAGGGTATTTTTGTAAAATACAAGGAATGATGGATTTAAGGTGGACTCTAGGATCATTTTAGTTCTTAAACCCATCAAGATGAGATGTAGGGTTGTGATTAGTAAACATAACCCTAATTTCACTAACTCCAAATTAGGGTCTAAAACCACTTTTGGTTGGAAAACACTACGTACAGAAATTGAAGAGGAAACCAAGAACACTTGGTAGATTTGATAGAGGAGAGGGAAACCTCATCAAAATCTTACAAAGCTAAGTAAATAAACTTATATCTTCTCTAATTTCTCTATTCCATTCGTGCATTCAATTTTGGAACGAAAGCATGGTTTCTCTTGATGTTTTAAGATGGAAGATGAACCCCCATGCTTTGATTCGTGATTTAGGTCATCTCCATCTCATCTTCTTTAGTTTATTCAAAAAGAATTGCAAAATCTGTGTTAATGGTGGATTTGGTTTTGAATACGTTCTTAGATGAAATTGTATTGATTTTTGTGGCTTCAAATGAGATGTTCTTTGCTCTTTTGATCAGAATTGGACCCTTTGGGGGTCGGTGTGAGTTGTTGGTGATTTTGGAAATTTGAAATTGGATCTGGAAATTTCAAGTTCTTGCCTACCATCATGTCAGCGACTCACTCACATGTGGTAGGTGCTGGCTACGACACTACCTAAGTGATTGACGAAGTCGACCCAGCGATTCTCCAGCGTCGTGATGTGTAATGTATGATGCTTGTAAATCGGTGGGGTTAATTTATGGTTTTTGATTTGAGGCCAACGATTTCGCCCCAGCGTCCTGTGGGTAATATATGACACGCCCTGTGACTTGCCACGTACTGGCCTGCTTATCGATGATGTCCCACGACCTAACTTGTTGCTTATACATTTTCCATTAAACATTAGCTTAGCTAAGAAATCTTCATATAACTATTAGTGATTTAATTAGCCAGTTAATCAACTTATCAAGTTATAATGAAATTTTACAATGGAAGTCTTTAAGTGAATAAATTATGTAATATTTAACTGTCACGGCCCGAATTTTTAATTCTATTTTAATCTCTTAATCAGGATAAAATGACCCGTGACATGGGATCTGCATCGAGATACGTGTTGTGACTAAGGCGAGATGGCTGAGGTATATGTTATATTTGTAATGATGTATGTCTAGTGTTTTGTATAAGTGTAGACTACTAAGTCATTCCTACTTATGAATAGATGTCGATACATGTGTGGGAATGCACCTCGAGTTGAGTGCAGGCATGGGATCGAGGTAGAGAGTGATATGATAAGTTGGCATAAGTCTTATATAGCTTTTATAGTGATTTAAATGGGCTATGGTTGTTAATATATTATGTATGCCTAAGTTAGTAAGTTAAAACGATAGCCACTTGATTTTCATCGAGACACGTATTGAATCATCTCAACACCAATGGAGTTACATATTGATGTCACATAGCCTGAGTTAGTGGGACATGTGTTAATAGGTGTATCACTAGATGAGTCTCGAGACACGTGTGCACAATGAGTTCAATATTTATTAATCAACCATATCCACTTACTATATAAACCTAGTAATCAACTCATACAACTAAATCAACTTCATTTCATTTACTTAATTGAGAAGGAAACTTGCTGGAGAGAAGGAGAAGGGCTGGAGGAAGAAGAAGATCAACAACCAAAGTGGGTTTGGTGAAGGAGAGATCAAGTTAAGCTAGGTGTTCATTAAACTAGGTACACATCTCCCTATTTAATTGAAACCAATTCTGGTTTTTGGTCAAATTCAGAGGGTAGATTATTAAGATTTTGCAATTGGTTTATATATTTGGATTCCTCATTTCCAGCTAATAATCTAACTATACTAAAGTTCTTAATTTGGTTTTGAAATCATAAAGACATGAATTTTTTAAGTTGTAAGACCAAAACTGTATTTCTGCATGTTATATTTGGGATTTATCTATGTAATTTGGTCATAACTTGCTCATTTTAGATCCAAATCGACTCAAATTGATGGCATTTGGAAGCTTACTCAACGGGGAACAAATTTGGTTAACTAAAGATGTTGTAATTCAAATTTTTTCATATCCAAAAGTGCAATACAAATAGGTGCTAGAATGCAATAGAAGATTTTTGAAACTAAAATTGTTAAAATCATAACTCCCTAACTACTCATCCAAATGAGTTGATATTTTAGTATGTTGTTATTTGGTTTGTGAGATGTCTGATGACAAAAAATCACGAATTTGTAATTATAGATTGGGAGAAATGAATTTTCTAAATCTGCTGGTCATTTTAGGTTCCAACTCGAGCTGTGTTTGGTAAAATTTCAATATCTTTTTCGTTTTAAATAAAATTATGCAAATCGAACCTTTTTGAAAAGCTAAGTTAGAGATCAAAAACTTTGTACATGGGAAAGTGTTGAGATTTGGACAATTTTATGCCTAAAAGTGTGTTGGAATACATGACTAAAATTTCAATATTGTTTAGTATTAAGGGGGTGTTTTCGGTTAAGGTTCCTAAACCCATTTGACCTGACCTAAACTTAATTTATTTGGATTAGTTTGATATCAGGAACCTAAGTAAGAGGCTCAGAAGTTTGGATACGTGATACGAGGTGTTGGGAGGTGCGATTAGCATAAGAAATTGCGTGTATTGTAAGTAAACTGATTGAAATATTTATTTACATTTCATTCCTATTTATTTGTTCTTTTCCAATCATTCGGACTGATTTTTCTTTGTACTCCATATGCCATGACTTGTTGTCCTTTCTTATTTGTTGAGGTTGCTCATGGTATAGATTATTTATTAAATAATTTCATTGACTCTAAATCATGTGCTATGTCATTTTTGAATGTTAGTATAAGTGGTCAGTGAAATAGCATGCTATTAGATAGGTGTTACATAATAGTGTAAATCTATTTCCTCTGTGCATTAGAAATGCAATTGCTTCATTAGATTCTCAAACCATGTTATTTCTTGAAATATGAAAGTGGTTCTTGTATCTAGGGTCATTACATTAGAGGTCCGTCGGACATACGTGGTCACTAGACTTTTCAGAGTGACCAGGATTTCTCAACTATCTTGTGCAATATAAGACTCAGGGTTGTTGGCAAGCATAACTTGGGTGAGTTCACGAGTTATAAGACTCAGGGTTATTAGCAAGTATACATCCCAGATGAATGACATTTGGGATAATTATAAAGGCGTAGAGTGTAATTACGACCTTCACAGAGTTGTAGAGCACAACTCCATCCTTATATAGTGGAATAGGCATTGGGATAGGACTCCTGGCCGACCGACCTTAGATTAGTACTACTTAGCCTAGTGTTAATTTCATTTTGTTTAACTAAATTATCTTTTTGCATTATTTCCTTTTAGCATAGTTGCTATTATTATGCATTTTGATAATTGTTGCATATTTGGGAATGTGAACAAATGTCTCTCAGTGTTACTTTCTACTTTCATGTACTCACCGTCCTTTTTATGACGGTGGGTGCAGATCCATCAAGTAGCAGGCCAAGAAAAGAGAAGATTGGCGACTACCTCTGAGCCAGTGGAGTGCTGCTACGCCAGATTTTGTAAGTTTCAATTTTTAATGTATTACTTTTATATGCCTATCATATACTTTTGGGGTTTTATATTATGGGTTGAGTGATTAGTACCTTGACCAGACACATGTTGTTATATATCACCATTTTCTTATATATATGCATGTGATCTTTATTCCCAGATTTTTCCACAATTGTTAGGTATCACATTAATGCTTTCGTTAATTTGTAAGACTTCTGCTGAATAAACTTGTAAGTAAGCAAAATTTTAATTTACTCTGATTTATTATATTACATAAGAAATTAAAACACATATTAAACTTATAATTTGAAAGTAGGTTAATGGTTTGAAAAGGCTGACTAGTTTCGTGTTAAGTTCTACGAGGTGAGGTTAGGGCTTAATGACAGGATTAGGCCATGTGGTGCCCTAATTTGAGAATGGGTTGTCACATTAACCATCTTAAGTAGTGAAAAACCCGACGAAATGATACCATATATATAACAAAGGCTAACTAATACAACAAGAGATCCATATACATTATTTAATGTTCAACTGTCCCCAAAACCCAACAAAACATAACTATATACATACTGTAGTCAAACAGGAGATGGCTTCACTAACTCAGAGGTAATCGCCCAATACCTCATTGACCTTGCTCGTAGAAAGATGTGCACTCAGTTATCACAACAAAACATATGACGAATCCAGTGAGTAAAATCCCAAGGAAATTCACTGAGCATTCATATGATAAAATAAAGGAAATCCAATAAATATTGTTAAATAAACATGTAGAATGTAAACAAGCAACTGTAAATAGATATTCGCATGAATAAATAACATTAAAGCGTAAATGTGGGTGCCTATCCCGGTCAGACCAGATCATACATTAGAAGCACTCCCAAGAATCCTTCTAGTGGGCGCACCCAACAGGCCCATCACCTGGCCCTTTCGGTAGCCAGCGTAGACCCGCGACGCACAGACACATGTATCGAAGAAGTAGCTTAGGTAGTTATTTGACGAGGACTCCTGATGCACATGCTTTGGTCTAGCGTGCCATAGACACGCAGCAGAATACCCGGCGGGTGTAAACTCAACCAACCGTTCAAACAATGACACATACATAGATAACTGAGGTAAATAAGGAATATACTAGTAATACATTGAATAAGATAAAGTAAAACAATAATGAAAGCAAGTAAATACTCAAGTGACGTTCCATTGGGTCTTCCAAACCTCAAATACGCTTTCCGACTTCCCTGGACTCCTAAACCCGACTAGCTCCTCAGTATACGAACTACACTCCCCTAAGACCTTGAAGTCTAATTTATTTGTTTAATTATGTATTAAGTTGAGAATTTATTAAAACAACCCTTAAATTAGGTTCTCATCTATCAGTAGCGCACCAGGGGGCCTGCCTAACGCGCTAGGTGTGTGTTGCGCGTTAAGGATGCACATAGTGCGCTACTGTTCTTCATTTCAAAGAACAATTGAGCACCCAAATTGGATAGCGTGCTATCTATGTTGGGTGACATAATTCTCAACTCGAGAATTCTTGTCTCCAACACCCCAAATGGCTTTCCCAGTCCTGTCGACCCATTCTCCACTCAATGGGGACTCCAAAAACACCATTAATAACAACCAAAACAATAATTTTAATCAATTTCCCGAAAATTCATCCATTCATCCAATTTTTCAAATTTCCACAATTTTAACTAAAATAAGTTTTAAAACATAAATTGTTTGTTATAATTTACTAAGAACCTACTAGAGACCACTTTAAAACATCGATCTAGCATAGAAATTTGTTTTCTTCAAAATCTAAAAAAAACTTAGTTCATTTTCATGAAGAATAGATGAAGGAGATTATAACTTGGTTTAGATCTACCCACTTGATCTTCAATCTCTAAATTTTCAGATCCCAATTGCATCACGAATCCTTCTATATTCTAAATTCGGATGTAAATTGTGAGTGGGTTTGTTAAGAAACCATTAATTATGACTTTTATAGTGTTGGTTGTAATCAAACACAAACGCGTATCCTGAGGATAATCCTATGGTTTTTTTTGAGCTATCTAACACCACATTATGACTCTAATATGACATTCATCAGCTTAGATCTACCCAACTAGAATCATCCCTAGGTAAATCTATGGTGTAGGTAATTTCATACTAACTATAGGACAAATCAAATCAAATCTATTTGAAAAGCTAACTTAGGTACATCAATTTTATAATTAGTATATTTGATTACATATTAAACAAAATTGTGGTCCCACTAACACCCGACTACCTGGAACCCGGTGACTCACTCCTCGATACGATCTCAAGGTGTGCCATATTTCACTATATTTAATTAACTAATTTAAGCTATGGTTATTAGACACCGCACTCTAGTTCTTTACCTAGTCTAGCATCCCCGAATCACTCCTACCCAATTCCCGTGTCGAAACGCTTCCAAGGTAAATCCCTATCACACCAACTCGCCCGATAACAACGTACACAGATGCGATGCAATATAATAATATCATGCTTTTAAACACCGCACATAAACAACCATCACTCACAAATAATATATTCCATCGGTTCTTGTATCCGATTCAATAGAGTTGTCCAAGTAACGCTTGAATTACGATCGTTTAATCCCCAAGATTAATGCTAAATCCTTGTTTAATTAATTTAGGTCATTACAATTCTTCCCAACTAGGAGAAACTTCATTATCGAAATTTAGATCTTGAGGAATTTCTGGTTCACTTCATTATGAAACTGAAATTGTTGTGGAACATCTGACGTCACCAACTCACTCTCAAATCCAACTGGACCATACTTCAGTACGTTGGGATCCCTCAAGTGGGCTTCTCTAACTCCCTCCACTGGTCCACCACCTAATAGCTCTCGCGGTGGTCGGCATGGACCCACGACCCACCGACACGTGCATCGAAAACAAGCAGCTCATGTAGCAATTCACTCGGGGCGCTGGTGCCACGTGCTATGGCCTAGTGAATAACACAACCACTGAGTCTTCATATGCATAACTAAGAATCAACATACGTATGCGCATAATTTAAACAAATAACTAACAAAAATGTGTCAGATGACTTACCCTCGACATGTTGTCTGATCGCCTCCATGTCCGGCTCACCTACTGTGAGAGCTCTCTTTTTGGGGTCTGATCTGGCTTTGATGCTGGTGATGCCCTCCAACAATCAACTTTAAGATGTCCAGTCTGAACATGTAGGAAACATCGATACATCACTAACTTCCCTGCATGTCTGATCCAGGTCTTGTCTATATTGCTCTCTCGGCTGCTCTGCCGGTATGGCCGCAATTACATGTACTATCTATCTGTCATCATATATGTACTAATGTATCAAATAGTCATCCCTACCGTCTCGGTCATCACTGCGTTCCCTATCAGACTGATCTCTCTACCCTTTTTACCTTCGATCTTACCTCAAACTCTGCCCTGATTGTCCCTCATAATCAACAGCTGGATGTCTGCTATCTCTTTGAAGAAGAAATGTTTTGTATGTGAGCGCTTGATCATACATCTCCTGTAAAGTGCGAGCCCTAGTCGATATAATAGCATTGCCAATGATCTTCTCCAATCCTAGGACGAAGTAGTAGATCTGTAGTATTTTCATCCCCGCAACATCCATGGCAAACTGCAATAAATACCGGTAACTCTCCATATAATGTAGAACCGACCGGTTGCCTTATCTCAAGGCCAGAAAAATCCTCTCTCAAACGTAGCTAGACCTCCACCGATATGTACTCATTATAGAACAACTAACGAAACTCAGCCCAAGTCTTTGGATCTGGATGGGTGTCGCAGTAAGTAGTCCACCATAAAACTACCACTCCCCTAAAACATGGCCCAAAAGCCTCTTCTTGTTTGCTCTCCTCGACCCTTTGTAGCTTATGAAGCCGCTGATGTGAAATTAACCATATCCCAGCTGCATCAAGGTCACCACCTCCGTAGAAATATCCAGGTTGGAAATGAATAAACTCCTTAATTAACTTGGCCTTAGGTGACAAAGTAAACTCAAAAGTGGTCACCTACTGCTTTGTAGCCGTCGGTGTAGGAGTAGGAGTTGTGTCTCGACTGGGGCGACAATTTTTGTAACTGCCTCTATTAGAATCTCTTGAATCACTGCATGAATAGGCGTTTATGGTAATGTCGGGAGTGACGAATATAGGTGTAGTAGAAGTCGATACCACAAGTATTGTGGAGCTATTGCTGCTACGACGGGTGCTGCGGGTTGAGCCCTGAGTAACTGGAGAATCTATGCCATCTAAGCATCATGAGCAGCAAGTCGATCGTCGACACTATGCGAAGTAGCAGTGGTAGTGGCCCTAGCTGAATTGCTAGTTTGATTAATCTTTAGCGAAGTAGTATTATGTCCATCCATCGTGATCTGCATCGAGAAACGTGCGCCAGATCATCCTCGGTATATATATGCATATAGTGTATAACATACAGTAAAAATATAATATGTATATAACCCAACTCTACTCGCCTCATTTCACTTCCCAACTAGGATTCTAAGGTAAGTACATCATGTTTCCACATCTAAGATTTTATTCATTAAATTTTATGCTCTTTTGTTATTAATTCCCGAGGTTCCTTAAACTATTGCTCTGATACCAATTGTGAAGGCCCCAAATCCCTAGGCAACCCTGGGTACCGCCACGTCGCATCATACGTCACTAAGCCATGCCACGTAGTTGCCTGCTTATCTATGACATCCCACGACCTAACTAGTTGCTTATACATTTTCCATTAAACCCTAAATTAGCTAATAAATCTTTATATAACTATTATTGATTTAATTAGCTAGTTAATCAATTTATCAAGTTATAATACAATTTTACAGCGAAAGTCTTTAAGTGAATAAATTATGCATCATTTAATCATCCTAAGTAGTGGAAAACCTGGATAAATGATACCGTGTATATAACAAAGGTGAACGAATACAACAAGAGACCCATATACATGTATTTAGTGTTCAACAGTCCCTAAAACCCAATAAAACATAAATATATACATATTATCAAATACAAGCTGGTGACTAACTCAGAGGTAATCGCCCAATACATCTTTGCCTTTGCTAGTAGAAGGATTTGCACTCAATCATCACAACAAAACAGTTGACGAGTCTAGTGAGTAAAATCCCAAGGAAATTCACTGAGCATTCATACGATAAAATAAAGGAAAGCCAATAAATATTGTTAAATAAAAATGTGGAATGTAAAAAGGCAAATTTAAATGGATTATCGCATGCATAAATAACAATAAAGCACAAATGTGTCTGCCCGCCCCGATCATACCATACCATACTTCAAATTGACTCTCCAGGATCCCTCAATTGGCATATCCAACTAGCCCATCACCTGGTCCTTTCGATAGCCGGCATAGACCCATGACACACCAACACATGTACCGACAAAGTAGCTCGGGTCGTTATTCACCGAGGACTCTTGATACACATGCTATGGTCTAGCATGCCATAAACACACAATGGAATACTCAATGGGAATAAACTCAACCAACCGTTCATACAGTGAGAGAGACATAGATAACTAAAGTAAATAAGGAATAGAACAATAATATATTGAACACGATAGAGTAAAACAATAATGAAAGCAAGTAAATACTCAGGTGATGTTCCATTAGGTTTTACGAACCTCAAACACGCTACGGTCCCCTATATCCTTGAAGTCCAATTTATGTGTTTAAGTATGTATTAAGTTGAGAATTTCCCAAAACAACCTAAGTTAGGTTTTCATCTGTCAATAAAGCGCTAGGGGCCTGTCTAGTGCGCTAGGTGTGTGTAGCGCGTTAGGGATACACCTAGCGCGCTATTGTTCTTCATTTTGAAGAACAATTGAGCACCCTAATAGGATGAGCGCTATCCGTCCTGGTGACGGAATTCTCAATTAGAGAATTTTGTCCCCAACACCCCAAATGGCTATCCCAGCCTTATCGACCCATTCTCTACTCAATGGGGACTCCAAAAATACCATTAACACACAACCAAAACAAAAATTTTAATCAATTTCTAGAAAATTCATGCATTCATCCAATTTTTCAAATTTCCAAAATTTTAACTAAAATCAATTTTAAAACATAAACAAGTTGTTATAATTGACTAAGAATCAAGTGGATACCACTTTAAAACACCAATCTAGCATAAAAACTCATTTTCTTCAAAATTTACAAAATTAGTTCATTTTCATGGAGAATAGATGAGGGAGATGATTACTTGGTGTAGAACTCCCCACTTAATCTTCAATCTCTAAATTTCCAGCTCCCAACTGCATCAGAAATCCTGATCTCTTCCAAATTTGCATGCAAATTATGAGTGGGTTTGTTAAGAAACCATTAAGTATGGATTTTATAGTGTTGGTTGTAATCAAACACAAATGTGTATCCTGAGGACAACCCTATGGTTCTATTTTGAGCTGTCCAACACCACATTGTGACTCCAATATGACATTCATCAGCCTAAATCAACCCAATTAGAATCATCCCAAGGTAAATCTATGGTATAGGTAATTTCCCACTAACAATAGACGAATCAAATCCAATCTATTTGAATAGCTAACTTAGGTACATCAATATTATAGTTAGTATATTTGATTACATACTTAACCAAATTGTGGTCCCACTAACACTCGACTACCCGACACTCGGTGCTCCACGCCCCAAAAAGCATTTCGAGGTGCACCATATTTCACTTTATTTGATTAACTAACTTAGGCTATGGTTTAATTAGACATCACACTCTAGTTCTTTACCTAGTTTAGTATCCCCGGGTCACACCTACCCGATTCACGTGTCGACACGCTTCCCAAGGTAAACTCCCAGTCACACCAACTCACCTAATAATAATGTACACACATGCGATGCAATATAAAAATATCAGGATTTTAAACACCGCACATAAAAAACCACTACTCATAAATAATATATTCCCTCGGTTCTCGTATCAATTGAATCGAGTTGTCCACATAACGCTTAAATTATTACTGTTAATCCATAAGATTAACGCTAGTTTAATTAATTTAGGCCGTTACAAAACCCACGGCGCCGGGAAGGCGCTGGACACTTTTACAAATTTACACCGGAGGTTCTATTTTCTAAAAATTATCGAGTCTTACTGAGATGTAATGTCTGGACAAGGATCAGGGTAGTGGTAGCTTACCTCAAAAACCTTTGTCGCTTCAACAAAGACGTGACATTGATTTGAAAAGGTTTTTATATCGTTTTCAAGATATTAATAGGAATTAAGTAAACTTACCTCAAACCAATTATGTTAATAACACATACATGAACCTATACCAATGAAGACAAGAGGAAAACATAATAGGAACTTCTAAGTTAGGATTGGATAAGATAACAACACTTCAAAGTAAGTGGGATTTGCTCTATTATTAATCATGCCATGCTAGTAGATATGCTAGAATCTTACTTTACTAATTGTTTATGAATTTCTTGGAATCTACCTTCATATCTTTCATTGAGATGCTTCTTATCAAGTCCTTTTTGTTACTCTATCTCTTGAATGCCTGTGGAACTGATATAACTTTGAATGATTATATTAGTACCTCGAATTGGATGGCTAGAGGCATCCGGTGACTTGCCTCCAATATGGCTCTGCGGAGTCTTTGGCTTAGACTTGTAAACTCCACGCTGTCTGGTATGTAGTGTAGGGGGAAGGATAAGCTAAGTTTGGACAATAGGTACTTAGACTTGTGAACCTTATGTTGTCTAACCCATAACATTGGGGGAAGGATAAGCTAAGGCCTATTGCCCGAATAGGACGATTGGTGATTAGACTTGTGAACCTCATATTGTCTAACCTGCAACATTAAGGGAAGGATAAGGTAATGCCTACTGCCTGATTGGACATACCAGTTGCCACTCCTCTTGACTCTAAGGCATTCATTATCATCATTTATCTTTAATTGAAATATCAAGTTGGGCATTGTTGTTTCTTTTATCTTGCTATATTATTATGCTTGTTTAAGTAATTCTTTAATGCCCGACAAATGATAATGGGCCTCATGACGTGGAATGTAGAAATCAAGTTTTGAATATAATATGTATTACTTGGATGATCGATAATAGAGCATGCTTCTATTTTATAGAGCTCGTTGAAATATTGCTCACCCCATTATTTCCCCCAGGTACCTCAACTGTTGCTCTTAACAAAGGAAAATAGAGCGTTGTAGCATAGGAGATCCCTTTCCTGTGTGTTGGTTTGAGTACTACTTATTTATTTGGTTTTGAGATGTTTTATGTAATAAATAGGGGATTTTCATATGGGTAGATATTTAAACCCTCTGGACATGTTTTAGTTTATGTGTTAAGTTGTTAATAAGACTTCTACTATTAATTCCACAATTATTAGACTTTTAAAGGCTTTTATTTCCGCACCTTTTAGCCTTAGTTTTCTTTTGTAGAATGTCTTGGTTTGTTTTTCGCAGGTTAAAGCTTACTAGATCATCGCCCAAATCGCTGGGTTATCTTGAGGGGTTCTGCGATGGTTTAGGTTGGGCGACCCGGGCCCACCAAGGTTTGGATCATCTCATTAGTTTAGATAGAAAACAAATTAGTAATGTCATGATGAAAAATGAAGAGACTTTTGGTGAGTTTAGGGATATATTTTAAAAATTGATTTCTTTATGCCAACAACATGGATATTCAGAAAGAGCTTTAATATAATATTTTTATGAAAGGATTAAACTATTTAAAATAAAGATTCTTAGATACGGTATGTGGAGGATCTTTGTTCGATCTAACACCGACCTTAGCAAAAGAGGCTATTAATAAAAATGGCTAAACAATCAAAGCAATATGGTGAAAAAAATGAACTCATTAAAAAAAAATCTTGTGAAATCAATAAAAGAATAATCAAGACATCGGATGATAAATCTGATGAACTAAAAAGCTAGTTAAATAACTATTAAAAGATAGATCAATTTAAAGTAAAATTTGTGCTTTTTGTAATGAGACTAGTCATCTAGATGATGAATGTCCTCTGATGCGACTAAACAAAATTGAAAAAATTAATTCTATAATGAGTTATTATGAGAGGTTTAATGAACCTAATTATATTTCTAGTGACTATACAAATTATCTATAACCGAATATAGGCAATGGTATAGGAAACCATGGTTACCAAAGGTATGAAACTGATAAGTCAACAATTAGACATGTTTTACAATACATTTTATGACAATTTTAGATGTAAAAGACTATATTACATGGGGTTTTCTCTTGTTTTTGTTATTTTAGGTAATAAATAGAGAATATGAAGAAATGAATGAAAAATGAAAGATTATGAAGGAATTAATCAAGTAGAAAAACTATGTCAAAAATCATCACCAAGGAAGCAAGGAAGAACTGGAAAATTATACCAGTGATTCCCAATGATTCTCAGCAATTCCTAAGGGTACTAGAATCGTTGGCCAAATCTGTGAAACTAGAAACCTTTAAATTACAGATTTTCTCAGCGATTCCACTTACACACAAATTCTTAAGAATTAATGGATAAGATTTCGAGAATTTAATAAACTTTTGAGTTGTTTGAGTTGGTTTAAGATGTTTACTACCTAGAATACTATAAATACAACCCTATGGTTACAAAATTAGTTGTCGTTGTGCACTTAGATCAATATTCCATTGCTCTAGGAGCCATTATTTATTGTTTTAGTTATTTAATTTATTATTCTTTATTTTTAAAGAAGATTTGAAGATTTAAAGTATTTATTACAAAGGTATTTATCCATGTATTTTCATTATATTATAGCAATGTTATTTATGTTTATAAGTTAGTAGTTATTTGATCTAAACAAAGTCCGAATGTGAACTAGATCCGTTGTGCAATGCAAGTTACGATGAGAAGATAATGTGGTTAACGCTTTAAACTAATTGTATTATTTGATTCACTGATTTAATAGATTATTATCTAATGATTTTAATCATGATCTTTCTATTGCATGAATAGTCTAGAATATATATTGTGATATTTGTTTTCATTATCTATTTGAAGTAGTAACTAGGATAGTTTGAAAGGCAAACACCGTTTAGAAGTCTCAGGCGAATTTGAGATTTAAATCTAATGTTGAAATTTCTTTATGAAGATATTACATTTGGTAGTTGAAGTTCTCATAAAGTGTAATGCGGTTTTAATGCGTGAAGTTAATGTCTTTTGTGTATTTAAAGGAATTAGCTCAATAAATTGGAACGTGCCTTTCCCACCAGTGTAAGGAGAACAAATGGTTGGCTAAATGATGTTTACTTACTTATGATTAGAGTTTAATGATCTATGATACTTTATTAAGTATGCTCATAATTATATGGCAGAGGTTACTAACACGTGTCGAGCATGCACAATAATTTTTGGTATTTTCCTATTATTTGTAGTAGTGGTAAATGAGATATCGTCTCAACAAGGATCTTACAAATCTCTTAAGAATTAAGGCTAACTTAAAGTTTTACTGGATTTAACTTGATTTAATTAAATTAATCTAATTAAAACGGGAATCAAATACTATAAATCTAAAAACAAGCAATCAATTAATTAAAATAGTTAAACTATAATGGCTTGGTTGGTTTATAGGATAGTGTGGGATAAGTGGTTGTACTAAATAATACTGGTGTTCAGTTCGAGTATAAAATTTCTCATAGGATTATATTATCCTACAGGATTGGGATAATTTAAAACCATGAATTCAATGGTTATTTTATTCCAATCCTGGTGACTTTTAAATGTCCAAAATACCCTCATCTTAAACACCTAAAACACACATTCATTTACTATTCTCGACTCTCCAACACTAAGAAACCTATATGTGTGACATTAGTCTATCAATGTAGCACTATTGTTACCGTCCGGGTGTGAATGAAATCAACAGATCGTTTCCATGATCATGAATCAACACTATCCATCGATGGCATATTTAGTACTACTAAATATTTGTTCAAACTTCAACTGCATTTATTAATTATATCGTGCGATCTTACAAGACCCACCATTAAATTTTCAATTTTCATTCATACTAATACAAATAAACAACACACAACAGATCACAATTATTATAGCCGATGAGTTCACTTTGAATTTTCTTCACTATTCATGAATTTTGTTCACTTAATTTGATGGGAAATGTGATGGTTCAAGTTACATTTGGTTTGCTTAATTAATGGATTTATTAGGCTTCTGCTTCTGAATGACTTTGTTTATGTGTCGTTGAAGTTATTTTGATATGTATATTTGGCTTTGTAACCTTGTCAAAGATGTGGGAATGAGTTTGTAAATATTAAAGGGCACTTTAGTAACTTCACCTATTGTAATAAGGTTTAATCCCACCCTCTATACCCCCAGCCGAACAAGTCTCTCTATGGGACTAATACCCAAACCCATGTTATAATCCCAGTGTAAAATAATCTCATGATCTTGGGATTATTTTACATGTGAACCGAACGGTCCATAAGCAATTAAAATTCAATAAACTAATCTAATGCAATTTAAACAAATCACAAATGAATCAATAAATCAATATAAATGAAATATCGAAACAAATATCTAAACAAACCCCAATTAAAAAATGTAATATACTTAGATTATATTCAAATACTAGACCATAACATTACTTCATAACATAGTTATAATTATACCACACGAAATCTTGAAATCATTAAACCCCAATTATTAATAGGTTGATAGCCTTTAGAAAGCCATCGATTTTCATATATTCAATGGAAAGCCATATTCTTATCATTGTAAATCTACATATTAGATAAAACGCAATAACATAGAAATACGATAGGATTAACACTCAATGAAAATCTTGTATAATTTAAATCAAATACAAATCATAATATACTAATTAGTAAATAACTTTAAACATAATCACCTAGAACATCCACTCAGAAAAATAGCCCTATAGATTAATCCTAGTTACTACTTCTATAATTTTTGTCAATAATTATAGACAAAGATTTAGATACTATATAGTAAGAAACATATTGGCCACTATGCACTCAATAAAAAAAGTCATTAGTTGTAACATACAAAAAAAACTTATTAAATCCGTGATTGACGTGTATGAATAGTTATAAAGCATTAAGTACATGATTCCTTAATCATAACTATATATCAATCCAAAGTATATACATGTCTAGGGTTTGTTTAGACTAATAAACTACTCACTCATACTAGAAATAAACAACACAATAATATAATTGAAAGACATAATGAATAAAATAGATTCCTTTTAAATAAATTAAAGCTCTAATGTTGCTTCAAATATGGACTCAATAAAACTAAACTTATGAAGGCAAAAGGATAAAAAAATAGAGTAATTCCGAAGCCCTAAGGTCCTATTTATAGTTTTCCTAAGTGTACACATCATAGATAAATACAAATTCCATGTTCTTATCTAAAAAACTCGTCATCGACCTCACCGATTTGTCAACAATTCCACTTTGTACACAAATCATTGATTTAATAAGTGGATTTAGCTCTTTGTACTCCACCGATTCATCTGGCGATTCCTAGTATATTTCTCAATTCGCTGAGGATTCACTAGCATTTCTCTCCTACTGATATAGGTGGCGATTTCGAGTGCATTCATGTATTGCTGAGCATTCGCTGGACTTCTTCTCTAGTTGATTGTTTGCTTTTTCTTTTATTTCTTCATTATTCCTATTTAAAACTTGAAATCACAAAAGAAGAGAATACTTAGTCTAATATCATCATTTATATCTAAAATTAACCTAAATTATATTATAAAACATGTCTAATTATTGACTTATCAAATACCCCCGAATTCAATACTTTGCTGTCTTGAGCAAAGGAATACTCTTAATCATATTCTCTTTTCAATCTTTTTTTAACTAATTTCAATCTAGTTCATCTTAAGTTAAAATAATAGAAATCTTAAATAGAAGTGATTTTCAAGTGGAAACATATTACCCACAACTAAATGAAAGTTATGATTGAATATAATGACTTAGATAAAACGAAACGTCCCTTAATGATAACTCAACCACCCAATGCAACATCCTTTAGAATTTAAAGTTCATTACTAAAGCCAGTACATATTATAGGTTTTCTCAATCTCCACTGACAAACATCAAGCTTTCGATGACTTGTATAGAATCTCAAAATACAAAAACTACTAGATTAATCTTAATTTTAGAAAATACATTATAATAGCGCCACAATCAAAATTAATAGAAATTTTGCCAATATACATAGAATACATCGTTTAAAACGTGTTAGATAAAGAAATACTACTATCAACTCTAGCTTCAAGCACTCGAGCTAAATCTTTACTTTAAAGAGCTTAAGAGCATCCATTTTTTTCATCTTTCATTTTTTTCCTACTGTATCCTATTTATTATTTCTTTATTATATATTTTTCTTTTGCTTTTGCTTTGGAGTCCCTGCTCCATTTCCTATAGACCTTCTCACATTTTTCTCAATATAGATTCCCTACTCCATTTCCTATGGAATATATATGACTCTCTATGTATTTGCAAACTCTTGTTAACACTTCTCACTATCCACTAAAGTTGAAGAAAATATTCCTTCTAACTTATAGAATTCATCGGTTTCTAACCCATTTCTTCTTTCAATTACGGCATAATAACTTTCTATATATACTATACAAATACTTAATTAATAGCTTTTGTTTCACAAGTGTCTTAGAAATTTGTCTTGTTCGTCTTGCATTATTGTTTTGATCTTTTACCCATTTTCATGACTAACATAAGACATTCAATCTAGTGTATACATCAACTAGTAAAGTTAATAAAAAAGTGTATATAAAAATTGATTACATCTATCATAGAATTCACTTAGGTAATAAAAATATCACTTCCATTCAAAAATCTATTATATATTCATTTTCATTCTAATACGAACTAAAAATAAAGAAAAATGAAATTCATACTTACTTGAATTCAGAAAAAATTTGAAGAATCTCATCAACTCACTTGAATATCGGATTAAAATTTTGAACTTATCTTCTACCTTTGTTTTCTTTTCTTGCTTTTGCTATTGCTTTGCTATACTTCACCTAAAATACCGCTAAACTCATTCCAAACTTTGTCCTCAAGGTTTTAAAATTAAGTTGACTTCCAACAAAACAAATGTACCTCGTGAAGCATAAACGAATCGATATGTGTAATAATAAAAATGTAATTAAATAGACAAATATTGAATTCAACAAATTTCAAATGAATGGAATGCAAAAGGAACATATTTCATTCATAACCAAAGATTTAATCAAGAGCAACACATTTAATCATTTAGTCATTGCTTGCATACAAGAGTAAATAAACTACACGACGGTGTAGAAGTAAATTCAACATTATATTCATCATCTTCATCCATTCCTGTAGAAGGTTGAAAAACATAACTATCAACTAGGTTGTATGTCCTAGTTGGAAATTGCAACTGCAAAGATGGAATGTCAATGCTTCTCCTTGAGTCTTGCAAACGACTATCATGCCTTCTCTCAGACATAAAATGAAAGCATTATAAAGTCCTTTCGTTTCCTGCTATCATCTCTTCATTCCAGTGAATTTTTGTTTGGCTACACATAAGTATAGAAAACATGGTCCTAAAAAATCTTCTCGTTTTAGACTATGATGAAGATGGTGTCTAACTCATATCAACACTCGGTACATTCACTCTAGCCATCAATCTTGCCGCTTTCTGTGCGCCATCTATTGTCTTCCTCCTATTTTCAGCTGTGCTATGCCTTCTTGCTTCTCTCACGTTAATCACATTAAATGATTCTCATTCATCCTCCGAGTCATTGTATCTTACCGCCTTCTTCATTCTTTACACTCCTACATAATTTATTATCTTCTCGGGCAATACATCGAACTCAGTATCGAAACCTACCCCGGCTTGCCGACACAATTGAGTGATCAAAATTGAGAACTGTAGTCCTTCATTCTTATTAGTCTGCATTGCAAACCTCATAGAATCGTGTATAACTTTCTCAACGTCAATATATCCCTTCTTCATAACTATATGGTAAAGTAAAGCACCTCTAGGGTTCTTCACTTCAAAGTGTTACTTGGTTGGGTAAAACATGCATCTACGATATAACTCTAACTCTTCGTAATTTTTCTAAAATAAGTGGTTTCGATAAATTTCGGGTGTCCGTCACTATCAAGTGCAAATCCCTTACCCGAAGGTATCTGTAATACATCTTGGATTATCTCAAAGGAATATGATTCCTTATCGACATAAATAATATTCGGGTAATCCTCCTCTGTCCTCTGTCTGTTTTGTGGAAGACCAAAAATCTATTCAACCTCGCAAGTGAAATATCAATTTTCTTACCTTTTACTACTACTTTATCCCATTCCTTACTAACGTGGCCATTTACAAAAAAATTTCGTACAATTTCTAAACATCCACTTTCTCCTCTACTCACATATTCTCTTAGAAGACTCTCCCATCCTCTATCTCTCATGATGCTCACAATCTTATCCTAATACTTGCTCACATTTTGAATATTCAACCATTTCTCATGAATTATGACCCTCTTCTTATCACTATAGTACGTCATCTGAGCTCTTGGTCTCACGAACAAAGAAAGGTCATAAGGCACTAAATGGCTAGGGTCTGGATTCTCAAAATATTCTTCCTCATAAGATGACAATGGAAATTGTTCTCTAAGCTCTGCCTTCCCATGTCTAGGTTCTTTAATACTAACCCCGATAGGTATAATATTCATTAGGTGGCATGCATATTTCTGCTTGGGTTTTGCTTGCACTACCCCTTTCCCTTTGTCTTGCTTACTACTCCTACATCTTTATCTACCTTTTCCCGCCATAGAAACACTTAACTACGATGAAATATGTAACTTGAAATCCAGTAGTCGAAAATCTCAAACTATCAATGTAATGAAAACAAGTATTTGAAAAGGTTTTTATTATTGAGCCTCGAAAGAGTTGGAAATAGTACTTTATAAATAATTTATCAACATATTCCTATCATAAATATGTATGTACTAGAAGATTCGTAGAAATCCCCAAACTTATTTGAAAACCCATATTCAAATTGAAAATTTGTATCTAAACTCATTTTCAAAAACAATTTGCAGTAAAATTCAAAAACCACATTCTTTAAAAATATCATCAAAACTGATTTTGTTCAAAACATCGAAATCAAAAGGATTCTAGAATATCGATTTATTACCTTCTTCAGAGTGAAACTCTCAAGTAATATGCTCTATTAGCTCCTAAAACTCCCTCTCCAAGCTTCAATTCAAAAAATACCTACCGAAGCCTTAACTTGGTAGTATGTACTGAAATTCGAAATTTCTAGGGTTAAATCACTTCTAAACACGGTGGGATACACTTAACTAAGCTATAATTAAGCTTTGAAGTGTTGAATCTAAACTAAAATCGATTAATCAATCGAATGGGTGCAAGGGTTTAGGTGTGAAAGGGTTTATTATTTGACGATTTTGGGTTTTGTTTTTAAAAACACGGATTCGTGCTGAGCGAATCAATGTTTAAGTGGATTCGCTGACAAATCGACAGTTGAATCGCTGAAAATTGGTCTAGGTGGTCCACCAACTAGCTCAACAATTTCTAGTATAAAACGTAAATTACTGACAAATCACTGAGTTATTTCTTCACTTGAAATTCTGCAAATTGTTGCCGATTTACCCAACGATTACTAGTGTTATTTGGTTTCGCTTGGAAATTGCTGACCTATTCGTACTATTTTTCCAATATACCAAATATTTTATTAATTTATCATACATATCCATCATATTTTAGGTAAAATTGATTAGTTTTCAATAAGAAATATTTTAAAATGAAATTTTGATTTGAAATTAGGAATCATTACACAACTAAATAACTACTTTATTACTTGAAATAATTAAAAAAAATATAGTTCAATCGAAAAACAACTCGATCATCCCCCTCTCAATTGGAAATATCCTAAAAGAAAGTTATAAGGATGGAGAAAATAAGTATTCTCACTATCCTAAATTTATTAATACGGAAAGACATTGGCTCGATCAACCCCTTTATATGAAATTATTCAGGAATTATATTCCTAAAATATCTCCATTATAAGTAAAACTTACTAAAAACTCTAATAAGCGACCAAACGATAAATGAAATGGTAAAAGAGGCTGACTAGACATGCGTTGACTCTTCGGGGTTTGATTTGGGGTCCACATATGTCTAGGTAGGTTGGGGCCAGTGTGTGGAGGATGGGGCCGTTACAGTTGGATTCAAAGCTCAAGGTTTCTACCTTAACTCTAGATAAGTCACAATCCAACTAAAATGCAAACACGACTTATTAAGTTAGAATACAAATGAACATAGCGTGGAACTGTATGACATTGATTTAGAATCTTAGTTGGGAATTGAGGTGAGTTGGGGAAAGTTAAAACTAGAATTATACATGTTACTTGTTGATATGTATTATATATATGCAGGTATCTATAGAAGCTAATCAAGACTCGTAATCAACATTCGCAGATCGCGATGGCCGATCAGCAAGAGCTTGATGATCAGAGAGGAGCCACATGTCCTTGCTATGTCGACGCGGTAAAGTTTTAGATCTGGACATAAAGGATTGTGTCTCAAGACCATCATTTGAATACAATTTTGACAATTCTTAGAGGGTTGACGACATTATTACCATCATTGTCTACACCTGCAGTAGCCTCAACTCAGGATACGAGTACGCTTACATTTTAGGTCATTCCCATAGTTTCTACAATTCAATTGGCACCATTTGCCGATATGGCTTCCGTACTTCCAGTAGTACTAACACCAGCCTTGCATACGTTATCTTTCAGATGACAGCAGAGGCTAGGTTGATTAGGAAGTATGAGAAGTTTAGACCTATGATATTCCATGGTGAGCCTGACTTGATCGAGGACGAGATATTCATCAAAAATCATAAGAAGTTACAGAGGGTTCTGAGGATCAATGATAGTAGGAAGTCCAAGTTAGCAGCAATCTTACTTAAGCGCGATTCTGACATATAGTGGACCAATCTAATAGCTATACACGGAGAGTCCAAGAGTTGGATTGACTTCAAGAAGCACTTCAATGAGAAGTACTATCCGTCATCAATAAGTATCTCTAAGAGAATGGAGTTCATGAACATCAAGCAAGAGAGACGAGTTAGTCGTGAAGTACATAGGTAGGTCTTAGCACCTATTGCAGTTTGCAGGAGGCATGAAGATATTGAGAGAAATCAGGTTCATTTCTTATGTGAGGGATTATTGCCGAGTATTGGAGGGACAGTTGTGACTATTGAGCGTAAGACTCTACAAGAAGCCTACAACCTATAGGCCGATTAGAAGACTTGGATACATGTAAATGAAATGGTAAAATAGGTTGACAAAGCATGTGTTGACTCTATAGGGTTGAATTGGGGGTTCAAGTATGTCTAAGCCGGGCGGGGCCAATTTTATGGGGTTTGGGCCATCACAGTTATTACTCATGAAAATAGAAATTTTATTATAGAAAAGAACTGTTTTACCCTACTTAAATTAACCTAAGTTGTGTATACACAAGAGGAGTTTGGAGGGTTTATTGCTTTGTGTTTGACATTATAATTGGTAGAAGATCGAAACGATAGTGCATGATAAATAAGATATGTTGCTAAGAATCTTGTTATACAAAAGTTATTGATCAAGTTTCTATATATCTATATATATTAAAAAAATTTATGCCATAATTAAGGATACAAAATAAGAAGTAGCCAATAAATTTTACTAAGTTGGAAAGAATATTTCCATGACTACAGTGAAAGTGAGAAGTGCTAACCAGAGTTTTTAAATGAGAAAAAATAGAGAGACCTACAAATTATAAAGGAAAATGAGAAGGGAATCTAGTTGTGGGAAAACTATAAGGAAGAATTCATATATATATATATATAAGAAAATAACAATAATATCCGAAGGAAATGGAGCAAAGAATCGTAGGAATATAATATGAAGAAAAAGGATACAATCATATAAAGAAAGAAAGAGCTATAAACAAAAAAATGGAAGGTTGTTTTTAAAACTCTCTAAATAAAAGATTTTGCTCGAGTGCTTATATCTAAGTTAAGTAAAATATCTTTTTATTCCAACAGTCCAACAAATGGATATGAAATGATGATTATTGGTTAATAAGATTTCTTATCGACTTTGATTTTATTGATATTTTAATTATTATTTGAAAATGAGGTTGATTGAGTGATTTTTGTACTTTGAGATTATATATTAGTCATCGTAAGCTTGATGCTTGTTAGGGGACATTGAGAAAATCAATGTAATGGCTTGACCTTGGAGATTAGTTAACTTTCAATTCTGAGGTGTATTACATAACTAGAGGTTATGTTGTCACATACAGGGTATTGTTCTTTAATTCCCCCTATTCTATGATGACTTTTATTTTTGAAGGTAATATGTTTTTATTTAAAGATCATTTTTGTTTAAGAATAGAAGTATATAATTATGAAATTGAAATGAGGGAAGAAAAGAGAATTTGATTTAGAGTATTCTTTTCCTCGAGAAGGCAAAGTGCCGAGTTTGGGAGTATTTGACAAGTCGATAATGAGACATGTTTTATAGTATATTTTAGGATGATTTTAGATGTAAAAGACTATATTACTCGAGGTTTTCTCTTGTTTTTTATATTTCAGGTGATAAATGAAATATTTGAAGAAATGAAAAAGGGATGAAAATGAAAGAATTGACCGAGTGAAAAGATTGCACAAAACATTATCACTAAGGAAGCAAAGAAGAACATGAATTTTGTACCAACGACCCAGGAACCCATAATCGCTGTCTATATCAGTGAAATCAAATACCTCAAAATTATGAATTTTCTCAGCGATTCCACTTACACATATAACCACTAGGAATCGCTGGCTACAAATTCGTAGATTTTAGATTACAATAAGGATTTTGAGTTAGTTTAAGATATGTATTACCTAATATATATAAATCCTAGAACACGAAAGTGATAGCCTTTGGTTAGTTTTACACTTTTGCTTTAGTTTGGAGAAGATTGAAGATTCAAGTTATCATTAAAGTATTTGTAATTATGTCTTTTAATTTTAATGTCATGGCGTTATTTATTATCATGAGTGAATAGTTTATTAATCTAAACAAAACTCTAAACATGAACTAGATTCGTTTCCCAATGTAGTCATGATGAGATAATTGTGTACTTAATGCTTTAAACCAATCATGTTCATTGGTTCATTGTTTTTATAGATTGTTATTTACGGATTGCAATTATGGATTTAAGTGTTATGTGCACAATGACCAATATGTATGTGATGTTTTGATTCATTATCAATTTAAAGTAGTAACTAAGATTGTTTAAAAGACAAACACCATTTAGATGTCCTAGGTGGATTCTAGATCTAAATCTAATGTTGAAGTGGCTTTCCAAAGATGTTAGATTTTGTAGTTTGAAGTTTTCATAAAGTGTAATGCGGTTCTATTACGTAAAGTTAATGTCTTTGTTTGAATAAAGGGGTTAGCTCAATAGAATTAGTACGTGGCTTTTCCATCGGTATAAGGAGAACAAATGGTTTGCTAAAGGTTGTTTACTTAGTTATGAGTGAGGTTAAATTATCTATTATACTTTAAAAAGTATGTTCATAACTATGTGATTGAAGTAACATGTTTGGATGCAAAACGGATTGTAGTTTCATTTTTGAGGATGTTTGTTTAGATGTTTTTTTATTATTGTGTTTTATGGAATTGAATTGCTTTTAATTAAGTGACTTTGATTTGTGTTATTTAAGTAAGTTTAGTTAGTTTATATGATTTTATATTTAGAAAGTAATACTTTAAATTTTGGTTTTTTAAATTGAATGAAAAATAAAAATATAAAAAATAATAAAAGTTTTGTTCTTTATAAATTTGTAAAATCTCTATTGAGACGATTCCCACTAGTCACTACTGTAAAATATTAACAGTATAAAAAGTGGGGAATTTATTGTACACACTGGACATGTGTTATGAATTGATATGATCAATGTCAATTGGATGTTTCAGTTTACCTAGTAATTGAGACTAATATGATTGAACATTTAAGGTGACTTTTTCATGCTTTATGTTTAATCAAAAGATATTGTTCGACAAAAAAGTGACACATGTCGGGCGTGTACAATAAATTTCCCTCCAATGTTATACTTTTGATATTTTGTAGTAGTAGTAAGTGAAAATCGTCTCCACATGGATTTATTAAACTTCTCTAGGAAAAAGGACTTTTAATGGTTTTTATTATTTTTACTTTTAATTAATTAATTAATTAAAAGAATAGTTAAACTTACTAATCAATCTATAATATAATAATAATTAACTAATTATACCGATTTAACTAACACAATTTTAAATTCAATATCAATCAAATAAATTCAATTAAATTCAATAAATATAAATATATAGACAAACATCCACAACAATGAATCAAAAACCCGTTTTGCATTCCAACGATTAGTTTGAGATGTTTACTACCTAAACTACTATATATACGACCCTAGGATTACATAATTACTTGTCTTTAAGTACTTATATCAATATTTCATCCATCTAGGTGATATTTATTGTTTTATTTTATTGCTATATTATTCATTGCTGGAGAAGACTTGAAGATTTTAAGTATTTATTACGGAGGTGTTTATCTACGTCTTTTATTTATTTTATTGCAATGTTATTTATGATTATAAGTGAGTAGTTTGTCAATCTAAACAAAGTCCGAACATAAACTGAATCAGTTTTGCAATGTAGTTATGATGAGATAAATATGTGCTTAATGCTTTAAACCAATCATATTCTATGATTCACTGATTTTATAAGTTATTATCTATAGATTTTAATCATGATCTTTGTATTGCATGCATATTCTAGAATGTATATTGTGGTATTTGGATTCATTTTCTAATTTAAAGTACTAACTAGGATTGTTTGAAGAGTATGACCATTTAGATGTCCTAGGTGAATTTGAGATTTAAATCTAATATTGAAGTGGCTTTTCGAAGATGTTAGATTTAGTAGTTCGAAGTTTTAATAAAGTGTAATGCGGTTTTATTTCTTGAAGAAAATATCTTTGTGTATTCAAAGGGGTTAGGTTAATACAATTAGAACGTGGCTTTTTCATCGGTATAAAGAGAACAAATGGTTGGCTAAAGGCTGTTTACTTTAGTTTGATTGCTTAACTTGTTGATTTATAAAGTAATTTGACATAATTAATTTTTCACCTCGTTAATAGACGCCAGTTTTAATTTGGTTTTGAGAAATTTGCCTAAAGTTTTGATGACTCTGGTCATAAATTTATGTAATATTTGTTCTAAATTTGGCTGCGTAGGTTGAATAGTTTGTTGTGGTTATTCTATTGGTGTTGATTGTGTTGGTGTTCATGATCTATAAGTGGTATAGTTTTGATTTTGTAAGTCATAGCTAAGGTTTGAATTTGATTTTCCATAGAATAATTGTTGTTATTATATTGGTTTCTTGGAGGACCAGAATATTAATTTTTAACCACGTTGAATTCTTCATTATTATCTTCTTATAGAGTAGGACACGCATCTGAAGTATGTGTAACTTCATTACAAAATTCAAATGGTTTTATTTGATTTGACCTAATTTTTAAAAGTAGTTTAACCATGTTAGATAATTCTTCAACTTTTTTTGTCATATTTATTACTTGTTTTATTATTAACCTCATAAACTTTCTTTCTTGATGTATCGGTATTTTCACCATATTGTTTAGGTTGTTTGGCTATCTTGTTCATAGCTTTTTTTACTAGAGTTGGTGTAACATCAAATAATGATCCACCACATGCGGTATCTAATAGTCTTTGTTCAAAAAGATTTAGTCCTTCATAGAAGTATTCCAATAAAGCTATTTGGGTGTATCCATGTTGTGAACAAGATGAAATTTGTCTTTGAAATCCATCCTAAAACTCATTAAAATTTTCATCATCTTTCATTTTCACGTCTGTGATTTGCCTTCTATAAGTACTAATTTTTCTTGCAACCATATATTGGTCTAGGAAAGCTTCTAATATTTAAGCCCATGTGGTTATCAAATATTGAGGAAAATAAAACAACCAATTTTATGCTTGATCTTTCAATACAAAAGTAAAAGCTAACGTGCAGTCTTTAGGTTTCATCCCATTGACTTTGTGTTGGTATTCCATTATAAGTTTTTGTGGGTCTTCATTGTCCTTACCATAGAAGTTACGTAGATCACTAATGAATCCAGATATAAGTTTGAATTTGGGAAATCCCTCAGGATAGGCAATACATATTGGTTCATAAGCATTAGTTTTTTGATTAGCTTGCCTAAAAGTAAGTTCTCTATTATCATTATTATTATTATTATTATTATTATTATTATTATTATTATTATTATTATTATTATTATTATTATTATTATTATTATTATTAAAGTTATTATTGGCTTCCATTATGGTAGTTTGGTGTTCTCTACGTTGTTGTTGTCATAAATTATGATTAAATGTACATATACCTCAGGATTAAACGAATGTAAAGATCATGTGGAATTAGAATGATAAATTGGATAGACCATACAACGTCTAAAACTTCTAAGAAATTATGTTTAAATCCTCGGAAACGGCGCCAGAAATTAACACGTGTATAGCGTGTACAATAAATTTCCCTCATACATTATATTTTTAATATTTTGTAGTAGTGGTAAGTGAGAATCGTCTCCATAAGGATTTATCAAACTTCTCTTGGAAAATGACTTTTAATTGTTTTTATTAGTTAACTTTAATTTAACTTAATTAATTAAAACATTAATTAAACTTACTTATTCAATCTATAATATAATAATAATTAACTAATTATACTAACTTAACTAATATAATTCTAGATTCAATATCAATCAAATAAATTTAATTCAACTCAATATAAATAAATATCTACACAAACATCCAGAACAATGAAACATAAACCCGTTTTGTATTCCAAACATTAAACTTCAATCAATATAAATATGAGCATATTTTATAAAGTATAATAGATCATTAAAATCTAATCATAAGTAAACAACCTTTAGCCAACCATTTGTTTTCCTAATACTAGTGGAAAAGCTGCATTTTAATTTCATTGAGCTAATCCCTTTGAATACACAAAGACATTAACTTCATGCAATAAAACCACATTACACTTTATGAAAAACTTCAAAAATACTAAATCTAATATCTTCAGAAAGCTACTTCAACAGTAGATTAGATATCAAATTCACCTATGAAATTTGAATGGTCATACATTTCAAACAGTCCTAGATACTACTTTAAATTAGATAATGAATCTAAATATCACAATACACATTCTAGACTATGCATGCAATACAAAGATCATGATTAAAATCAATTGATAATAACCTATTCAATCAGTGAATCAAAGAATACGATTGGTTCAAAGCATTAAACACATATTCATCTCATAATAACTACATTGCAAAACATATCTAGTTCATGTTCGGACTTTATTTAGATTAACAAACTACTCGTTCATAATTATAAGTATCATTGCAATAATATAAATAAAAGACATAGATAAATATCTCTTGAATAAATACTTAAAATCTTCAAGTCTTCTCCAAAAGCAATGAATAATAAAGCAATAAACTAAAACAATAAAGAATGGCTACTAGATGAATGAAATAATGATATAAGTACTCAAGGACAACTAATTTCGTAACTCTAGGGTCATATATATAGTACTTTAGGTAGTAAACATTTCAAACTAATCGTTGTTATCTAAAATCCTCAAAATATGCTCCATCGATTCCTCAATAATTTGTGATTCAGTTGAATCGTTGAGTAAATTCGTAGAATTGAAGTCTCTGTTTCCACCGATTTGAGTGGTGATTTTATGTACATAGGAATCGCTAGAAAATCGTCGGTATTAAAGTCAAGTTTTTTCTTGATTCCTTGGTGATAATTCTTTGCATACACTTTCCACTTGATTAATTCCTTCATAATCTTTCCTTTTTATGGCATTTCTTCATATATTCCATTTATTACATGAAATAACAAAAATAAGAGAAAACCTGTGTAATATAATCTTTTACATTTAAAATCATTTTAAAATGTACTATAAAATATGTCTAATTATTAACTTGTCAAAAATGATATCATGTACATTATTGATTAGGCTGTATCAATTTTTATTTTTGTGCAACTTAGGTAGTCATAACACCTTGCTAGAGATCACTTATGGCTTGTGTACCAAAATGGTTTTGGTTCACTATCAATGCAACACGAACTTATTTGGTCGCACACAAAGATTGATTTTGCGGGATTTTAAATGACTCGGAACAATGAGTTTTATATGATAAAATTCGTAAGATAAAAGTCTTTATGATGTTTCATATTAATACCACTTTATGTAAGGGTATAATGTGTAATTCACTTGCTCGACTTTATACAAGGGTTGTATAAATAGGGCGTGATAAGTGAATTGACGTTATGGGAGAAATTAGGGCTAGAATCTAATTTTCATTTTCAAAGAAAGTCGTTTAAGAGTTTTTAAAGAGAACGAGAAACTGTTTTTGTGTTTTCTCTCGAGCTATCACTTGGAATCTCGACCACCGTTCGTGTGTGGATTTCAAATAGAGGACGTTTGTCATTGGCAATGTATCAAACATCGATCAACACTTAGAAGAAAACTAGCAATATATGTATAGTTTACTTTTGTTAATCAACTCAATGGAATTCAAATTTGAACCTTTTGAAGTTTCGAAAATAAATCTTAAATTTTCATTGCGTTTTGAACTCCAAAACCCAACATCAAGTATTAAGGTTTTAGGCTTAGGTATAATGGTTATGTAAAAATTTAAAAAGTGCAAATTTTTACAATTTAGCTGCTCATTAGCGCTCTAATAAGCTTCCTTAGCGCGCTAATGAGGCTGCAGTCTACAAATTTCGCATGAATTTCTAGGTTCTTTACCACGAGATTTTATCTCATTCGCCTTTGGGCTCATTTTTCACCTCCACCAAGGTTCCTCAAATATCTTCCACATGAAAAATAATTTACACTCTAATATATAAGATCAAACCACAAGATTTGAGATGCATTGAAACATGAAATGCAATTTTTGTTAGAACACATGTGAACACGAAAATCCATAAATTTACGAAACCAAAATTCAAAATTCTTGATAGCAGAATTAAAGGAAAAACACAAAGAATTTAAATATGTAACTAGTTTTGAAAAATAGAACATCTTTCAAATCATAATTTGAGAAAAGACAAAATTATTATGTAAATCCCAATTTGGCCAAAACTTGAAATTTCAAAAATTAGGACTTGGGAACTCAATTAGGTCTATAAATTGGTTCAAACAACATTAAAAAGGAGATTTCAATTTTGGTTATATCAAATGCCCAATGCTTAAAGACCCATTACATCATGAATTGAAGCATAAAATTATGGGAATTGATTACCTATGTTTGTGGATTGGTTCCAAGTGCTTCAATTTTCTCCTAGGTAATGAATTCAATCCCTTCCTAGCTCAATTTTAGTGAGACAACAATGAAATCATCTTAACCCTATTGTTTTTCTCTCTTTTGGTTGATAATTCATGCATGTTGAAGAAATCCACTAGGGGTTGGTATATATATAACAAGCTCCTCCAAATCTTAACCACTCATTTATGTCATATTAGTCATCTCAAGATTGATCAATGGGTGATCAATGATTTCATAAATTATGCTAACATGTTCTTACATACTCAAAAGCAAGCTTGATTTCGTAGGATCATATTGTTATGTACATCTTTAAGACTATCAATGACTCATGTTTTTATTTCTCAACGTAGGTCCTTATTTTGATAAAGCTTATTAGATAGACCATGAAACATAGACAATTGGTCACATTAGTGTATATAAAAATAAATATGAACTTATCATGTCACTCTCTACACGGGTCTTATGCCTGCACCCATCTTAAGGCAAAGTTTCTCTCTCTTACCGAATTAAGAAAATATCAAAAATGAAATTCGACTATAATGTACACACATACACTACACTAGGCATCCATCACTCTAAAATACAATACATCTCGGCCTCCGTGCCGAGTGTCATACTTTGTACCTATCGTTGGGCCACGTCTTGGGTCGATGACCATGAATTAGGGACAAATTGATTATTAGTGATTTGGGTTGTTAGACTAACTTAGATTAAATCAAGTAAATTTATTAGAGGAATGAATTGCATAAATGAGCCTAAAGTAAGTTACTAAGACTCTAACACACCTAAACCTGATCGTAAATGATACTAAGAGCATAATTGACCAGTTTCGGGTGTCGAGGATCATTAGGAAGGCGTGTCGGAGCCGTAACAGTGTAACTTTTCTTTGATATGAGGTAAGTAAACCGTAAGGAAATAAATACTAGTTCATGCATGTCTATCTCGCTTCATTACTTGTATGTTATCTTTTATGCACTTCCACTTAGCTTATGAGTGTTTGAAGACCAAGTGAACCCGGAAGGTTACTCCTGGGTGTGGCGACTGATTAACTACATGAACCATACCTCGAGTCAGTAGATATAGGTCATAACGAGATGTGTTTTACCTAGGAAACCTTCGATATCCCTTATCTATGATGGTCTAGGTTCAACATGCTTTGCTACGTTCCTAAGATATGAGTTTGTCTTGGTTTGCCACGACTCAAGTTCGTCGCGAGGCGGTTTTAGTCTCTAACACTATTTAATGAATCACAATGCTCAATGCATACACAATCAATATGCAAAGGTGATGGGGGTATGAGAAATGAAAATGAGACATAGGATTTATAGTGGTTCGATCACACCGATCCATATCCATTACTCAACCTCCCCAGTTAGGATTTTTAACCCCACTTATATTGCTAATAAGTGTTACAACCTAAGCATACAAGCCTACAATGCCAAATTACAAATTAGGACTTTCTACCTAGCCTCGACTAGGGTTTTTTCCTAGCCTCAACTAGGTCCTCCCTTGACTTAGATCCCATTAAGTCATACAATCAGCCATTACACTTACAATTGATAAATACAATGATAATAGGCTTTACAAAGTAAAACGTCAATAAGTACAATTACTCACACGCCTCCTAAAGCCTAACAACTCTTATGCATGCAAGTATGGATATGAATGAGATTATAAATATGTCTTTGATTTTGCACAAACACAATCATGAAACCAATCAAACAAAATTGATAAAAATGAGTGCGGTTTCAAAGAAGATGAACAAGTATTTTTGGAAAAAGTCAAAACTAAAACCAAATACTTCTTCAAATCAGTCTTAGGGTTTGAAAAATAAAGTTTAATAAAAAAATCAAAGACAAATGTGTTCAAGAACACAACAAATAATTTCCACATGACAATTATAACAAAAGATGTACTTTAAGCACACTTAGAATATGAAATCAAGATTTCTTACAACCCAAAGTGAGAGTGATCAAAATCAGTTCTAGAGTATGGGTTGCAAGCCTTAGAACACCTTTATGACATCAAATTCAAGATTGATTTGATAGCCTCAAATTACTTCAAGTGATTAAGCATGAAAAACTAGTCAAATTGATTTGAAAGCTTAGACAATAGATATAGTTTAAGCTTGAGAGGATAATAGTGTGTTCTAAGTGGTTTCTGAATGTCTCCAACCCTTTTTGATGGTTTGTGTCCATTATCTCGATCCAAGGACCCAAAATCAATCATCAATTCAAATTAAAGAAAATTGTGTGAGCTTTTTACAAAGATGTTAGGAGATTGGTTAGCGAGCTAGGTGGGAGTATTAGCGCGCTAACTGCAGGTATCGCACTAATGAATCTCATTAGCGAGCTAACCAACAGGGACTAGAAACTAATTACTTTTTGATTTTGGTTAGCGACTCACTAACTCACCTATGACTCTACTAAACCTCCGGAAACATATTATATTATTTAGTATGAGTCATTTGACCCGTTTAAACAACCCAAATGATTTCAAAAATCCAAAAAATTGGAAATTCCAGTTTCATGAAACATATAGGAGCTTACATACAAATGTTTTAATAGTGATTAAAAAACCATCCAAACTGATATCGGTGCATTCAAAATTGATCACAACAATTTTTCATATCCAATGCATGCTTGAAAACAAGTTTGCACAATTTAAAAGCATTTTCAAGTCACTAAGTTTAAACCATTTGGAAATCGATACTTGAACAAACTTGAAACTTTGAATTACATGATATGCATGAATCTAATGCATTCGACTTGTGCAACTGAACTTATATACCTTACATAAGTTGTACAAATGATGATCATAACTTTTCGATGTCCTTCCTTGCTTCGATACATTCTTGAGCTTTTCCAATCTCATTTCATTTGAATCCATTTGGACTTGAGGAGTTGTTCTTCCTTTGATATTCTACATACTTGACAAACTTTGTTAGTACCAATCCACATTATTTGTTAACATCAAAGTCTTAGGCGTAGTCTAAGTGATAAGACACTTAGTCTAATACTCCTTTGCTATTTTGTAGGTTATTTGGTATTATATTTACATATATAATGTTGTTTTTGATACAGTGGGGTTTATTATATGTTCGAGTGACGGATTCATATGTAATGCTTTTGTTTACATACTTGTCACCATATAAACATGTTATCGACTATTGCAGAGTTCCACATATGGGCTGTCCCAACTTGTATATTTACTTTAAGTTATTTAAGCTGATAAGTTAATTCCGCTACTTTAATTATAAAACGTTCAAATCTTAATAACTCAACTCTAAAACATCAAACTAACAATAATAATGGAAATGTGAGGCTAATTAGGCTTGCGTTGACCTTGGGAGGGCTAACTCAGGGGTCCACATAGGCTTAGGCTGGACATAGCTCAATTTGTGGGGACTGTGGCCGTCACGCGGATACTTTTCTTAATATAAACATCTCAATTATTTCATAGCACCCGTCACCAATCAATATTTTTTTAAAAAATTATTGACAGTACATAATTGTCTTTTATTTTGAAACTAATATGCTATCAATTTAATAATATAAATGATTATTATTAAATAGGTAAAAAGAAAGTCGGGAAATATAAAGTGTTCCTAATACGTCTACAAATAACCGATTATTTGTATTAGATAATTGGATTTTCTATCCTTATCCAACAATATCTCATGCAACCATGAGCGACACAAACATGCATGCTCCGATTTACAATATACGTACGTGAACATGCTATCAAAATTATCTTCAATATAAGATATGCATCAATCATATATTTGAGTTTATAGCATACACATAATCAAAATAAAATACGTAATTATTGGAAATGTTAGAATGACCCGCTGGTACACCCAGCCCCAAAGTTATGCTTTGGGGGTGGGGGCCTACCACCCACAAAACGACTAAAGCATAAAAATTTTGAAAAACATATTTTTGAACGTACAATTCTCTGTGTACTATAAAAAATAGCTGCAAGTGCGAATTCTTCCAAAATTAAAAAGTAGGCTTACGGAAAATGAATTCGCACCCAAATTAATATCGAATAGATTTACAATGAATAAACCGAGACCAAAAACAAGCAAATTCTATGCTACGATACCAATGTAGTAAAATTAATGGTTAAAGAATTAAAACGAGAACACATATCCAGAAGCGAAAGCGAGTTGTATTGACCTGAAATATTTTATTAATGAATGATGATGTGTATTACTTATTTAGACTCATATGCATAGTAAATTATTTAGTCGTTGATTTTTGAGTGAGTGTTCCTTACTATGAGTGTGCGTGGGTTTTGGTTAGGTCAGTGTAACGTTGAGACTTAGGTTGATTCATAACTTAAGTTCTCATTTTTATTTAAAATCTATGTGCCTAAGTTATGGAATGAGGCTTGCTTATCTAGCCTAAATTAAGGAAATAATGAAAATGTCTAAGTAGGCTAGATAAGAAAATAACCAGATTTATTTAGTACATAAATGAATTAATGAAATCAAATATTAAATGAAAACTAGCCTAATTGACTAATACATTCAAAGGCCTATGGTATGCTTGGTAAATTTGTTAAAAAATAAGGTCACTTAATCTATGTAAATGTCTTTGTTGCATGAAAAATACATGGATGAACTAAGGGCAAAATTGTCATTTTACACTTTGTAGGACACTTGGCATATGTAGAAATGAGATGGAGAGCTTTTATTTAGACTTAATTAAACTAGTTTAGCTTAATAATCCACCACTAATGAATTTCAAATAAATGTATAAAGGGGTAGAGGTCATTAGGGACTTAACTCAAATTAATTTCTAATAGCTCTATAGAGGAAATTGGAAGAAATTCCACCATTAATGGAGTTGGAGAAAGCTTTAAAACAACGATTTAAATATTCATATGGTCTCAAGGCATGTTCTACACCTTCTCCTTAATACTTTCTCCTATTTCAATTCTTATCCATGCTTTTGATTCATATTGATTTGCTTCTCTTTTTACGATGATCTTAATCATACAAGCTACTTCTACTTCATACTTTCATTTCCCTAATCTTGCTTGCATCCCCTTTAATTAGTCAACAACACACAAACATATGTATATTGATCAACTAAATTCATGCATGGCTTCTTTGAGTGTTTAAGGTTGATCCAAATTAATGGCTACAACTCATTGTTGGGTTGGACAAAATATATTGGAACCTTGATATGAATATAGCTAAGAAGAATGAAAATAATAAAAATAATAATAATAATAATAATAATAATAATAATAATAATAGTAATAATAATAATAATAATAATAATATGCATTAATAAAAGAAATGGTGCAAAGATGGAGGGCATATTCATTAGCAAAGATTAAATTATTTGAGAATTGGAAATTTGAGTACAACATTGAGTTAGCTAATAACTTAGTTATTAATTAGAAATACTTAAGTAATTAAGTCAAATAAATAAAGTTAATTCTATTTATCTAATATGCATAAGTTGTGAAATAAAGACAATTAGTCCTAAAGACAAATGAATTAATTTACTTGTATAAATTAATGAATTTTAATAAGTTAAAGGAATAATTACACTTGAATCATGTAAATAAACTAGAGGGTTTGGATTTAATTGAAATAAAAATCCTAATTTGATTGTAAGACAAACATGGGTATATAAGCTAGTTTGATGTGCCTAAGTAAGCTAATCAAAGAATTTACTATTGTACCTAAGTAAAAGTGGATTTTTATGTGACCAAAGATTAATCTAGTGTTAAAATAATAATAATAATAATAATAATAATAATAATAATAATAATAATAATAATAGCAAATGATAAGATTCATAAAATAAATTTGTAGAGATCTATTGGTGCATTAAGTGATTATATATATTTATATATCATACATATGTTTGTATGTATAAGACATTAGGTGTATTTGTATAACCTTCCCTACACCTATATATAATATGAAGATAATAATGTAAAGCAAATCATACTATGGACTGAATTATACTTAATAGAGGATTAGTAAGACTAATAGACTCTAACATAATATAAATTGATCAAAATGATAACTAGGGACTTAGCATACTAACTTGAGTGTCCGGATTGGTTTGGGGAGCTTGTTGGAGCCACGAGAATGTGTGTATTAGTGTGATCCGAGGTAAGTAAAACAAGATAAGGGATATTTAGTATATCATAATCTATTATGCTTCTTGATATTTGACATGTTTATTCCTTAGATTTTCATTCCTTATTTTGAGTGTTTATGACCTAAGTGTGTCAAGAAGGTACTTCGGGTTTGGTGCTAGATGGAAAAATGTGACCTTACCTCAAGTACTGGATTATAGGTTCTAGACATGGGCAAGGTATTCAGGGCATCGTTGATGCCCTCACACTACAGTAAACTGAATTGTTGACTTGTAGAGTCGCAATTCTAGGAATGTCGAGCAGTGGCACCCGATCTCATTAGATTTGGACCACTTAGTTGTCTTCCTTTGTTTCCGAGACACTCTTTTATCACTACTATTACTTTTTAGTCAATTTATAGTACACTTTCATTTACTTATCTGTCTTTTAAATTCCCGCATGAAATCTAGAGTGCTTTATTTATTCATGAAATACTATCTACATCCTAATGGTTTTTACTTACTAGACTCGTCATTCTCGTGTGGATGACTTGAGTGCAGATCCATAGACGAGCAAGGGCAAGGCACTGGTGATTGGTGTCTTTCTTTTAGGACTCTCCAAACTGCTCTTCCTATTGTTCACTTGTAGGTTTCTGACACTTTTAGTCTTTTGTATTATGTATATATATTGTTTTGTTAACACATGGGGTATTTTAGGGTTGAGAGATCCATATATTTGCAGGGTTCCATGCTTTAGGTTGTCCCGACTCTATTTCTTGAGTTATAATAATTGCTTTTAGCTTACTTTCGGAGTAATTACTTTAAAACTTGCATAACTTAATAAATCAATTCTAAAAAATGAAATTTATAAAAATAATGGAATTGAAGGCTTACTAGGCTTGCGTTGACCTTGCAAGGGCTTACTGAAACGTCCGTGTGGGTATAGGCTGGACATGGCTCAATTTGTGGGAACTGGGGACCATCAAACGAGTCTTGCTTGATCACTAGCTTGGTGGATGAAATTACCAAAAAAGGAAATCTTCCCAATTTCACGGCCCTAAATACTAAACAATTTTCAGAGACACTCAATAGAGAAACTTACGGTTGGTTTTTATTTGAAACTTTATTAGTAGATAAGAACCAACTCTCTTCAATATATATTTACACACAAACATAACTACTAAGTACTTATTAAGAAGTTACTAAAACTACACATATATATACTTTACTTTACTTAAAAAGAACTAGTAATCAATCTTTCATCTATCACTTGAATTTATTATTTTAACGCTAATTAATGGCCTTCCCTCTATTCGATCCAAATAATTATAATTATTTATCAAAAAAGTTAATAAAAATAAAGTATTGTACTTTTTGGAATATAAAAATAAATTAGATTAATTAAATTCTCGCGAACGTACTGCGTAGCAGAAAGAAAGACATAATTAAAGGAATAATAATAAAGTCAAGTGACAGTTGAAAAATTAAAAATTCATGCTTATTTAGTATAGTATAAGCACGTTCGAGCCTGCTCGCTATGCTCACGGGAATTCAGTTAATATAATAATGTATTTTTATATTTCAAAAAGTATACTACTTTTTTATTCTGACTTTTTTGACAGCTCATTATAACTATTTAGATTGAATAGCTAGAACATCCTTAATTAAAGGTAGAATAGTAAATTTAAATGAAGGTTGAAAGACTTAATCAAGTGTAAAATAGTAAACTCACGTGACAGTTGAAAGATAGATTATGGCTTTAATTAAAGGAAGGATGGTAAATTTAATTGACGATTGAAACAATTAATTAAGGGTAGAATAATAAATTCAATTGATGGTTTGAAAATTGATTATTCGTGCTTGTAAAATATAGTTAAAGAAGTGTATGTTTATTATATAAATTAGTTTCGAATACATGCTATGCACGTTCAAGCCCGCTCGGTATGCTCGCGTGAATTTAATTAATCTAATAATCTTTTTTCTTTATTTCAAAAAGTATTCTACTTCATTTTTATTCTGACTTTTTTGACAACTAACTATAATTATTTAGATTTAATAGCGGGAAGTCCCTTAATTAAAGGTAGAATAGTAAAGGGAGCAACTAAATGTACTCCAATTATTTCTTAGAAGACAACATTTTTGAATTTTTAATTTGTCCTACCATACTTTTTACTTTGTTTACCCCACTTTTTTTCACAAAATTCCAAAAATTCCTTTGCTCACCCCATTACCCTCACTCTCACTACCACACTAACACCCCTCAATCATCTCAATTTCTTGGCTTTAGTCATTTTAGAGCACATGTACTAGGTCACCTATAGTGGTATAAGTGTTTTTTTGTTGAACCATGTCAGATGTGGTCGCGCTGTGTCCTAGAAGTGAAGAAGTGTCTATTACAGACTGTCTAATTTAAAGATTATTTAATTGTGTAATTTCAAACTAGGACATAGCTTAGACCTACGTAGATGTCGCGGATTAGTTTAGGGCATGCCTACCTAAGTAATAGATTAATGTTATATTTGTGTTATGCTTATTTAATATGGTTGTTTTTCTATTAAATAGAGCATTACACCATGTGTTACGCTGTTTATCGTATTTTTGCATGAGTTACAAGTGCAGCGAGTAGCACTTCCAAATGAGTGCGATATGGGTATGGAGTCGGATATAGGCTAAGCTATGTGACCCAGTGAGTTAGTGGATCCTATAAACTACAAGGTCATAACCATAAAATGAGTTAATGTGCCCATGTTATCAAATTGTCATAAGTTAGGAAAATAAGTCTATGGTTAGTATAATTTGTGTATGTGACTTGTGTACTAAATTTTCTACACTAAACCAACACATTATGGACACGAGAGACTTGGATGTCCTTAATTAGGACCCCTCATGGACCCTCGAGATATATGTGTTAAGGCTTAATGAAGATTTAGTATAAATAAGGGACTTAGCCCATTTAGTGTTTTCATGCAAAACTAAGCAAAACAAAATCTAGAACTTAAAGAATGGAAGGCTGGAATCATTGATTTTGTGGAGAAATCAAGGAAATTGGAGCTTAATTTTGAGGATTCAAGGCTAGGTAATTTTCCCTTCCCTCCTTCATATTTATCATGTTGAATTAAAGGTTCTTGAAATGCATGCTTTGATGATGGTGAATGGATGAATATGTGATGGATTAGATGATTTGCTATTGAAATTGTAGTTGTTGTGATTGTTGAGGAGAAGAGACAAAAAAAATGAGGGGCGGAGATGAACTTCAATAGCAGTCCCCTTCCCCCCCCCCCCAAAAAAAAAGAAAATTGGAGGTGGGAAGGCTCGCACGCGTGCGTGCTTGTGAGCCTGGGCTAGTCCCTGCCAAATCGGGCCCTGTTTAGGTGAGCCCAACCCCCATTAAATGATAAAAAAAATTATTAAAAATAAATTTAATACAAAATAAATAAAATAAATTACAAAATATGGAGAATAGATAAAAAATTATGAAAAAATCGAGAAAAAATCTTAGAAAACTTGATAATTTTGAAAAGGTAGAAAATTGGGTTTCAAGACATTTTCGAGCGTTTGGCACCCCGTTGTAACTCAAAAAAGGTGTCACAACTAAAAATTTGAATAAAACTCTAATTTTTGTTCTCACAAAATAAAATAAATTAATGTGACTCTAAATTACTCAAAATGGTATATTTAGAAGCCAGGGACTTAGGAGTGTATGTTGGGTATCGGGTACCCAATTTGAGGCATGAAACGAAAATTTTGGAGTTATTTACGATTGTTTTGGGTAAATAAACCCTACCATAAAACACTCTGCATTTATTTATTTTGAATTCATATTCATTGATGAATTAAGACAGTTTTAGCTAATATGACTACTCCACTCTTGCGTGTGTCAGTATATGGTTGACGGGATGATATGACCATTTTCGGGTACTCTCGTCGATGACGATTCGATTGTTGCTACGGTGTTGGTCATATGTTAGACTACACGTGAGACTCATCTCTGCGAGTCGATGACTTGAGAGTGAGTTGTCGTGAGGCTTACCTCCAACACAAAGATCCTCTCTTTTTGAGGTGATTGGTCAGGAGTCTAATTCTCGACCAACAGAGATCCTCCTCGACCATGGGGCAGCGGCCGACACTACCTCGTCGTTAGAGTCTCCTCGGTTATACTTACTTATCCCAGAGTTTGGCAGACATATACTACACTTGCTTCGAACATATGTTTGTTATCTTAAAGACTTACCTTCATGTTATTTATCATTTTCAATGTATTTCGTGTGGTCTAGAATGATTCGTAGTCGCTTAATTTAAATTTTTATTATATGCAAATTGCGTTTCTTTAAGGCTTTACTTACTGGACTCGTCAACAACTTTTTGCATGGATGACAGAGTGCAGATCCTACATTGAGGCGAAGGAAGGTAAAGCTTGGCAGCTACCTTTGATTTTTTAGAACCTCCACTTGCCAATCCCGTACATGTTTTTATATATTATATTACTACTTTTGGGGACATTTTGGGGACATTTTAGGGATACATTTGTACTTGATACATGTATAATGACTTGATATTGTATTTTTTTATCACATTTTATTTATGTGGTATCCTTTTGCCGAGTTTTCCACTACTTATTGTTAAATAATGCAATTTACTCATACTTACTATTTGCATGAGGATTTAAAGAATTACGCTAAAACTACAATTTATATGATAATAACTTACAAATATATGTTGAAAAATAGTAATACTTAGTCTGTAAGCCAAGGATATGGACTAAATAACTTGTCAAACGAATTAGTGAGTTAGTCATTCCATGCGTTATGCGTGTTTAAATACGAAAGTAGATAATATAATTACAACCATTTTCACACGTAAATGAGAAGGCTTCATGTCTTTTCTTACGCCTTCCCTTTTGCAATCCTATCGTGACAATCGAGGTACCTCGGGAGAGAAGTACGGTGAGCAAAATATCAATTGGCTCAGTAAAGTAGTTGTATACTATACCATCAATCATCCAAGTAATACCTAGTATATTAATAATTACAATTTAACATTTCAGGTTATTGGACCTATTATCATTTTTCAGGCATTTCATAATAACATAACCGAGCATAATATGAGATGAATCCGAGTTGCCCTTCAAAAATTCAAATTTTTTGAAAAAAAATTCCAGAGAGCAATTAACGTGCTAGGTCTACCTAGGTAGCGCTAGGTCTATTTAGCTAGCGCGCTAACCAGTAAATCAAGCGCGCTAGGGAAGCTGTTTCCAGAATAATTTTCAAGTAATTAGTGCGATAACTCCTACACTTAGCGCGCAAACATCGCTCGGGCCAGCATGTTATAAATTCATTTCCTTGCACGAATACCTCACTTTTCCATCTCCCTTACCTCCAATCAAGCCTCCACCTTCCCCATTATGTCTCCACTGGTTTTCAAAGGTCCTTTATGTAATTTTTCTTCATTCCGTGTTCATTTTCATTGTGTTTCTTCTTTATTCTATGTTTTCACCCCACTTTGTCCTCCTAGTCCCTTTTTGTGACCTAGTGTCCATCTTGTGTTTATTACAATGTCGACTCACTGAACCCAATGTACCATTGCCCGTATTACTTCCAGGTCATCCTCCCATCGTCCACCTATTCGTTGGATCGTCGAACTGTCGTCCGGTAGAGAATCCGAGTCTTCAGCCCCATACTTGACAGCCTCCCAATCCCCTACTCGTTTTGAGACTAAGTCTTCTATTCACCAAATTAGCAACATGTCGACCACTATACTTGCCAATCCTCATTGCAATGAGGGTCGTTCCAAATCAAAGCACGATGGTGTTTTGCGGTCCAAGTTCATACTTGAGGCGGTTAGCTCACGGCTGTTGGATGCCAAAGTCCTCTAACCCGTTGTTGTCAACTTTAAATTCTTTAACAAGGTGCTTTCTAAGCTTGGGTGGGTGCCCTTCTGTCAGCAAAAGGATACCTACAACGTCCCCTTGGTTTGGATTTTCTACTCGAACCTTGCCCCACCATTGAGTATAACATTCGGTCGGTGGTTGGCAAGCATTTCATTACGATCATGTTGGAGAGTCTTTATGAGTTAATCGACATTCCTCTTCACACCCCATCTACTACTCTCGGGTGTAAGATTCGTAAGTGGCTATTTGAACGGCTTAAGGTCCTCGACTCCTTTACACTGTCTGATAGGGAGATTACCGTGTACCCCTCTAGAGTCACTGACATTGACTGTTAGGGCATGTGCAATGGGTGAATCACTAAACATTATTTATCTTATATTTTTATTTAATAAAATAGAGGTTTTCGTTTGTTGTTTTGTTATAAGTGATTGCATGTTTACCTTATAATAAGATCTATGGGTATTTGTTGAAATATCTTAAATGTCCATAGTCGGTCATTATACTGGGAACTATAATGAGTAAAGACGAATGTCAATCTTGATTGATGGTCATGTGATGATCATGCATATAGGGGTACGAATCGAGATCATGAGTAGTAGTTATTATACAAGGTACATGACCGACCCGCTATGAGAACACCACATGGATTATGTCATAGGTGTTACTCATCATAGGTATATCATTTAGTCATTCAACTTGAGATTACCACATAATTCAATATTAGTAGCATGGTAATTTGATAGAATCAAACATTGTGTTTAACCAGACTATTATAAGATTGTGATTGGTTAACATATGAATAATATGTCAAGGTGTGTAATTAAGATATAATTTGTCCCTCTCGTATAGACAGAGATATCAAGGGATCATTTGATATGTTAGACTGTTAAATGGACAAGTCCAAGTGAATTGATATGACCAATGTCATTTAAATGTTTTTAGTTCACCTAAAGATTGAGGCAAGTATGATTGAACATTAAGGGTGACTTTCCATCCTTTATGTTTAATCAAAGGATATCGCACGACAAAAGGATATGATATATGTTATTCATTAGGTTATATCGATTTTGATATTCATGCTACTTTGGTAGTCATAATGCCTTGCTAGAGACCACTTATGAATTTTTTGTACGAAAATGGTTTTGGTTTACTACCAATGCCACATGAATCTATTGGGTCGCACACAAAGAATGGCTTTGCGCTATTTCAATTGGTCTAGTGTAATGTTTTTTATATGATAAAATTTAGGATATAAAAGCCCTTACGATTTGTTATATGATAACATATTAATAGGGGCGTATGTGTAATTTTCCTGAATTACCTAAATACAATAGTTGTATTACGAATAGATTTTTTAAGTATGCTTTTCTGTACATATAAATAGAGGTTGAAAAGCGTAACTGAAAACAGTTAAGAGTGAATGATCATAAACCCCAGAATAATTGGATTAGTTAGGACTATAAGAGAAGGTTAAGTAGATGTCGTGGGCCGTCATGGACAAGCGTGCACGTGACGTGGCATGACTTGTTGACGTGTTCGACGATGTGGCAGCGCCCTGTTTGCCTTGAAATTTGAGGCCGCCACAGTTGGTATTAGAGCCTAGGTTCAGGCAAGCCTAGGGAAAAGTTAAAAAAAAAAGTAAATAAAACTTAGAAAAGAAACTTTTAATGTGGAAACCTGATGATCTTGACTTAGAAACTTAGTTGGGAAGTGTAGTGAAGTGGGTAGTGTAAGGTTTATACATATATGTTTTAACTTGTAATACTTATATATACATATATGCGATACTGATTATAGCACTTTCGAGATGGAAAGACCGCCAATTCCTTCTACATCGGATGACGGGGTAACACAAGTGACCCAACGAGAGTCGACTCGGATAAAAAACTACGCAAAACGGTCACGTTGTGCAACGTGCGGCTCAAAAAGATCTTATGACTGCTCTGAGAATAGGCAGCGCCTCTTCGGGTCACTGCCACACTCTTCGCTACCACGACTACCACCACTATAGGGATTTTTGTCGCCTCAATTAATCAGGATACATCATTTCTGACCATTAGGATAGATATTCCCGATGAGTTGGTTATACTTGCACTTACATAAGTAGTTACACCAGTATAGCAATAGATTGTCACGCCTGTAGTAACATTAGCATATGTGCCACTTCCAAAACAATTGCAGTTGACTATATTCGAGACTGCCTTGACAGCTGAAGCGAAGCAGATCAAGGAGTTCATTAAATTCTAGCCCGGGCTCTTCTACGGAGGTGGGGACCCAGAGGTAGCTTCCCCACGAGAGACTCCACTAATTGTTGAGGATTAATGACAACATACTGGCTAAGATATCAGGGTACATAGTGAGAAAAGACGTCGGGGTTCGGTGGACGCACATACAGCCACCCATAAGGAGCCAAGTACTTGGGCCGATTTCAGTCGAGTTTTCTACGACTGGTACAAACCACCAGAAGTCCAATTGAGATTGATGGAGGAGTTCTTGATTCTGAGCCAGGGTAGCTACACTATGATTCAATATATGGAGAGGTTCATATATTTGATATTTTTTGTCATTGATGTAGCTGCGACAGAGAGACTCCAGGTCAACTACTTTATACGTAGACTCCAGCCTTACATAGGCGGATAAGATGTATCCACAGGAACCAAGACTTTACATGAGATATTCGAGCGAGTAGCTCACAAGACATATCTGATGAGAGAAGATGCTTCTCCTATGCTAGAGTATGACAGTCGAGGTGGTTAGGGCAAACAGGGTCATAGAAGGAAGAGGAATTGACAACATAGATACTAGAGAGGACAAAAGCACAAACATGATGATGGTAAGGAAATCAGCGCCCATGCAAATGTGCCTACTCTGCCACAGTCAATTATGGCAGTCCAGCATCTGCAAAGATAGACTTAGGGCTAGGGATAAATGGGCAGAGTTAGGGGTCAGCAGTAATAGGGAAAGAGACCGGGCCAGTTTTGGCAAGGCTAGGGTCAGAGGAGTGGTGTATAGGGTGGAGGCCAGAAGGCCAAGGGACAACAGGGTCAGAGCTCTAAGAGTACGCAACACATTCTTTGTTTTGGTTGGGGGCAGAGGGGGCACTATAAGAGTCAATGCACCGGAGATTTAATACCTCCAATCGCAACTCCGCTAGTACAAGCTAGAGAGTAGGTTCACGAGATGGCAGAGCCTGACCGCAACGCATTGGGACAACTTGTCAAGGGTATGTTTCTTATTTATGTTCATTCTTTGCATTCACTAATTAATTTTGGTTCAACATTGTCTTTTTTATTTCAAGATGGATGATAGAAGAGTTCGGATTGACACCAGAGATTAAAGGAACACACTTTGTCCTTAGCGCGGCCGCTGAGGATAAGATATATCCTAATCGAATTTGTGGAGATTCTCCAGTAGAGATAAATGGACACCAATTACCTATCGATCTCTGAGTACTTTAGTACCTAGATTTTGATGTGCTTAAAGGCATTGATTGGTTGCCGGCTTACCATGCCTAGTTGGATTGTTTCAGTAAGATCATCACATTCTAGATACCAGAGATTCTCGAGTTCTCATTCATCGGACTTGCAATCCCACTTTCGATCTCCAGGGGTAGATTAGCCACCACCCATGAGATGGATATTCTCTTAGGGAAAATAGAGCCTGTTCTGAGATCAGTGACAAGTCAATAATTAGACATATTTTATATGGTAATTTAGGTTGATTTTAGATAAAATTGATAATATTACACTAGAAATTCTCTTGTTTTTGTAATTTTCGGATTTAATTAGGAAAAATGAAGAAATGGAAGAAAAAATGGAAGAAGAGCAAAACAGTTAATCGAAGAAAAAACCAGCGATTTGCCATTGATACAAAATTACAAAGGAATCGGTGAGAAAATTGGAAACAAAGTATAAGCAGCGAATCATCAGAGAATTATAGTTTTTTTTTATCCCTTCTTAAATTAGGGCACCGCCCGGCCTAATCCCATTATTAAGCCCTAATCTCACCATATATGACCTAATAAGGGACTAGTCAGCCTTTCCAAAACTTTGTTACGTACTTACAAATTATAGATTAAATATGTGTTTTAATGTCTTATGTAATATGATAAATTAAAGAGAATTAAAAGTTTGCTTACTTAGAAGTTTATTCAACGGAAGTCTTAACAAATTAATGAAAGCATTAATGTGTTACCTAACAATCGTGGAAAAATCAAGGAATAAAGATCACATGCATATATATATATATATAAGAAAACGGTGATATAAAACAACATGTGTTTTGTAAAGGTACTAATTACTCAACCCATAATATATAACCCCAAAAGTATATTATATACATATAAAAACAATACATCAAAAATTAAAACCTACAAAATCTAGCATAGCAGCACTCCACTAGCTCAGAGGTAGTCGCTGATCTTCTCATTGCCTGGTCTGCTACTCGATGGATCTGCATCCATCGTCACAAACTAGACGTTGAGTACAGGAAAATAGAAAGTAATACCGAGAGACATTTATTCACATTCTCAAATATCCAACAAGTATCTAAAAGCATGATAATAGCAACTATATTGTAAAGAGAAACATGCAAATAGATACTTTAGCTAAACAACATGAAACTGACACATGACTAAGTAGTAATGATCTAGGGCAGGTCGGCCATGATTTTCATCACATCAGCATTTCCACTCTATGAGGATTGAGCTAAGCTCTACATCAATGTGAAGGTCTGAGCAGTGCTTTTACCTTTATAACCTTTCACTGATGCCGGTCACCTATGATATATACTTGTCAATAACCCCGAGTCTCATACCTCATGTTTTGTGCAAGTTATGCTTGCCAACAACCCCAGGACTAATTTCCAGTATACTGCGCAAGATAGTGGAGAAATCCCTATCACCCTGGATATTCTAGTGACCCCGTATTTCTGCCGGATTTCTATCATAAATGGTCCTAGATATAAGAACTAATTTCATACTCAAGAACAACATTGTAATGGAATCCAACAAAACCATTGCATACTAATGCACAAAGGAAATAAATTACAATACTATATACACCTACCTAATAGCATGGTATTGCACTGACCACATGTATTAACAATCAACAATGACATTGCACATGATTTGGAGTCAATGAAATCATTTGATCAACAAATTATACCATGAAAGCAACCTCATGTAATGAGAAATAACAACAAGTCATTGCATATTGAATGCAAAGGTGAATCAATCCAAATGACTGGTAATGAACATATGAATATGAATGAAATGTAAAGAAATATCTCAATCAATTTATTTACAATCCACACAAATTTCCTATGCTACTCCGGCCTCTCAACACCTTGAAACTCGTATTTGAATCCCCAGAATACATCCCTAGGTTCCTGACATCATATTATAGGTTTTTGAGTGTGTTTAGACCTTTACTTAGGGTATTAGACTCTTCTATAGTGTTTAAGGAATTTTTGAAAATTGTAGTTTTTATGCTGTCATAAACCTTATCTAGCACGTTAATCCAAGTTAGCGCGCTAGCTAATCCACCTAGCGTGCTATATGTAGTAAAATCCTAAATTCTGCAATCAAAATTCCATGTTTTCTCTACACATAGGCCATGTTAATGCCTAAGGAACCTCCATACACACTTCTTGAATTCCATGACATCAACCTCAACATAAAACAACAACCTATACATAAAATTCATGAATTCATTTGAATGGAGCTAACTCTATGGTATAGAGAAGTTACCTAACTTGATGAAAATTAGCTAAACTTGATCTCTCCTTCAATAAATCACCAAGTTTTTACTAATTTCCTTATTCTCCAGCAGCTCTCCTTCTCCAGCAACTTTGCTTCTCTTAAGAAAATGAAATGAAAGAGTTGAATTGCTTGAGTTGACCAAAAGCTTATATACATGAACTCGATATGGTTGATTGATAGCCATTGATCCTAATGTGAACACATATCTCAACACTGAACTAATAGCACACCTATTAACACATGTCACACTATCTCATGCCAATTGACACCAATAAGTTACTCAATTGGTATTGAGATATGTCAATACGTGTCTTAAGAAATATCAAGTGGCTATTGTTTTAACTTACCAACTTAAGTGTATTTGATACTTAATCAACCATAGCCCCATTTATATCACTTATAAAAGCAATATAAAGCTTATGCCAACTCACCATATTGTTCTCTACCTCGGTCCCAAGTCAGCACGCAACTCAACGCGGTTTCCTACACACATCTCAACACTTATTCACAAGTAGGAATGACTTAGTAGTCTACACATATACAAATACATTAGGCATACATCATTACAAATATAACATTTACCTCGGCCATCTCGCCTCTATTGCGACATGTATATCGAAGCAGGTCTCACGTCATGGGTCATTTAATCTTAATTAAAAGATTAAAGTCAAATTAAAGATTTGGGTCGGGACAAGTTTACACTAGGAATCACCGAATGAATCGGTGGAGCACAAAGAGTCAATTCCAGTGATTAACTAAGCGATTTGTGAACAAAATGGGATTGTTGACAAATCGAGTTTCGGCCCTTAATCTTTTCTATATGTGTTCTAACTTAAAGCGTCTATTTATACAACCCTTGTATATAGACGGTTAAGTAAATTACACATATACCCCTACTTAAAGAAGTATAAGTGTAATACACCACAAAGACGTTTCTGTCACGAATTTTATCATATAAAATTCATTTTTCTGAACCATCTTAAAATCTTGCAAAACCATTCTTAGTGTGCGACCCAATAGGCTCATACAACGTTAGCAGTGTACCAAAACTCATTTTGGTATACAAGTCATAAGCGACCTCTAGCAAGACATTATGACTACCAAAGTTGTACGAATATCAAATCGATACAACCTAATCAATAATGTATATAACATCCTTTTGTCACACGATATCCTTTTTGATCAAACATAAGGCATGAAATTGTCATCCAACATGTTCAATCGTACTAGTCTCGATCTCTAGGTAGACTGAAAACATCCAAGTGACATTGATCAATATCAATTCACTTAGACTAGGCAATTTAACAGTCTAACACATCGAGGGATCCACTGGATATCTCTCTTTATATGAGAGGGACAAATTTTATCTTGATTACACAACTTCATCACATTGCTCACACAGTAATCAATCACAACCTTTATAATCGTCCGGTTAAAGACAACGTTTGATTGTGTCAAATCACTGTGTTCCTAATGTTGAAGTCTCTGGTAATCTCAAGTCAGAGGACTGAAAAATATACCAATCATGAGAAACAACTATGACTTAATCCATGTGATGTTCTAATAGCGGGTCGGTCCAGTACTTTGTTCCCTTACAAGTACTCGTGATCTTGATTCGTATCCCTATACGTATAATCATCATATGATCATCAATCAAGACTCACACTAGTCTTAATTCATCATAGTTCCCAAGTATAATGATTGACTAGGGACATTTAGGATATTTCGTAAATACCCATGGATTTTATTATAATGTAAACATGCAAATTAATTATAATAAACAACAAATGAAATCCTCTATTTTATTAACTAAAAGTATTCATAAAGACAGGTAATGGATTGACCTAGGGCACATGCCCCAACAATAAGGTGTAATGAAACCCTTCTATCCCAAATCTTGCAACTGACTCCTCATCTCCTCCAACTCTCTCGGAGCTATGCAGTATGGTGGTATAGATATAGGTCTAGTGCCTGGTACTAACTTAATGATAAAATCTATCTCTCTTGGTGGTGGTAAACCAGGTAAGTCTTCCTAAAACATGTCTTAAAACTCATACATAACTGGAATCTCCTCAAGTCTTGGTCCCTGACTCTATACTATGGTGTATAATGACACCAGTGTCTCCATCTTTCCACTAGTAGCAAGTTGACCTGTAATGCCCTCGACTCTCGGTGTACTACAGCCGGGGATATGGTGTACCCTAATTGTCTTATTGAAACAGTCGATATGAGTGTGATACGATGCTAGCCAATCTATTCCTAGAAACACGTCAAAATGTAAGAACTCGAGCACTTTAAAGTCCGCGGGTAACTCTACCCCGCTTATATCTATTGGACATCCCTCTATAAGACAATAAGGGTACACCCTATCCCCGGCTGCAGTACTCAAAATCAAATGCATTCTAACTCTAACCGGTGTCAACCCTAAGATGCCTATCATACGACTGAAAATGAATGATACTATAGAACATGAATCAAACAAAACATATGACTCTTACAAATGGAAACCAAACCTTCAATGAGTCTCTGTGTGGCATCTACATCAGGCTGTGCCACCAAATGTGCGCCCTATCGACTCTATGGTCGAATCACGGCTGCTGGCTATGGACACTCTCGAATCACATACCACACCTGACCATACCTAAAACAAGTGATTGGTCTACGCTGTCCCTAAACCTAATTCTAGGTTTGTGCTTATCTCTGTCCCTGTTAGAAATCATCTCGACCTTAACCTATACTTTTGCCTCAATCTTAACCACCCTGCTGCTATTGACGTGGCCCTGGTGGTGTTGGAAGATGTGAGCATGGGAGACGGTGTATCAATTGTCTCTACAACTAGGGTTGTCTCTACCAGCACAGTCTGTACTACCGGAGTAGCTTCAATCTCTGATCTTGCGTCGATCTTCCATCGTGCTTTGCAAGTTGTCGACGTTCGTGAACTAGCAGCTACGTAGATAACGCACATATATACATAAGAAAATATCATGTACATATAAGACATCCCCATCTCACTTTCATTCTCTTCCTAACTAATGGTTTCTAGGCAACGATCATCTAGTTTTCCGCAACTAAGATTTATGTTTTCTTGTTTAAAATTTTATTTGTTACACATTGCGAAAAGTTAGGCATTTTGCAACACGTTGTAGCTTTGGTATCACCTTGTGGAATGACTATTTTCCATAATCCTAAGAATTATAAACTTAGGCTCTCATAAGCTTTATAAACTTAGAGTATGATACCACATTTGACTATGATATCCCAACTTTGTTCAATTCCATAAAATGTCCATCATATTCTAGAACTTAGGCTCTGATGCCAACTGTGATGACCCCTTCTCAAATTAGGGCATCGCCCATCCTAATCACGTTATTAAGCCCAAACCTCACCATATAGGACCTAGTAAGGGACTAGTCAGCCTTTCCAAAACCTTGTTATGTAACAATTAATTTTTTAAAATGAATATAAGCCTTTACTTATCATATGTCAATTCATAAATAAAGTTAGTTAAAAAAATTTCTACTTAAAAGTTTATTCAACGAAAGTCTTAACAATCTAGCGGAAGCTTATAACATGAGGCCTAACAATTGTGGAAAAACTAGGGAATAAAGATCACATGCATATATAAGAAAATGACAATATACATCAACATGTGTCTGATCAAGGTACTAATCACTCAACCCATAATATACAACCCTAAAAGTATATGATAGGCATATAAAAGTAATACATAAAAAATAAAGACATACACAATCTGACTTAGCAACACTCCACTGGCTCAGAGGTAGTTGCTGATCTTCTCTTTGCCTGGTCTATTACTTAATGGATCTGCACTCGCCGTCATAAACTAGAAGGTGAGTACAATAAAGTAGAAAGTAATACTAAGAAACAGTTCATATTCCCAACTATGCAAGAAGTTTTCAAAAGCATTATAATAGTAACTATGTTGTAAAGAGAAACATGCAAAAAGATACTTCAGCTAAACAACATGAAATTGACACATGGCTAAATAGTAATGATCTAGGGCTGGTCGACCGTGATCTTCATCATATTAGCCTTTCCACTATATGAGGATGAAGCTGAGCTCTACATCAATGTGAAGGTCTAAGCATTGCTCTTGCCTTTATAACCTTTCGCTGGTGCTAGTCACTTGAGATATATACTTGCCAACAACTTCGGGTCCCAAACCCTGTGTGTTGCGCAAGTTATGCTTGCCAACAACCTTGGGACTCATTTCCCGTGTGCTGCGTAAAATAGTGGAGAAATCTCGATTACCTCGTCTAGTGACTCCCGTATGTACGCCAGATTTCCATCATGTAATGATACAAGTACTACTTTCATATTCTTGAACAACCCAGTAATGGAATCCAATAAAATCATTGCATACTAATGCACAAATGAAATAGATTACAATACTATGTAACACCTACCTAATAGCATGTTGTTTCACTGACCACATGTATTAACAATCAACAATGACATTGAACATGAATTGGAGTCAATGAAATCATTTTATCAAGAACTATACCATGAAAGCAACCTCATGTAATGAGAAAGAACAATAGGTCATGGCATATGGAGTACAAAGGCAATTAAGTCCAAATGACTGGAAATGAACATATGAATAGGAATGAAATGTAAATAAATATTTCAATTAGTTTACTTACAATCCACATATTTTCCTATTCTATTTCGGCCTCCTGACACCTCGAAACTAGTATTTGAATCCCGTAGCTCTTCCTTAGGTTCCTGATATCATATTATAGGTTTTTAAGTGTGTTTGGACATTTACTTAGGGTATTAGACTTTTTGTAGTGTTTAAGAAATTTTTGAAAATTTCAATTTTTATGCTCTCATAGACATAGCACTCTAATGACTCATTAATGCGCTACCAATCCATATCTAGCACACTAATCCAGAATTCTGCAATCAAAATTTCAAGTTTTCTCTACACATAGGCCATGTTAATTTTTAAGGAACCTCCATACACACTATTCGAGTTCCATGACATCAACCACAACATAAAACAACAACCCATACATCAAATTCATTAATTCATTTGAATTATGCTAACTCTATAGTGTAGAGAAGTTACCTAACTTGATGAACACTAGCTAAACTTGATCTCTCCTTCACTAAATCACCAGGTTTTTACTATTCTTCTTCTTCTCTAGCAGCTCCTCCTTCTCCAGCAACTTTGCTTCTCTCTTAAGTAAATGAAATAAAAGAGTTGAGTTGGTTGAGTTGACCAAAAGCTTATATACATGAATTGGATGATTCATAGGCATTAATCCTAATGTGCACACGTATCTCGAGACCTAACTAATGGTACACCTATTAACACTTGTCCCACTAACTCACGCCAAATGACACTAATAAGTGACGCAATTGGTGATGAGATATGCCAATACATGTCTCGAGAAATATCAAGTGGCTATTGTTTTAACTTACTAACTTATGTGTATGTGATACTTAATCACCATAGCCCAATGTATATCACTTATAAAAGCAATATAAAGCTTATACCAACTTACCATATTGCTCTCTACCTCTATCCCACATCGATACGCAACTCAAGGTACATTCCCACACATGTCTCGACACCTATTCACAAGTAGGAATGACTTAGTTGGCTATACATATATAATACACTAGGCATACATCATTACAAATATAACATTTACCTCGGCCATCTTGCCTCGGTCGCAACACGTATATCAAAGCGAGTTCCACGTCACGAGTCATTTGATCCTAATTAAAAGATTAAAGTCAAATTAAGGATTTGGGTCGTGCATGAACGTCATTGGAGTTACGAAAGAGGTGATCTGGATGCAACTTTTCCCATTCTCATTGGGTGGAAAAGCCAAATCCTGGTTCCAAGAGTTGAATGTAGAGAGTATGACTACATGGTCAGAAATCAATGAAAGATTTCTTGACAAATTCTTTCCCACATTGAAGGTCAGAGAAAGGAAATTTGTGATTAATTAGTTCACGCAAGAAGACACCGAGTCTCTTGATGAGGCTTGGGAAAGATTCAAAGAGATGTCTGTGACATAAATACGTGAAATGGGCACAACTCAAGATTTTCTACTTTGGGATGAGCCACAACATGAGAACGCTAGTAGATATCATATCAAGTGGCTCTCTACTTACCAAGGATTAGGGTGGAGTTGGATCTGCTTGGTCTTATAACTCAAAATTCTACCATCGGTACTCGTTCTATTGTAAGGAAACCAGTAGGCATAATCGAGATTGACTCGCAAGAGGAAATTATGGCAGAGCTATCAAATTTCAGCAATCAGATGGAGAATCTTCATATGGGACACCAAACCACAAGTAGCACAATAACCCATGAACAACCAAGGCATGGTGGTCAACCAAATGGGCATACAGTAGGGAATGCAGTGTGAGGACTCAAATTCATGAACAGCCAAAGCTACGGGAACAACTTCATGCCAAGAGAAGTGGCTCCTCAATAGTTTTATCAAGGATACAACAACAACAACATAAACTTTTCTTTTGAAAATTCTAATATTGCACTGAAGTTACCTCAAGGCTTTGATCAACAAGTCTTACAAGGGAAACTGCAGCAAAGCGAAAAGATGACTTTAATAGAGAAATATTTGCAAGCCATAGAAGTGAGAGATAGGGAGCGCCGTGAGAAAGACGAGAAAGAGTTGGAAGGAAGAAATCAAGCCATGAAAAGGAAAGATAATGAGCAATTACAATCTATCAAGAATCTAGATAGGCAAATTGGTCAACTCTCTATAGCCTTAAACTCGAGGAAAGAAAGACAATTTCCTAGCAACACCGTCACCAATCCCAAGGAGAACGCGAGTGTCATTCACATGATAAGCATTACAGCAACAAAGGAGCCAAGATAAGACGAAGTGATGTACAAGGCAGAAAGACTAACACTTTGGCTATGTACAAGCATGAAGAGATGAATGAGCATAACATAGAGGTCAGGCAAGATGATGAGCTTGATGGTTTCAAGAAACGAAAAATCAATGCCTTGATGAAAAAGAAAGGGAAGTAACAATGGAAGGCTAATTAATGACCTCTCGTAGAAGACCCACAAGGCAATGGCATAAAGTTGGTTTCGAAGAAATTCGAACCAAAGCTCAAGTTCATCCCACAACTTCAACTAATCAAAATGAGAGATCCTGGAAAGATATGCATACCAATAAACATTGAGGAGCACCGTTTTAGAAATGAATTTTGTGATACGAGAGCCTCGATCAATGTCATGCCACTGATGGACATGATACATGCTGACTTGAAGATCAATTGTCCGAAAACTACGAGTTTGCATGTAGTAGATGGTAATTTGATACCTACTATAGGAAGATTTTTGGATGTGCATGAGAAAGTAGGTAGATTCACATTTATCGTGGATTTTGAGGTCATAAGCCATAACATGGATGATGATGTATCTATCATACTTGGGCAGCCATTCTTGAATACTACCAAAGAAAATTTGAAAATAAGAGAGATAAAGATCACGATGAGTATCGATGAGGGCGATGATGCTAAAAAGGTTTTCTTTGTCGATGGTGAAGTAGTACATTCGAACAAGAATGATATCATAATCTCTGATTTGGAGATGGAGCTTCTTGATTTAGTCTCGGACTAAACAAGTGAAAAGGTATCAGGCTAATGACGTTAAACTAAGCACTACTAGGAGGCATCCCAAGGTTTTAAATTTTGAGTTTTTAAATTTTGAGTTTTTGAATTTCAGTTAGTATTTAGTATTTAGTTTCGTAATTACAATTAACGAGTTTTAAGTTCTAACTTTCAAAAATATATGTCGAATGTAGGAAAGACCATATGTCGGGTAATGATTCATCGGAATGGAAATGTCTCCTGAACTCATTAAAAGAGCAAAAAATAGCGAAGGAGTTCAAAGCGGTGAAGGTAAGGTGCATGGGCTGTGAATTCGATGCCGTGGGAGAATTAGCAAAAAAATTATACGCAGAGATGTAGGCTGTGAATTCGATGCTGTGGGTATTACCACGGTGCCATGAGTATGAGCCACAACGCTGAGGTGGTACCTGGCATAAAAATAGAAGAAAACCCCCACTATGTCGTTGATGTAGTGGCAGTGCTGGCACATCGCCAGGGTCAAATAAAGGGATTTAACCCCATTTTACACCATTCTACACACTTGCACTAAAACCCCACCACAACCACCAAGCAACATCCCTCTAGAGCCAAAGTTTGATCATTTTAATGTGAGATCAATAAGTTCTTAGTGATTGAGAGTGAAAGAAATAAGTAATTTATGGATTCGAACAATTTGGAGAGCGAGGTCTCGAATTTTTGGATTTAGACTCCAAGGAGAGCAAGGGTTCTTGTTTGTGAGAAAAGAGAGAGGGCTTGGATTGAAGAATAATTGGAGAAGTGATCTACACTAAAAATTAATCTAGCATTGACATACATTTACAATTCCATCTAGTTATGCTTTAAATTTTAAAAACTTTGATGATATTGTATGAAATTATGGATTTGAGGTTGTAGGAAAGGTTTTGCAAGATTGTGTGATTGTGAGCATTAGTATTACCTATGGAGACTTAGTTGATGTCTTTGCATTATTTGGTGTATGCATTATCCATGTTATATGAATCTTGATTTTTTAGGTGATTTGAAGACCAAGATGTGTTGCATTGTTGTTAGTTGCTTGAAATTAGAAAAAATGGCAAAAATAAGGAAACAAGTTGGCAAACTAGAGCAAATGATTTTGAGGCATCTACCTCTAAAAACCCTAATGAAAAAGAGCCTAGACCTTTTAAATCCAAATTTTTCATTAGTTATGAGGCTATGGAATGATTTGAGAAAATTTTATGTAGGGAGTTCCTTTACGAAAGGGGAATTAATTGGCCAGCCAAGTATGATAAAAGAGTGAATAATTTCATTGGCACCAAAATTTGGAGCAACTTACTGAAGACTATAGGGAGAATAAAGTTAAAAGAGTTAGTGGAATTGTTTTTGAGTTCTTTGCATATGCAAAGTTCATGGTTAAGGATGAGCCAGTGAAGATGAGAGGGGTTTTCATTTCCTTCAATAAACGTAAGATTAATAATTTCTATGGTTTGGAAGAATTAAGCTAGTATGACTATGTACCGACTTTCTCGGCCCAATTTTATGAGAGACCTTATAACATATACCCATTTAGAGATATAAAAGATGCATTGGTTGTCCCAAGACAATAAGAATGGGTCATGAGAGCTAAAAATGTGCCAAAGCACATTAAGAAGGGGAGTGTTACAAAGGTTTGCCAGATGTAGCAACATTTTCTTATTGCATCGCTATAGCCCACTTTCAACAGGGTGAGATTAATAAGCCGAAAATGGCTTATCTTTATGAAATTATGAAGTTTGTGAAGATCAACATCGGGGAGATCATGCACACCAGTCTGAGGGAGCCCATCATGTCAAAAAGGGACAAGTTGATTTTTCCTATCTAGATTACTCAGATGTGTTTGAGGGTCGGAGTGAGGCTCAGAGACAACGAAGAATTAAATATAGATGCCCAACCAACCATGAATGAAACTATCATGCTCGTGTTGAAATCACCACCTGGTTATCAAGACTTCATGGACAAGAGAGAGGGCCGAGGGAGCTATAGTTGAAGCTGAGTTGTTGGCCTAATGGCAAGAAGATCAGATAGCGACGGAAGCAACATCAACAGAACTAGCTAAAGAGCTTGAAGATGAGGAAAATGAAGAAGAGGATGAGCAATAGCAACGCTGAGGCCTATGAGTTTGTAGACCTTGAAATAGGATAGCAGGTCTTGGATGATCTTGAAGTCTTTCCACCACCACCTCCACCACAGGCACCTATACCACCACCTAAACATTTCACTCCACGATAGCAAAGGCTATGGATAGTAGAGATGAGGAAACATTATCAGGAGGATAGGGCGCAATACCTGGCAGCCATGTTGAGATATGAGCAGGATATGAAGAGGGGAGAGCAATGCCGAAAGGACAGGCATCGCAATTTCATGTTGTTTGTTGATCATCATAGAGACATACCATGTTGTGAGAGAAGCAGACGGTTGAGACCTACTGATAGGTCAATTGGTTTTCCAGCAGCACCAGCATACGTGTTTTATTAGGATTTTGTGCAGAGCAGGAGAGTGGAGCGTCCATTGACACCATCCCAAGTTGGAATTGATTATGCAGATGACGATGTCGCGCAGTCCTGAAGTTGGTGTAATAGGAATCTATTAGACCTAAGGAGTTGAAAGTGACCTTAATACCATTTATTTTTTAACATTTAGGATATTTTGTTAACTATTTAATTGCCTTAATTATATGTTTAGTTTAGTTTATTATAACTTGTGTTATTATATATATGTTTGTGTGTTTTATTTAGGGGAATCGACGCTACAATACACTATGGGAAGTAGTAAGATAGGCTGAAATATAAGGATAAACACTGCATGTATGATTGTTCAAAATTTTAATTTGATGCAGTTATGGAGGAAAGCATGGCAGTGTATAAATTTTTTTATTTATTTACTATATGAATGTTGTAGTATAAATTAGGTTATCTATAATAATATGTATTGAATAAGTAGTACATTTGCATGTTCTTGCCTTTAATTGTGGATGAGTAGATTACAAGTATCTTGTTGATAGGAAACCGAAGAGAATATTTTTAAATTTTGAAAAAGAAATAATGAAATCTAGCAAATAACGGTGTGATTTCATGATTAGAAACCTAGAGTTAGGAAAGATCTTATACTTGAAACCAAAGCAAGAAACCATAGCACATCTTGTGAAAAAAGTTAGATCTCTAAGGATTCTATAATAAGTGTGAATCTTATATGAAAATAAAAAGCAAATAAAGACTTAGTGCAAAGAGGAGAAGAAATAGGCATTGTATATCAAAAGTTGGAGTTAACTTACTGGATTTAGTAAAAGAGTGAAGTTCTAACAAGAGTTTTACAAATAAAGAAAAAAATGAGAGAATCCACAAGTTCTACAAGAAATGGAGTAGAGAACTCGATGGTTAGAAAAAAGAGGAAGAATGAGGTCCATAGGAAAAGGAGCAGAGACCGAAATATTAAAAAAATGAAAAGAAGAAGAAAAGAAAAGAAAAGTGAAAAAAAGAGAAAAAGTTAAGAAAAGAAGGCTTCAGTAAACTAAAACTCTTCAAATAAAAGATTTAGCTCGAGTACGAGTAGCTAATTGAGATAAGTTTTCAGTCCGGCTATGTTAAGTCTTGTAGACTCTTGAAGTGCTAAAGTCTACCAAAGATGTGTTTTATTTATGCTTATTTGTAAGTTCTTGAGTTTGATGAAAAATCATGTCATTGTATACTTGCTACATGAGTGTTGAAATGAAATAAACTTACGAGTAGTGATGGTTTTTGGTTGAGATCTACTTTATTACTTTTGAAAGTGGAGTTATATGTGTTGTTAAAGCTACATGTCTTATAAATATATGTTTTGCAAAGAAAAACTATTTCATGGATTATTAACTTGAAACTTAGTAAATTATTGGATACTCCATGAACAACATAAATTGAATGAGAATTAGTTATTAAGAGACTAAATAGAATACAGATTTGCTCAGGACGCGCTAAATCCTATGTTTAGGGGCATTTGATAAGTGATCATTTATACATATATATAAGGTTAGTTTAGTCATATATTTAATTATTTTAGTCATATATTTAATATAAATATCCTCAAATGAGCTTTAAATCATGGTATTATTGCATATTTAGGGAATTAAGGAGTAAATGAAGGAATTAAGGAAAAAGGGGAAGAAATAGAGCAAAAACCTACAAAAACACACTTGGTGTCGTGGCAACACAAGGTGACGATGTGGGAAGAAAGGCCACAGTTTGGCAACATAATACATGGCATAGGTGAGAAGAAAAAGTGAGAAAATCTACTCTGGAGGTTCGGCGCAGTGGTGGCGCTGTAGAGTATAGGGGACTGCACTGGAGGAGCACGGCATAGCGCCGGGACACCAGGGAGTGAAAGAAATGCATATGTAGTGTTGGAGCAGTGGCAGCGTAGTGGGTTACAAGGCACGACGTCAGGGTTGTAAGTGACAATGCTAGACACACCGAAAATAGAAAGTGGAGTTTTAGTTCGAGTTAAATTGTAAAGTAAGGTTTTTTAATTGTTATTATAGACTATAAATAGGTATTAAGACGTGGTAAACTCACTACATACCGACTATTAGCCACATTAGAGAAATTTAGCAAGTTTTACATTAAGTTTAAGTATTAAGGAGTTTATGTGAAGAAAACATAGAAGACTTCACATTCACAATTCAAGTTTCGATTTGTTAGTTAAATACAAGGTAATATTTATATTCATCTCTGATTTGAAATGATTTCCATAATGAATTGTGATGTGTATGTTTCAATGAAGTGTGAGTAGTCTATTTATCTTATGGATCAATGGATCAAATGGTAAGAATGCTATGCTTTGAATATGAGTAAAAAATGATAATAAAAAGCTAAATGATTAGAATTTGTATTGATTATGAGCATAATTCTTTAGACGTCTTGATCATGTGTATAATGAAGTTAGGCTTTAAGAGTTATCACGACCATTAAATTCTTTAATCCAGAAATGAATGGTACAACCGCAAAATACACAACATCGAGCGATAGTTGTTGATTTGGGAGGCCTAGATAGTAAAATTAGTTGGTTATGAATCCAATGATTTGAGACTTAAAGCAATGTTGAGCTTACGTATTCACACTGATAGGTGGAGTTCTAGTTTGCACATTAGAATCTTCTCCATCACGATAGTGGGCAGAACTGGATTTGAAGGAAATTTGTCTATTTTAATTAGGCATTGCACACAACATATGAAGATGTAAACATGAATACAAAGCATAGTATTAAATTACCCAGGTGAAGTTCTGAAATAAGATATCCTTAATACAAGAGTTCAAGTAAAGTTAATTTGATTTATTATAATAGTTTAGTTTAGTATAAAAAACAATTAAAAAGTGAATTCCTTAGCAATAGTTTAAGTTAAATAGGTAATTAACAACTAGTGCATGAACCTTTCCCTAATGACGATATCCAAAGTCAATGTAAGTTAGTTATACTATTGCTACAAGAAAGTTGTTATACTTATGACATGCACTCCACCCCACGTCGTGACCTGGCGTCGTCCATATATAATGTCGCCACCATGACGGTGAAAGAATCATAGATTATAAGTTTTATATTGTTTAGAAGGTTCTTATTTTCTCGGACTTTCTTATTCTTGTACTCATGCTCACCTATATAAAGGACGAACCTCTATGAACAAAAATACATTGTATTCTGAGTGATTTACAAGTAGGGCAAGGTAGAGTAGCCATATCCGGCTAGGTTCTTTAATATTTAGGTCGGGGATGAAGCTTTCTAGCCAATAGTAGATTGTTTTCTATGTCTTGTCGAGATTTTCTATTATAATAGTTTTTTGTTTCAGTTTTTTATCTTCGTTGCTATTTTTAACAATGTTTCAATGGTATTTTTGAGTTTGTATATTCATTGCAAATATCTATGCATAAAACCATTAACCTACTATCAATCAGGTTGCCTCCATGATACCAACCGAGTGTCAGGTTTTAGGGGCTTATACGCAGCAGAAAATTCAAACGATTTTGAAATACCCCAATAGGATCGAAAATAAGTTTCATTTGACTATATCTACAAAAGTAAACCATACTTTAATCCGTGATTTCCTTCTCTGATTAGTTGATCTCCAAGACGTGCAAGCGCGCTTCTTTTATCAAAAATCCACACACGAATAGTAACCACTATTTGGAGTGCTAGCCCTAAGAGAGAAAGATAACTTTTTTCTTTCTCTTCCAAAATATAGAGAACTCAAAAATAGCAAAAAACGATATCTCCATACGTTTTATGGTATCATCCTTTTTTATATGAGTAGATAAGCCTTCACTTAAAATCATATTCATAATACGACTATTGTATTTAGGCAGTTTAAGCAAATTACACATACGCCCTTATTAATAAGTTATCATATAAAAAATCTTATGGGCTTTTATGTCATGAATTTTATATAAAATTCATTACAATGGACCAATTGAAATTATACAAGTCATTATTTGTGTGCGACCCATTAGGTTCATGTGACGTTGGTAGTGAACCAAAATCATTTTGGTATACAAGTCATAAGAGGTCTCTAGCAAGACATTATGACTACCCAAGTAGCATGAATATCAAAATTGATACAACCTAAAGAATAGCATATATCATATCCTTTTGTCATGCGATATCCTCTGATTAAACATAAGGCATGGAAAATAATTCTTATTGTTAAATCGTACTCGTCTCAATCTTTAGGTAAACGAAAAAATCCAAGTGACATTGATCATATCAATTCACTTGGACTTGGCCATTATAAGTCTATCATATCGAGGGATTCACTTATATTTCTCTTTTTAAGATAAGGAAAAATTCTATCTCGATTACAAACCTTCATACATTATTCACATAGTTACTAATCACAATCTTTGTAATCATCTTATTAAAAACAAAGTTTGATTGTATTAAATCACTATGATCGTAATATTGAAGTCTCTGGTAATCTCGAATCGAAGGCCTAAATGATATGGCTGTCATGTGTAACACCTATGACTCAATCCATGTGGTGTCCTCATAGTGGGTCGGTCCAGTACCTTGTTCCTTAACAAATACTCATAATCTAGATTCGTATCCATATATGCATGATCATCACATAACCATCAATCAAGATTCACATTTGTCTTAATTCATCATAGTTCCTATTATAATGACCGACAAGGGACATTTATAATATTTCATCAAATACCCATGGATCTTATTATAAGGAAACATTTAATCACTTCTAATAAAACAACGGATGAAAACCTCTATTTTATTAACTAATTTTTTTTAGATTAACAATGTTGGTAGATTGACCTAGGGCACATGCCCCAACACCAGGTTGAGAAGTGGCAATCACCTATAACAAGAAACCATACACACTTATTATTCTAGGTGAGTAACATTGAGAACTAGGCTAAATTTTGAGACTGGTTGCCCTAGGTCATCTAAGGGATTGGTGTTCCAACAGAGCAGTTAAAGCTACTTACGTGCTAAATCTTTAGAGCGGTTAACCAAGGTTGTATATTGGAGCAAGAGAAGTATTTAGATAGCAGTAGCCCTATCTATCGAGAATAGGAGGACTAAGGTGTCACTTAGCCTATTTAAGGAAAATTGTTTTGAAATCCATCTTTTAAAGTCGATGATACAAGACATGGGAACAACATAGGGCTAGATTGTGGATTCCTAGACTTAAGTATGTTTTTATTCTCTGATTTACATCTTATATACTTTCTTGTTTAGTAGACCCTTAGATAAAACTCTTTCAAAAACCCCCAGATAAATACCTAAGTATGTTTTGGTACACTTTTACTATGAATTCTAATAGTTTTATCATCATTTATACTAATAAATTGTTGTTTTTCTTATTTCAGGTCAGCAATAGGCTTTTATTCAAAAATGAGTGATTTCAACTAAAATTCAGTCAAAAGCAAAAAACATTTTAGCGCATTGACAACTATTTTAGTTCAACATCAAATCGTCAAGGAATCACTGGTATAAACTTGACTGGACTGCGGGAAGCTCACCAAAAAATTTGCGAAGGAAGTCTTTTAAAGACTTAGGAAGATGATGGAGCTAGTATCTCGAGAAAATAATGAGCGCATTCATAGTAATGTCATATTGCATATACGACACTGCAAAATTGTTAGGCTCGATTTGGAAAGAAATCGGGTAGAAAGCAAAGCATCACATTGATTTAGCAGTGATTCTTTAGCGATCTGTCTATTCAATATACGACATTGAACAAATCTAAGGATTTTAAATCTCGAATTCAGTGGATTTTTTTGGATTTGGTGAATCTATTCCGTTGTATTTCCAACCCATATAAATACCTAAGGTTGGACATGCGAAAAACATCTTATCTTTTCTCTAGTTTTTAGGTTTTGAGGATAGGAGCTCTCGAGATTTTTGGTTTTCCTATTTTCAGGTGTTTATTCTTTACTTCTAAGGTATTATTTGATTCATTTTATTGATGCAATCAGTTTATATGTGTACTAGTGATACATGATTATTTAAACTTATATATAGTATTAGTTTAGTAGTATATTTACAATAAATATCCTAGAATGAGCTTAAATAGTATTTATGTATTTTTATGTATACAAGGTATGAAGGAGACAAATGAGTAATTTCATGAAGAAACGACGTTAAAAGGCCTAAAAGTAAGGATGACATCGTGGCTAAAATGGTTGACTCTGTGGGAAGAAGGTTGGACAGCATGGGGACTGCATGGAGGACTAAGAATAGAAGAAAAGGAGGTCAGGACAGCTGGCGCAGTGGCGGTGCAGTGGGTTATAAGTGACAGTGCTGGGGTGTTGGGGCATGTGCCCTAGGTCAATCCATTACCTGTCTTTATGAATACTTTTAGTTAATAAAATAGAGGATTTCATTTGTTGTTTATTATAATTAATTTGCATGTTTACATTATAATAAGATCCATGGGTATTTATAGAAATATCATAAATGTCTTTAGTCGATCATTATACTGGAAACTATAATGAATTAGGACTAGTGTGAGTCTTGATTGATGATCATATGATGATTATACGTATATGGATACGAATCAAGATCACGAGTATTTGTTAGGGAACAAAGTACTGGACCGACCCGCTATGAGAACATCACATGGATTAAGTCATAGTTGTTTCTCATGATAGGTATATTTTTTCGAGTCCTACGACTTGAGATTACCAGAGACTTCAACATTAGGAACACAGTGATTTGACACAATCAAACGTTGTCTTTAACCGGACGATTATAAAGGTTGTGATTGGTAACTGTGTGAGCAATGTGATGAAGTTATGTAATCAAGATAGAATTTGTCCCTCTCATATAAAGAGAGATATCCAGTGGATCCCTCGATGTGTTAGACTGTTAAAAGGCCTAGTCGAATTGAATTGATATTGATCAATGTCACTTGGATGTTTTCAGTCTACCTAGAGATCGAGACTAGTACAATTGAACATGTTGGATGACGATTCCATGCCTTATGTTTGATCAAAAGGATATCGTGTGACAAAAGGATGTTATATACATTATTGATTAGGTTGTATCGATTTGATATTCGTACAACTTGGGTAGTCATAATGTCTTGCTAGAGGCCGCTTATGACTTGTATACCAAAATGTGTTTTGGTACACTGCCAACGTTGTATGAGCCTATTGGGTCGCACACTAAGAATGGTTTTGCGAGATTTTAAGATGGTTCCAGAAAAACAAATTTTATATGATAAAATTCGTGACAGAAACGTCCTTGTGGTGTATTACACTTATACTTCTTTAAGTAGGGGTATATGTGTAATTTACTTAACCGTCTATATATAAGGGTTGTATAAATAGACGCTTTAAGTTAGAACACATATAGGAAAGATTAAGGGCCGAAACTCGATTTTCGTTTTAGAAACGAATTAGGGTTTTTTGGTACGCTTTGGATCGTTTTGGAGAGAAATAAAAAGGTTTGGTATTCTCTCGAAGCTAGCACTTCGAGTCTCGGCCGCCGTTCGTGTGTGGATTGTTGATAGAGGGTGTTCGTCGTTGGCAGCGCCTTAGAGATCGATCAACCTTCAGAAAGGTATTTTGCGACCGAGGTATGATTAAGTTTTCTTGGTTTAAACGTTTTTAATGGAATTAGATTCGGATCCTGTTGGGGTTTTTGTCAAAATTGTTTTGTAATCTCCGCTGCGTATGAACCCCAAAACCCAATACGGGGTTGTCTACACAAGGAGCCGATTCTACCGAATGGGAGAAAAAGCACAAAAACTGGCTGAAGTTGTCACAGCGTCGTGGCATTACACACACCGCTGGATCATTAAGTGACGAGTGCTCAGACTAAAGAAAATATAAAGTTAGAGTTATATTTCATGTAGAATTTTCTATTAGGGTTTCTAATTACCTTCTAAAGTATATTAGGAATATAAATAGGTATTTGAATGTGGTAAACATATACATTATCACCCAATACCACCAATTGGCATACAGTACAACTAATTAACCTAGTTTTACTTTACTTTAGAGTATTAAGAAGATTTGTGGAAAAGAAGACCCTGAAGATTCATGTATAGTGATTACGTATTTTTGCTTTGATTTAATTGAAGTTATTCGTTTAATCTTTGATTAAAATGAATACCATTATCTGCATGTTTATTTCAATGATGTGTGCGTAGTTCATTAATCTTAGGGATCAATGGATCCTATGATATGAATGTTATGCTAAAGTAGTTTGAGAGGATTATAAAGATAAAAAAGTTTAATGGTTAGAATTTTTATTGATTCTGAGCGTAAAGTTATGAACATCTTGATCACGTGTTAGTTGATTTTAGGTTTTAAAAGTTATCATGACCATTGAAGCTTTTAAGCTAGATATGGACGGTACAACAGTAAAATAGATAACATCGATAGATAGTTATTGATTAAGGAGGCACTGATAATAAACTTAATTGGTAATGAATCTAAAGATCTGGAACTTAACGTAATGTGGAGCTTGTACTATTTACACAATAGGTGGAGTTCTAGTTTGCACGTTACAATCTTTTCCATTACGAAAATGGGTTGAAGTGGATTTGAATGAAATCTATCTATTCTAATTAGAAATGGCATACATATAATGAAAATGAAAGGAAGTGAGTTGAAAAGCATAGTTATTCATCATCTAAGTGAAGTTGTGAACTAAGATCCTCTTCATATAATAGTACAAGTATTTACATTGATTAGATTAGATTAGTTTAGTTTAAAACTCAAATTAATAAGGATTTTCTTAACATTAGAGTAATTCTGAACAACTATACTAAGTGCAATACACATTTCCCTAAGGACGATATCTATAATCAACGTAAGTTTGTCACACTATTAGAACAATTGAGATGTTATACTTGTGGCCCGCATCAAGTTTTTGGCGTCGTTACCGGGGATAAGTAGCCATTTAGACTTAGTTTGACAAATTGTTAAGTATTATTATAAGTAATTTTCTTCCTAGTTTATAAAAACAAAAAGAAAAAAAAAGGTTTAAGTTTCAAGTTTGACATCTACACTTGATATTTTGTGGTTTAATTTTCAGGGAAAATTAGTGCATGCATAGCAAAAGAAAGAATGACTTAGTGCCTTAAGACCTGAGATTGACAAAACCAACAAAGGAAAGAAAAAGAAAATAATCAAGATGGCGGAGAATCAAGCATGAAACCAACAACAAGGCTGAGGGAATAACCAACCCGAAAGTTATTTGGTAATGCAAGACAGAGTGGAGGGACAGAGATGTATTCGTGACTACTTCAAGCCTGGAGTTCAAGAGACTTACGATAGAGTAATGCGGCTTCCAGTCAACACCATTGAGTTTGAACAAAGACCGTCTCAAATCAACATGGTGCAAAATAGCTTGTTCAACAGGCTAGCGAATGAAAATCCAATTACCCATGTAGAGAATTTTTTCGAGAAGTGCGACATTGTGCACATCATCAAAATTATGAAGGAGGTGATCAGGATAAGACTTTTCCCATTATAATTGAGTGAAAAAGCCAAATCATGGTTTTAAGAACTAAACGCAGTGAGTATGACTTCATGCGCAGAAATCAATGAAAGATTTATAGACAAGTTCTTTCCTCCGATGAATGTTAGTGAAAGGAAACTGGAAATCAATCAATTCTAGCAGGAAGATGTCGAGTCCTTTGGCGAGAATTCAAAAAGTTTCAAGGAGATGCTGAGGAGATGTCAAGGACATGGCTACGTGAAATGGGCACAACTTTTGATTTTCTACTATGGGATGAATCACAACACCAAAACACTAATAGATGTCGTAGTAGGTGGTTCTCTAATAACCAAGGATGTTGATGGAGCATTAGATAGCACTACAGCCGATACTCGTTCTAAAGTGAGGAAGCCAACACGGGTATATGACATTGACTTGCAAGCTGTGATTATAGCACAACTATGTAACCTAAGCAATCAAATGGCGAAACTTAAAATGGGATGATAAATTCCACAAGTGTAGGCTATACAGCAACCCGTTGATCACTAAGCCATGGTGGTGGACATGTAGCATGGAATGGAGCTTGAGGAGATCAACTTCATGAACAACCAGAGCTATAGAAACAATTTCAAGCCTAGAGGAATGGCTCCTCAATGGTTTTATCAACGACACAACAACAAACTCAAATTCTCATATGGAAATCCTGATAACAAAATGAAGTTACCTCCAAGCTTTGATTAAAAAGTCCAATAAGGGAAGCTAGGGCAGAGCGAAAAGATGACTTCATTGAAGTCAATTGAGAAACTCTTGTACGCCATCGACATGAGCAATAAGGAATGCCATAAAAAGCATGAGAAAGAGATGGAAAATATGAAGGAAGCAATAAAGAGGATTGACAATGAGAAATCACAATCCATTAAGAACTTGGAGAGACATGATTAGTCAATTAGCCATTACTTTGAATTCAAATAAGGAATGAGATTTTCTGAGTAACACTATCACAAATCCCAAGGATAATGTTAGTGTTATTAACATGAAGTGCACTACGACAACGAACGAGCCAAGACAAGAGCAAGTGATGTACAAGTAAGAAAGAGTCAACACTTCGGCTATGAGGAAGTATGAAATGATGAATGAGAACGGAACGGTAGTGAGGCAAGATGAACTCAAAGGATTCATGCAAAAATAGATCAATGCCTTGAATAATCAAAAGAAGGGAAATAAACAATGGAGAGATCTTGGACACATATGCATACAATTAAGGTTGTTCCAAAGAACCCAGAACCAAAGTTCAAGTTCACACCGAGACTTCAACCTATCAAGATGAGAGATCTTGGACACGTATGCATACAATTAAGCATTGATGGGCACCTGTTTAGAAATGTCTTGATGACATAAGTGCCTCAGTCAATGTGAAGCCAATAAAGGACATGTTAGAAGCCGATTCGAAGATCAATTATCCCGATACAACGGAGTTGCAAGTGGTTGATGTTAACTTAGTACCAATAATCGTGAGAGTCTTGAATGTGCATGTGAAAGTGGGTAGATTCACATTCATCACAGATTTTGAGATTATGGATCATGAGATAAATGATGATGTGACTATGATACTTTGGCTGCCATTCTTGAACACTGCCAATGCACTCTTGCATACGAGGAAGAAAATGATCACAATGAGTATCAAGGAGGATGATGATGTTGAGAAGAATGTCTTTATTGATAAGCAAGAAGTACATCTGAACGTGAGAGATATCATTATCTCCAACCTACAAATGGAGAATCTAGATTTAGACTCGGACTGAACGAGCAAAAAGGCATTAGTGCTACTGAAAGGCAGCCAGGAATTTTAAATTTCAAGTTTTTAAATTTCAGTCAAGTTAGTTATTTAGTTAGTTTAATTGTACAATCCAAATGTTTTAGTTTTCTAACTATTGAAAATTTGTGCTAAATGTGCAGGAAATACTATTTGTTAGGTGACAATTCATCGTAATGGAAAAGTCTCACCTAACTTAGTAAAAAGCATAAAAGAGCAAATGAGTTAATGGTAAAGGTCAAGTACATGGGAAAATCAAGGGTAAATTTGTTGGGGCATATGTCCTAGGCAATCTTATGAACATTGTTTATAGTATTAATTTGGTTAATAAAATGGAGGATTACATTTGTTGTTCATTATTATAATTGGTTTGCATGTTTACATTTTAATAAGATCCATGGATGTTTATTAAAATATCATAAATGTCCTTAGTCGCTTATTATATTGGGAACTACAATGAATTAAGACTAGTATAAGTCTTGATTAATGGTCGTATGATAATCATACGTATGAGGATACGAATCAAGATCATGAGTGCATGTTATGGAACATGGTACTGGACCGTCCCGCTATGAGAGCACCACATAGATTAAGGCATAGTGTTACTCATGATAGGTATATCATTTAGTCATATGACTTGAGATTACTAGAAACTTCAACATTACGATCATAGTGATTTGACACAATGAAATGTTGTCTTTAACCAGATGATTATAAATATTGTCATTGATTACTATGTAAATAATGTGTGAAGGTGTGTAATCGAGATAGAATTTTTTTCGCTTCCTATAGAAAAAGATATCAGTAGATCACTCGATATGATAGAGTTATAATGGTCAAGTCCTTGTGAATTGATATGATGAATGTCATTTGGATGTTTTCGGTCTACCAAAGATGGAGATTAGTAAAATTAAACATCAATGGTGACTTTTTCGTGCCTTATGTTTCATCAAAGGATATCGTACGACAAAAGAATATGATATACATTATCGATTAGTTTATATCAATTTTGGTCTTCGTGCAACATGGGTAGTTAAAATGCCTTGCTAAAGACTACTTATAACTTGCGTACCAAAATAGGTTTTGATTCACTTTCAATGTTGCATGAACCTATCGGGTCGCACATAAAGAATGATTTTGTGTTATTTTAAATAACTTGGAACAACGAATTTTATTTGATGAAATTTATAACATAAAACTCCATATGATGTGACATATTAATATCTCTGTAAGTAAGGGTATAATGGTAACTCACTTAGCAGACTTTATACATGGGTTGTATAAATATGCATATTAAGTGAATTAACATTATAGATGACATTACGGTTGGAATCTAATTTTTGTTTTGAAGAAAACAAGTATGGTACTTTGCCGTTCTTTAGTTTTGGGGAGAACAAAAAAATTGTTTTAGTGTTTTATCTCAGGCAAGCACTCTAAATCTCGACCGTCATTCGAGTGTGGATTTCTAATAGGGGACGTTCGTTTTTGACAATGTCTTACATATCAATCTGTTGGGTTTTGGGGTTCAAACGTAGCAAAAAATTCAAAACAATTTTGAAAAAAACTAATAGGAGTGAAAATAAGTTCAACTAAACTATATCTACAAATGTTAACCATATATTAATCCGTGATTTCCTTATCTGATTGTTTGATTTCCAAGACGTTCAAACGCGCGTCATCTTTTGGAAATCCACACACGAACGGTGACCACAATTTGGAGTACTAGCCCCAAGAGAGATTGAAAATGTTTTTTCTTCTCTCCCAAAATCTAGAGAACTCAAAAAATAGTAAAAATGAAAATCTTTTTCATTTTTGAGTTTCTACCTCTATTTATATGTGTAGATAGGCCCTCACTTAAAATCTTATTCGTAATACAACTATTGTATTTAAGAATTTTAAGCAAATTACGCATACGACCAATTAATAAGTTATCATATAATAAACTGTAAAGGCTTTTATGTCATGAATTTTACCATATAAAAATTTATTACTCTGCACCTATTGAAATTGCTCAAAGTCATTCTTCGTGTGTGACCCAATATGTTCATACGACGTTGACAGTGAACCAAAACTATTTTGTTACATAAGTCATAAGCGGTCTCTAGCAAAGCATTATGACTACCAAAGTAGCATGAATATAAAAATCGATACAACCTAATGAATAACATATATCATATCCTCTTGTCGTGCGATATCCTTTGATTAGACATAATGCATGAAAAGTTACCCTTAATGTTCAATCATACTAGTCTCAATCTTTAGATAAACTGAAAACACCCAAGTGACATTGATAATATCAATTCACATGGACTTGTCCATTATCAATCTATCATATCAAGGGATCCACTAATATCTCTCTATAAGATAATGACAAATTATATCTTGATTACACAACTTCACATATTATTTTGATTATACACCTTCACATATTATTCACATGGTAACGAATCACAATCTTTATACGTCTGGTTAAAGACAATGTTTGATTATGTCAGTTACCATGCTCTTAATACTAAAGTCTATGGTAATCTCTAGTTGAAGGACTAAATTATATACTTATCATAAGTAACACCTATGACTTAATCTATGTGGTGTTCTAATAGTGGGTCAGTCCAGTACCTTGATCCCTAACAAGTACTCATAATCTCGATTCGTATCCCATACGCATGGTCATCACATGACCATAAATCAAGACTAACACTAGTCTTAATTTATTATAGTTCCAGTATAATAATCGAATAAAGACATTTAGGATATTTCAGCAAATACCCATGAATTTTACTATTAGGTAAACATACAATTACTTATAATAAAACAACAAATGAATACCTCTATTTTATTAACTAAAATTATAAGATAAAAATGTTTATAGATTGACCTACGACACCAACATCTCTCACTTGCACTAGAGCAAATCATTCATATATCTAGTGCATAATAACCTAACATGACCATCATGTTTCACTTGTAGAAGAGTCTTCGTCAAAGGATCTGCAACATTTTCTTCTGTAGGAACTCTGCAAATCGTCATGTCTCCCTTCTCAATGATTTCTCGAATGAAATGAAAATGTATAAGTATATGTTTAGATCGGTGGTGTGATCGCAGTTCCTTGGCCTGTGTTATCGCCCTCTTGTTGTCAAAATACAAGCAAACGAGGTTAGCCATACTAGGAACCACACCAATTTCAGAGATGAACTACTTGATCCAAACTACCTCCTTAGCTGCACCAGACACTGCAATATACTTAGCTTCTATTATAGAATATGCCACAGTTTCTTACTTCAAACTTTTTCCAGCTCACAGCGCTTCCATTCGAAGTAAACACATATCTAGGCTACGATCTAAAGTCATCTATATAAGTTTGAAAACTTGCATATGTGTAACCATTTACAACAAGCTCGTCTTCCAAACTTCCATAGACCAAGAACACTTTTATAGTCATTCTCAAGTACATAAGAATGTTATTTACTACTATCGAGTGACTCTCATCGGGATCAGACTGATATCTGCTTGTTGCACTCTAAGCATATAATATATCATGTCGAGTGCATAACATAACATACATAATAGATCCAATAGCTGTTGCATATGGAATCGTGTTCATGAGTTCTTGCTCATCATTAGTCTTCAGACATTGATTCTTGCCGAGACTTATACCATGAGATATTGGCAGTAACCTTCTTTTAGAATCTTGCATACTAAACCTATTCAGTACCTTATCAATATAAGCACTCTGACTTAAACGGATCAGCCTTTTAGATCTATTCCTATAAATCTTAATCCCAAGGATGCAGGCTGTATTTCTTAAGTCCTTCATTGAGAAACACTTCCCTAACCCAGACTTTACACTTTACAAGGTTAGGATGTCATTTTCAATGAGTAAAATATCATCAACATAAATTACCAGAAAAATAACCATGCTCCCACTGACCTTCTTGTATACACAAGGTTCATCTTCATTTTTAATGAAACTCAATTCCTTAATTGCTTCATCAAAACAAAGATTACAACTCCAAAAAGCTTGCTTTATTTCATAAATGGATCTTTGAAGCTTGCACATCTTCCTAAAACTATCTGGATGAACAAACCCATCATGTTGTATCATATATATGTCCTCAAGTAATTTTCCTTTTAGGAAAGATGTTTTGCCATCCATTTTCCATATCACATTGTCATAATATGCGGCTATGGAAATTAGAATTCTAATGGATTTAAGCATGGCTACGAGAGAAAAGTCTCATCATAATCAACACATTCAGTATGTTAGAAACCTTTTCCTACTAGTCATGCTTTATAAGTATGCATTTTGGCATCCATGTCAGTTTTCTTCTTGAAAACTCATTTACATCCAATGGTCGTACAACCTTAAGGTAAATCAACCTAGTTCTAAACTTGGTTATCATACATGGATTGCATCTCAGATTTCATGGCACTAAGCCATTTATCTAACTCGGAACTTGACATAGCATTCTGATAATTAGTTGGCTCATTTTGATCCATAAGCAATACTTCACTACTATTTGTAACAAGAGATCCATATCTCTCAAGCTCATGTCTTGTCCTAACAACTCTTTGTGGCCATTCTGATACTCGTAGAGGCTCAACTAATTAAGAACTTTATTAATTTCTTGCTAGCGGTTTAGTGTTCATTTATGGTTCTTGAACATCTTCAAGACTTACTTTATTCTCATTGTTTTCTTTTGAAATAAACTCCTTTTCCATAAAGACACCATTCAGAACAATAAACACTTTGTTCTCAGTGGGATTATAAAAGTAGTATCCTCTAATTTCTTTAAGATAACCAACAAATACAAACTAAGAAGATTTGGCTGATAATTTTTCTAAGATTTATCGTCGTATGAAAACCTCAAAGCCCCAAATCTTAAGAAAAGACGAACTTAATTTTTTCCAAACCACATCTCATATGGTGTTTTATCAATTGCTTTAGAAGGAACATGATTTAGTGTAAATGTATCTATTTCTAAGGCATAACCCAAAAAATAGGAAGATCTACATGAGACATCATAGATCGAACCATATCCAATAAAGTCTGATTTCTCCTCTCAGAAACACCATTTTATTATGGAGATGCTGAAGGAGTTAACTTTAAGACAATCCCATAGTTTTAAAAATGATTATCTAACTCTTGGCTCAAATATTCATCACTCGATTTGATCGAAGTGTTTTAATAGTTTTACCAAGTTGATTTTGCACTTCATTCTGAAAAGTTTGAAACATTTCAAAAGATTCACCTTTATATTTCATGAGATAGACGTAACCATATTTGTTAAAATCATCAATGAAGGTAATGAAGTACCAATAACCACCTCTAGCCATTGTGTTTATAGGACCGCATACATCAGTATGTATTAGACCTAATAAATCACTTGTCATTTCACCGTGTCCAGTAAAAGGATTTTTTGTCATTTGTCTTAGTAAACAAGATACAAGTTTAATATGATTAAAAACATTGTAAATCTAAAAGTCCATCTTTAAGGAGTTTAGAATTGCGTTTCTCATTTACGTGGCCAACACGACAATGCCAAAGGTAACTTTGATTCAAATCGTTTGACTTAAATCTCTTTGTGTTTACGTTAAGAATAGGAGTAGTATCTATGGACCTTTTCCTATTTATAATATAATGATCATCACTCAAATTAGCATTCACATAGAAAACATCTTTACAAGAAATGAAGCATTTATTATTCATAATAATGAAATTCAAACCATCCAAATCCAAACATGAAACTGAAATGATGTTTCTATTCAAGTCAGAGGCATAATAACATTTAATTAAAACTAACATAATTCCACTAGGTAAAATTAACTCATAGCATCCTACAGTCAATGCAACAACATTCGCTTCATTTCCAACTCGTAGGATGACTTCTCATTTCTTTAGTTTTCTACTTTTGTTGAGACCCTTCATATTAATACAAATGTGAGATCTGCATCAGATATCCAATACCCAAGAATCACTAGTAAAGAAGTTAACTTCAATAATGTAAATATCTGAAGCAGTAGTTGCATTACTCTTCTTTTTCTTTAGATCTTCAAGATAGAGCTTGCAATTTCTGAACCAATGCCTAGGTGCATGGCAGAAATGTCTATTTCCTTCTTTTTCCTTTTCTTTCTGGGTTTGTGAAGTGGAAGCAGCCTTAGGCTTGACTTGTTCTACAGCCTTTGTGACAACCATAATAGCCTTGGCAACTTTAGCCTTTCCTTTGCCCTTTTCCTTCAAAGCCTTTCCTTTCTGAACCATCAATATTTAGCAATGGGTTTCTTGATATTCTGCTCAACAGTTGTAAGCATTAAATGCAACTCTGAGATAGACTTCTCCATGTTATTTATGTCGTAGTTCATCATAAATTATGAAAAACTATCAGGCAATGAATTTAAAATCAAATGCGTAGCCAACTTTTTGCTTATATGAAATCCAAGTCTAGCAAAATGGTCAATATAACCATTCATTTTTAGAACACGAGGAAAAACTGACGCATCCTTGGACATTTTGCAAGAATGAAGGTTCTTGACTGTCTCGAACCTTTCTTGCTTAGCTTGTTGTTGGAACATTTTCTTCAGCATCGTAGCCATGTCGTAAGCTTCCATATGTTCCATGTCCTTCTAAAGTTCAGGAGCCATGGTTGCCAACATAATGCATGCAACGTTAGTTTAGTTGTTGTCATGCTTAATATGTGCATCCTTCACGACTCTTAAAGCATTGGATGATGGTTCCTCATGAATAAAATCATCAAAGACATACAACTTGCGTTCATGCTTAAGAACAATTCCTAAGTTTCAGAACTAGTCAAGAAAGTTTCTCTCAAATAACTTAACATTCTCAAGGATGGATCGTAATGACAAGGGATTAATGTGATTTGAAAATGCCATAGATCTACAACAAAGATTATGCAAAAGTTCATTTTAGTATAGAGGAACGGACTCCGATTAAATTAACAACCCTCCTAAAAACACTATGTTAATTTAAGGGACTAAAATCTATGTTTACCAGATTTCAAGATAGCTAAGGAATGACACTTTGAATTAGGTTATTTAGGTAGGTACCAATTACCAATTACATCATATGTAACTTTTAGTTATTTTTAAGAGATTATGACATCTTTTGTCTTAGTATGTTCTATCTCATCTAGTGCCAAAAGTCAAAACTATTTTGATAGCTTTATCAAGTCTAACCATTTCAAACAATAGAGTAACCATTACTCAACTTACCTCACCAAGATAACATAATAAATTTTGTGGAGGCAGACCCATATTGATGTGATCAAAGCCTTGACATGTGTTTAAGAATGAATGGCACTTGACTTCAAATTTGGAGCAGGGATTTTTTATCTGTTTTAGTGATCATAAATTAAAAAAGATAAATATCATATATTATAATGCATGTACAATCACTAAACAAGTTTATTAAATTTTACTAATATTGACTATCATATGAATTTCCATGCGCTACGAACGACTATCAACGGTCAGCGGACGGGGGTACAGGGGCAGCGGCCATGTTTTTTTTAGACAATGAATTCAAATTCTAAAAATTGAAAATCGTCTAAAATTTCTCATTATTTAATCAATCCAATTGACCAAAACTGCCCCTTATTTTTATTCCAAAATATATTAATTAAAATAGTTTTAATTTACTTGGGCCTACCTCTAACTTAATATCTTATTCTAATCCAATTAGAATTTTAAGATACTTTGAATCCTTATCCAATTAGAATTTGTTATATATCTCACCTATCTTATGGGATTTGTAATTTTTATCCAATTAAAAACTTATCTCCTATCTTATAGGAATATACTTACGGATAACCACAATGAGATATATGATCAAAATCAATTTTGATTCTTATTCATATGAAACAAGCAATTGAATCAAGAAACAAAATATTAATCATCCATTCAACACCAGAATCATATTAACGAATCTTGATTTCTATAATGGAAACGTACATAATTATTGAACAAAACGAACTATGTATCTAACACAAGAATCACATTAACCTAAGCATGACTTCTACAATGTGAACATAAGAAATTCACGTCTTTCAATATTAAAACATAAATTAATTAAAATATTCTAAACTTGAATTCTATCATCAAATTAAATCATGTGTATGTATCAAATACATGAATTAACAACATGCTTTAAAACCACTTCGTGATAACAATTATCACCGAACCTATATACAGCGTATATACATTAATCAATATACTATTTTCACACATATATCACATATATCAGAGAAAACATGCAAACATTTAATAGAACCGTGCCAAAGGCTCTAATACCACTGTTGGGTTTTCGTGTTTATACGCAGCGGAAAGTCCATAACAATTTTTAAAAACCCCAACAGGATCGAAAATAAGTTCCATTAAATTAGATCTACAAAAGTTAATCATACCTTAATCCATAATTTTCTTCTTTGATTGTTCAATCTCCAAAACGTTCAAGCACTCGTCCTATATCGGAACTCCACATAAAAACGATGACCATAATTTAGAGTCCTACCCCTAAGAGAGATAAAAAATATTTTTCTTTCTCTCCCAAAATTCAGAGAACTCGAAAAATAGTAAAAACGTAAATCTTTTTTCGTTTTAAGGTTTCAACCTCTAGTTATATATGTAGATAAACCCTCACTTAAAGTCCTATCCGTAATACAACTATTATATTTTGGCAATTTAAGCAAATTACACATACACCCCTATAAATAAGTTATCATATAAAAATTGCAAGGGCTTTTACATCATGAATTTTATCATATAATAGTTCAGTACTCTGGACCAATCGAAATTACACAAAGCCATTATTAGTGTGCAACCCAATAGATTTATGCAACGTTGAAAGTGAACCAAAACTATTTTGGAACACAAGTCATAAGCAGTCTCTAGCAAGGCATTATGACACCAAGTAGCATGAATATCAAAATCGATACAACCTAATGAATAACATATATCATATCCTTTTGTCATACGATGTCCTTTGATTAAACGTAAGGCATGAAAAGTCACCTTTAATTATCAATCGTACTAGTCTCAATCTTTAGGTAAACTGAAAACATCTGAGTGTCATTGATCATATCAATTTACATGGACTTAGCCATTATCAGTCTATCATATCGAGGGATCCATTGATATCCTTCTCTCTATACGAGAGTGACAAATTTTATCGTGATTACACACCTTCACATATTATTCACATGATAACCAATCAAAATCTTTATAGTCGTTCGGTTAAAGACAACGTTTGATTGTGTTAAATTTACATGCTCCTAATATTGAAGTCTATGGTAATCTCAAGTGGAAGGACTAAATGATATACCTATCATGAGTAACACCTATAACTTAAATCATGTGGTGCTCTCATAGCAGGTCGGTCCAGTACATTGTTCCCTAACAAGTACTTATGAGCTTGATTCATATCCCTCTATGCATGATCATCACATGACCATCAATCAAGATTCACATTACTTTTAATTTATTATAGTTCCCTGTATAATGACCGACTATGGACATTTAGGATATTCCAACAAATTCTCATGGATCTTACTATAAGGTAAATATGCAATCACTTATAATAACATATACTCATAGATATTCCTAACTCACATTCACTCGCTTCCCAACTAATAGTTTCTAAGCAAGGAATGTCTGGTTTCCACATCTAAGATTTATATTTTATTCAACTTTCATTATGTACTACTTGGTAACTTTTGTTCCAATATCACCTATGATGTTGGTATCACATTATAGAATAACAATACCTCAATGCTAGGCTATAATACCAACTATTTAATTGGTATTGCATTATAGCATGAACTAGTCTTCCATAACCTAGTCTCTGATACAAACTGTGACTTTAGTATCACAATTTCGGACAACTCCATAATATGTCCTTAATATTCTAGAACCTAATCTCTCATACCACCTGTGACGGCCTGGTTCCCCAAATTGAGTACCACCCAGCCAAATCCATTATTATGCCCTAAACCACACCATATAGAACTTAACAATGTATTAGTCAGCCTTTTTACTAATTCACCTAGTCCACTATTTAGCATTCATTTTAAAAATTATCAGAGTTAATTAAGACATCGTTATCATTACCTTGATAATCAACGAAAGCATTTATAAAATACCTACTATGGAAACCAGGTAAACCGACTATCATATAAATCATTTAAAGTAATATATGAAGCAGTAGGGAAGTCTATTCTCTCAACCCATTATACAACCATAGTTATTCCAAAAGACGTAAATAATATGTACACAAAATAATCACCTACAAAATTAGCAGAAGCTCTGCTCTGACAGCTCAACACTAATCCTTGATCTTCACCTTCCTTAGTTTGCTACTCGAAATATCTACACTAACCGTCAAAAACTAGACGGTGAGTACAGTAATGTAGAAAGTAATACAGAGAGACATTTGTTCACATTTCCAAATTATTCAACAAGTATCTAAAAGCATAATAATATGAATTAAAGCTGAAAGGAAATCATGATATATGATACTCCAGCTAATCAATATGAAATTGACATTAAGCTAAGTAGTTTGATCTAGGCTGATCAGCCAGGAGTCCTATCCCAATGCCTGTTCCACTGTAAAAGGATGGAGTTGTGCTCTACATCTCTGTGAAGGTTGTACACTGTGCAATAGGCCTTTATAATTATACCAAGTGCCAGTCACCTAGGATGTATACTTGCTAACAACCCCGAGTCTTATAACTCGTGATGTTCACCCAAGTTATCTTGCCAACCACCCCGAGTCCCATTACCCCGTGTGCTACGCAAGATAATGGAGAGATTGTGATCATCGCGAAAAATTCTAGTGACCCCCATATGTCTGTCGGACCTCTATCATGAAATGGTCTTAGATAAAACAACTACTTTCATATAACAAGAAACAACATTAACTTGCAATCCAACAAAGCAATCGCATATCTAATGCATAATGGAAATAGATTTACAACACTATGTAATACCTACTTAATAGCATGCTATTTCACTAACCACATGTATTAACAATCAAAATGACATAGCGTATGACTTGGATTAAATGAAATCATTTAATCAATAATCTATGTCATGAAAGCAACCTCATGAAATGAGAAAGGACAACAAGTCATGGCATATGGAGTACAAAGGCAAATCATTCTAAATGACTGGAAATGAACATATGAATAGGAATGAAATGTTAATAAATATCTCAATCAGTTTACTTACAAACATGCCAATTTCCTAGCTACTCCGGCCTCCCGACAACTCAAAACTCGTATATGAACCTCCTAAACTCTTCAGTAGATTCCAGATATCATATTGTAAGTTTTTGAGTGTGTTTAAATATTTACTTAGGGTATTGGATATGTTTAAAGCGTTTAAGTTAATTTTAGAAAATTCAGGTTTTAGTGCTGCCTAAGCACCTAGCGCGCTAATGACTCTTGTTTGCGCGCTAATGACCTTATTAGCACGCTAGTTTTCCTACCTAGCGCACTATGTGTAAAAACCCTAGAATTCTGCAAACAAAATTTCATGTTTTCTCTACGCATAGGCAATGTTAATGCCTAAAGAACCTCCATACACACTTCTAGAGTTCCATGACATCAACCAAAACATAAAGCAACAACCCACAACATCAAATTCATGAATTCATTGATTTGAGCTAAATCTATGGTACAGAGAAGTTACCTAACTTGATGAACACTAGCTAGATTCACACCACCTTCACCAACTCAAGGTTTTGATGTCTTCTTCCTCCTCCAGCAGCACTCCTTCTCGCCAACAAATTTGCTTCTAAGCTAAGTAATTGAAATGAGAGAGTTTACATGTGTTGATCTTAAGCAAAACCACCGCCTGTTGACCATCCAGCAAGACCGCCGCCTAACTAATCCTAGTGCAAGGAAATTTGTCTATTGGTGAATAGTGTTGAATTTTCATAACTTGTTTAATGGTTCTACAAACATGAAATATATGATATTTAATTGTTTAAATTCAAATTACAAGAATCATAAAACTATATAAAAACCCTCTTAAATATTCTAAGTCACGTTTCACCCAAATTTTAAACACTTGTCAAAGCCTCGATCACATGAATATAGTTTCAGCTATAGTGTATTGTGTTATCTTGGTGAGGTAAGCTGGGTAAGAGTTACCTAGATGTTTAAAATGGTTGGACTTGATAAAGGTATAAAAAGAGTTTTGGGCTCTAGGCAAAAGATGAGATAAAACATGTTGAGATGTAAGATATCGTAATCTCATAACACAACTAAAAGTTACATAAGATGTAATTGGTAAAAGCTACCTACCTAAATAATCTAGTTTTATAATGTTAGTTGTCTTAGAACCAGATGATATATGGATTTTAGTCCCCTAAATTAATAGAGTATTTTAAGAAGTTTATTAATTTAGTGGGAGTCTTTTCCTTTGTACTAAAATAAACATTACATAATCTTTGTTATAAATCAATGGCCTCTTCAAGTAACACCAATCCTTTACTACTATGATTTATCCTTATGAAGGATAAGTTATCTGGGACAAACTTTCTTAACTGGTTCAGAAACTTGAGAATTGTTCTTAAGCATGAATGGAAGTTGTATGTCCTGGATGATCCTATCCCTAAGGAGCCACCAGCCAATGCCACTAAAGTTGTGAAGGGTGCACATTCTAAGCATGTGAACGACTCAACAGATGTTGCATGCATTATGTTGGCTACCATAACTCTTGAACTTCTAAAGGACATGGAATTCATGGAAGCCTACGACATGGCATTGATGCTGAAGGAAATGTTATAACTTTAGGCTAGGCAAGAAAGATTCAAGATAGTCAAAAACCTTCATTCTTACAAGATGGCTTAGTCCTCATGTTCTGAAGATGAAGGGCTATGTTCACCAACTTGACAAACATGTATTTCCCATTCATTAAGAGTTGGCTTTGAATTTGATCCTGAATTCATTGCCAGATAGTTATTCACAGTTTGTGATGAACTATAATATGAATAACATGGAGAAATCCCTTTTAGAGTTGCCTTTGATGCTTAAGACTGTTGAACGAAATATCAAATTAATGTGCTGATTGTCCAAAAAGGAAAGCCTATGAAGAAGAATAAGGCCAAGGACAAAGCTCTAGTTGTCAAGGTTGTTGTGTTTGTCACAAAGCTTATGGTACTATTCAAGCCCAAGGTTGCTTCTACTTCTCAACCCCATAAAGAGAAAGAAAATGAAGGTAACAAGCATTTCATCCATGCTCCTAGTCATTGGTTTAGAAATCTTGACCATTACTTGGAAGATCTAAAGAAAAAGAAAAAGAGTAGTGCGAATGCTGCCTTAGGTAATTTTGTTATTGATATACACCTATCTTCTAGTGATTCCTTGGTATTGGATATTAGATGTACATCTCACATTTGTATTAATGTGTAGAGGCCCATAAGAAGTAGAAAGTTAGAGAAATGGGAGATCATCATACGCGTGGGAAATGGAGCTAGAGTTGATGCCCTCGCAATAGGATGTTATGATTAAGTTCTTTCTAGTGGACTTGTTTTATGTTATTATGTCCATGCCTTGAGCAGAACATCATTTCATTTTCATGTTAGGATTAGTATGGTTTTAGTTTCATTATTGCGAATAATAAATGCTCAATCTCTTGTAAAGGCGTATTTTATGCAAATGCTGATTTGTGTGATGGTATTTATATTCTTAACATGAAAAATTCCACATATACTCCCATTTTTAACATAAATACAAAGAAATTTAAGTCAAATGATTTAAATCATACCTACCTACGGCATTGTCGTCTTGGCCACATAAATGAGAAACGCATTAATAAGCTCCTTAAGGATGAATTTTTAGATTCATTTGAATTTTAATCATATGAAACATGAAAGCCTTATTTGTTAGGCAAGATGACTAAGAGTCCCTTTATTGGAAACAATGAAAAGGCTAGTGATTTATTTGGTCTAATACATACTGATGTATGTAGTCCTATGAATATTATGGCTAGAGCAGGTTATCAACATTTCATTACTTTTAATGATGATTTCAGCATATATGGTTATGTATATCTCATGAAGCATAAAGCTGAATCATTTGAAATGTTTCATATGTCTTAGAATGAAATACAAAATCAACTTGGTAAAACTATTAAGGAACTTTGATCAGATCGAGGTAGTGAATATTTAAGCTAAGAATTTGATGATCATCTTAGAAACTGTAGGACTGTCTCACAGCTAACTCCACCAGATCCACAATGGAATGGAATTTTCAAAAGGTGAAATCATACTTTATTAGATATGGTTTGATCTATAATGAGTCATGCAGATCTACCTATATCTTTTTGGTGTTATGCCTTCGAAACTACTACGCTCACATTAAATTGAGTTCCTTCTAAAGTGGTTGATAGAACACCATATGAGATATGGTATGGGAAAAGATCTAGCTTGTCTTTCTTAAAGATTCGGGGTTGTAAGGATTACATTAAACTTCAAGTTTCAAAAAAATTAGGCCTTAAATATGATAAGTGTAAATTTGTAGGTTCCTAAGGAAACTAAAGGATACTACTTTTAGCATCCCGATGAGAACAAAGTGTTTGTTGCTCGGAATGGTGTCTTTTATGGAAAACTAATAACCAGTAGGAATAAAGTAAGTCTTGAAGAAGTTCAAGAACCACAAATGAACATTGAACCGCTAGTGGGAAATTAACAAAGTTCTTAATTAGTTGAGCCTCCACAAGTATCACAAAGACCACGAAGGTCTATTAGGACAAGACATGAGCCTGAGAGATATGGATGTCTCGTTATTGATAATAGTAAGGTATTGCTTATGGATCGAAACGAGCCTACTCCTTGTTAGAAGAATGTCTGGCCCCGAGTAAGATAAATGGCTTAGTGCCATGAACTCTGAGATGCAATCCATGTATAATAACCAAGTTTGGAACTAGGTTGATTTACCTTAAGGTGGTAAGACCATTGAATGTAATTGGGTTTTCAAGAAGAAAACTGACATGGATGGAAAAGTGCAAACTTATAAAGCACAGCTAGTAGCGAAAGGTTTCAAACAGACTTAATGTGTTGATTATGATGAGACTTTTTTCTCCTATAGCTATGCTTAAATCTATTAGAATTATAATTGCCATAGCAGCATATTATGACTATGAGACATGTCAACTGGATGTCAAAAAAGGTTTTCTTAATGGAATGCTACTTTAGGATGTGTATATGATATAGCCTGAAGGGTTTGTTCATCCTGAGAATTCTAAGAAGGTGTGCAAGCTTCAAACATCCATTTATAGATCAAAGCAAGCTTCTCAGAGTTGGAATCTTTGTTTTGATAAAGCAATTAAAGAATTTGTTCTCAATGACACTCTAACCTTGCAGCCTACATCCTTGGGAATAAAATCTATAGGGATAGAACAAAAAGGTTGATCAGTATAAGTTAGAGTGCTTATATAGACAAGGTGCTGAATAGGTTTCATATGAAAGACTATAAAAGAGGATAGCAAGACTAAATGTCCTTAGACTAATGATGAGCGAGAATGCATGAACACGATTCCATATGCAACAAATATTGGATTTATTATGTATGTTATGTTATGCACTCGACCTAATGTATTGTATGTTTTAAGCGCAACAAGCATATATCAGTCAGATCCCGACGATAGTCACTGGATAGCAGTAAATAACATTCTTAAGTACTTGAGAAGGACTAAAAGTGTTATTGGTCTATAGAAGTTTGGAAGATGAGCTTATTGTAAATGGTTACACAGATGCAACTTTTTTTCAATATATATATATATATATATATATATGATTTCATATCGCAGTCTAGATATGTGTTAACTTTGAATGGGGGTGTAGTGAGCAGGAAAAGTTCAAAGCAAGAAACTCTAGTCTACAACATAAGCTGAGTACATTGCAGCTTTGGATGCAGCTAATGAGGCAGTTTGGATAAAAAGATTCATCTCTGAACAAGGTGTAGTTCTATGTATTGCTTACCCCGTTTGCTTGTATTGTGACAACAATATGGAGATAGCACAAGCCAAGGAACTTAGATCACACCATAGATCCAAACATCTACTTAGAAATCTTCATCTCATCAGAGAAATCATTGAGAGGGGAGACGTGAATATTTCCAGATTTTCGACAAAAGACAATGTTGCGGATCGATTGACGAAAGCTTTTCCATAGGTAAAGCATGATGGTCATGTTAGGTCATTAGGTATAAGATACATGAATGATTAGCCCTAGGTCAAGTGGGAGATGTTGGGGCAAGTGCCCTAGGTCAATCTTATGAACATTGTTTATAGTATTATTTTAGTTAATAAAATAAATGATTACCCTTGTTGTTCATTATTGTAATTGGTTTTATGTTTAAATTATAATAATATTCATGGATGTTTACTGAAATATCCTAAATGTTCCTAGTCACTTATTATACTGGGAAATATAATGAATTAAGACTAGTGTGGTTTTTGATTGATGGTCATGCGAATCAAGATCATAAATGCATGTTATGGACCATGGTACTGTATCGACTAGCTATAAGCACACAACATGGATTAAGTAGTAGGTGTTACTCATGATAGGTATAACATTTAGTCCTCTGACTTGAGATTACCAGAGACTTCAACGTTACAATAATAAAGATTGTGATTAGTTACTATGTGAATAATGTTTGAAGGTGTGTAAACGAGATATAATTTGTCACTCTCGTATAGAGAGGGATATCACTGGATCCTTCGATATGATATACTGATAATGACCAAGTCCATATGAATTGATATGATCAATGTCACTTGTGTGTTTTCGGTCTATCAAAAGATTAAGACTAGTATGATTGTACGATTAAACATCAAGGGTGACTTTTCTGTACAATTTGTTTGATTAAAGGATATTGTACGATAAAAATATATGATATACACTATCAATTAGGTTGTATCGATTTTGATCTTCCTGCGACTTGGGTAGCCATAATGCCTTGTTAAAGACCGTTTATGACTTGTGTACCAAAAAAGGTTTTGGTCCACTACCAACATTGCACGGACCTATTGGGTCGTACACAAAAATGGTTTTGCAAGATTTTAAATAACTCAGAACAATGAATTTTATATGATCAAATTCGTAACATAAAAGTCCATATGATGTGACATATTAATACCTCTTTAGGTAGGGGTATAATGGTAATTCGCTTAGCCGACTTTATACAAGGGTTGTATAAATAGGCATGTTAAGTGAATTAACATTACAGGTGAGATTAGGGTTGGAATCTAATTTTTGTTTCGGAGAAAACGAGTTTGATTTCCAGACATTCCTAAGTTTTAGGGAGAATTGAAAAATTGTTTTCGTGTTCTGTCTAGGGCAAGCACTCAAAATCTTGGTCGCCATTCATATATGGATTTCTAATAGAGGACGTTCATCTCTGGTAGCGCCTTATAGATCGATCAACACAAAGAAGGAAACTTGCGATTAAGGTATGATTTTGTTTCAATCAATTAGTTTAATGGAACTACGATTTGATCATGTTGGGGTTTTTGAGATAAAAATCTAAATTTTTCGCTGCTTTTTGAACCCCTAAACTCAACAAAGTTTTTATGGAATCTTTATACATACATGGTATTTCATTTTATTACGATGCCTTATATAGTAATACACAAATCCGGGAGAGCGTTAATAGGGAGTTAATGAAAAATATGCAAATTTATGAAGACATACTTACCGATGCCGTATGTGAAAACACACCGCTCCGAAATGCTTAAGGGACGGTGCCAGTAGAGCGCCAAGCTGTGAGCAATAAAGGCTCACAGCAGGCTCGATGTTATCAAGGCACCATTGTCTAAGCAAGGGGTTTTAATCCCCATTTCACAACATCTTCCACACTTGCAACCATTCCATACACCACCAACCAAGCATACATCCATCTATAACCCAAGTTCAATCAATTTTAAGAGAGAAAATAGTGTTCGTAGTGATTTATAATGAAAAGAGAGTACATTATGGCTAGCCCAAAGAGGAGAGCTAGGGAATTTATTTGAAGAAGAGATTCAAGTGAGAGAGCTTGGATTAATAGAGGCTTGGAGGAGCAATCTACATCAAAAGTAGTCCGACATTGTGAATTTACAATTTCATTAGTTATGCTTTGAGATTTTTGAAATTTTGATGAAATTGCATGAATTGTGAATTTGAGGTTTTGGAAAAAGGAATTTCAAGTTGTGTGTCGAGCATCAATATGGCTTATGTTGACCTAGTATATGTCTTTTGCATTATTTGGCATGTGAATGATCCTTGTAAATGAAAAAGAAATTTAGGTGATTTGAAGACACGTGTTGTTAGTTGCGCTGTTGTGTGAGATTTTGAGAATAATTCCTAGAACAAGAAGGCAAGCAAGTCAACTTAGTGAAATAAGAGTAAATGATTATGAGGCATCATCCTTAAGAGATCCTAATGAGGAGGAACCTAGACCTTTAATGTCTAAATACTACATTAGTAAAGAGGCTAAAGATAGATACGATGTCATTGAGCATAGATAATTCATTTGCGAAAGAGGAATTAATTTGTCGGCTAAATGTGACAAGAGACTAAACAACTTCATTAGGCAATAAGGTATGGAGCAACTCACTCGAGACTATAGGGGGAATAAGGTTAAATGAGTGAGTGAAATTGTTTATGAAATTTATGCCAATGTAAAGCTTACTAAGAAGGGTGATCCAAAGAAGGTGAGAGGGGTGTTTTCCCTTTTAATGTGCGTTATATAAATAAAATATATGGGTTAGAACACTTGAGTGTGGTTGGAGCCAACTAAAGTTTCTCTGAGAATTTATATGAGAAACTCTATAACCTATACATTTTTAAAGCCATAGAGAAAACATTAGTTGTCCAAAGATAACAAGGATGGGTAATTGGAGCTGATAATGTGCCAAAGCACATTAAGAAAAGGAGTCTAAGGAAAAATCATAGAATGTGGCAACACTTTCTAGTTGCTTCATTGTACCTGACCACAATTAGCAGGCACCAGTACTACCACCAAAGGAATTGACTCCATGGTAGTTGAGATTATGGATTGCTGAGATAACGAGACAGTACGGAGAGGACAGGGCTCAGTATCGTGAAGCCTTGATGAGATATGAGCAAGACCGATTGAAAGGATAATGAAACTTCATGTTATTTGCATATCATCGTAGGGACATAGCCAGATATAAGAGGAGCAGATGGATGAGACCTACTGATAGGTCTTTTGACATTCTTGTAGCACCAAACTATGTGTTTGATCTAGACGTGGAAAAAAATAGTGAGTCTTACAAGTTCTACAGGAAAATGAGCAGATAACTTGATGGTTAGAAAAAGAGAGGAAAAACAAAATCCATAGGAAAATGAGCAGGGACCGTACAACTAAAATATGTGAGGAGAAAAAAAAACAAAAGAAAAAAAAATAAGAAAAGAAAAGTGGAAGTAAGAATAAAACTCTTCAAATAAAAGATTTAGCTCGAGTACAAGTAACTTAATTGAGTTGAGTTTTCTTTCCAACTAAATTAATTCCTATTGACTCTTGAAGTGCTGAAGACTACAAAACTAGTATGATATATGCTTATTTGTGAATTCATGAGCTTAATAGGGAATCATGAGATTATACACTTCTATTTAAGTGTCGAGGTGAAACAAACTTGTGAGTAGTGATGGTTTTGGTTGTGAACTACTTTGGTGTTTCGAAAGTGAATTGTATGTATTGTTAAGGCTACATGTTTTTAAAAAGTACAAGTTTTTTGCAAAGAAAAGCTCTTGAGTGAATTATTAACTTGAACTAATTTGGATTAAAGGATACTCCATGAACGATGTGAAATGAATATGAACTTTAATTAGTAGTAAGAACACTTAGTAAAATCTACTTTTGCTCGGGACGTGCAAAATCTGAAGTTTGGGGCTATTTGATAAATGATTATTTGGACTTATATATAGTTTTAGTTTAGTGGTATATTCAGTATAAATATCCAGAAATGAGCTTAAATTGACAGTATTTATGTATTTTTAGGTATACAAGGTACAAAGGAGACAAACAAGTAATTTCGTGAAGATGCGACGTTAAAAGGCATAAAAGTAAGGTTGATGTAATGTCTAAGATGGTTGATGACGGAGGAAGAAGGCTTGACAGCGTGGGGACAGTGTGGAGGACCAAGAAGAGAAGAAAATGAGGTCAAGACAGCCGGCATAGTAGCGGCGTCATAGGTTACAAGGGAAGGCGTTGCACAAGGCACCGAGTCTACTGAATGGGAGAAAAAGCACACAAAGTGATTGAATGTCACAGTGCCGTGGCAATACACGTACACTACCGGATCATTAAGTGATAGTGCCGAGACTAAATAAACTAGAAAGTTGGAGTTCTTTTTCGTGTAGAATTGTCTATTAGTGTTTCTAATTATTTTCTAAAGTAGCTTAGGAGTATAAATAGGCATTAGAAAGTGGTAAACATATACATTATCATCCAATACCACCAATTAACATACATTACAACTAATTAACCTAGTTTTACTTTGTTCTTAAGTATAAACGATATTTGTAAAAAAGAAGACGTTGAAGACTCTGGTGTGGTGATTCAGTATTGTTTTTTTTTTTTGCTTTGATCAAAGTTATTCGTTTAATCTTTGATTGCAATGAATACCATTATGTGCATGTTTATTTCAATGATGTGTTTGTAGTTCTTTAATCTTATGATGATATTCGTAATCAGCGCCAATTGGTCACACTATTACTAAAACCGAGCTATTATAATTGTGGCTCGCATCAACTAGTAACTACGTTCTCACTGGATTAATAGTTTTCTACAATTGCAAGTATTGATGATATAAGATTTTTTCTTTCAAATGAATTTTTCTTTCATTGGAATCTTGTAACTTTGATTATAGTAATTATTAATCTACTAGTTTTTCATTAGATTAGATTGAATATGCTTTGTTGTGTAGTGGCTAATGCATAGGTAGGTGCAGGAGATCTAGTTCAGTAAGCCTACCGCCACTCGCTAAGGGGCAAATAAAGCCTTGTCTATTGGCAATTGATGTGTTCTTGTACATTCGAAGTATAAGTCGGGTGGTAGTTCATTCTAGTTACCACTTAGGGTAAGTGTTTCCATTGAACACTAAGACTTCTAGCTCATTGAATGTCTATGAAATATCAAGTGGTTTTGCGGGTCTAGTAAGTATATGGCAGTGTCGCTCATTCCTACCATTGACTGTTGGAAATAGAATGTCTGCACTCAAACTTGTCTTTGAGAATCCACTAGGATGGATATCTTTTGTAATCAATGATTAAGTCAATTACTTGTCAATGGTGAAAATGCTCTCAATCCCGGCTATTATTGTATTATTTGAATTATTGTTTTTAGTTGCCTATACATGCTTCCATCTTTTAGTGTAAGTTGTTAAGTTTATTTGTTATAGATTAGGTTGATTAGAAATCCCTCCCCATTTCCTTTTAGGTGTAGCCTAGGAGTCATTCTCACTCTCTGTGGGTTCAACCTCGTACTTACCTTACTACGTATCCAAATAGTCGCTATATCGAGATCATTATTGGTGATGTACAACGCGAGATCAATTCTTGGCATCATTGTCGAGGATTGTTTTAAACTGTTTTCTAGGTTTATATATAAAAAAATGAGCGAAGAAAAAAAATAACTCTATTTAGGGAAGTCAACCAACTTTGTGGAGGTTCTCAACCTCTATGCATAGAAATCCCTACCCAAGCCGAAGAGTTCATATTAAAAATTGGACTTATCCAGAAAATTCCAACATTTCTTGGAAGAGATGATGAGGATCCGCAGAGATTTCTTGTGAAATCTGAATGGGTTGTTGTAGGTATAAACCTACTGCAGTTGAGCCTGATATGGTTAAGCTGAAGGATTTTCCATTTTGTCTGAGAGGTAATGCTCTAGATTGGTTGTTCCGCTTACCTCCTAGATATATCCATTCTTGGAAGGATCTACACCTTATATTTAATGAACAATATATGCTAACGAGTAAAATTACCTCTATTAGGAGACAAATCTCCACCATTTACATGAAGGAAGGAGAATCTTTCTTTGAGTATTGGGAAAGATTTAAAAAACTCTGTCATGCTTACTCACAATATAGTTTCACTAAGAAATCATTATTAGAAAACTTCTATGAAGGGCTAATTAATGGAGAGAATCGGCAGGTGGATACATTATGTAATGGAAGTATTTCAGAAGTTACACCGTTCAAAGCCTAGAAAATCATTGAAAAAATGACAAATCAATCTAGGAAATATGGTGAGATAGATAATACTTAAAGAGTTGAACTGGAGTCAATTCACGAGAGGATAGGCTTGAGAGCGAAATGTCGAAATTAAAGTCCATGATAAAGCAATTAATGTGTGGATTCGTGAGAGTCCAAGCTTGCAGTACTAGTTCTTAGTACACACACACACCACAGATAACTGTCCTTTACATTTTAGGGATAAATGTCAAGTTGATGTGGTTAAGCAATTTATAGGATCATTTTAGGAGAGATATCCAAGTTCCATGCGCAGACCAAGTTGTAAGGAGAGAGGATAGGATGATTAGAGCTATGTTCTTCAGGGCAATGATTATCATTTAATGCACCTGCAACATTTCAAAGGTCTATGGTTACTATTTTCTTTGATTATGTGAAAATTTTCATTAAAGTTTTCATGAATGATTTTACAGTTTATGGTCATTCTTTCAATGAGTTTTAGTTAATTTAACGACAATACTTATGAGAAGCATAAAAAGAAATTAGTGTTAATTTATGAAAAATGTCATTTCATGATAGACCAAAGACTTATATTAGGATATATAGTGTCACATAAAGGAATAGAGGTAGATCCAGCGAAAGTTCATGTCATCAAAATGTTACCTTACCCCACCATGGTAAGAGAAATATGTTCATTTCTTGGGCATGCAGGATTCTACAGAAGATTTGTAAAAGATTTCTCTAAAAGTACATTACCTTTATGCAAACTCTTACAAAAAGACATTCCTTTTCAATTCACTAGTGATTGCAAGAAAGCATTTGATAAATTAAATGATTCTTTAACAACCACATCTCTGATTAAATAACCAGATTGGTCGTTACTTTCTGAAATTATGTATGATGCAAGCAACTATGCAGTTGGAGCGATTTTTGGTCAAAAAGTAGGAAAAAAATCTCATGTTATATTCTTTGCTTTGAGGACACTAAATGTAGCTCAACAAAATTATTCTACTACTGAAAATGAACTTTTAGTGGTAGTGTTTGCTTTGAGGACACTAAATGTAGCTCAACAAAATATTTATTAGGAACAAAGGTAATAGTTTATTCATATCATGCAACTTTGTGATATTTAATGACAAAACAAGATGCAAAACTTAGACTAATTAGATGGATACTACGTCTACAATAATTCAACCTTACTATAAAAGATAAGAAAGGAGCTGAAAATCTAGTCATAATACTTAAGTAGGTTAGAAAATGGAGAACCACCTATACCATTTAGGGATGAATTTCCAGATGAATACTTATATGGTATAAAGATTGATGGCCTATGGTATGTCGATATAGTCAATTATTTTACCACCAACAGGTTATCACCTTACTTAACCAGAGCTAAAAAAAGTAAAATTAAAAAGGATTCTACACATTATTTATGGGATGATCCCTATTTATGGAAGTTTTGCACTGACTAAATAATTAGAAGATGCATACCACATTCATAAGTACAATCAATAATATCTCATTGCCATGCCTATGCATGTGGAGGAAATTTCATTCCACGTAGAACTACTCATAAAATCTTGGATTTCGGATTCTTTTAGCCACTATATTTCGTGATTGTTTCCTTTATTTTAAAATCTTGTCCAAATTACCAACGAACTGAAAACTTAGGATGTACAAATCAAATGCCTTTAACTCTTATTTTATTTTGTGAAGTGTTTGATGTATGGGGTATAAATTTCATGGACCTTTTTCACCATCAAACGGCTATGTTTATATTTTACTTGCTATAGATTATGTGTTTAAGTGGGTAGAAGCAAAAGCTACTAAAACTAATGATTCAAAAATAGTGATTGATTTCCTTAGATCAAAAATTTATACAGTTTCTTGAGCACCTAGAGCACTTATAAGTGATAGAGGTTCACATTTTTGTAATTGATTTGTTGCTAATCTACTTGCTAAGTACAATGTCACACATATGACATCTACTGCATATCACACATAGACTAGTGGACAAGCTGAAATGTCGAATAGAGAAATTAAGTCAATACTGGAAAAAATAGGTAGTCCAACATGTAAGAATTAGATTCTTAGATTGGAAGACGCATTATGGGAATATATAACAACATTTAAGGCACCCATAGGCATGCCACCTTATAAGTTAACATTTGGAAAAAACATGTCATTTACTAGTAGAACTAGAACATAAAGCCTATTGGGCAATAAAAACATATAACATCAATTACAATGAATCAGGAAATCAAAGTAAGTTGACTCTTCAAGAAATAGAAGAAATATGGAATGACGCCTATGAAAATGCATCAATTTATAAAGATAAAACCAAAGCATTTCATGATAAGAAGTTAGTTCCTAAAACTTTTTAAGCAGGAGATAAAATTCTACTATTTTTTTCTAGACTTAAATTACTTCCTGGAAAACTCCATTTGAAATGGATGGGACCTTATCTTGTTGTTAATTTACTACCTCATGGCGCCATAGAAATAGAAAGCTAGAAATAGGATAAATATTTAAAATAAACTGTCATAGGTTAAAACCTTACTATGAAAATTTTATTGAATAATATATGGAGATCATCAATCTTGAGAGATACCAACAAAGTTCACAAAGTAAGGAAATGAAGTTCAATGTTTGCATCCAAGCAAGTGAAACAGTTAAGAATGAAACCATTACACTATGGATGTATATAAGAAACCACATAATAAGAAGAAGAAATCAAAGAAACAACAACCTGAAGTTCAATATCAAAAAGGGAAGCAATCGGTGGAAGGATAATTTACTGATGAGGAACTAAAGCTTCAAGATGTAGGACGTATGTTTAAGATTTACAAAGATGATCCAGGGAGACTCTTCCTCCACGTGATGATCAATGGCGTGAGTTTCCCTATTGTTTTACTTAACACAGGAGCTAATATGAATATCTTACCAAAATAATGGTGCAGAAAAGCCAAGTTGAAGATTGATTTTATACCATCTTTGGTTGTCCACGAAGCAAATGGTGATAAGATCTTTTCACTAGGAGTGTGAATGAATGTGCCTGTGCAAGTGGGAGGATTCAAGTATGATACCAACTTTTTAGTAGTACCACAAATTGAGACAGATGATGTGATATTGATGGGACGTACTTTTCTTAAGACAGCTGGAGCTATTCTCGATGTTGAACAATGTATAGTTACACTTAAGATGTGAAACAATTATATGTACCTTTAGGATGGTTACGAGATGGACGACTACATCAATGAAGACAATTATGATGATGATTATGAAGGAGAAACATCCTATCGTGATGATTATCCTAATGGACATTATGCAGATGCTATGAATGATAAGGAAGCTGAAGACGTGAAGAATGATGAATAATTGACTGATGGTCAGTTTGACTCCCTCAAACTGAATGACGAGTGACCTTATCTACCAAGTCGAGCCAATGACTATAAACAAAAGCGCTCTATAGGAGGGAGCCCATACTCTATCTTTATTTTTGGTTTTAGTAATAGGATTAATTAGTTGTTTTTCTATTCTCTCAACTTTTGACTCTTCTAATGGAAGTATTCCAAGGTAGTTGGTATATTTTTTCTTTTTTTTAACTCTCTTTAGGGATATCCCCAATTGAAAGGGCGATGATAGAGTTGTTTTTTAATTGAGTCTTATTTTTCTTTAATTATTTTAAGTTATAGGGCATTTATTCAGTATATTATTCCCTACTTAAAAGTCTAAGTTCATTTTTATAATATCTCTTGTTGAATAAATATCATTCTACTTTAATTATGATGGCTATGTGTGATAATTAATCAAATATAGAGAATATATTGGAAAACAACAGGAAATGACTAAGCGATTTCCCGGTGATACCAATTAACACTAGGAATCGCTTGGTATATCGCCAACAATTTATAGGTTTTTAAGTGAAAATTGACTCTGCAATTTTGGTTTTATATTAGGATTCGCTGAATTAATCACTGGACTACTTATACAAATTTTTAGCGATATAGCGATTTGTCACTGATTTCACTTAAACCACAATTCGCCGAGCACGAATTCGTATTTTTAAAAAATAGAACCCTAAATCACCAACAATAAACCCTTTCACATCTAAAACCTTTGCACTCACTTGTTTGGTTTATCAATTTTTGCCTAGATCAACCCTTCAAAGCTTGAATTAAAGCTTAATTAAGTGCATCCCACCTTGCGTAGTAGTGTTTCAACCCTATAAATTTTGAATCCAAGTTCTTACAACCTCCTTGTTTTGTTTGAAATTGAAACTTTGAGAGGACGTCTAAGGAGCTAAGAGAGCATAATACTTGAGCGATTCACTCTCAATAAGGTAATGAATCGATACTCTAAATTCCTTTTATTTCAATGTCTTTGAACAAAAAAAGATTTTTGATATATTTTCAAACATTTGTACTTTTTGGGTTTTTATAGCAATTTTTTTTGAAAATACTTTTTATGCACATTCTCAATTTGAATAAGGGTTTTCAAATGAGTTTAGGGGTTTCTACAAATTTTTCCAATATATACATACTTATTTTATATGAATCAGTTTCAACTCTTTTGAGATTTTACACTAAAACCTTTTCATAAATTTGATTTTCTTACCTTGTTAGTTTGGATTTTCAACTACATGATTTCAATTTACCTATTTTTATCATTAGTTGAGTTCCTAAATGGCAGGAGGAGGTAGAGGAAGAGGTAGAAGTAGTAAACAAGACAAAGAGAAAGGGGTAGTGAAGTCTAAACAAAAGCAAAAATATGCAGGCCACCTAAAGAATATTATACCTACCGGGGTTAGTATTAGAGAACCTAGACCTGGGAAGGCTGAGCTTAGAAAACAATCTCCATTATTGTTTGATGATGAAGAATATTTTCAGAATCCAGACCCTAGTCACTTTGTGACTTATGACCATTCTTTATTTGTGCAACCTAGAGTTCATAGGAGATACTATATTGATAAAAAGAGAATCATAGTTCCTGAAACTTCTACGAGACTATAGGAGACTTCCGCGAGACTATGTGGGAAGAGGAGAAACAGGATGCTCAAAAATTCTACGACAATTTTATACAAATGGGCATGTTAGTAAGGAATGGGACAAAGCAGTAGTTAAAGGGAAGAAGATTGATATTTGGCCGACGAAGTTGAATATATTGTTTGATCTACTATAAAACAGACAGAGAATGGAGGAGGATTACCAAAATATCATACATTGAGATAAAGTATCTTATCCCATTCAGATAGTCTAAGACGCATTAGAGGTACCTCCGGCGAGGGGATTTGCACTTGATAGTGAAGGCTACTCGAAATTTATTGAAACCACTTATTTTAGGAAGATTACAAAGAGTTGGAGTTATATTATAGATGCATGTTTTATCCAACCAAGCAACACTTTGAAGTAAAGAACCATAAAGTTGCATTATTGTACCATATATTGATGAAGAATGGTTAAATCGATGTCGGGGAAATTATACATGATTCTATGAAGTTCGTGATGCAAACTAAGAAGAATGAAGGATTATCATTTCCAATTTTGATCACTAAATTGTGTAGGACAGTCGGGGAGGTTTCGATATTAATTTCGATGTATTGCCCAATTGACTATAAATGATGCAAAAGTACAACGAATGAAAAAGGTGGTAGGATAAAATGACTGGAACGATGAACGTGAATCATTCAATGTCATAAATGAGAGGGAAACAAGAAGGTGAAGCACAATTGAAAATAGAAGGAAGATAAGAGAAGACGCACAGAGAGCCGCGAGATTAATGATTAGAGTGAACGTACCGAATGTTGCTACGAGTTCGGCACCATCTTCGTCACAGCCTAGAAGGAGATGATTTTTGGACCATATTTTCTTCATTTATGTGAAGCCAAACGAGTATTTATCGCATAAAGAAATGATAGTGATGAACGAGATGACTTTACAACGCTACCATTCTATGTCTGAGCGAAGACATGATTGCCGTTTGCAAAACTCGAGGAGAAGCATCGACATCCCATCTCTGTAGTTGCAATGTCCAACAAAGACTTACAGCCCAATTGATAGTTATATTTCCCAACCTTTTGCAGAAATGGATGAAGATGATGAAACTAACAATGAACTTACTTTTGGAAACCGCCGTATGTAATTTTTTTTCTTTTTTTCTCTTGTATGCAATGATTGACTGAATGATACAATATATTACTCTTGGTGATTTTTTGTTAATGAAAGTATATCTTCCCTCTTGCATTCCATTCATTTGAAAATTATTCAATTCAATATTTGCATATTTATTTACATTTTTATTACATATATCAAATCATTTATACTTCACGTGGTATGTTTATTATGCTGGAAACTCAACTTAAATTTAAAACCTTGAGGATAAGGTTTAGAATGAGTTTGGGGGTATTTAAGGTGATGTATGACATTAATGGCAATGAAAGCAAAAAAAGGAAAAAAAGAAGAAGATAAGTTTAGAATCGATCCAAAAATTTCAAATGATATTTAAGTAAGTTGACAAAAATTTTCACATTTTTTAAATTTCTTCCGAACTCAAGTAAGTATGATTTCATTTTCCTTTGTTTTTTTTGTTTTTAGTTAGGAAAAGAATGATAATGAAAATGAATTTATTTTTGAATGGAAGTGATATTTTATTACCCAAGTGAATCTTATGATAGAAGGAATCAATTTTTATACCCTTTTTCATTAACTTTACTAGTTGATGTGTCACTAAATTGAATACCATGTGTTAGTCGTAATAATGGGTAGAAGTTCGAAGCAATGGTACAAGATGAATAAGATCGATTTCTAAGAATCTTGTAATACAAAAGCTATTGATTAAGTATTTTTGTAGTATATATATAGAAAGTTGTTATGCAACAATTGAAAGAAGAAATGGGTTAGAAATCGATGAATTTCTAGAAGTTAGAAAGAATTATTTCTTCAACATTAGTGGATAGTGAGAAGTGTTAACAAGAGGTTACAAATATTAATATATATATAAAGAGAGTCCTATAGATTCCAAAGGAAATATAGTAGAGAATTTATAGTGGGAAAAATGTGAGGACGTCCATAAGAAATGGAGCAGGGACTGAAAAGCAAAAGTAAAAGAAATAATTTATAAATAAGTAATTATAATAAAGTATAAAAGAAAATGAGAAATAAAAAAGATAGATGTTCATAAACTCTTAGAAGAAAAGATTTAACTCGAGTACTTAAAGCTAGAGTTGAATGAAGTATTTTCTTAATCTAACATGTTTTAAATGACATGTTCATTGGTATCTTGGTAAAATTCCAATTGATTTTGATTGTGGTACTATTTAAAGTTTTTTTTGAAAATTAAAATTAATCTAGTGGTGTTTATGTTTTGAGATTTTATACTAGTTATCGTAAGCTTGATGCTTGTCAGTAGAGATTGAGAAAACTTATATTGTGTATTGGCCTTAGTAATAAACTTTATGTTCTAAAAGGTATTATATTGGTTGGTTGAGTTATCATTAAGGGTTGTTTTGTTTTGTTTAAATCATTCTATTTTATCATAACTTTCATTTACTTGTCGGTAATGTGTTTTTATTTGGAAATTACTTCTATTTTAAAAGTTATATCATTTAAAATTAAGATGAGTTAGATTGAAATCAGTTTATAAAGAATGAAATTAGAATATAATTTAGATTATTCCTTTGCTCGGGAGAACAAAGTATTGAGTTTGGGGGTATTTGAGAAGTAAATGATTAGACACATTTTATAAGGTAATTTAGGTTTATTTTATATATATATTATGATATTACACTAGGTATTTTCTTATTTTTATGATTTCAAGATTGAAATAGGAAAATGAACAAATAGAAGAAAGTAGAAAGAAGAGTAAAACAGTCAAACTAGAAAAGATATCCAGCGATTAGCCAGTAATTTGTAATAACACTAGGAACCGTTAGCTAAATCGGCAGCAGGAAAATGTCAATGAATCCAATTCAAATTGGAGAATGAACTAGAAATCGCCAGCTAATTCGATGGAGCACTAAGAGTTATACTCAGTGATTTACGCAGTAATTTGTTTACAACTTAGGAATCGCTAACAAATCGTTAAGGTCGGTGACATATTTTTTAGATAATAATAAGGAATTTGTATTTATTTAAGATATGAGCTCTTAAGGAAACTATATATATGACATGAGAACTTCAAAATAACTCTCTCTACTCTCTTTTTTTCTCTTTTATTCTATTTTTAACTTTTCATGATTGTTCTTTCCAACCTCTTATATTTTAGGTATAGTTTTATATGTAAGGCAACATTGAAGCTTTTATTAAGAGGTATTTATTTTTTTAATTATGTTTTTTAATTATATTGGCATTGTTTATTTCCAGCATGCGTGAGTAGTTAGTCAATCTAAACAAACCTTAGATATGTAATGTGTTTTGGATTGTTATGTAGTTATAATTGTGGAATCACGTACTTAATGCTTTAACTCAATTCATACTTGTCAATCACAGATTAAACCAGTTGTTTTTGCGTATTACAACTAGTGATTCTTTATGTTGAGTGCATAGTGGCCAAAATGTTCCTTAATATAGAGTGTTCAATTTTATGTCTATAGTTATTGACAACAATTATAGATGTAGTAACTAGGATTAATCTATAAGGCTTTTTCTAAGTGATATGTTCTAGGTGATTGTGTTCTAAGTTGTTTATTATTCGGCTTCGAATATTATTGGCTTAGAGTAGGCATGATTTTCATTGAGCGTAATGCTATCATAATTCTACGATGTTGCGTTTTATTCAATAGGTAGATTTACAATGATAAGAATGTGGTATTTTCATTAAATTTAGGAAAATCAATGGCTGGCTTAAGGCTATCAACCTATTAGGAATTAGGATTTAATGATTCCATGATTCCATGTGATATAATTAAACCATAATGTGAAGTAATGTTAAGTTCTAGTATTTGAAAGCAATCCAAGTATATTATAATGTTTAGTTGGATTTGTTTAGATGTTTGTATAGATATTTTATTTACATTGATTTATTGATTATTTGAATTATTAGTTTGAATTATATTAGGTTAGTTTATTAAATTTAAATTATTTATAGTTTAGTTATTTTAATTAATTGTTTATTTTGTTTGCATTTTATTACATGTTAAATTCCCATTTAATTAAATTTATTAAATTAGAACAAGTTAAATTCAGTAAATCTTTAGGGTAGCCTCAATTCTTAAAAGATTTGCAGGAATATAGAGCAGTATAGGAGTTTACTTACCTGACATCTTCAAGTTGTTTTTTATAATGTCAGATTTTTAGTGAAAATAATGAAGAACAAACAAGACTCGAAGATTGTGGTGATTGTTTCTCAAATTTAAAGGTTAATTCTTGTTGTAAATTTTCTCTATATATATATATATATATATATATAAATATTTTTGGGCTTTGGGGGTGAGTGTAGGACATGAAATAATCTCGAAAATGTTATGAAAGTTTCCTAAGTTAGTTTAGAATAAGTTGAGAGGTGTATGATTCGGATTTTGGTCTAATTTGGGATTGTAAAGTTGTTAATAAGGTATTGGAGACCTTATGTTAGTTTAAACGATTTAAATTGATAAATATAGTGAACTGCGAGGAGTTGCGAGTGCTTCCAGGTTTCTCCTCAATGTACAATTTATTAGGTGAATTTTTTGGAAGGCCAAATTTAGGGGAGGTGCTGCCGAAATTTATTTAAAATATGGAAGATATTGCATATGGTTTCCTAATTTGCTCCAATAAAATAAAACAGTAATTGAGTTTCATTGAAGATATAAATTAGAATTTGAACCATTATTAATGATTGAAATCAAAAGTATTCGAGGTTAAAGTTAATTGAATGGATTAGGTTCCTGATTTGGAAAATTAGGCCAAGTTAGGACTTACTGAGACGAGCCCTGATAGTCAGGTACATTGACAAATCATGGGTAAGTTTTTATGGATTGTTTATATGTTCAGGGTATTTCATGCTGTCAGGACGCCTTGTATAGTAACACACAGAGTTGGGAGAGCGCCAATAAGGATTTAATGTGGAAATTGCAATTTATGGAGACAGACTAGTTGACGTTGTGTGTACACGACGCCGTGGGCTAATAAGGGCAGTGCCAAGAGGACGACGTGCTGTGAGCAAAATTGCTCACAGCAGCCTCAACGTCAAGGCCAAGCTGTGACGGCGCCATGCCCTATAAGGGACAACGTCGCCGTTGATGAAAGGTATTTAAACCCATTTCCACCCCTATTTTCCAAACTTGAAGCCTAGTCTATGCACCACTAACCAAGCATACTTCCCTGTAGAACACAAGTTTAAGCAATTTTAAGGGAGAAAAAGTGTTCGTAGTGATCAAGAGTGAAAAAGAAGGTGCATTATGGATTTACACAAGGAGGAGAGCTAGAAACATTGATTTAGAGATTTGACTCAAGAGAGGAATATGGTTTTAGTTTGTGAGCAAAGTGAGATGGCTTTGATTGATAGAAGCTTGGGGGAGTAATCTAAATCGAAAATTAGTGCGGCGTTGAGGTAAATTTACAATTTTATTAGTTATGCTTTGAAAATTTTTTATATTATTGATGAGATTGCATGAATTATGGAAATGAAGTTGTTGGATAGCAAATTTAAGTTGTGTGGATTTAGGGAATCAATATGGCTTATGGTGAATTAGTGTATGTCTTTTGAATTATTTGGCATGTGAATGACCCTTATGGATGTAAATTTTGATTTTAGGTGATTTGAATACCCATTGTGAATTGTGGTGTTGTGTGAATTTTTTAGAAAATAACAAGAACAAGGAGGCAAGTGAGTCAAGTTAGTGAATAAAGGGCAAATGATAATGAGCCATCATCCTCAAGAGATCCAAATGAGGATGCCTTGAGGCCTTTTAAGTCTAAGTTTTATATTAGTTGGGAGGCTAAGGAGAGGTTGAGGCCATTGAGTGAGGAATTCATTTAGGAATGAGGAATAAACCTACTTGCTAAATATGATAAGAGAGTCAACAACTTCATAAGGCAATGGGGTTTAGATTATTTCACTCAAGACTATATGGAGAATGAGGTTAAAGGAGTGAATGAAATAGTTTACAAGTTATATGCCAATGCAAAGTTCACTAAGAAAAGTGTCCTAGTTAAGGTGAGAAGAGTAATAATCCTTTTTAATGAGCATAAAATAAACAACACCTATGAGTTATAATACTTGAGTATGAATAGAGAACCACAGACCTTCCCAGATGATTTGTATGAGAGACTCGATAACTTATATCCTTTAAGAGTCATTGAGAGAGCATTGTTTATCCGAGGACAACAAGGATGGATAATGGGAGCTAAGAATGTGCCAAAGCACATTAAGAGGGGGAATGTGAGGAAAGTTTTTAGAATTTGGCAACATTTTCTAGTTGTTTCATTATACATGACCACTCAGCAAGGCGAGATCAACAAGCTCAAGGCGGCTTGTTTGATTGAGATTATAAAGAACGGGAGAATCAACGTTGGAGAGATAATTTCTAAGAACTTAAGGGAGTCAATTATGACTTAGAGACAACGAATAGTTGTTTCTAATTTTAGTAACCCAAATGTGCTTGAAGGTTGGAGAGCGATTGATTAAGTAATTTGACACAGAGGCCCAAACAACAATAGATGAGGAGTTTATGCTTATTTCGAAATCACCTACCGAATATCAAGACTCTGAGGATGAGAAAGAGATAGTCGAAAGGGATAGACTTGAGGTCGAATTTTTAGCCAAGGAACAAGAGGATCAAGCAACAGCAGCACCAGCAATAGAGTTGGCCTAAGAGTTGCAAAATGAAGGATACGAAGAGGAGGAGGATCACCAGTAAGGATTTGCTGAGGGGTACGAGTTTTTAAACCCACTGATATGAGAGCGGGACTTGGATGATCCTGAAGTTTTTCACCACCTCTACGACAACAGAGGCTGTGGATCGTTGAGATGATGAGACAATACAGATAGGATAGAGCTCAGTATCGTGAAGACTTGTTGAGCTATGAGCAAGACCGACTGAATGGACAGCATAATTTCATGTTATATGTATATCATAAGAGGAACATAGCTATATATGAGAGGAGCAGACAATCGAGACCTACTGATAGGTCTATTGGCTTTCCAGCAACACTGAACTAGATGTTTGATCCTGACGTGGTGGAGAGCAGAAAAGTGGAGCGTCCTTTGACACCATATTTAGCTGGAGCTGATGATGATGCATTTTCTTAAAGTTAGAGTCTTAGGATTTTTTAAGACCTAAGGGATATGAGCGATACATTTATACTGATTATTTTAATATTTGCAATTTTTTGTCACTTTATTAGTCGTTTAAAGTTTACGTATATGCATTTTTGTATTTATATCTTAAGTTTATTATTATGTTCTCGTGTTGGTGTTTTTATGTTTCATGATTATTTTTAAACCTTGAGGACAAGGTTTGGTTTAAGTTTGGGGGCATCAACACTATAGAAAGTGGTAAGAAATGAATAAATAAGGATAAACACAGTAGATATGATCGTAAAATTTTACTTTTAAAGCAGTTAAATAGGTAAGAATGGTAGTGTATCTTTTTCATTTACTTATTATTTGAAAGTGTATAAGTAGTATAGGCTAGGTTATATACAATAATATATAAATGAATAAGTAATTCATTTGCAAAGTTCATGTCTTTAATAGAGGATGAGTAAGAATACAAGTATCTTGTTGATATAAAACTTAAGAGAGTGTTATCAAATTTTTTAAGAAAAGAAGAATTGTAGCAAACAATGGTATGAATTTGTGATAACAAATCTTGAATTAGGGAAGACAATGAACTTGAAACAAACACAAGAAGAATACTAGAACACTTCTTATGGAAAAAGTTAGATCTCTAAGGAATTCTATAATAAGTATGAATTTTACTTGAGTATAAAAGTAAATAAAGACTTAATATTAAAAAAGGAAAGAGATAGGCATCATTTTTAATGAAAAGTTGGAGTTAAAACATGTTTGATAAAGTGAAAGTGATAAGTGCTAACAAGAGTATTAATAAAATAAAGAGTCTCACAAGTTCTACAGGAAAATGAGCTGAGAACTTGGTTGTTGGAAAAAGAGAGAAAAAATAGAATCCATAGGAAAAAGAGAGGGGACTGTACAACTAGAAAATATGAGGAGAAAAGAAAAGAAATATATATATAAAAAAGAAGTCGAAAGTTAGATTAAAACTCTTCAAATGAAATGATTTAATTCGAGTACAAGTAATTTAGTTAAGTTAAGTTTTATTTCCAATTATATGAAGTCCTATGGACTCTTGAACTGCTAAATTCTACAAAACTAGTATAATCTATGCTTATTTGTGAATTCTTGAGCTTAATGAGAAATCATGAAATTGTACACTTGTTACTTGAGTGTCGAGGTGAAATAACCTTGTGAGTAGTGATGGTTTTGGTTGTGAACTACTTTTGAGTTTTGAAAGTGAATTATATGTGTTGTTAAAGCTACATGTTTTTGAAAATATTAGTTTTTGCAAAGAAAAACTCTCGAGTGGATTATTTACTTGAACTTTTTTGAATTAAAGGATATTCCATGAACTATATAAATTGAATAAGATATTATGAGTAGTAGTAAGAGTACTTAGTAGAATAAACTTTTGCTTGCGACGTGTAAAATCCTAAGTCTGGGGGTATTTGATAAGTGTTTATTTAGACTTATGTATATGGGTAGTTTAGTACTATATTAGGTATAAATATTTCAGAATGAGCTCTAATTGATGGTATTTATGTGTTTTTATATATACAAGGTATAAAGGAGATAAATGAGTGATTTCATGATGAAATGAGGAGAAAATGCACAAAAGTACACTTGACGTCGTGGCTTGGAGGCTTGACTCCGTGGGAAGAGTGCACAAGCCGTAGGCAAGGCGTGGAGAATAAGGGAAGACAAGAAAAGTGGTGTAGTAGAGTCAACGCAGTGGCAAATCTGTAGTGTTGTATACACAGCACCGGGGCAATGTACATAGGGTGCCGAGCCTACTGTGAGGGGAAAGATCACATAAAAAAGGCCGAAGTAATGGCAACGTCGTGACTTAACACACACAGTGTGTGACATTTATTGACAATGCTGGGAGGAAAAATAGAAATTTTAGAAGTCTAGTTCGTTTGGGATTGTTAATTAGTGTTTCTAATTGTATTCTAATGAGTCTTCACTGTATAAATAGGTATTAGAACGTGGTAAACACACAAAAATATATCTAATAGAAGAGATTGTCACCAATTAGCATAGCCTTACATTGTTCTTGAGTATTAAGAAGAGTTTTGGACGACAAGACATTGAAGACTCCACTTGTGGTTATTTCGTATTGTTTCCTTGATATAATTGAAGTTATTTAATTCAATCTTTGATTGCATTGAACGTTGAGTTTAAGGGTTCATACGTAGCGGAAAATTCAAAACAACTTTTAAAAAACCTTAACAGGATCGAAAATAAGTTCCATTAAACTAAATCTATAAAAGTACACCATACCTTAATCTGTGATATCCTTCTCTGATTGTTCGATTTCTAAGACATTCAGGTGTGCGTCCTCTATTAGAAATCCACACACGAACAGTTACCACAATTTGGAGTCCTAGCTCCATGAGTGATTGAAAACGATTTTTCTTTCCCTCCCAAAATCCAGAGAACTTGAAAATAGTAAAAACGAAAATCCAGTTTACATTTTAGGGTTTCAACCTCTATTTATATGTGTAGATAAGTCCTCACCTAAAATCTTATTCATAATACGACTATTATATTTAGGTAGTTTAAGCAAATTACTCATACGTTCCTATTTATAAGTTATCATATAACAAATTGTAACGACTTTTATGTCATGAATTTTATCATATAAAATTCATTACTCTAGACAAATTGAAATTGCACAAAGTCATTCTTCGTGTATGACCCAATAGTTCATGCGATGTTGGCAGTGAACCAAAACCGGTTGAGTCGTTCTAAATTTCAGGAACCATGGTTGCCAACATAATACTTGCAACATCTGTTGAGTCGTTGACATGCATAGTATATGCATCCTTCACAACTCTTAAAGTATTAATTGGTGGTTCCTCATGAATAGGATCATTTAGGACATACAACTTGTGTTCATGTTAAAGAACAATTCTCATGTTTCTGAACCAGTCAAGAAAGTTTGTCCAGACAATTTATCCTTCTCAAGGATGGATCGTAGTGACAAAGGATTAGTGTGATTTGAAGAGGCCATAGATCTAAAACAAAGATAATGCAAAAGTTCATTTTATTATAGAGGAATAGACTCCCACTAAATTGACAACCCCCCTAAAAATATTATGTTAATGTAAGGGACTAAAATTCATGTTTCACCTAATTTCAAGACAACTTGGGCATGACACTTTGAATTAGGTTATTTAGGTAGGTACCAATTACTAATTAAATCATATGTAGCTTTTAGTTTTTTTTTTGACAATGAATTCCAGTTCTGAAAATTGAAAATCGCCTAAGATTTCTCATTATTTTAGTCAATCCAATTGACTAAGTCTGCCTCTTATTTTAACTCTGAAAAAATTAATTAAAACATTTTTAATTAACTCAGCCCCACCTTTAACTTAATATCTTATCCTAATTCAGTTAGAATTTAAGATACCTTGAATCCTTATCCAATTAGAATTTGTTATATATCTAACCTATCTTATAGGATTTGTAATTCTTATCCGATTACAAGTTTATCTCCTATCTAATAGGAATAAACTAAAAGATAACTACAATGAGATATATGATTAAAATTAATTTCGATTCTTATTCATACAAAACAAGTAATTCAATCAAGAAACGAAATATTAATCATGCATTCAATACCATAATCATATTAAATTAATCATATTAACCTAATCATTATTTCTATCATGGATACACACATAATTATTGAACACAAAAATGAAATATGTATTCAACACCAGAATCACATTAACATAAACATGACTTCTATCATGTGAACATACAAATTCGCATCGTTCAATATTAAAACATATGTTAATTGAAATATTCTAAACATTAATTCTATCATTGAATTAAATCATGCATGTGTTATTATACATAAATTAACAATATGCTTTAAAACTAATTCTTGATAACAATTGTCATAGAGCCCCTATGTACATCATATATACATTAATCAAGATCATGTTTTCACACATATATCATAGATACATCGGAGAAAACATGCAAACGTTTACTAAAACCAAGCTTATGGCTCGATACCACTTTGTTGAGTTTTGGGGTTCATACGCATGCATGAGAAAATTCAAAACAATTTTTGAAAAACCTCAACATGATCGAAAAATAAGTTCCATTAAATTAAATCTACAAAAGTAAACCATACCTTAATCCTTGATTTCCTTATCTGATTTTTCGATTTCAAAGAGGTTTAAGTGTGTGTCCTCTATCAAAAATCTACACACGAATGGTGACCACAATTTGAAGTGATAGCCCGAAGAGAGATTGAAAATAACTTTTCTCTCTCCCAAAATTTGAGAAAACCTTTTTTCTCTCTCCCGAAATTTAGAGAACTCGAAAATAGTAAAAACAAAAATCCTATTTATGTTTTATGGTTTCAACCTCTATTTATATGTATAAATAAGCCCTCACTTAAAATCTTATTCATAATACAATTATTGCATTTAGGCAGTTTAAGCAAAACACACATTCGCCCCTATTAATAAGTTATCATATAACAAATCGTAAGGGCTTTTATGTCATGAATTTTATCATATAAAATTCATTACTCAGGACCAATTGAAATTTCGTAAAACCATTCTTTATATATGAGCCAATATGTTCAAACGACGTTGGCAGTGAACCAAAATCATTTTGGTTCACAAGTCATAAGCGGTCTCAAGCAAGGCATTATGACTACCCAAGTAGCATGAATATCAAAATCGATATAACCTAATGAATAACTATATCATGTCTTTTTGTTGTGCGATATCCTTTGATTAAACATAAGGCATGGAAAGTCACCCTTAATGTTCAATCATACTAGTCTTAATCTTTAGGTAAACTGAAAACATCCAAATGATATTGGCCATATCAATTCACATGGACTTGGTCTTCATCAGTCTATAATATCGAGGGATCCACTAATATCTCTCTATACGAGAGTGATAAACTATATCTTGATTACACACCTTCACATGTTATTCACAAGGTAACCAATCGCATTCTTTATAATCGTCCCATTAAAGACAATATTTGATTGTGTCAAATTACCATGCTCCTAATATTGAAGTCTATGATAATTTCAAGTCGAAGGCTAAATGATATACCTATCATGAGTAACACCTATGACTTAATCTATGTGATTTTCTCATAGCGGGTCGGTCCAATACCTTATTCCCTAACAAGTACTCATGATCTCGATTCATATCCCTGTATGTAGATCATCGCATGACCATCAATAAAGATTCACACTAGTCTTAATTCATTATAGTTCCCAGTGTAGTGACTGACTAGGGACATTTATGATATTTCAACAAATACTAATGGATCTTATTTTAAGGTAAACATGCAATCATTTATAATAAAACAACAAATGAAAACCTCTATTTTATTAACTAAAATTATAAGATAAACAATGTTTATAGATTGACATAGAGCACATTCCCCAACAATGAATACCATAATGTGTATGTTTATTTCCATAATGAGTTAATAGTTTGTTTATTTTAGGGCTCTGTGAATGCTATAGTATGAATGTTATGCTAAAGAGAGTATGAATAGATTATAATGTATAAAAGTGCAATGGTTAGAATTTGTATTGATTCTATACGTAACGCGTTGAGCATCTTGATTACATGTTTATTGATTAGAGGTTTAGTAGTTACCATGGACATTGGAGCTTTTAAGTCAGATTTAGACGATACAACCGCAAAATATTACATCGATATACTTCACTTGATTTATAAAAATCTCATGCTTGGATTGCTTGATTTGCAAACCTAAGAAGTTATTCACCCATCATGCTCATTTCAAATTTATTGATCATCAAAGAGAAAAATTCTTTGGATAAATGTGTATTAGATGAACCAAATATGACATCACCTACATAAATTTGAACAATGAGCATATCATGTTTCTTGATCAAAATGAACAATGTGGGATCTAGTGTTCCTTTCTGAACCCCTTTTCAAGTAGAAATGTACTTAGCCTATCGTACCAAGCTCTATGAATTTATCTCAATTCATACAAGGCCTTTTAAAGACGATAGAATTGACTTAGATAAGCATGGTATTCAAAACGCGGTGGTCATTCTAATTATGCCTTTTCATTAATGAAGCCATTCAAAAATGCACTTTTAATTTTCATTCGGTATAGTAGAAACCCATTATAGCAAGCAACATTCGAATTGCTTCTAATCTTACTACCAGTGCAAAGGCTTCTTCATAATCAATTCCTTCTTCTTGATTATAGCCTTGCACAACCAACCTAGCCTTACTTTTCACTATCTCACCTTTTTCATTCTTTTTATTCCTAAAGACCCATTTAGTGCCTATAATGGTATGATCTTTAGGTCTAGGCGCTAATGTCCATACCTTTTTTATTGCAAAGTATCATAGTTCCTCTTGCATGGCCATGATCCAAAATTCATCACCTAAGGCATCATCTATCTTAGTGGCCTCGGTTTGTGATACAAATGTATATGCCCCTCATCTCAGTTTAGAGAAAATCTAGTGGTTATGCCTTTGCTTGGATCACCTATAATTTATTGAGAAGGATGTCTTAAAAGAAGTCTTGAGTTCTTAGGTACACTAGGTTTGGTTTTTGCTCTCACTTCTACTTCTTTACCATTGAATGTTTGAGCTTGAGTGATACCATCATCATCATCAAGTCTCATTTTCTCCAAGGTATGCAACATTTGCACTTTAGGATCTATCTCATTAAACTTGACATGGATTGACTCTTCTATGGACTTGGTTGACCTATCAAACACTCTAAATGTCTTGCTATGCATGGAGTACCCTAGAAAATTGCATACTTTTGACTTTGGTTCAAACTTGTCCAAATGATCCTTATCATTTAAGACATATCAAGTGTAATGAAACACCTTAAAGTAATTAATATTAGGCTTTCGGCCTTTGCATAGTTCATAAGGAGTTTTTTCACTTGCTTTCGGACATTCACCTCATTCAAAACATAGCATGTCGTGTTACCGGCTTCAGCTAAAAAGTGCTTAGCTGTGTTATACTCATTAAGCATGGTCTTACACATTTCTTGAAGAGTTCTATTTTTCCCTTCAACTACTTCATTTTGTTGTGGTGTCCTAGGAGAGGATAATTGGTGTGTATACCCTTGTCTAACATAAAACTCCTCTTAAGTTTCTATTGACAAACTCACCACCCGTATCACTCCTAATGATAGTAATTTTGTACCCTTTCTAATTTTCAACTAATGCACGAACTTTCACAAACACCTCAAAGACGTCATGCTTATATGTTAGAAAGTGCACCCAAGTGTATCTAGCGAAATCATCAACAATAACAAAACAATATGATTTTCCCCTAGACTTTGTGTTTGGGTAGGTTTGAACAAATCCATTTGGATTAGTTTTAGGGCTCTAGTTACATCACTAGGTACTTTCGTCTTGATGACGATTTCACTGTTTACCAAAAATACACGGTTCACGTTCCTTTTCTTTCTTGTATGTGCATTTGAGGAGACCTTTCACTAAATCATACTTGGTCAATTTTGACAAATTTTTCATACTAGAATGTCCTAGTCTACGGTACCACAACCATGCATCACATTCATTTTGAGCACTCAAACAAGAAACATTTGCCATAAGCATCTCATCAAAGTTAATGGCATAAACATTTTTATATTTATATGCAATGAACAAGATTTCATGCTTCTCATTCCTAACAATGCATTTTGATGATTCAAACATGACATGAAAACCTTTGTCACATAATTGACTAATCTTACGCAAGTTATGTTTCAAACCATCAACGAAATAAACATTTGAGATGGAAAGAGAATCGTTACCCACAGTACCAAGGCCTATGACATTTCCTTTGTCGTCATCTCCTAATATGACCTTTCCACCATCATGTCGCTTTAGTTTAATAAATTGACTTGCATTTCTAGTCATGTTTATTGAGCATCCACTATCCAAGTACCATGGGGTGTTTTTCCTTGCATCCTACATAATATGAAAAACACTAAATTTTGGTACCCAAAAACCTTAGGGTCCAACAAAGTTAGTACCATAAGTGTCCTTAGCTACCCATGTTGGTCTTTTGCAAGGCACATATCCCAACTTGATGAGACCTATTGCATTTTGAGCATCTATATGCATCATCTAACAATTTCTTGTAGCTCAATAAATTTGCTCCATATCTTGTGCCTCTTTTATTGAGTGAATGTCTCTACCATTGGTGAACTTGATCACCGTCTTAGTCAAGTCCTCTACTTCTTTGACTAAGGCATCTCTCTTTTTTAGGACTTGACTCAAGTCACTTTGGAGGTCATTAATTGTCTCATTTTGTGACTTAACTTTACAAATTGTGTGGTCAAGTTTTTTCCGAGTTGTTTGGTCTTCTTGACATCTTTTACCAACTTTTTTCTAAGCTCATCAATATTAGGCACATCATCCAAGTTATCAACATCGTTAAAATTTTAAGCATTAGAATTTACCTCACTTTGTGCCATGAGACAGAGTATAGCCTTCTCGTTTTTCAACTCATAGTCAGAACTTGATGAAGATGTGTTATCCCATGTTGCCTTGAAGCTCTTCTTGCCTTTCCTCTTATCCATGACCTTCTTGGACTTGCAATCAGCCTTGATGTGGCCCAATTTGCCAAAACTGAAGTAAATGGTCTCATGTGACTTTCCTCCTTTGCTTCCACTCTTGAACTTCTTCTTGTACTTTGAGCTTGTACATCGCCTTGTTGAGCTTTCTTGAAAGCATAGCTACTTCCTCTTCAAGATCATTATCATCATTAGATTTCTCATCTTCAATGATCTCGACTGATGGAGCCAGTGGGCTATTTGCCTTTAAAGCAATCTCCTTCCTTGAGCTCTTTACACCATCACCTAGTGCTTCCAATTTAGCTCGGTCCTTTAGTTCAAACCCACAGATCGTTAGCTCTCCACAAAGAGCATCAAAGGTGTAATCACCAAGGTTTTGCGCCGATTGAATGTCATATTTTTTTTCATCCCATTCCTTAGGCAAGCATCTAAGGAACTTGTACACTGAAATCTCTTGATCATAGTTCTTTCTAAGATTTTTTATCTCATTCAAGAGCTTTGTGAACAAGGTGATAGCAGTAGCTATGTCTTCATCAGAGTCAACCTGAAAGTTTCATAGTGCTCCTCAAGGATCCTTAATTTGGTCATCTTCACTTGATTATACCCTCATAGTATACTTTAAGCTTCTCCAAAACTTCCTTGGCTGTTTGGCATGCACTAACTCGGTTAAACTCATTTTCACTTAGTGCACAAAATAAATGATTCATAGCTTGATCATTTGAGAGCTCAATCCTTGTCTCCTCGTTCGATATTATCCTTTGTAGGCTTGTCCGATGGAGTGTAACCATTTTAGATTGAATCTCATAAATGCCTACTTTGTGCTCTTATGTAAAACTTCATCCTCACTTTCCAATGAGCATAGTTTGTTCCATCAAAGTACGGAGACCTACTCAATGAGTTGCCTTCCCTTAGGCAAGCCAGATCTAGAGTTTGCATCATTGCATAAAAATACTCAAAGATACATTAGTAACACTTTGAGCAATAACATATTCTGATACCAATTGAAATCACACTCAAGAGGTTATCACCTTTAAAAACCTTTCAATGGACAATGATGCTCTTTGCACGCACAATCAACAACTATGAATGCAATGCAATGGTGAAGGGGTAGAAGAGATGGAAAAGAGACACAAGATTTATATTGGTTTAGTCTAATCGATCTACATCCACTACCTAACCTCCCCAATAAGGATTTTTAAACCCCCACTTATATTAACGGTGAGTGTTACAACATAAGCGTACAAGCCAAGAATGCCTAATCAAAAATTAGAACGTCCCATCTAGCCTCAACTAGGGTTTATGCCTAGCCTCAACTAGGTCTTCCCTTTATTTAGATCCCCTAAGTCTTACAACAGTCGCTTACAAGAAATAAATAAATATAATGAAGATCAACTTTACAAAGTAAAACAACAATAAGTTCAATTACAAGTAAGCCACCTAGACCCTAACAACTTTAATGCATGCAAGTATGAATATGAATTAGATATAGAAGTATGTCACTTATTTTGCACCAATCACAAAAAAGAAATCGGTTAAACCAAATCGACGAGAATAAATCCAGTTTCAAATTCAATCAGTAAGTAGTTAGATAGAAATCATATTTAAGACCTAACTCTTCTTCAAATCAGTACTAAGGTTTATAAATTTAAGTTTAAATGCAAAACCCAAGAAAAATGTGTTCAAGAACACAACAAATGAATTTCACACACCAAGCACAACAAAAGATGTGGTTTAAGCACAAACAAGCTAAGAAATCAACTTTCTTACAACCTCAAATGTGTGAGAATCAAATCGATTCTGGTGAAGTGGTTGCAAGCCTTATAACTCCTCAGTTACACCAGTTTCGAGGAGGATTCGGTAGCTGTGACAGCCCCAAACCCCACAACCTGGGCCCCGCCCGATCTAAACCAATGTAGACCCCCGGTCAACTCATGTAGAGTCAACGTAGGCCTAATCATCCTCTCATCAAAGTTATTCAATCATTTGTTGCTTATTTGATTTGTTATTTATTTTAACAAGACTTATTGTTTACGCAAGGGAATTTGAAAAATATTTAAAGCAACTTAAATAAGTAAATGGTAGTCGGGACATGCCTAGGTGTGGAAATCCTACTAAAGTAGATCTCATGTACATATCTAGTGATAAACAATGTGAAGAAGTGTCATATACATATATCAAACGTCTCAAAATCCAAAATGAACCCCAAAGTAACTAACAACATAAATATATATTATATGTACAGTCCAAAATATCAAAATAAACCTACTGTAGTAACAGAGAGGAGATAACTTTTAGGGAAGCTCAGAGGAAATCACCGATCACAGGCTCCTTGTCCCTGCTACTGGAGGGACATGCAATTGTCACCAAAGGTAGAGACAATTCTAGTGAGTAAATCCAGAAGAATTTCAACAGTAATTCAGATTAAACAATAAATGAGTCCATAAATCATGCTAGAAGGAAAAATAAAGTGCAGAGAAAGTGTCAATAAAATGCATGATAGATAGACTACAGTGATCAACGGTACGGACCAAATGACCTGGAAGTAAAAGATAGAGAGTAAGGGTCCAGACACTCTACACGTGGGCTCAAATCCACTTAAAGTGTGCAAGTATCTAACACTGGTGTGAGTGGTCAAAGTCGCATCGACCGCACTTAATCCGTTAGGCACTATCAGCTCGCTTGAGCCAAAACTTGAGAAAAAATTCCAAAGGGAGCCATAGACTTAACTGGATGCTCAACCACAATGCAACTCGAATACCTGGGAGGAGCCACGACACCTGGCAGATGCTTACTCAAAGGATTCAGGCCTGTCGGGGAGCCACGAGAGCTAATCGGCTGCTCAACCTACGAGTGGACACAACTAGACTAGACAACTTAGACCCTAATTCACTCGGTAGGGAAGTAGAGTCCAATAATAGCAATAATTACATCAAATGTAGCAAGTAAATGAAAAGAATTAATATTAAATTTCATACGGTTTACTTACCTCAATACGCAAAATACCAAGCAAAATCGCGGCTCCCACACGCCTCGAAACACGTAGCCGATAGCCGATACTAATCCCTTAAGCTCCTAGTATCAATTTATAATAAATTAAGTGTGGTTTAGACTATTTAATATGATTTAAATTTTTAATTCCCAAAAAAATTTAAAATAGGGAAATTACAACGTTGGTATGCTTGTCAAGGAGTATTTCGGTGTGAAAATCCCCGAACAACCTCCATACTCACTTTTTTTTATTTTCTCACTTTTCTTATTTTTTTCAAAAAATTTCACTATTTTTCTTAAATTTTTCAGATTTTTTTTTAAAAAAAAATTATTTTTATAAATTAAAAATACTTTTTTTATTAAAATTTTGATTTGGGTTACTAGACCGGTTCCGGTTCAGCCCGGTTCGGCTGAATTGGCAGGTCCAGACCCCGGGGTGGCCTAGCCAAACTGGAGTGAGCCTAGGGATGCCCAGCCCAGTTGGCTGGGCCTATGCTGCGCACGACTCACATGCCTACGCAGCACCCCCACCTCCCGATTGTGAAAACGAACAGTTCATTTCTTCACCTTTTTTATCCTTTCTTTTTCTTTCATTTTTTTTTCTTTTGTTTCTTCTTTTCTTTCCTTCATTCATTCAACAAATCAATAACAATATTTCTTTTCTTTTTAAATCAATTCCACTAAAAATCAACTACACTAAAATCACACTACCAATAATGAACTAATCTCATATACTATGTATTAAATCAATAACATCAAAATTAAATCAAATTAAATTTTAACTTACTTGGTTTAATTAGGATCTCCAAAAAAATTGATCTTCTTCTTCCTCACCACCACCTCTACACCCCGTCTAACTAAAATAAAACTCTCACCCTTCATCTCTCTCTCTTTCTATACTATCCTTTAATGGGTGAACCACCGCCACACAATTTTCTTTATTTATTTTTTTATTAAATTTTCCATTATCTCTCTATAAACCACAAGAAGTTGACACATCATAATTCTAATTCATTTTTAAAAAATTCTAATTTGTGAAATGACTAAAATGCCCCTTCTGACTTATTTTAGGCATTTCAAGCAAATAAGTTCCATTAGACGAACTTAAATCAATATCTTTGACCTACCCAAATATCCGTGTACGCGCACATCTCGAGAACTACGCTCACTCGTTAATTCGATAACGACGTTAATACAGTTGCATGTGCACCATAGATAAATATAAAATATTCAAGGCATCGCACACAAATAAATTATTAAATTATTACCTCGATGTCGACGTCCGAGTTCTGATCGAGTCGCCACATAGGATTAGCCGCCAAGTCACGGTCCTATTAGGTAATAATTAGGATTAGATTTATTAGGTTCGTTACATTCTTCCCAACTAATAAGAATTTCGTTCTCGAAATTGAAATATCTAAAATGAAATTACTTACCGAAATCAAAAGAGAAATGGGAAACTCCCACGCATATAGGACTCCAGTTCCCAAGTCAATTCCTCGTTTTCGTAGTGCTGCTACTTGACAAGAACTAACGGGGTGTCCTTTTTCTAAAAACTCTGTAATTTGTGGTTTAAAATCTGCATAGGCTGCTCCTCGTAAGTTATATCCTCTACTAGGTTAATATGAGTCAGGTCCACTACCAGTCTGTCTCCCTCTCTCGACCTGTCTAATCTCAACATCGAGATATGAAACACTTGATGAACGCCTGCCAACTATGGTAGTAATTCAATCTTATAAGCAACCTTCCCAATTCTCTTTGTGATTCTAAAAGGACCTCTAAGCCTCGGCGCGAGTTTTCCTTTGATTCTGAACCGTTTGTGACCCTTCAGCGGTGAAACTCTTAGATAGACGAAATTTCACACTTTGTACTCTAACCCATCTCGATACTTGTTAGCATATTTCTTATGTCTCTCTTGAGCCCCTCAAAGATGTTGATGTATCACTTGTATCTTCTCTATGTGATCTACCACAATCTCTGGCCCAACTGTCGCTATATCCTCTGGCTCTACCCAACATGCTAGTGATCTACACAGCTTGCCATAAAGTGCTTCAAGCGGTGCCATCCCGATGCTAGCCTGGTAGCTATTATTGTAGGAGAATGACACAAGTGTAGATACTCCTCCCATGACCCACCGTACTCCAATGCACAAGCTCTGAGCTTGTCCTCTAACACCTGAATCAGTCTCTCTGACTGTTCATCAATCTACGGGTGGAACGTCGTACTATGCTGTAACCTTGTGCCAAACTTTACTTGCATGCTCCTTTGATAACATGGATGTGAACTGCAATCCTCTGTCTGATTCAATAGATAATGGCACCCAGTGAAGTCTGACAATATCTTTCTCATAAAAGACGATCAGCTGTTAGAACTTGTATTTGGTAGAAACTGACAAGAAATTTGCAGATTTGGTAATATGCTCCCACTTCCACTCAGGAATGGGAAGTGGCTGTAAGAGTCCCCCATGCCTCCAATGCTCAGCATTAAACTGCTGGAAAATTACTCAACTCCTGATGTAATCCCCTATGTCCGCCTTCATCTCAGGCCACCAAAATAGACGTTTCATATCCTAATACATATTGGTCCTGCCCAGATGAAAGGTAAAATGTGAGCGGTGAGCCTCCTAAAGTATCTCTATACGTAACTCAGCCATTGATGGAATCCACAGTCGTCTTCTATATCTCAAGCACGAGTCCGTCAACTGACTCCACTCTGGATGATATGAACTATCTTCCAACTCATGGAATCTCTGAAATTGCTCATGGGCCTGCTGACCATTTAAAACCCTCTAACTAGAGAAAAGTTGAGTCCTCATTTGTCCACAAATGTGTGCCTCGGTAGTAGATGGAATGTCGGCTGAACTCATCACATCTGCCGCCTTGAGGAGTGCAAACTCATGTGTCATATGACAAATTACAATCACTGCATCGGATCTCTTATGGCTTAATGCATCTGCCACTACATTTGCCTTCCCTGGATGGTACTCTAAGGAGAAGTTGTAATCCTTAAGAAACTCTAGCCATTTGTGTTGTCTCATATTCAGGTCCTTCTACGTAATGAGATACTTTAAACTCTTATGATCAGTGAATAAAGTAAATTTTTTGCCATACAGGTAGTGCCGCCAAATCTTAAAAGCAAATAACACTGCCGCCAAATCTAAGTCATGGACCGAGTAGTTCTTCTCATGAATCTTCAGTTGTCGAGACGCATAAGTAATCACACTATCATCCTACATCATAACACACTCTAGTCCAACTTTTGACGCATCGGTATTCACAACCATGCCATTTCTTGCCTCTGGCAGTACTAACACTAGAGCTGTCATCAATCTCTCCTTTAGTGTCATGAAAGCTTGATCACATTTCTCGTTCCATTCAAACTTGACATCCTTCTGAGTCAATCTCATCATTGGTGTCGTAATCTTAGAGAAGTCGCCCACGAATCTTCGGTAATAGCCTGCTAGATTCAGAAAGCTGCAAATATTTGTCACTGACTGTGGGGAATGCCAATCCATCACTGCTAGGGCCTTCGAAGGATCCACTGATACTCCATTAACTCCAACTACATGTCCCAAAAATCTGACCTTTGACAACCAGAACTTACACTTGCTAAATTTATCATAAATTCGATGCTCTCTTAGTGTTTGTAAGACTATATAAAGATGACCCTCGTGATCCTCACGAGTCCTGGAGTAGATAAAAATATCATTTATGAAGACAATCATGAAACGGTCCAAATATTGTCTCAACACGCAGTGCATCAAGTCCATGAACATTGCTGGCACGTTCGTTCGCCCAAACGGCATGACTGTAAACTCGTAATGACCATAACGTGTACTGAAGGCAGTTTTCTCTTTGTCCTCATCCCTGATCCTAAGCTAGTGGTACCCCGACCTCAAGTCGATCTTGGAAAACCACACTGCGCCTTTCAACTAATCAAATAAGTCATCTATTCAGGGAAGTGGATACTTGTTTTTAATCGTAACACGATTCAACTGCCTATAATCGATGCACAGTCTCAAACTTCCATCTTTCTTCTCCACAAATAGTACTGGAGCACCCCCATGGAGACATGTTAGGATAAATAAATCCTAAATTTGTCAACTCCTTAAGTTGGGTCCTCAGCTCCTTTAACTCTTTCGGTGCCATTCTGTATGAAGGTATCAAAATCGGCTTTGTCCCAGGGAC